>JAEQBH010001872.1:0-600000 GCA_016808115.1 Tetrastigma voinierianum
TGTGGCTTCAAGCGTCTTGAAGCATGAGCTACTACTTTACCCTCTTGCATTAGGACACATCCAGAGTCAGTTTAGTGATCACCTCACTAAAGATCACATATCTTTACTGGTCGGTTGAGTAGAGCGGGCCTCGGTTAAACGCTTTCAACTTATCAAAACTTCTTTGACATTTCCTCCATTCATACTTTACATTTTAAAACAACAATCTAGTCATTGAAGTTCTGGTAATAGAAACATAACAGGTACTATAGCCTTTGCTAGTCCCGGGAAACTACGCATACAACATTTCTTAGTGGTTTCCAATCAAGAACCGCTTCTATTTTCTTTGGATCCGCTCAGTTCCTTCTTTGTCTGATGTGCCCAGAAAGGGACGCTATTCAACTTAAAACTCACGCCTGGTTTGCATATAACCTTTCTTCTTGAGTCTACAGCACTACCGAGAAGAAAGTTATGTGACATGATTTTCTGATCTTTTGAATACCACGAGAATGTCGTCTATGAACACTGGCCCAGTCCACATGCGATCGGAAAACACGATTCATTAGGTCCATGAAAGTCGCTGGAGCATTTGTCAAACCATGACATTACAAGACTCCATAATGTCCATATAGCGTTCTGGCGTCGTTTATGCACATCCACATGTTTAATCCTCATTAATGATACCCGGATCGCAAATCTATCTTTGAAAAGATACTTGCGCCTTTCAGTTGGTCGAACAAATCATCGATCTGATATAGATATGTTCTTTGCATCTTCTTCGATTATATATGTCTAACCTAAGATGCCATCTTTCTTTTTAACAAAGGCTCCCCATGATACACTTGGTGAATAAACCCTTTTCTAGATTCCTGTATTTGCCAATTTTAATTCCTTTAGCTCTACTAGAGCCATTCAGTACGCTGTAATGGAAGTCGGTGTGGCACCTGGTATAACGTCGATAGCAAACTAAATCTCCTACGTGGAAGCGATCCACAGAAATTCTTAGAAGCACGTCGGGAGAAAGTCGCTAACAGGTAGGGATATCGAATACACTAGGCCTTGCCTTTTCATTTCAATCCATAAGCCAAGTAGGCTTCACATTCTTTCCGCCTGATTGTTACGAGTGGCTGCGGATATCACGATAGAGAGATGTGGTTTGACCTCTCGTCGATGAAAGTTACTTCATCCTCATTAGGTGTCCTGCCAAAGGTCCTCTTTTCATTCTGATCGACCATCCACTTGGTGTCAAGTGTAATCCATCCCAAAAATCATCAAACTCTTGCAGTAATGGTATTGAATGACTCCCGGAAACTCATACTCTCGTACGTGAATGCAGGCCGTCTCATACACTATATTAACACCATAATACTATCTCTCAATGAGTTGTTACAGAATGTATCTTCGGTTTCCTCCTGGTAAATTACCCGAATGAGTAATATGAATCACACCTTATGAATGGATGATACTAGATATATCAATGCATGCACAATAATATTAAAGATAGTAAAATTGCCATTATCACATACAGAACATCGGTATCTTCTCTTTGCTTTCATGCATATGCTCTGGCCCAGACGACCATCTTTCCTACAGTCTGTGTCCTTGTCTCGGAACACTCATTGATACAACACTTTTGCCTTTTGTACGGATGAATCGTTGCCCCACAATAAGGTGAAGACGTGCCCTTATGTTTCATTATCTTGTGCTCCATGGATCCACGGCCCAAGCAGCACTGTCCAATCTCCAACACTCTCCCTTGTGTCTTCTCCCACACTGAGAACAACGAGAAACATCTTGTCCTCTAGAAGCACCTCCTTGTGTACTTAGGCCCGATGGTGTAGGATAGTATTCTTCTGTGGCACGAGTTGTAGGTTAGATTTGGAACCACATGGTCTCTGAATCTCTTACTGCGATGAGCAGGCGGCCAGGTTTTCTTACTTATCACCTATCTTTTCTTTCATTTCCTCTTTCTTTGCTCTTTCCACGTTTGAAACCTGAAGCCATAATTTTGGAGAATCATAGTAATAAAATCACGACCTTGGGCTGATAGTCATTAGGTTGTCTTCAGAGCTTACGACACTTCTCGTCTTCTTACTAACATCTGGGAGCATACTTGCTCATGGTGCGAACTTTCTCATATGTTGACTGCATGCTCATTACCTTTGTTTGGATCTTAGAGCTCGTCGTATATTGTTTAAGCAAATACGACCCACATAATGCTTCTTAAATTCATCTAAGAAGAACCTCCATGTAACTGTCTCTAGTGGTGCGGTCTTGGTCACAGAAACCCACCACTAATAAGCCTCTCATCTGTAGGAATTGAGGTTGCACATTCATACTCTTTTGATGTGTAATGCATTTTGCACAAGCATTCGCCGATTCTCTTGACAGGTGCTGTAGAGGCTCATCTTCTTTAACCAGAGAGAACCATCGGTGTTACCTTCATTATCTGTGGTGATCTTCATAAACAATTAGCTAGTTGCAGCTCTTTGGCTTTGACTAGCTGTTGGAGGATACCCTAGGCACCTCAACTACTTGTTGGTTATTTACTAGTGGAGGATGAGATGTTTGCCCACCTACCACACTAGCAGGACTAATAGGACGATTTCCTTGGTCACCTTCGACCCTATAGGTACCTAAACCATCCATGCTTACCTATTAAGACCAACAAGATCCGCGTCATAGTCATGTCATCCCTTATATGCAAATGCAATGTATGTCAAATACCATTTTCAAAATTATTTTACAAAATCGTTTAGGGCCCTTTCGAGAAATGCAAGCACAGGCTCACGATGCGATTTAAGTGTAGAGACCCCTGAGCGGTCAGGCAGGTGTGATCAAATAACCAGAGCCTTTGTTAATTCTTTGTTACCTTTTATTAAATTTTCTTTTCCAAAATGTCGCGACCGAATCCCTGACCCATTTGAATGGCGGATCAAATAGGATCAGTTTACTCATTAGTTTTCATTTATCATCTCGTATTTTATTTGTATGTTTCCTTTTTGAGATTTTCAATTATGCGGAAGTATTTTCGTGTTGACCCTAAACATTTACTCTTGCTCTGATCGTTTACAACATGGCTTATCTTGCCTTTACAGATAATTATCAAAACAATGAATTGATTGAGGTTTATTCTTTGTTCCTGAAAATATCACATGTTCAAAAAGAAATGATATGCATATGGCGGGGTATATACTTATACGCCGCAACTTGCTCTATGACTCTATGCTTCTTGATCTTGTCTTCTTTCTTGTTTACTTGTAACCTACGCATAGATAAAGCTATCGTTAAAAATTTTCCATATATTGATTTCTATCGGTTCTCTTCAATTTTAGTTTAACACTGACATGCATTTTAATGATAATATGTGCACATAGCAAACAATACTCATACCTTCATTTACATGCTTTCGCTATAAATCATTGATCTTATCAAATATGAATTTTCACATGCAACATCATTCGAACAATTCAATTCACTTGAGATTTAAACATACCTCTTAAGATGTGTTGTTTAATCCCGTTATAAATAAGTTCGTTATTTCACCTTATCACATCTGATTCCATTCATGGCGGATTAGATTCGATTGAATCCATCCTTTTATCATTAAATGTGAGCTTGTTTCACAATTGATTCCCATATCATCTGGATGCCGATTGGTACTGGCATGTGGTATTTAAATGCCATCTGTATCAGAGCGGATCTGCGAGTTGAGTTTGCATCCTTAGTAGACATTTCTTCAATGTCATACGATAAATCATAGCCGGATCTTAGATTAGTGTCATGGTGGACATTGGACAGAATTCAAAATTTTGCTTCTTGGATCAGATGGAATCATTAGAACATTTCATTCCTTATATCGATTCAACTGTTCAAGATCATAAAAATTATTGTTAATTCATTAATTTAATCTTTCCTTCAATTAGTAGTAATCCATTTCCCATATACATTTTCAAATCCATATGCGCACCTAATGTTTTAAGAATGCTGTTGTATAATCATTTCTTGATTCTTGGTATCTGCCAAACACTTGAAATAAGGATGAGTCGATCAAAACCTTTAAAGCTATTAAGCTCTAGTTTCCTTCCTGATCTGGAATTCCTAGGTTGGGTGATCCTCGCATTCACCACAATTCATCATGTCATGTCACTCTGTGGATAAACATTATTATATGTTTTTATTAGATAATGGAATTAGTACTGATTAAGGTCTTGAGTTGACCACAAAATTGCCCGTTCATATTAGAAGGCGTGAGTGCGATATGTTTCATTGTTGATCCTTATTTGAACCCCCATTCGTCATTTATTGGGTCCTTAAACTATCGAAGTCTGAATCTGGGGTGTTCGAAACAAAGCTCAGAATCGCCCGCTGCGAGCGACTTCGCGCGGCCTTAGCACTGCTACGTTCTGTGAAAGCACCTGCGGCGTGCGGGGGCTCACGCCAGCGGGCTGGGGGCCCTTTACGTATTGACCTCGTGTAATGACGACCTTCGACTGCCGGTGTGAGAGTGTGCCAAGCGAAGAGTGCCTTATTTGCTATGATGTTTGATTTTTGCCCTGATTTTCTCTTTGTCCTTTTGCAATTTGTCTCAGCTCATAAGCTCTGCAGAATTATGGAAAACTCTCCCGATGACATCCGAATACCATCCTAAATAACCATGAGCAAAATATGATGAATTCAAGTTTTCCTTCGACATAATCAACCTCAGAAACTTGATTACCCTAAATCACTGCTCTTATAAACCTGTTTCTTCTTCTCCTTTTCACTAAGATCCACACAGCAAGCCCCACAAATTTCTTTATCTTCACACTGGCTTCACTTTTTTCCTCTCTCGAAGCTCTCCCACCGTTTTCTATTAGCTTTCTAAGACGAATGGTCTTAAGTCACTAAATCTCTCTAAGGCCATGTTTGGCACATCGATAATCTATTTCTATTACTCTCTTTGATCTTCATTTACTTCATTTATCATTTAATTCATTTTAGCATTTAAGTTATCATTTGACCCTTAGGTCCTTGTTTTACAATTTTTCCAAATTTGCCCTTGTTCACTTGGGTTTATTTCCGGGTTCCATAAATTTCTCATTTTAGCATATAATATTTAATCATATGCTCACATTTTCACTTCACATTTCACGATTTAACAATTTATCAGTTTTCCCAAAAAAACTCAAGTTGGTTCAATTTATACCCGGAATATATAATAAAATTATTATAAAAATTATAGGGTATTTTTGGAGCATTACATCTTTTTTTTTCTCATCTTTTTCTTTTTACAAAAGTCGTATTGTGGGCCTTTAGGTCTGATATAAGCCCAAAACCAAATTAGGGTCACAAATGAACAACAACAAGCTTGTATTAATGGATTATTAATAAAAAGACTAACTTCCATTGGAGTGCTTGTCATTTATTTGTGTATCTATTTATTTATTCATAATTTTTATTTATTTTATTTGCTTATTACGGCTATGATGAAAGCAAAAAAAATCAAGAAATAGAAAACAAGGGTATGTTTGATTCATGTTTTTAAGATTGTTTTGTGTTCTTGTTGCAAAATATTGTGGGCAGTGTCCCCCCACAAGATCAGTGTTGGGCCTTTGGGTTTGGGCCTTACGACCCTCACCCTTTGTCTCCATCACAGATCACACAAAAATATTTTTTTTTTTCCTGGTTGAGCTCCCAAAATATTTTGGGTCAAGTTATAATTCGAGTCCCACCTGAAAATTTAGTATTGAGTTATAAAAGCCAGGATAACAAAGGAAAACAAAAAGAAAACATTTGGCTCTTTTTTTTGAAAAATACAGAGAACACAAAAAATATTAAATTTAGATAATAGGAATAATTTTGAGATAGCATAAAATGATGTTCTTTTTGTTTTTAAAAACTATTCTCAAGAACATATTTTTAAAAAGTCTTAATCATCATCACGACGACCCCTCATCTTTTGTAAAAACCTTTAGAAATGTTTAAAAGTAGAAAAAAGACCTTATTTAGTTTTCCAAAATATCTGATAAATATAGATAGATATCTGGTAAGAATAAATCCATTTGAAGACAATACTTGATTTTTGATATTTTAGAATGGTGGAAAAAATAAAAAAATAAAAAACCCAGTGTTATCTATTATTGCACATAATGTATGCTAATAGCGTAGTCTGATTGCATTGGAAGTTGCTTTCAGTGCAAGTGGAAGAATGGTTGGCAAAAAGCGATGTAATTTGTCATTTGAAGCAATCGAAACAGTAGTATGTTTAAAAGATTGTAATTTAATGGACAAGAGATTGCATGATCATGTTTGAGAAGCCGCACTAGTGACTGACATAGAAAACTTAAAATTATCAATACATGAATGCATCCATAATCGTTCCCCGTCACCAGAAAATTGTGATTAAAATATTTTATTAAATGTATATTGTATTTTTATTTTCTTATGGTTGAAAAGTACAAATGATTGACATGTTCCTATTTTGTATTGATGTACTTTTCTTACATTTCCAAATGTAATTATATTCAATGAATAAAATTTTTAAATGAGGTATTTTTTATTTTGAATTGTTTTTAAGATTTTTTTTTTTTTTTTGAATACAATTTAAATAAAAACCTAAGTAGAGGGGTCGGGCTTTTAGATGAGCCTTTGAGATGGCCTCTGCGTGGGCCTCTAGACGGGTCTCTAGACGGGCCTCTGGGAAGACCTTTGGACAGGCCTATGGGCGGGCCTCTAGGTAGGCCTAAAAACCCATGAATTGGGCCCGTTGTCGGGCCGGGCCTAAAATTAAGCCCACGACCCGGTCTTTCTTTAAACGGGCTTGACTGGGTCAAGCCTAGAGAGGGCATCAAGCCTCGGACTTTTTGGAGATCCCTATTATCTAAAAGCATATGAGATCATTTCAAAAGTAATCAAAATGTGTTGCAGCACGTGTGCGGTGACATTTTTCTTCCTAAAATACCCTCATGGTCACCTCATTAAATCCAAACAAAAATCAAACTAAACCTAGGTTTTTTTAACCCAAAATACCAGAAATACCCTCGCAATTTTATCTTTTTACCACTAAGCATGAGGAATGTACCAATTTAAGATAAATTATCTTCAAAATATCAATACCCATTATTTAATTTCATCTTTTATTCCAAATATTACTTACTAAAATATCTAAATTTCATCTTTTATTAAAAATATCATCCCAAAATACTATCCCCAAATAATAAAATTCTAGATATTAAATAGTAAAAATATTTAATTTTTATTTAAAAACTTCATAATAAATTATTTAGAAAAATTAAAATAAATATATATAAATATATGAAACAATTTAAGATAATTTTTTCTGTTACCAGTTAAACAAACATATACTCGGAAAGAATGCGAGTTATGTGATTGCCGGATTTTTGTTTGGTTTCATTTTTAATTTTTTTTATGAAAAGTACAAAAAAGATCAAATATAATTAAAAAATAGTTCAAAAACATTATCTAAAAAAAAGAATAAAACTTAATATAAGTGAGAAAATTTAATATAGATTTCACTTGAGATCCGACTAGCCTAACAGTTTCCTCTCTGAAGCTTAAAGTTTTGAGCTAGAATGATATCTTTGATGAATGAAAGAAGAGATTTGGTGTATCTTGGGTATTTTGATCAATATATTAGGTTTTCTATTGGATTTAGAGTGAGGTGGGCATGATGGTATTTTAGGAAGAGAAATCATACCTCACACGTTTGGCACAACTTTTTAATCACTTTTTAAATGAGCCCACCTCCTTCAGATACCCATCTCTTATTTATGATTTTTTACATAAAATAAAATCAGTTATATGTAACATAAGATTCCCTTTTCCCAATTATCTTTTTGGATAAACTACTAATCAACGCCTTGATAGGCTTATGACCTCACCAATTAAATAATTAAAAGCGTGAATTCCTCCTTTTGCCTCACCAATTGTTTCTCCACTCCCAATTCTTGATACTCTATCATTCAAACTATAATTATTTAAATTTGGAAAACTTTAAGGAAAATAGAACAATCTAATTATAAAGGCATACAGGTTACCTTTTATATCTCTTTGGCTGTTCAGGAGAGGTCAGAAGAGTAAACACAACACACCGCTGAAATCAAATAAGACGGAACATATCAATGCCAATGCAACCTCCCACGCGTTCCCATTTGTAAAATCCTAGAATGAGAAGGAAAACATGAGCATGTTTTAAATACAGAACCGACCAGATTGAATCGTTGATCAGGTTAGCTTTTCCCTTAAAATTTGGAGCAAGTAGAGAATCGTCAGCGAAGTGTAGATTGCCAATAAAATCAACTTAAAAATGGCTCATAAAAACCAAACGCTGACCTTACTGGCCCGACCCCACCATAGTGTGGTGATTCAAAAATTAATATAAAATCAATTTTTTTTCCATTGATTACCGATATGAGATTGATAATATGAGTGGAGCAAAAGCGACTGAACGCTTAGACTCTTGTGCCATTATATTTAATTGTAAAAAATTATAACAATTAACATTATATAATATTCATTTAATATAAATCACGTCATTATATTACTATTTTAATTGCATAAAATTTTAATTGGTTAATAAAGTAACTAAATTAATTTCCACAAAGCAACTAACTAAATTAACATTATACTTTAAAAAAACTAAATTAATATTATATTTTATATTCCTTAAAAAACATTATATATTTATATAAATATTGATTTAATATACAATTTATATTCTGCTTTTCTTTTATTTTAAATATATTTTTATATTTAAATATTATATATATATATATATATATATATTAATAAATTTTGATAATATAATTTTATATAAAATTAGGATAAATAATATCTTAAATATAATTAATTATATGGTTTAAAACTATTTTTAATTTAAATAAAATATAAAATATATATTTTAATACATCAGGTTGGATTACGGTTCCCGCAGTGAACCATAAGCAGAGACAACTTTTAAATTCATGATCAAGTTCAATTTTAAAACATTGATTCGCGAGAGAACTTTGATTCATACAACTTCTGGCTTGTTGCAACCTAACTAAATTTTAGGACTTGTGACTTGTGAGTTACGAAAAAATACTTGTGGGTTTCCATGAACCTTCTTGAGTGGGATTATTCAGACGTATTTCATCGTATGTGGTGCCGTGGGCCTGGCGGAGCCCTCTGGCTAACAGGCCACTCATTGAATGCCATGGTCAGGTCAGAGTCTATCCAGGCCCATGAAGCCTAGCTTAGGAGCCCATATCGTGTCCTCCACTAGCCCAGAAGAGAGGAGTTGGCCTCTACGGATGCCATTTTCCCAAGAGGCTTCATCTAACAAGGGTGGATGAATAGGCTCCCCCGGAGGGAGAATGCATCATCCCATGCCTTGCCATGAACCTAAGATGGGCAAACCCCTTCGGGGTCCTGCATTCGGGAAATACACCCCACTTTCTTCCGCTTAAAAGGAAGAATTAGTCTCCCTCGCGAGATATGCACCCCACGTTCTCTCCTATCTCCCGCTAGGAAGAATTGAATTTTTGTCGCGAGATATACATCGCCTTCTCCTTCGATTTGGAAGGAAATCATCCATTGCCTAAAGAGTGGATCTCCTTCCTCCTTGACAAAGAGGCCACGACACGGAATAAGGTACGAAAAAACAAGGTTCAAAACTCTCAATCCCTAGAAGAGGACGGTAGAGATCTAACTTGAGCGTCGGAGAGGTGACGGAGGAGACCCTCCCCTGCCGCTTTCTTGGTTTTCTGTTTTGCAGGTTAGCTTAGGCTGATGCATGATCTGACCCGGTTGATGGCCTTCGAGAATTCGGATAATTACAATTGGTGTCGTCTATGGGACACGCCTAGCAAGAAATCTCAGAGGCGATGAGAGCACAGGTTCGTTAAACACGGTGATCTCCGCATGAGGTTTTGGTAGTTCAGCTCATCCTGAGATTTGTCGGCGCCACCATGCTCATCATAGCAACCCGGTAGTCAGCCCATCGAAGACTGTTCTCCGGTAGGCGTCAAAATGAGCTGCGGGAGAAGCGGGGCTAGACGGATGGCCGGGTGCGTGAGCATGCAAACCATTGACTACTCGGGAAAAGCAGCGCCCTCTGAGGCTCGCTTGGAGATGATGGGGTTGAAAACCCACAGTGGCTTCCCAGCACAATACCCCTAACTTGCGTCGGATAAGGGCAAAGGCCATACTGCGACCACGGTGATCATCAGGCGGATAAATGACGCTCCTCGGGCGGCTCCAGTTTGATAAGTCACTACCTTAGAACAATCACGGAGGCGAGATCGAGAAGAGACCTTAGCTAGTCGGCCCGAGTGGTAGTGTTCGCGCACCTCCAGAGAGAGCGAAGGGAGGCCGACGAGGAGATAGGCCCCGTCGAATTAGCCCGGGTATATGCGCCGGTTCAGGCGTGGCCCCCTAGTTTCCCCGAGCAATACCCTTTACAGGCCTCCGCCTTGCGTGCAACATTTATCCCTTGTTCGGTGTTATGACATCACTATCTTCCCCCTTGGGCGGAAGTATATTTTTGGACTATGAGCCTCCTCGCTGGATTAAGTGTTCCACCACATTTGCTATGTCTGATGAAACCTCTGATCCATTATGATCATATGTTGCACTTTAACCGACGTGATCCTTAACATCGAGCGATCTGCTCTGTGCAAAGTATTCGGTAGCAGAAGGTCAGCAAGCTTGGTTCCATAAACACCCAAGAGGGTCTCTAAACTCATTCGGCGAATTATGGGCTGCATTTGTCACTCAGTATTTGTGCTACGTTAGTGAAGAAACATCAAGCTAAACCGATCCATCTTTCAAGCGAGATGAAGAGTCCATCCGGGAGTTCACCCGAAGATTCGGATAAGCCGTTCAGCAAATTGATACTTATGGTATGGATGCAAATTTGCAGAATCCTCCGGGCGGAGCCGGGGTCAACCACTTTTCTTCCAAATTCCTTTCCCCACTCCACCATGGAAGAAACTATATCAAATGTAAGGCACAACACTCCACTTTGGAGGATAATATTCGTGCTGCCTTGCAAACGGTAATGATTACGGCGCAGAGTGGCAAACCAACTACGAAGAGTCACCTTGAGCGTAAAGTCAAAAGTAAGAGCCAAAAGCTGCTCCTGTAAGAGCAAACCCAAAAGAAAAGATCCTCCTAATTCACTTCTTAATATCTCCTACGACCGATCATATTTCCCTCATCCGATCACCCCGAGTTCAAGTGGCCTCTGCACTCACGGCTAACCTTACTAATGCAACAGTCACCGAGGTGTAACTACCACAAGGATCAATACCATGAAACGACCGCGCCGAGGCTCGTCTGGGCGGATCGAGATATTAATCCAAGCAGGGAACCTTAGAAGATTCATTCGGGAGCCAACCCGCACAGCCGAGGCTGTCCCTGCTCAAAATAGAGTCGTAGTCGCTGTCGAACTTTCGTCAGAGCCTTATTACGCCATCAACTTTATAATCGGGAGGCCCAGCCGGATGATAAATACTACCCAAGAGGCAAGAGACGAAAAATGCCCTCAGGCCTTAATCAAGGTCGACAACACCATCAATTCCTAGAGAGTAGTACAACGCTCAGCCGATCGATGGCCTTGTATCCTTTCCTCCTATAGATCCGACCGATCACTCCCATTATGATGTTCCACTCACCTTAGGTATTAACACCTTGATGTGCATAGGTCCTCGCGATCCGAAAGCAACGCAAATCAATTCATCGCACCTCCTAGCCCTTACGTAGATGAAAGTCCCGCTCAGTCATCTTAGCTCGACTGGTAGAGTTTTATCCGGATTCAATGGATCCACCATGCTAATAGTAGGTGATATTGCCCTCTATCAAGGCGTGACCAAGAACTCAGCTAAAGTGTTGTTTCAAGACAAAGACGGGCCCGCATAATGCTATCGCGCTCGAACCCGAATCGCACACCATGAAAGCAATTCCCTCCACCTACCACCAAGTTGACCTTCAAGGTAGCCAATTAGCGGCTCGTCAATGTTATCAGCTGTCAGTTCACGGGCGCAAAAAAGATTAAGAGCCCGATAATCCATCCGCCGAAGCTCATCCATCCTCATATTAATTAAGGCCTACCGTCCGACGCTTCGTAAGACGGAACACCGTTATAGACCCGCAGCCCATGGGTCACTGGGCGACTGGGACAGGGTGTACATATGCCGCTCCTCCCGACAGAAAGAGAAGGCCTAGCTGAACAGCATTACACCTGAAAACCCGACATATCTCGGGCCTCGGAACTGATACAGACATGATAGGGGTAAACCCCGAGAGCGCCTCCCATAAGTTGAACGTCCTCCCATCCGCTCGACCCATTCGGCAAAAAGTACGACGCTTCCACTCGGACCGCCACCAGATCATCCAGGACGAAGTAGACAATCTTTTGTAATGGGCCAGCGACAGATAGCTTAAAATACCTGGAATGACTTGCTAATGTGGTAGTAGTTCCTAAAAAATGAGGCAAGTGGCGAGTGTTTGTTGACTACACGGATTTGAACGACGCATGTCCTAAGGATAGCTTCCCTCTACCCCGCATTGATCAAATTGTTGACGCTTCGGCCGGGAACGACATGCTGTCATTTTTAGATGCCTTCTCCGGCTATCACCAAATCCCCATGTACCCGTCGGACGCGAAGAAAACATCTTTCATCACCCCCCCATGGGCCTTCCACATAACGTAATGCCCTTCGGGTTAAAGAATGCCGGAGCCACTTATCGCTGATTGGTAACCAAGATGTTTCGACCGCTACTCGGGAAAACTATGGACGTGTATATAGACGATATGTTGATAAAGTTCAAGGAACGCCTGGATCACGCTTAACCACCCCTAATGCACTGAACCTCCTCAAAACCTATGGTATGAAGCTGAACCCTGCAAAGTGCGCATTCGGGGTCAGCGCAGGACGGTTCCTGGGCTTCATGATGACCTGAGGATAAGCCAATCCCTCCCGGCTCAAGCCATTAAAGTCTCCCGGCTGAGCTCTTAGAAAGGAAGTACAATAACTAACGGGCCGATTAAGCATGTAGGATGATTATTTCAGGTTCCGCAGAGGCTAGCTTGAAACCCTTTTTCACCACCCTAAAAGGAGCTAATCGGGCCGGATGGAACAAAGAGTGTGATCGTGCCTTTACTCAAATCAAGTAATACTTAGCCCAGACGCTTGATCACACCATGAGAACCACGACACGGCGAAACCACTGTTCGTCTACCTCGCGATCTCGAGATCGTAAGTGTCACATTGTTCAAAGAGAATGAAGATGGGAAGCAAAGCCTGTGTTCTTCGTTAGCAAATCCTTAGCCGATGCAGAAACCAAGTATAGCCATCTAGGCGGTCGTGGCCCCTCGGGATGCGGCGAAAACTCGCCCTTACTTGACCAGCTTACCTTTTTGAAGTTTCCCACACACATTACATTAGTGATGAACTAACCTCCCCCTTCGGAGCACTATACATAAACCCGACTTATCGAGAAGAATGACTCGGTGGGCAGTCGAACTAAATGAGTACGGTATCCAATACAAGCCGGGGCTTTCAAAAAAGGGGCAGGTGTTGGTTGGTTTCATAAGCGGGAACTCCCCCCGGTCGGAGAACATGCCCGGCCAGTTTGGGTTGGTGGACTCACCGATATTGACGGGATTATCCCAGACAATCGGGCGAGCCGGTTGGGATAAGAACCGTCCCGGGGATGGTGAAGCGATCCAATCGGCAGGTTCGATTACTATCAACAACGGTCGAGAAGAGAGATATGAAGCAATCTGGCCGGGCTCAAGCGGCGCGCCGTGTCGGTGACAGGCTCTTGAGATTGGTGACTCCAAATTGGTGGTCGGAGAAGTTAGCGAAGAATTCGAGTCGAGACCCCGTGAATGGCGAAATAGGTATGCCGGGTAAAACAAGCGCAGGCTGCTGGAGTTAGGCGGAGCCACGTCTAGGGGCTTTAATGAAAAGCGAGCCATTGGCCTTCGTGGTACAGCCTCTGCAGTCAACGAAACCGTATTTCTGCACATCTGAAGTATCGGTCAGTTCTTCGATTGCATCCCCGCAAGTAAACCAGGTAGACAAGGACCCCCCCATTCTGGATGGACCCCATCACTTTGTATCTAAGCATGGGACAACTTCCCAGCGAGGAAGGAATAGGCCTGACTTCAAATTGAGCTGGCTAGATTTTCCTTGATTAATGGGCAACTGTTTAAACGGTCCTTCGGCGATCCGTATCTAAAGTGCCTGACTCCCGAACAAAGTTAGTATGTGCTAGGCGAGCATGAAGGAATATCATGGAAATCACTAGCCAGTGAACAACGGCCCATCGGCCCATACTTAAAGAATGTGTGGCCCAGACCATGAAGGCGATGTTGCCGATTATACCAGAAAGTGTGATCGTTGCTGATGAGTGCCTAAAACACTCATATTATACCCGCGTCGGTTTTTCATTTTCACGTTATTTTATAGTTAGTTTCATAGTTTTTTGTGGCTAGACTCCTGAATTGGTGTTTGGTGTGGATGCAGGGCATTGGAGCAAAAGGCGGCTATTTGGAAGCAATTTTGGAGCATAAGGGAGGCATTGCATGAAGAGTGCGGAGCGTCGCGGCGTCGGCGTCACGGCGTTCCGCGTCGTGGCACGTCCCCCGAGCGTCGCGGCGTTTCCAGAGCCTCTTCATGCAATCTCACTTATATCAAAATATCTTCCACCGACTTGCTCTTTTCACACATCATCTCTTTTGCATTCACGGGTCAGTCATACTCGAATATCAAAATTTGGAAAATACATATTTAACCTTCAAAATAACGCTAAAAACCTAGAAAAGGCGGGTATACTGAGCCCCGGTACTCATCACACCCAAACTTAACTTCTTGTCACTCGAAGCAAGATTGGACTCAGCAGGACACACACGGGCATGCGAAAACTAACACTGGGCGGTGTTGCACATCTTGAGAAATGAGGGAATCAATTTGTCCTGACGCGCGCCAAAAACTTGATAGGCGAGCGTATTGTATAAAATATGCCTTTTATACAGCCTTACGAGTACGCGTCGCCCCAGTAATATAGTGTGTGCAGGTGCGGATGTCGATCCGGGACGGAGAATTGAATACAAAGATGTGCTTTTTAGATATTATGCGAGTGAGCGTATTGTGAGAAAGAAATCAAATGTGTGAATTTCAAGCTAAACTATCGATCTTGGTGCGTGTATTGAAGAGACTAGAGCATGTCTCCCTTGCCACGTTCGATGGATTATTTCTTAAAGATGAGATTATTCAGTTTATTTATGATTTCTTAATGACTAGGTGATCTTGTCTACGAGATACCCTCTCTCGAGGTGTATTCACCTATCTCGCTAGTAGAGTTGGGTATATCTCTATCTCAATTCGGTACTCCGAAATGCATAAATGTTCTAACCTTATTTGCCACCTTCAGGATCGGGAATATCTACATTCAGGCTCGACCAAGGTACTCTACTCATATCTAGGTATCCTCATCTCGAATCTCGGATCTCTACTTAGACATCTAATGTTGGCGAAACATTTACCATGTAATTGATCTACAGATGTAAAGCAAATAATAATAATCATAAATAACTAAATAATATAAATTAATCAACACTAATCCATCCAATAGTAGCGGGGGTTGACAAGACCCTAGGTATAGATCACAGAACATGATGATCTTGAAAACACAAGTATGTGATATATAAAACATAAGTTCCATTGTCTAAATCAAAGAAACAATACAAAAGTCAGTTCTTCTTCGAATTACATCACTCTTGCTCGATTTCCGTGCCTTTGACTAAATACCATTCCGTGCCTCAATCTGCGCCTCCCATTTGCTTTTAATGTTGAAAGCAGAACTTCCTTGTGTGTCGCTGACGTTCTGCTTGTCATAGCGTTGAAGACGTCAGCGATGTTAGCTTGTTGACTTGCCGCGATGGTTGACCCAGCGTCGCGGTTGGGGCGTCTGAGTGGGAGCGTCGTGGCGTTGGGGCATCGCGGCCGTTCCCGAGCCCTCTTCATCTGATGCCTCCGCCCATGCTCCAAGGTGGCTACTTGGTATACTTTTTGCTCCGATGCCCGCATCCACACGGAAACACGGTCGAGTCTAGCCACAAAAAACTATGAAACTAACTATAAAATAACGTGAAAATGAAAAATCGACGCGGGTATAATATGAGTGTTTTAGGCACTCATCAGTTGCCAACGACTTGCCCCCATCCTAAAATCACCGGTGCAAGACCTGATCTCTATCTCTAGCGGGCCCTTTGCACAATGGGGGATCGATATAGTTGAATTGAAGTACCTGCTGCTCAGGCCCTGAAGTTACTATTGGTAATACGGACTATTTATTAAGTGGATCGAGTAGAAGCATTCTCTTCAATTAAAGATCGAGATGTAACTCAGTTCATCTGGAAAAATATTGTGTGCTGATTCGGCATCCCCGAATCAATGTCTTTGACAGCAGACTGATTCGGCCAATTTGGGTCTGCTCGAAACTTACATCGAGGTGAAGATAAAAATCTGTCTCCACCCCGTCTTTGCAGTAGAGCAATGAAATGACGAGGCCTCCCAACAAAACCTAATAGCATTACTAAAAGCGGTTGGATTAGTTGGGGCAAATGGGTGGATGAACTCCCCAGGGTACTCTGTGCCTATAGAACCACTACCCGCAAACCCACTGGTGTGTCTCCAGTCGCAATGACGTATGGAATGGAAGCCATCAACCCCACGGAAATTGGTGTGCCTACCATCCGCACTAACACCTCAGACGAGAATCTGAAGTGCTGACCAAGGGCTTGACCGCAGTCGACCAGTGCGAGTCAGCAACCATCCGCATAGCATCCTACCAACGCCGATTGGAAAGATCTTACAATAAACGGGTCAAGCTTCAAACATTCCAACTTGGGGACCTGGTGTTAAGAAAAGTATTTGAGAATACGACTGACCGAACCGCAGGAAAGTTCCAACCTAACTAGGAAGAACCGTATCTTATAACGCGAGCCGGGGAATCTGGAGCATACGCCTTGGACAAACTTTATGGGACCCTTGTACCTAGAATGTGGAATGCAACACATATTAAGAGGTATTTTCAATAAAGAATAATTCAATATCAGATGTTCATTTTCCCTCTATTATGGTAAATTCAAAAGTCCGGATGGCGCATTAACATGACACATCCGGCCGGTGAGATCGCCAGTTGGTCGACTCGGAAGTTTGGACAGCATTAACATGACTTATCCGACCCGGTGGTCGCTTTCAACGGTCAACTTCGAAAATCACGGATGGGCGCATTAACATGACACATCGGCCCGGTGAAGATCACTTCCGGTGAATTGATTCAAAAAGTCCGAATAGCGCGTGCTATGACACATCGGCGGTGGGGATCACTTCCAACCGGTCAACTCAGAAGTCCGGATGGCGCATTAATATGTCATGTCCGGCCCGGTGAGGATCACTTCCAACCGGTTAACTCAGAAGTCCGGATGGCGCATTAACATGACGCCAGTAAAAATTACTTCGCGAGTTATTTCGAATCCAGGATGGTAGCGTTAACGCACCATTTCGTCCGACGATGAATCCACTTCAACTAGTCAACTCAAAAGTGCGGATGGCTCATTAACATGACCTGTCCGGCCCGGTGAAGATCACTTCCAACCGGTCAATTCAAAAGATCGGATAGCGCGTTCAAATGGCACAATGCGGCGGGGTGAAGATCATTTACAAGCAAATTCGAGCTAAAGTCCAGAATGACGCGTGCACTGGCTGTCTATCCCGATAAAGATAAATCCTAACTGGTCAATGTCTAAAGTCCCGATGACACAGAAAAATGACCCATCTAGCCCGGTACAAATAATATTTTCCTAGCGAACCCGGAAGCCGTGTAAAATGCCCTTTTCGGCTCGATTAAATAAATCTACTATCTAATTCGCAGCTGCGTCCCGACAAATATAACTCAACTCCAATCCTAAATGTCCCAGCTTGGGACCGCGAGATAAGAGATCCTATCTTACTAGGGCAGTTATAGCTCTATATAACTCGGGTAAGCCGGAAAGAAGTATTTTATATCCAAAAAACAAAAATAAAATGTCTAAACACGAAAGCAGAGAAAAGATTATCATGCAAAATACATTTGGTCCTAACCCTCAGTAGCCTCACCCGGCCTAGTAGGGGGCTCTAGTAGTATATCAACCCCTCCCTCGGCACCCGGGAGGCCCTTATGCGCAAAGCTTCTTCGTGATCTCAACGAGGCTCGATGATGGATAAGTGAATGAAGAGTGGGGCATCGAGTTCACAGAAAATTCGGGTCAGAGGAGTAGAGGCATCCGGCATCCCAGGAGGGATTTTAGGTTTGCTTCCGCGGATATCGTGCGCAAAGGCACAACAACCATAACCGTAGTTAAAAATCACGTCGCTGCTCGCGTCAGGCTTGCCTCCATTAAACCTCGGCAAAACCCTCTCACGAAAGTCGCGAAGTCATCCTTGGCGGTCCCCAGCTCCACAAGTAGAGACAGTCGCTCATCCGTAAGGCGACCATTCTCTTCCTCTACCCTCCGGTAGGCCTCCTTAGTAACCACCAAGGCCTGTTGGACGGAGCCAAGTTCAAACTCCGCCTTAAGCGGCCGCATACGAGATGGGCCGAGCACTGGACCGAGGCGAGTTCTAGCTTAACCTGCTCGGCGCTCCCGTTGCCTCGATCTCCAACCACACCATCGCCCTCGTGTCGATTATCCCTCTCGGTTCCGCGCAGACACTTCTATCGGCACTCCTTAACCTCCGGCTCCCAGACTCGGATGGTGGCGGGCCTCCTTCAAAAGAGGCATCCTAAGTTCTCCGGGGCGGAAAGCCGGATCAACATATAATTCGAGCCGCCTCAAATATCAGGCCAGAATTAGTGAGATTAGCAGTCTTTGGAGGGGACATGTTGCGAACGGTAGTAACCACCTGCGAGGAAAAAGAGCGTGATTAGTCAAACAGCGCAATAACAACCGGAGTTTTTATAAGCTTTGCACTTTACTAAGCTCTGAGTACGGATGAAAGTTAAGGTTATGAATTTGCATTCCGTCCTCGACGATTTGATAAATGTCCTCCTTTGCAGTGCCAACGGGAACAACAATCGAATACTCCTCACCTTGTCTTGCTTCACGGGCCCTCCCACGGCTGATCGTAGCATCCTCGAATTTTCATCGTTGGGGCGATCGCGCTACAAACTCACCTGCCAGTTGAAAGGCCTCCAACGGTGGAGGATGGACTTCATTCGTCGGGTCGGATGCATCACTTCTTCCATCGCGAGCAGCTGCGAGAGGCGATAAAATTGATAGTGTCGGTCGGCGTAGCGGCCTCTTGCGCCCCTATCGGCGCAAGCTCGTGACACACCAGGCGGTTTCCATCAATTCGGATGGATAAACCACTTGCAGAGCAGGAGGAATTGGAGCTTCCTCCCTTAGCTCTTCACGGGCAATGTTTTTCGAGCCCGGTTGATCGTTAGACCCCATTTCGGGGGAGGCTGGGATCACGATTGTTTGAATCTCTGAACCCCCATCCATAGGGGGACGAACTAACCCTCCGGCCCGCCCGGGCTCCACGCTCATCTTCCTCCTCCCACATTATTAAGCTTTACGGCGACATAGAATCCAACAATCCCGTCATCTCTTCCTCCTCTTCTTCTTCCTCCAAGAGAGAAGGTCTGATGGGCTCAGAACGAACCCCAAGGTATAAAATCTTCCACTCGGGCCCCACGAGCACTCTTCCATTGGGTGGTCCTCTTATTCTTTATCGTTAATACTCAGGGGGCAGGATCAATCCTCATTTTTGGAAAGGAAAGCCCTGTTGGGCAAACACTTCCCGCCTCTGGACTGGGTACGGGTAGGGCAAAGCTTGAACCCCTGCTAGTGGACGTCGAGGGACGGGCCGAACCCGTAGCGCTTGTTCTGAGCTCAATGCCTCGACCTGCAGGTCCCAGTTGATGGCGTACGGCCGCGAGCAAATCTAACAAAGTCAATGTGCTTGAGAGTGTTCTCCGCCCATAATCTGTGGCGGGCGACAGGAATGTCGGGAGGCCCCGTAGAGATCAGGATCCTTCTCATCGTGAGATTCTTCAAGAAGTCGAGAAGAACCTCACAATGTAGCTGTAAGTTGGAGAGCCTCCAACCGAGTCTACAAATCTTCTCAAGGCTCGCCTTCTCGACCCAATGCACCAATCTGCCTCTCCATTTTTTCCCTGCATCAGTAATCCACAATCAGTTGCGCGTAAAGTCATTTGTATGAACCTAAATTTGGCCCAAGGCCTAATCCCTATACACACGGAAAGCTAGCTGACTAGTCATCTCATTGATGGGTCGGGAGGACGGGATCATTTCGAGTCCCCCTCATAGATAACCCTTTGCCTCCATTTTAGGAGATGAGTCAGTTCTGGTCTGATGGGGTCATCCTCGAGAAGGACAATCAACCCCCTCTCAGTAATGTCGGAGAATGAGTAAAGAAAATCTACGACTAAAGAAAGGTCAGGCTAGTATAAAAATTAGTGCACCCGATGGGGATAAAGTTAAGGATGGACAAGGCCCCGGCCGGCGCCACACAGTGAAGTCTGAGCTGATGCAACAAGGGCGGGCCTTTGGAAGCGAAGCCGGCCAGTAAGTTGCTCGGGTAAAAAACAACGCATTGTGTTCCCGTCAAGGTGGACTTTCGTCCGGCTCATCCATTAGCTGATCAATGTTATGTCAAGGACTCCCGCAATAAGTTTCGTTCTCCCAGCATCAAGGACAGGAGGCGATATGACTTAGAAGCGTCCCATACGAGGCCCTCGTCTACGACATACTTTGGCGGTGGAAGTTCCTTCTCGCCTCTGCGTCATACTCTGAAGCGGTCGAGAGAGGGAAGAAGCTGATATCAACCCCAGTATTTTCCGGAAACGGTGGAAAGGCCAAAACCGCTAAACCGATGCGAAAACCGCCCGGGTCTAGCAAGCCCCTAAACCTCATATACTAGGACTCCTTTTGGAAGAGAAGCGGAGTGGGAAGATTCAGCTACATTAGTTAGGGAAGTAAGTTACACCAGCAAAGTAGAAAATAGAAACAGGCGTTTGAAAGGGTTTGTTCACAATCAAACACAAAATCCTAGCAGTGTATATGTAGAAGTTGCGGCTGACTGGGGGATGCTAACTCAAAGATGAAACGAGGGGAGAAGGAAAAGTCTAATATTATTTTATATGCCAACCTCCTAGGACTGAAACGCATTAAATGTGGTGCCTGTTAATTACTCCCCCAGTCATGTCATTTCCTAACGACGATCCGACTCCTAGGGCACAATTGGGGAATACGGGCCAGGATGAGTAAGGTATCACATTGTCAGACTGTTGAAGCGAACCTTTTCATTAAGCTGGGATGACTAAGTATCTGTCGATGGCCGACAAAGCGCCCCTACCTTGAAGCCGAGAAAATAAAGTCTGATTGCCAAAATAGAACATCGTAGTACCAAATGTTAAGAAATGCGATTTTATTGATTAAGTAACGACATTCATCATTACATTCATATCCTTACAAATAATAACTAAGCAATTATATTGAAGTGGCTCGTAGTTAAGTTTGATCAAATGCTAAGTCGGGGCGAAGTAGAAGCATTAGTAAGAGTCGAAAGATGAAGATAAATTTGTAGTAAAATTGCTACCAAAAAAGGGGAAAGATGGAAAGGGGCTCGAAGGATAAAGCCACGCTAATTTGTTGGGGAGGTCCTTTGAATGCGGAAGGATTCCATTATAGTTTGGAACCACCTAAGGGCTGACCATACCATGAATAATTCGATCGGCTCAAACCACAATCCTTGATCTAATTCACTTGGAAGTACGCCCAAATAGCGAACATAATCATCCTTCATATAGCGATCACCGATTCGAGTTCGGCAAGCGTTCGAATATCCTTCCTGGCTGAAGGCGTGGATCCGATGGGCGATGAGCCTCGTGCCCTCTGGCCTTTTATAGTATCCTCGGTCGGGATCAACTCGATCGACCGTATGGCATTTAATGAATTTTCAAAAAAGTTAGAAAATTTACATTGAAATTCAACAGCATTGATTGCTCTTTGTTCCCCATAATGAATGATCAGCGTGTTCTTATTTTTTCGGTGGGAGACGATTGCCTCCACTAGCGGGAAAAAGGGGGCGTGTAGGTCGTAGAGCCTCCGACCCAAGCCCTCTAGCTAGCAGGCTCCTTTCGACAAAATGCCATGATTCCAGTCCGCCCTATCCGACCTGCAAGCCTAACTTAGGAGCCCATATCAGGATCATCCTCCCATGGCCCAGAGAGGAGTTGGCACTCTACGGATGCCATTTTCCCAAGAGGCTTCATCTAACAAAGGTAAATGAATAGGCTCCCCCACAGGGAGAATGCATCATCCCATGCCTTGCCATGAACCCAAGATGGGCAAACCCCTTCGAGTCTACGTGGGAAATACACCCCACTTTCTTCCTCTTAAAAAGGAAGAAATTAGTCTCGTGAATATCGCCCCAGATTATCTCACTCTCTGCCTAAAGGAAGGTGGTCCTGTCTGCGAGATATCGCCACCTTCTCCTTCCGATTTGGAAGGAAATCATCATTTGCCACAAAAGTGGATCTCCTTCCTCCACACGATAAAAGGAGGCCCACGACCGCGGAATAAGAGTACCAAACAAAGGTTCAAAACTCGATCCTTAGAAGGAAGGGGCGAAGCTGAGAGAGATCCTAGCTTGAGGGGTCGGGAGAGGTGATGGAGAGACCACTCTTGCCGCTTTCTTGGTTTTTCTGTTTTGCGAGGTTGACTTAGGAACGTCGTGATCCGGCGGTTGATGACTTCGAGAATTAGGAGATTTGATATGGTGGCGTGTTTTAGTACCTTCCTACGCTATATAAGCAGGAGAAGATCCCGAGCTGCAGTAGAGACAAAGAAGATGGGTATCTTTCTAGTGATCTTACGTACCAAGGAAATAGCCTCCTTGCTACGATTCTTCTTGCCCATAATGTTCTTACACCTAATCAAATGGCTCTATCCACACTACTAAAGAGTCACCACAAAGTATCTACACTTCCTTGCCGGCTTTTAGCCATGGAAGCCTCTGCCAACTAGGAATTCGCTCCTCACAGCTCTCTCTGGAAGCACATAAGCCATGAGCGGTGTTATGCTACTCGTTTAGGCGGGAGTTTTGGTCTTTCGTCATCTCATTTTGAGAAGGCGTTGCGAAAAGATCATGAAGACAGTGAGTGTCTGTATTTCTGGCTTAGAGCTAAATCAAGGATCTTGGCCGAGGCTTCTATACGATTACAAGGGCGTCTCGATGCATTATGCGAAATCTTTGGGACGGATGAAGAGCGTTTGTAGACTCCACCTTCTCGGCACGGGAGGTTCAGTCCTTCGACTTGTCGAGAGAAGAAGAAATTTGCCTCTTTTGATGGAGGAATTCTTCTTCCTCACTCCGCATATTGATTTAAGTCATATGTTTACATCCTAATAAATGATCTCTTATGTGAGGTGCTCTAGGGAGAAAATACGTGGGGATGAAACT
Source organism: Tetrastigma voinierianum (assembly GCA_016808115.1). Classification (NCBI taxonomy): domain Eukaryota; kingdom Viridiplantae; phylum Streptophyta; class Magnoliopsida; order Vitales; family Vitaceae; genus Tetrastigma; species Tetrastigma voinierianum. The sequence goes on from JAEQBH010001872.1 coordinate 23,505, forward strand.
GAAAAAGGTATAGAAAGCTACCAGAGAGTTTGTGGGGTTATTGGGAGGGTTCAATGTTGCGACTACATCCACGTAGGCATGGCTGATTGAACTTCATGGAGTGGTTTGGATGCAAAAGTGGAGAAAGTTGCTAAAGAGTTTGATAAATTTCTTGATGGAGTGTTGAAAGAGCACATGGAGAGAAGGAAAAGAGGTGGTGTAGATGAGGGATTGAAGGATTTTGTGGACGTTTTGCTTGAACTTCAAGAGAATAACGTCGAGCGTTGAGCCTAACTGAAGTTTGCATCAAAGCTCTTACTCTGTGGAGATGATTAATTAATTAACATCAAGCACAAACAACCTTTGCTTGGTAATCCCAAGGAAAAAAGGACAAATTCTCTCTCTTTCTCCCTAAGATTATAACTGATTTCCCATTTTCTTCTATCCACGAAGATTATGCTTGCACTCATGCCACCCATTTTCCCAAGATGATGTATCATTATAATAGTAAAATGTGATTATACATGTGGCCGGTAAGTACCAAAATTTAAGATCAATAATAAAATTTCCAAGTCTAAATAAGCTGTACGTTTCTTTCCTGTCAAAAGCTGCTACTCAATGATTCTTTCTTCTCATGGACATATTTGCTGCAGGAAGTGATACCATACAGTCTTACAGAATTGGACAATGACGGAGCTCTTAGGGGGCGCCCACTGGGCCGCCCCAGGGAACTTGGCTTCAGGAATGAGGTCAAGAGGAGAATTGGCGCAAAGCAAACTCCCCATAGCTGGGTGATTAATAGAGTAATGTTGAGGCAGTGATCAAGAGACTCTCAGACTACACCCTCAATCCCTCTCTTGTTCCTAAGAGAATCCACGCGGAGCCGCAAAGATAATGGGCTACGACATTGCAGTAGAGACACGTTAATATAATGTATGGGCAATTGAGACCCACTGTTGTGGGATAAAGCTGAGGAGTTTCCGGCCGGAAGGTTCTTGAATTCTTCTATTGATTTAAGAGGGGCAAAGACTTTAGAGTTGAGTCCCATTTAGGAGCTGGCAGGAGAGGTTGTCACGGAATTCTGTTCACCAGCAATGTCAATTGAGGTTGTCATTTATGAAATATTGTTCCACATCGGTTTGATTGCGAAGTGGGTGGTGGAGGTAGAGGAAAGGATCTGGACATGGCTGAATGCACTGGTCTGACCATTCATAGAAAAGTTCCACTTTTTGCAGTTGCAACTCCATGGCCTCGCTGATTGTGTGGATACCATGCATTTTGTTGTGTTATCAGAAATAGATTTTTTATTTTCTTAATTTCTAATAATAGAATAAAATAAATATTTCTCTTGTTCCGTTAATTTTATGTTCTAAAATTACATTAAAAATGCTCAAATCAGCATTCCATAATTGGAAATAAAAAAAAAAGGTAGGACGTACATTAAAAGTGTTTAGATCTTGAAATATCGGGTGTTAGTCCGTCTGACAAGATACCATTATGATAATAATTGATTAGGGGAAAATAAAATAAAATCGGACAATATCATCAATAAATTGTATTAGACATCAATATGTGGCGACAGCATCGACCGGAATTCGTGCGTGGAGCCGGCCTTACGTGTCATAACTGAAATTTTGCATCATCGTCAATATATGTGGAAATATTGAGAAAAATCGGAGATATATCGGGAATATATCGGTGACATTTGGATGGTGATTAGTACCCAAATAGTGCTATTTTGAGCCTGTTTGTGCGGGTTTAAGCACTTTTGTAACTAATCAACAAATAACAGTGATACATTGAGGTCAGAACTTTTCTCACGATCACATTTCTATGGCTATTTAAGCGTAAGTTTTGTAGGCCAAATAAGTCATTTTCTTCAATTGATTAAACCACGCGAACTGAGCAGGCCTTGAGATGCATGATCATTTTAGATGACATTTGGAGCAAAAATGCATAAGAGAAGGAAGAAACTATGGAATTTGGCAGTGTTGCGATAATTCGCAACACCACCATTCATGAGTTAATAAATTCATATGGCTTTGCACCCTACCTTTACCCGATTTATTTAACACAGCCGTTTTTTTGCTTTGTACAAATTTGCCCTTGATATAATTTTGGTCCTTTACACATTTTGTAATTTCCTTGGTCTTGGCCTTTATATAAAAGCTCAGTCGAAACATAACAACATCAATCAGGCTTTTTGATCCATCAATCACTCAATAAAATTGAGCGTAAATTTATCTCACTCATTTGCGTGTGATTTTCTCTCCCTTTCCTCCACTTTCTTGCTTTTTCTTGGTAGCCTACCTCTTGATGATGAGAAATCAAGAGATGCTTGGCTAAACCCCCCTCATCCTTGAAGAGGAAGGCCACAAAGTGAAGGTTTGAAGGTAAAACAACGTCTCATGTTCATAGCATGAGCATTTATGGCCTTTACGTTTACGCATCTCACGTTTGGGGTTTGAATCAACGTGATGTACTCGAGTGGCCCGGTACTTGGCGGCAAGCTTTTAAGGCTCAATTGATGCTTACTACTAGATCCACTGATGCCCAGTTAGTTGTCATTTATGAGCTCCTACTGAGGTTAGATCCAGTGATGGTTTTAACTGCTTTGAAACATAAATGGCTAATAAATGCTATATAATAGAGAGAAAACTTTTAGGGTTTAGGTTTTAGAGCTAAATGAAGATCCGTTCGAAATGACTATAGGTCGTATCATGATGAGAAAAAGACCGAGACATGTTGGATATATTAGACCTCTAACCTAGTGGGCCGAGACTTCAAGGAGTTCTCTTTTAACTTTTATTTCAATTTATTTCCAGTTTCCAGAGCAATTCACTTCCTTTGTTTTTGCAATCCACTGAAATCAAAGAGAGGAAACACCATTTTCAATCCTTGCAACTCTTCTTTCACGAAGAAAACCCATCCGTGTTCGGCCTTGAACCACTATACTCGAGTAGCTCTGCTCTGAGTAGGAACAACAGGATACAAATTTTTTGATTAGGATCGCCCTCTTGGCCAAGCAGATCAAATAGGCGCCAGTTCCCAATGGGGATGGTGCCCTGAGTGAAAGGGAAAGAAGGGTGTGAACTGTGATCTACATCACAAGAAGTATTGGTGAATTCTCATTTATTTTTTATTTTACCATTTTTCCCTATTTACGAGTTCAACTGCGGGAATTTGGAATTTTATTACCGTGCATCTGAATTTTCCTTGTTTTTTATTTAACTATCAACTACAGTAGCCTTGTTTTTTGTTGGTTTCTTGCTTGTTGTGTTGATTCATGCGACTTATGCGATGGGATGAAACCTTTGAGCCCAGTGGAAGACTCGGTGCTCCTAGTTGAACAAGGGTGTGAAATGCTGTTTGCCACGATAACAATCGACCCCACACGGAAGCAGCAGAGCCAGCAAAGGGGTTGAAGGGAGCCCCGATGCCTACGGATCAATGAGGGATCATACACCCACCAAGAGTGAGTGCACCCTCATGCATTATTCCCCCTACTAAGGATGTCACAGTGAGGCCTTATTTAGTGCCCTTGCTCTCAACCTTTCATGGCATGGAAAATGAAAATCCATACACGCATATCCGGGAGTTCGAGGAAGTTTGCACTTGACTTTTAGGAGGTGCAATTGATATGGACTTGCTCAAGGCGAAAGCCTTTATGACCCTCGAGACAAAGCCAAAAATTTGGCTTAATTCACTAGACCAAGGACCATCGGGGGCGGGTAGAGCTGCAGGCAGAATTTTTGAAGAAGTTCTTGAGTGCACCTGAGACCAACAATTTGAAGAGGCAAATCACACCTTTGTAGCTCATAATGATGAAAATTTTATCGATCTTCCAGGAAAGGTATCTTGAAGCCATCGATTGCATGCCCTCACCTGGCTTTGACACATGGATGATGGTAAACCTACTCGATGAATGTCTACCATGAAACAACTCTTGGAGACCGCATGTGGAGGGACTTCCTCGTGAAATCTTGATGAAGCCATGGATTCCCTCAGCTATGTTCCTAAGACCTCCAATGCTTGGGATATGGGCAAATCGAAGCCCGATGAACATAGGCCACGATAAACCAAGGGGCCTATATTCCTTTAGTGGAGGATGTGGAACTAAAGGCTGGTGTCCCTGCATTGAAAGGATGGAAGAACTTGAAATGAGAATCGAGGGAGAGTACAGGCGTGATTGAAATACCTGTGCCCCTCCAACCATGCTTCACTTGCCAATCCACTCGTCACCAAGGAGAGCATTATCCAATTTCTCCCTCAGTAAAGGATTTGATAGTTGAACATGCAAATGTTGTGGGCCAAAATAGGCCACTAGCCGATGCCCAGTATGGAAACACCTACAATCTCAATTGGAAGAACCGCCCCAACCTCTCCTAGAAGCCTAAACCTCCAGCATATGTTCCCAGTGCAATGTGACATGATATCGGTCCACCTCTCGTGACCACCAGCCTCATCCACTTGTTGAAGCGGTATCATGAATTTGAGCAAGGTGGTGGGGAAATTTTGTAGAGAAGCAGAAAGCTATTAATGCTTAGTTGAATCAAAGAATAGAAAATGTAGAAAGCTCCATGAACAAAAGAATTGATGGGCTCCACAATAGCCACAATCAGAAAATTGATACCCTATAGTCATTCATCACAAGTTTGACAATCTCGGCGATGGTCTTGCGGGACGGGAGATTCCGCTTCCCAAACCTTGCAATCCTAGGGGAGTGCATGAACTAAGCTATGCCAATGAGCCTACACCAAAGATGGATGAGGTTAAGGCCATTATCACCTTGAGAATTAGTAGGAAATTAGGCGGCCGGTGCCTAAACTCTTTGGAGAGACGGAGAAGAAGAGAAAGTGGAGCCAGAACACATATTCATTAAAAAAGATTTGATGAAGAAAAGCATGCCTCCTCCATTTCCCAAGCACCGAGAGGCAAAAGAAGGCTCCAAGCAAGCGGGGCATCCTGGAAGTATAAAATGAGTAAAGTGAACATCACCTTTGCTTGACATGATCAAACGAGGTTCAAACTAATGCTAAATTTATAAAGGACACATTGCCGCGGTCGAAAGGGTTGGGCATTGACAGAAGGCCTTCATGGTAGAACAAGTTAGCTCCATCATCGATTGCAAAACCTTGGTGAAATACAAAGATCCAGGATCCCCCACCATCTCAGTCAACATTGGAAGGATCTGCATAGATAAGGCATTGTTGGATTTGGGAGCCAATGTCAACCTACTGCCATACTTAGTGTCCAAGCAGTTAGGTTTGGGGGAGATGAAGCCTACCAACATCACCCTATCCTTAGCTGATCGATCAATGAAAATCCCAAAGGGAATAGTGGAGGATGTCTTGGTGAAGGTGGATAAGTTTTATTATCTATCAAACTTCGTGGTTCTTGATCACGAACTGTAGCGAGGGCATTAACAGTGCCCATCATGCTTGGGGCCATTCTTGTACATCTAATGCCATAATCATTGCCGTAATGGAGTCATGCAGCTCACCTTTGGCAATATGACCACCAGAGCTCAACACATTTTCACGAGCAGCAGAGCATCAGTCAACGAGGATGAGGGCGAAATCGGATGAAGTGCACTTTGAGATGGTACAGAGTGTGGGAAAACCTGATACCGCAGGCTGCCCAGGAAGACGTGAAGGAAACGATGAAGCAGTTGATGAAGAATTCTTCCATCAGTCCTCCTCACACCCATGATGATCCCACCACCACCACCAGAGCTACTCCTCTTGGACCCCCCATAAATCCAATGGCTGCACAAGTGGGAGTGGTTCCTAAAGGAACTTGGAAGCCACCCTAAATTTTTGTTGAAATTTTTTTTGACATTATTTTAAGTTTTAATTAAGATTTTTCTTGTCTTTAATTTTTACCTATTTTTCTTCTAATTTTTTTTTCATTTACGAGCTTATTTTCTCATAAGTTTTGGTCTTTTTGTTTTGCAGGTGTTTTCGGTGCGGGTCGAATTTTTACCTAGGAATTTCGCGGGTTCACGAGAATTTCGCGACCTTCAATTCATCTATATTCACATTTTGGCGCAACTCCCGTTTCAAGCACTGTAATCAATTATCTATAATTTTTTTACCATACATTTAATTAGGGTTTATGGCCATTAATTGTCATGTCTTTCCCTACCCCCTCCCTGTTAAACCCCTTTGATTCCTTCCTTTTCATTCTCAGTTTCAGTTTCACAGCTTCTCACATCCGCTTCTCTCCTTCCTTTGCCAGAAGCATGGTGAAGACTCGTGGGGCTCATTCCTTTCGGCCGTGGTCACGCGGACCTCCCGCTCACACACGTCGCTCCGATTACGGGAGCACCCATTGCCGCGGCCCCGGCCTACCTCGCCACCGTGCCTCCGTCGCCCGAAGCTCCACGCGTGCCGCCGCCACTACCCCTGCCCTGTTGCCATCGGGCGGTGTTCTTCTTTGTTGCTCTCACTGGCTGGTGTGGGCTCTTCCCTCATGGCCTGCTTGAAGGAGATATCATACCGGGTTAACTCCACCTGATGCGTCACATCACAGACCGGCCAGAAAGTCCCACCGCTCGAGGCCGGACCTCAGGCCCAGGGGAGTTGTCCACCTCGATACCCCTGGCGCCACCCTCACCGCCTTATTAGGGCATTCTTTGGGCCGGACCTATCCATAAATCATTAATATCATCTGACCCTACTTCCATTGCGGCCGTCCCAGGGAAATCTTGTTTGTAGTGTGAGGAATCACCTTGCGGGAGGTTGCTACAATCTCGGTATTTGTGGGACGATCAGACAGATGTTGGGTTCTGATTTCCTTTGTGGGATTCACATGTGAAGATCTGAATTTTCCTATCCTCGGGTAGTCATCGAGTTTATCACACTACCTGCCTCACAGGCCTTGAGCCCGGCCCGAGCCGCTCTGCATTTTCTATCGGTAGGCGACCGGGGTCGCCCGAACCTCAGGCATCTGAGTGCTCTCCACTGGGGTGGTCCTCATAACCTTGTGATCTATGATGGCCCGTCCTCGACCGGGGAGATGGAGTACATCTTCTCTCTTGGGACACTCACGCGGACTATATTATTTAGGAGGCACCTTATGATGCATGCCATTGATTCAACTGTATCTTCAGTCTAATGCATTTCCCACTCTAGCACATCGTCCAGAGGAGAGGAGCCATTTTGGAGGCTTTGTATCGTATTTCTAAGGGCTTCTGGTTCAGCCCAGCAGAGTTGATCATGACGTCCTTGTTCGGCTTCAGAATGAGGTCCACATGATCGCCGGTGACTCACGCCTCTCTTATTTTCACGGCTCACTGTGCCGGGTGTTGGAGCATCGGCCGGCGAGCCCCAATTTGAGCCGTCGTGGCTGCTGAGGCCCGCCGCTTCTTGTCGATCGGTGGCGAGACGTACCGATGCCTTTCATCTTAAGCCGCCGGGGGTATTGTATTGCTTGATATTCCACTTTCAGCGGACTTGCCACATTATTAGAAGCCCCGCGAGCCTGCACTCCGGCTTCCTCAGCTCCGGCAGTTGTTCCTCCAGCTCCAGTACCTCTGGCTCCGGTGCCCTCTATCCCTTCAGAGCCCTCGGCCCCCATGCCATTGCTTTCATTCCCGGATATCAGTGGTGAGCACCTTCACTTACTTAGCCCTCAGCGATTACATTACCATCTCCACTAAGGACTTCTTGACCATCATGGATCTGATGCTTTATTCTCCACCGCCGACATCATTCGCGATTGCCTATCGGCTCTAAGCTATAGGATGTTTCGCCTTTGAGGCAGCCATGGCTCGAGACCGGCGCCATATTAATAGCACGAAAATGGGGCCGTCCTCATGCGGTCTGAGCCACCTCGGCCTCCTGCGACCTCAGTATGTTCTTGCTGGACGTTTTGTTTCCTCCTCCAGTAGGTAGCCTCCTCCACCAGCCTCTAGACCCCCTGGATGTTGGCGGTACACGTGATTGTAGCCACTCCCCGCCGTGCTTTTTCGACTGTCAGTGAGGAATTGTCTTCATCGATCCTTAGGCGGAGAATTTTCCCACTTCCTCCCTTCTTTCCAATCCACTCCCCATTGTAGACAATGGCATACTAGAGTAGGGAGAGAGGGAGCGCGAGGAGTTAGTGTTGAATTGATGTTCATACTGCTGATTTCAGTTCTTTTTGTACTACCTTCTATGTAAAGCCCATTTTTGTATGTTTAGTGGCTTGTTATTTACTCCATTTGAAAAAGCGTAAAATTTAATTGAAAATACAAGCTACATTATATATTTCACTCTGACTCCATTTTCTACTCTTTTGCAACCAATTTTTGCCCCCATTTTTTTGTGTGGTTTGCCTCTCCTGTGAGTTGAAAAGCTGGCTGCATAATACCGTGATGCTAGACTAGTTCCATGCATAGATTCAGGTTGTTAGTGGAGTTGAAGACCACTGGAATTCAAGCATGTCTTCCACAAGTAGCTAACCACACACAATGCACATCAATTTTCTTCAATAGGATGAGAAGCTACCTTACCTTGCTTTGCAGCGTTAAGCAGATTGACCACTATAATAGGTTAAGGTTCCCAGCTGAAAGAGGCGGTGCAGAGTCTTCCAGACGAAAAAGAAAAAGAGAATAGAAAAGCCCCGGCGCTTTGCCTTGAAACCGAGCAGTCCGGGGGTCTCTGGTAGCCTAAAGCACAGTGCCACTAAACCAACTGGTTGGGAGCCACCGACTTAGTGCTCGCTACATGGGTGGATGGGTGGAGTTTAGCAAGTTGTAGGTGCTAGAATTTCAAAATCATTCGGAGTCCGGGGTGAAACCTGTAGAGTTAGTGGTCGAAAGATCCTTTTGACTTGATGCCCTAAACCTTAGTTGGCAGAAGAGGAGTCATGGTGGATCCTCGTTACCGCGTGCTTTGTTGAAGTCGAGTTCTCGGCGTGCATCGCCGCAATCTGTGGAAGAGGTGTGAAATAAGAGTGGGGCTGGGGATCTATTTATGATGGTCGACCAGTCTAAGGCATTGGCGTAGCTTGGTTGGGGAGGGAGGAAGCGACAGCGGCTTATTGAGTAAGCGATCCACTAAACACTTAGATTTTGGTGGAAGTTCGAGTTGATTTCATGGAATGGACCTTTGCTCTGGGAGCTTGTTCATGTATGGTATTTTATTCTCCCCAGTGGTTTTTATGCGGGGTCAATTTTTCACTCGAGGGTAGGGCATTATACACACTTTTGAGTGAGACAGTCCTTTTGCATACACGCAACATGATCTTCCTTCTTTTTGTCATTGCTAAGGGACTAGAATGTGTCGGTTGGGGGGAGTGATTAGTACGAATAGTGCTATTGCAGGCCTTTGTTTATTGCAGGTTTAAGCACTTTGTGTACTAATCAACTAAATAACCCAATTGATACATTGAGGTCCGGCACCTCTTGATTACATTTGCCTTGGCTATTTTGTAAGTTTTATAGGCGAATAAGTCATTTTCTTCGAGCCCCGATTCAAACCTGACCGGGCAGAGCCCGAACTTCGAAGATGCATGATCATTTCAAAAAGACACATTTGGGCCAAAATGCGGAAAGAGAAAGAAAAGCGTGGAATTTAGCGGTGTTGCGAAAATTCGCAGCACCTGGGAATTTCCGCGCTACTCCCCTGCCTTTGCTAGTTTGGCCCTTTTTGACCCGTTTTTTTTTTCTTTGTACAAATCTACCCTTGATGTAATTTTGGTTCCTTTACACATTTTTGTAATTTCCTTGGTACTAAGCGCCTATATAAGCTCAGTCTAGCTTGTAACATCAATAAACTTTCAGTCCATCAATCACTCAATAAAATTGGCGCCAAATTTCCTCTCCTCCTTGAGTGTATTTTCGCCTTTCCTCACTTTCTTGCTTTTCTTAGTAGCCAAACACCTCTTGATGATGAGAAATCAAGGGTGCTTAGCCTAAACCCTCATCCCCTTGAAGAGAGGAAGGCCACTAGGTGAGAAGGTTTGAAAGTAAAAACAACGTCACTCATGTTCATAGCATAAGCATTTATGGCCTTTACGTTTACGCATCTCACGTTTAGGTTTGAATCAACGCCCGATGTGTACCTGAGTGGCGTGCTTGGCAAGCTTTTTAAAAGGCTCGGTGGATGCTACTTTGCTAGATCCGCGTGCAGGAAATGATGTCATTTATGAGCTCCTGCAGGTTAGATCCAGTGATGGTTTTAACTGCTTTGAAACATAAATGGCTAAAAAAGGCTATACATTAGGAGAAAATTTTTTAGGGTTTAGGTTTTAGAGCTCAATGAAGATCCGGTTCGGGAAATGACTATAGGTCATCCTCCCAATGAGAGAAAAAGACCCGAGGACATGTTGGATATCTTAGAACTCTAACCTAGTGGCCCGAGACTTCAAGGAGTTCTCTTTTAACTTTTATTTCATTTTATTTCCAGTTTCCAAACATTCACTTCCACTGTTTTTGCAAAAAATCTTGAAATCCAAAGAGAAAACACCATTTTCAATCCTTGCAACTCTCATCTCCACAGAAAACCCCATCCCCATATTCGACCCTAGACCATATACTACGATGGCTACCTTTCGATAGTGAGAACCTTAGGATACAAATTTGTTGATTCGGGATACGCCTATTGGCGAGCGAATCGAATGAGTTGATATTTTTTTATCAATAAGCGAGATTCTTTTTATCAATAATTTGAGGTTCTATCCACTTTTGAAAAAGCTCGAATCTTGCTTATAAGTCGGCGACGAGAATTGAGTATGTGTTGATTCAACGGCTATATTCAATTTGGCAATTTCTTTAGGTTCCAACGGTAAGATTTTATATATGATAGTGGATTTTGAATATGTGACTTGATCAGCGGCCATGGTATTTCTAGCGGTTAGATCGAATCTAACGGTCATATCGATCGAAAATAAAATCCAATGACCAAAATTCATTTTTATTGGCATTTTGACAGAAAAAACGGCTAGTTTGACTCCAAAAATTCTATAAATAGCCTAAAATCACTAGTTTTCATATTAAACTCATCCATTCTCTAAACGGCTAGCAATTTTGTTAATTTTCGATATATCGATATTCTTGTAAAAATATCCACCGATATATCCATAAAATCCAAGTATCAATATATCCATCAAAATCGATATTTTTAACCTAGGTGAAAACCGCAAGAAAAATATTCTATCTCATGAAGGAAAAAAAAAACTTCTCTGATGGTGTAGGTGCCATGGTTTTCGACCCGGGCCCTTTAACAGACATGCAGTCTGACTAAAGTAGGCCGCTGACTGGCCCACAATGGCCCAACCAGGAGCTGAATCCAGATATCCTCCCCTAGCCGAGAAGGGATAGACATTTCTCCGGATACCATCTCCTGGAGAGGATTCCCCAGATGCCATCTCTTGGAGAGGATTTATTTGAAAAGTATTGCTTTGTCGTTCTCTCGAGGAGCGTATCGCTACTTCCATGCCATGAATTCAAGGTGGACAAACGCTCTCGGGGTTCTGTATTCGGGGAATATGTCCATTTAAAAGGAATAACCAGTCTCCACATGCGAGATACACGCCACCTTCCTCCTCCGATCTCCCATTTAAAGGAAGAACCCGAGTTTCCACATGAGATGTCGCCGCCTTCCCCTTAGGTTAGGAGGAATTATCCACTTTCCACGAAAAGTAGATCCTTCCTCTCGATAAAAGGAGGTCATGACATGAAATAAGGTAGGACTCAAAACAAAAGACTTTGAATTTTGAAAAAGATGAGAGATTCCTAGCAGGCATCGGAGGCGACGATGGAAACTCCCTCCATGGCTTTCTTAGTTGTTTGTTTTGCGGGTTGCTGGGCGAGGTGTGTTCGGAGCAATCCGGTGACTCAGAAGATCTGGAGACTACAATTGGCGCCAGATCCATGGGAAAGCGCGCAGCAGAAATCTCACGGCGATCTGCAGCGAGGCACAGGTTCATCCACTCACTAGTGATCTCTCTTTTGCACAGAAGCTTGGTAGTTCTGGTCATCCCAGGACCGTCGGAGGTTATGTAGCCTTGAATTCCGAGTTGTCCGTTGACCATCGTCGACTGCGAAATACTTATGTCTCATATCCTTGAGACCCATATGATAAAATGGCCACATTGGCCCATGCATCCATACTCCCTTTAAAATACATCCAGCTATATTATCATAGTTCAAGAGTTAATACACCACTCTTAATACAACATGTTTCACAAAAATGTAATCAAAGCCACATGTCGGCTTTCTTCTCAAAAGAGGCCTCTAATGAGCGTCGTCTTCCTGAACACTCCTTGTACCTGAAATAATGATCCCTCGATAGGGTGAGCAATGCCCAGTAGTGATAATTTCCTACATGGGTTACTCCCCACCTAAGTTCACATGTAATGGCAACCAAACACACTCAAGTTAATACATGGTCCTACTTGAATGTCTACATGATATGGATGAGAATGTGACTCACCCTTTCCCACTTCTCGAGCCTCGCTGCTCCCTAAATAAATGCTGGCCAAATGTGCTTGAGAAAAATTACTGTTTTCAAAACAAAAGGTTTTGTTCTCATTATAATACCGAATTCGATAAATCGATTGGACAACCCTCATAGGCGAATTTGTTGGATAACTCTCCGAAACAATTCATGGGCTCCTCCGACATGAATTGTTGGACAATCTCCCAACCCAATTCTCCGGAAAATCTTCCATTGAAATTCCTTTCACAACCATTTTCCATTTTATTTTCTTTCATGTCATGCATGTTAGTAATAGTGCTCTAGGCCTATTGTTTGGACATGGTATTTTGACTATTTATGAGAATTTATTATTATGATGATTTGCATGTTTATTATATATAATATCAGCCAGATAATATTATTAATTATTCTAAATGTCCTAGTCAGTTATTATGGGAATAACAATGAATTAAGATAGTATAAAGTTTGATTGATATTCATGGGATGAATAGTAGTGTATGAATCTGAAATCAAATTTATATCTATTTATTGAGAACAAATATTAGACAGACCGAATCTTGAGATTAATACATGGATCGAAGTCATAAGTTAATCTCTAATAGTTTAATCATTAAATCCTTTGACTGAGATCGATATAGTTGCCAGCATAAGAATATTGTGTTTTGATATAATCAAGCGTTGTAACAATCGGATGGTATAAAGATTATGCTTGAACATAATAAGAGTTATGTAGTGAGATATGAGTGATTAAGATGGAATTTGTCCCTCTTATTATAAGAGAGATATCTACGGTCCCCTCGGCAATTGGTGAGAAATGCATGGCCGTGCTCAAATGAATTGATGAAGATCAATGTCATTTGTTTAGTCAGTGTAATTGGGTTTCGAGTAATCAAAGATAGAACGATATAAGGTTGACTTTGTCCATGCCTTATATTCTATCAGATATCATGAGACAAAAGGATTATGTCATTAGCTATATTAGGTTGTCTCGGATCATGAGGCTTTTCATTTGGCAGGTAGTCGCAATGTCTTTGCTAGAGGCCACTTATGACTTGTAGGATCAAAATGTGATTTAGGCCCTCACTGCAAATGTTAATTGAACCTATGGGAGTCGCACGTGGAAACGAATAATAACGGTTATGGTTTCACTCTCTTGAGTAATTTAAAATGATGAGATTATTTTAAATTACAAATAACAATTAGTTGTTATTTAGATTCGAATTTAATTTTGAAAAAGTTTAAATTCGTGAAACGGTTATGTCTTGAACGATTATGTTTTGTGAATTTAAATTGTTATTTAAATTCTAATTTAATTTTGAAAAAGTTTAAATTCATAGAAGCTTGGTTATGTCTTGAGCAGTTCTTTATGAATTCAATTATTAATTTTGAAACGGTTATGTCTTAAACGGTTATGTTTTATGAATTTAAATTGTTATTATTTAAAAAAGTTTTAAATATATAATAATATAAAATTCGGTTTTGACAAAAACCACTGCTTGAGACTTATATAGATATATATATGTGAGACATATATTTTGTAGAGGAATCGTGCATTGCTCTAGGAAACGACCAAAGCGGAGAAAGAAAGAAAAGAGCCCAATTTCGTTTTGAGAAAGCGAACTTTGAACAGCATTCATGGTCGTTCATTAAGTTGTTCATGTGTGGATACTTAGTAGAGGTGGTCGCTTTTGAAAGGCATCATCTTTGAAGATGCGAATAAACCAGGCGCAAACTTTGAAGGCTTGTGAATCGATCTGCAAGAGTAAGTTTAGTTTACCCTTTCGCCGGTTTTTTATAAGCATGTGATCCTTAATTGGGTTAAGGGTAACAATTTTCAGATTCCTTTGCATTTATACTCCAATCGGATGGATATTACGCGCAATAACCACTTGATGGTATCGAGCCACTGTGTTTTCATAAAAATCGATACCATATTTGATGTTATGTATGTGATGTATGATTACGGCATGATTTGGATTTTTGAATATATGTGATATTATGGTTTTGTGCGAGAGAACGACATAGTTAATAGGTTTTGTTAAGGTATTAATTGATTGAATGCGAAACCTAAAAGGATTAGTTAATATGATTAAGAATAGAATGGGATATTGCCATTAAAGTGTTTAATAGCATGTTATATAATTAAAGCACATCTTAATCGGATTAATACATGGTGAATTCATATATCAATTATGATTTATCAATGATTGTTTTATGATGGTGCGAAAATAAGCCCTATGTGTAATGAGATTTTATAATATCTTTGTTTTAATGTGATTTTAAGCGGACCAGCGAAGTAGCGACTCTGCGTAGCACATATGAATTTAATTGGTTTAAATACACGCCTATTATAATTTATTTCTTTTAATGCAAATTGTTTATGCTATATGATAACATGATATATTTTGCATGTTGTGTTGCTTCATATGGTGTACAGTATGGCCTTTTTTACCAATGTGTTTGGCAAGTTATTATTATTGTACTTATTAAATACGGCTTGCATGCGTTTTGTTTGTGTAATTTTATTTTGCATTAGTAATGTTATTTAATTGTTGTAATAAAACAAGAGACAATACAAGCCATTTGAAGTCATACAATCCAACCATGATGATGGAGGAGCTAGGTATCTATCGCCAAGTTGGTGGTAATTGACATCATGGAGGTACAGCATTACTACCTAGGAATGGTAGATCTTCATATTGTTATGGAATCAATCTAGATTAAGGCCATCTTGTGACACGTTTATTATATGCATGTATGAGATGCTATATGATGTTACATGAGTATGTGATACTAGATGTATGATGAGATCTATTAGTGAGAAATTAAAATCAATCAAGATCCCTCACATAAAATTTAAAGTTAAAATGCCATCCATATTTAAACACTTGTCAAACCTTTTATCACCTTAATGTAGGTTCTACGAAGTAGAAGTACATTAGGTTACATTAATAGTGAGACAAGATGAGTAATAGTGCTACCCATATGTTTTAAAAAAATGGTTTAGCACATTAGGTTATCCAAAAGCGGTTTGGGCCTAATGATTAGATGGGATTTAAACATGGGACATATGATGTCAAAATCCATAAATATCTAAGGTTGCATGAGATGTAATTGGTGAAGTTACCTAGCTAAATAACTTAATTTTAAGTGTCCTTCCAAAGCTCGCAAAGTTGAGTAAAATATGGATCTTAGCTCACTAGATTAATATGATTATTCTTGAGGGTTGTTAATTTAGTGTTCATAATCAAAATACTTATCGAACTTTGCATTCATTGTAGATGGCCAACAATAACAACAACAATTCTACTATGTCACATGCGTCAGTCCTTGAGAAGGATAAACTTACTAGGACTAACTTCCTTGGTAGTTTAAAGAAATTTGAAATTGTTCCCTCAAACAAGAAAAGGCTTTATGTCCTAGATGAACCTCTTACTGACGAAGAACCGGTGATAATGCTCTAGAGGTGAAAGAATGTATGAGAAGCATCATAATGAAGCTCTATTGATGTTGCATGCTTGATGCTAGCTACCATAAGTTCTACGAACCGGAAGGATCTTGAAAATATGGGCTTATGATGTGATCTTCAATCTTGAAATGTTCGACCTTGAAGCAAAGCGAAAGGTATGAGACTACCAAGGCTACTTTGCATTCTTGCAAGATGGTGAGGAGTGCTTAGTTAGTGCTCATGTTCTAAAAATGAAAGGGTATATTGAGCTGTGATAGGCTCCAAGATTTCCATTGAGCCAAGAGTTGGCAACTGGTTGATCGCTGAATTCACTTCACGATAGTTATGTGGATGCCATGAATTATAACATGAATGAAATGGACAAATCTATCTCTAAATTTGCATCGCATTCTTAAAACGGCCCGACGGGAATATTAAATCAAGCTTGGCCATTATTACGATGGTTCAAAATGGAAAGGGCTTTAGAACAAGGAGCAAGAGCAGAAGCGAGGCAAGAAGCGAGACAAGAAAGTCGATGCTGACCCAGACGAACTTGAACCCGAGGCTAAAGCCCCTGAAAGTGTTTGTTTCTTTTGCAATGAACACAGTCATTGGAAGAGAAGCGCAAAAGCTAATTTATAGGATGGTCTTTATGTTATGAACCTTCAAAAATCGACAATTCTCATGCATAACACTAACTACTAAAAATTTAAGTCCAATGATTTAAATTGACCTATCTTTTAGCATTATGCGCCTTGGCCATATAAATGAGAAACGCATCTCAAACCCCATCAAGTTGGACTTTTGAATTCATTTTGATTTAGATCATATGATACATGTGAATCTTGTCTATTGGGTAAGACAAAGGATCCCTTTACTGGACACAGTGAAAGGGCCAATGGATTATTGGATCTCATACATACAGATGTATGTGGACCATTAAGTTCAAATGCTAGAGGAGGTTACAAGTGCTTCATTACATTTGCGATGACCCGGCGGATATAGTTATGTCTACTTGATGAGACATAAATCTGAATCATTGGAAATGAATCTTTCAAAATGAAGTACAAAACCAACTTGGCAGGACAATCGAGGCACTTCGATCGTCAGGGTGGCGAATATTTGAGCCAAATTTGATGACCATCTTAGAACTTGTGGAATCATTTCACAGTGCTCCTAGAACACCACAAATGGAATGGTAATGCGAGAGGAGAATCGAACTTTATTAGATATGGTTCAATCTATGATGAGTTCATGAGATCTTCCATTTACCTTTTGGGGTTATGCACTTGAAGCATTGCGTTCGCACTTAATCGAGTTCCATCCAAAAGCAGTTGAAAAAGACACCATAGGAGATGTGGATTGGTAAAGGCCCCGGTTGTCTTTTAACTTAAGATTTGGAGTTGTGAGAAAACTATGTAAAAACGTTAAGTTTCAAATAAAGCGGAACTAATCGATAAATGTCTTTTTGTAGGGTATCTGAGACTAAGGGATACTACTTTTACAATCATAGAGAACAAAGTGTTTGTTGCTCGAATGGTGTCTTTCTAGAAAGGGAATTTATTTACGAAGGAACCGATGGGAGTAAGGTACAGCTGAGAAGAGTTCGAGAACCACAGATAACATTGAAGCGCTGTGTGGATACTCATAGTCAACAAACTATTGTTAACACAACTCCTATGCTTCAGAGCTACGTAGATCGATGGGATCGTCCTTGAGCCCAGAGATATGGATTTCTTGTGGCGATAACCATGATGTATTGTTAGTGGATCAAAATGAACCCACTACCTATCAGAGGCTATGTTGGATCGAACTACGAGAAATGGTTAGGGCCGTGAAGTCGATTCAATCCGTAATATGATGTCAGTATGGACCTTGATTGATAAACTTGAAGGTACAAAAAGACCATTGGGTGCAAATGGGTTTTTAAAGCGACATGGATGGCAAAGTGCATACTTACAAAGCAAGGCTAGTTGCAAGGTTTAACAAACTCATGGTATAGACTATGATGAAACTTTTCACTGTGTTGCCTTAAGTCACATCGGAATTCTTATTGCCATTCTTTGCGTATCATGATTATGAGATTTGGCAAATGGATGTTAAACTGCGTTTCTTAATGGGGAAACTTACTTGAGGATGTACATGGCTAACTGAGGTTTCCAATACAACCTAAGAATTACAGTAAAGTATCACGGCTTCAAAGATCCATTTATGGTTTAAGCGAGCCCCTCTCGAAGTTGGAATCTTCGTTTTGATGAATCGATCAAAGGGTTTGGATTTGTCAAAACTGAAGATGGGCCTTGTGTTTATAAGAAAATTAGTGGGGCCGCAGTGTATTTTTGGTCTTATATGTTGATGACATTTTACTCATTGAGATTGATATCCACATAACACGGGAATATCAAGTCTTGGTTAGGAAGTGTTTCTCGATAGAAGACTTAAGTAAGCTACCTATATCCTAGGGATAAGATCTATAGAGATAGATCTAAAGTGGATGTGGTCTAAGTCAAAGTGCTTACATAGACAAAGGAAATCTTGAAACGGTTCAGTATGCAAGATTTCAAGAGAAGGATACTTGCCCATGTCATAGGCGTACTCTTAGCAAATCTCGGTGTCCTAACTAAAGATGAGTGAAGCGGATGGTAAGATTCCTTATGCCTCGGCAATAGGATCTATCTGTGTATGCCATGTTGTGCCTTGGAGCCGGATGTATCTTGTAAGCTTTAAGCATAACAAGTAGATACCATTCGGATCGATGAAGAGTCATGGGCCATTTATCAAAGAACATTCTTAAGTATCGAGAAGATACAGATATGTTCTTGGTGTATGGCGGATTGGAAGATGATCTAGTTGTAAATGGTTACACAGATGCAAGCTTCCAATCTGACAAAGATGATTTCCGATCATAGTCGGGATATGTGTTTTGTTTAAATGGTGGTGCGGTTAAATTTGGAAAAGTTCAATCACGAGTTCAACGGATGATAATGTTGTTGATCCGTTGGCTAAGCCTCTACCACGAAACAAAGCATGATCGTCATGCTAGGTTCGCCGTGTAGATACATTGATGAATGGGCCTAGCGCAAGTGGGAGATTGTTAGTAATAATGCTCTAGGCCTATTGTATGGACATGGTATTTTGACTATTTATGAGAATTTATTATTATGATGATTTGCATGTTTATTATATATAATGTCCTTGAATAATATTATTAATTATTCTAAATGTCCCAGATCGGTTGTGTTATGGGAATAACAATGAATTAAGATTAGTATAAAGTTTGATTGATATTCATGGGATGAATATGTGTATGAGATACAAATCAAATTTATATCTATTTGTTGAGAACAAATATTGGACAGACCCGTCTTAAGATTAATACATGGATCAAAGTCATAAGTTAATCTTTAGTAGTTGTGTCATTAAATCCTTTGACCTAAGATCGCTATAGTTCTCAACATAAGGAATATTGTGTTTTGATGCCAAATCAAACGTTGTCTTTGTCGGATGACTATAAAGATTATGCTTGAACATAATAAAGTTATGTAGTGAGATATGAGTGATTAAGATGGAATTTGTCCCTCTTGTTATAAGAGATATCTCACGGTTCCCCTCGACAATTGGGGCGAAATGCATGGTCGTGCTCAAATGGAATTGATTGAGATCAATATCATTTGTTTAGTCGATTAATAATTGGGTTCGAGTAATCAAAGATAGAACGATATAAGGTTGACTTTGTCCATGCCTTATATTCTATCAAGATATCATGAGACAAAATGATTATGCCATTAGCTATATTAAGGTTGTCTCGAATCATGAGCTTTTCATTTAACTTGGGTAGTCATAATGTCTTGCTAGAGGCCACTTATGACTTGTAGGATCAAAATGTGATTTAGGCCCTGCCTTGATATTAATTGAACCTATAAATTATACGGTAGAAACGAATAATAACGGTTATGGTTTCACTCTGTAGTAATTTAAAATGATGAGATTATTTTAAATTACAAATAACATAATGAATTTGTTATTTAAATTCGAATTTAATTTTGAAAAAGTTTAAATTCATTAAGCTGATTATATCTTGAGCCGATTATGTTTTGTGAATTTAAATTGTTATTTAGAATTCTAATTTAATTACAGAAAAAGTTTAAATTCGTGAAAGCGGTTATGTCTTGAGCGGTTATGTTTTATGAATTTAAATTGTTATTTAAATTCGAATTAGTTTAAATGTTGTGTTTTTAGAATTTAAATTGTTATTATTTAAAGAGTTTTAAATATATAATAATATAAAATTCTATTCGACAAAAACCCTAAAGGTATCAGGAGATATATATATATATGTGAGATATATATATTTTAGAGTTCGCCCAGCATCTGAGAATAAACCAAACAGAGAGAAAGAAAAGAAAAACCCCACTGCTTTTGAGAAGACTTAACCCGAATTTCAGCAAGATTCATGTAGATCACTATTAGTTGTTCGCAAACATTTGTAGAGGTGGTCGCAAAGGTTAATTTTTGTATCCGATAAACCAGATTTAGATTTTGAAGGTTTCAACAACCATCAAGGCAAGAGGTAAGTTTCATAATTCTTCCTTTCCGCTATAACTATGCATCTTTCGTAATAAAGATACAATTTTCAATTCAACATTGAAATCAACCGATTGGATATTGCCCAACTCAACAATGCACTCACCCATAGTCTTAGGTGTCTGCAGCATAAGAAACAATATTTGCTTTCCAAACAATCTATATTAATATATAAATCATGCATATACTAACCAAATTTTTAACTCACAATATCATGTTATTTGGTTCATATCAATAACATCTAAATTTTTACTTCATGTAATAAAATCAACAATCCAATTCCATTCCAATGAGCTCACACACAATTATATTTATTATACTCAGATAATCATGTTAACAATACAAATCATGATTTAATATATTATCTTCACTTAATCCAGCTTCATTCATTTTTCAAAATAACACTTAAGAAAATAAATATAATTTAATATTTTTGGTCCAATCAGAAATAGATCGCTTTTTACCCACTCAACTATAGTAATGTCTTATACAGCCCTCATCTTATTTGTTCACTTTAGGGAACCAAATCATGGGTCATTTCACTTCAACAACACCCCAAACATCAACACACAATATAACACAATACTTCACTGATTATCCTGACCAGCCCAAAACTAACCTGTGTAATCGAACAATTTAGTCCCGGTGTCAGAATCCACTTAACGCTATTCATGACCCCAAATACTTCCAAACCATTTGCAGTCTCTAAAACTGAAAAATAACCAGTAGGAAACACCTTTACCTCCCGTGAGTCGCCGTAACTCCACAAATTCATGCCCATGGTCATGAGCTGGTGTCATTCAGCTTTTAGTCCATTTACAAGTTTTGATTTTAATGTAAAAGGAATAATTAAGATGCAGAATATGAAGAAACGCAACAATTTGTTAGCGTGAGAGCAGCAGCAAAGAAACGCGTAAGGCAAACGCGCAGAACAGCGCACGATATGTTATCAAGCGCCGTGCAGGTGTTACGCATTAAAGATGCGAAAGGATAGAATGCTGAAGCCTGATTTAATCAATGCATATCCAAAGTTGTAGTGTTGAAACTCCATTTTAAACTGCTTTTACTGAAGAACAGTGCACTGGCATAAAGAAAATATATGCAGCTAAACTGTGAAATGAAGAAAAGTAGTGAAGACTTCATGTCATGATATACATGAATGTGGAATCGTGAGTTTCATTCTTTTCTTCGTTTTTATTTTACTTACAATTGATTTGAAATAATTGTTAGATTTTATATTTGATATAGCATGATCAAAAGTCCAGAATTTATCTATGTTGATCGTTTAACTATCAATACGAGATATATGAAATATCAATTCCTTGAAGATAAAAATAAATGGAGTGGTGAGGCTTGAGTTAAATGGAATAATTTTATCTTATTGCAATTGGATTGTTTTTTGCTTTGGACCCAATATCTGCTTGAGGTCAAGAATGAGTAATGGTTAGAATGATGAAATTTAAATATAACTCGAAATATAAGAGCAACATTCTCAAGTCATTTACTTCAAATTTTCAAGTCACAACATAGAAAACTAAAGTTTGACTCACAGTCAAATGTCGTGACTTAATGGTCCAATAGTTATTATAATCAGACTTTAAAAGAAGAATATCCTCATATTGTCCTCCCTGTCTAGTCTCAAAGCTAAAATCCATGAAACTACACACATCTCAAATTTTCAATTTTGTGAGAATAAATAGTCATAAATGCTAAACAAAATTCATCTCTGATCTAGTAAAATAGTGGAAAATTTCTGCTTCATATTAATAATCGTAGGAGAGTTAAGAAACTATTTATCTTCATGAAAATTTAACGATCAAACTTCCAGTGAAAAGCCAAAATCGAATGAATGAGCAAGGGCAAGCAATCAGAATCTCATTTCATCTTCCCATAAAAATGAAGGAAATAATAAATGACCTTGTTCTTCCCAAGAGACGCAACTCACTATAAAAGGATGGGGGAATAAAGAACAGAAACAAGGCAAAGTTGAATGCAAAGCAGGAAGGAGATGATAGTTTAAAACAGGTCCTAAGACACAACTGGTCAGTTATGCAATGAATGGAGTCAAAACAAACCAATTCCATTCTTTGTTCCATAAAACGTGGTGTCATCCAGAGAGCGGTTGATGGGAAGGGAATATGATTATTTAGAATCCATCAATGCAAAGTCCCAAAGAAAAGGAGAAGCAATTAATGTTTAATCATCTTTAACTCGTAATCACTTTTAGAAACGTTGTCCGTGAACCAAATTTCGTAAGCCGGGTCGCAAACTCTCACAAGATATGACTTGTTATGAAATAGAGAGTTTTTGAACTTGGCCAAAATGTTTGAAACAAACAGCTGTGCTACTGATTTAAAATCTTTGATATTTGAATAAAATTTCATCTACAACGTTGATCACATGTCAATTTTGCTTCTGTGCTAGTTTATTTCGTTATAACTCAAATACCACTTCCCCCGTCTCCTGTCTCAATTTATCCTCAGGGTGCAATGGAGAAGAATAGCAAACTGAATTTAAAGAGTATATTTATTGTGATGTTCGTATCCATTTAGGTGTGTGCACCGAGAAATCAAGTTATTACCGATGTAACAAAATACGTTGAACTAATACAAACAGACATAAGAATAATCCAAGTCTGAAGGAAATAACTATTAATTCTCGTCAACAATGACCTTTGAACTTTGACCAAATTAGAAAATTTCAGACTTCCAGGAATTATAAATCCATTTATCCTAGAACTTGTTTAATATTGATTTGAAGCAAAATCCTAAATGGAAAAACAAAATGACAAGACATGATGAGGCCATTCCGAACAAATGAGCTATTCTAGCTAATGGTACGTGTATGCTTCTCGCATACACCTTAGTCCCGAATTATTTCAAGATATTCAAGATCTCTGTAAATGTCGTTGAAACCGTCACCCCTTATCGCCCAATCTTCCGCAATGAACTTATGATTACTCAAGAACCCAAATAGTGGGAGTAAGAGATAAAGCCTGGGGAGCTTAATTCTCGAGGAAATCAAGGAGAAAAGGCGGCAAAAGTATGGGACCTAAAGAAGGATCCGAATCCTAAAATATGTTAAAAGAAGGTTTAAGGGAATAAGTTTGAATTTGTACCAACCTCTTGGAACAATTAAGTTCTTAGGTGTGTTTCAATACCTAGTAAATTCCATCAATATCTGGTACTGGAGCTACTAACCCAAAGTTCGCTAAGAGTGCGAAAGCCTAAAAGGTGAAACATTAAAACTGGTCTGAAATGGTGATAAGAAGGAAAATTTCCCAGCCTTTCAATTGGCTAAGAGAAATGTGGGAGCATACGCTTTGAATAAGAAATCATAGGTATCCCAAACATGAAGCTCGGGAGTTTTTTTTAAAAAGGAATTACAAAGAGGTAAGAGTAAAGCAGAGAAAGGAAAAAGAGTTCGGTAATCTCAACCTAAAAATTCCATTCATCCATCTTTTCCTGCCAACATTATGTCTAAAAGACCTGATCGATTTTCTGTCAATCACCAAGACAGTGGGAGATCATGAAAAACAAGCTTATGGACTTAATAAATAGTTTGAAAAACCCCAAAGATTGATTCAATCTAATACAAAATTGAGAAGCATTACATCCAATAGATAAGAATAAACAAGGCTAATACAAACTTTTTTACATGTTACTAGTTTATCAGATTTTGTATAGAAGGTACCATGTCGCTTGCATTTTAAACCTAATTTTGAAATAACAAAGATATTTTTAATTCTTATTTAAAAGAGGGAATAGATAAAAAAAAACCTGAGAAATGCAATTAAAATGTCCTTTGTTTGAGGACAAACAAATTTTCTTTCTTGTTTATATGCTGTACCTTAAGTTTCAGAGCTGATGAGCTTTAAAGTTTATCATTTAAATTATTTTTCTGCTTTGATTTTAATGTAAAAAGGAATAATTAAGATGCGTGTGTTATGAAGAAACTCACCAAATTTGTTATTAGCAGGAGAGTGAAAGAAAGTGAAGAAATGGGAAGAAAAATGCATGGTGAATGAGCTTTGAATATTATATGGTCATAAGTCATGCAGAAGTACAGAAGATGAAAGATAGAACAAGCCTGGGGTTCTGACAAAGAATCAAAATGCATATCCAGTTGTAGCAGTTGAAACTCCATTCGGGAAACAAGGTTTACCAGAAGAAGGCGCATCGGCGCAAAGAAAATACAGTGAAGCAACCGTGAAGTAGTAGAAGACTTCATGTCGCGACATCCGATGCCGACCACATCGCACAAAACTAAACGCGGAAGAGGTCGCAACATCCACACGACTTAGTCGTCACATCAGAATCTTGAAAGAAATTTGATGCGCCCACGTAGCCAAAGATGTGCAAACGAGGATTGAGCAGTAAACTATGTCACGTCGCGACTTCTGATGAGGCCTGACAAGAGAATCGCTTTTGAAGCTATGATGAATGAAGGATGAGCCGAAGTTAATCGGAGTCGTTGTCGCGACGTAAGACCTAAGTCGCGACATCGAAATTGAACCAAGAAGCCTCCAAAGACATAAACTCGATGTCGCGATAAAGAGATCAGCCACATCATGAACGATCACGAAGCGTCAGACTGTCGATGTCATGACAAGATATCGGCGTCGCGACATCGTGAGAGACCAATTGAAACCCGCAAAGGCATAAGGTGATGTCGCTGGCGGCGCGACCGGCGTCGCGATACCGCATTGCCGCAGCGGTCGCCGAGAGTTAAGTTGATGTCGCGACGTGAGATCGATGTCGCGACATGGATGTGGCGTCGCCACAAGGAGTTTGCGTCGCGACTTGAACAAAGAATTCCCCGCCATCTTCCACTTTGAACCACAAAGACTGCAGATTGGAATTAGCCCAATCGAGAAACTTTATAGCAAGTAGTTTACTCCTGTATGAAAAAGCAATACACATATCGAGAAAGTCTGGTAGTTTAAGGGTCATTTTCTTATTTTCCTTTAAATTTTTCTTTTATTTTCTTTTTTTCTTTTTCTTCAATACAGAAGTTAGAGATTAGGATTAGATTTATCGCTCTAGTTTTCGTTTTATTTTCTCGATATGAAAAGTTATCGCTGAGCGTGTCGAACGCACTTATTCTTTCAATACACTAATGTTTAGTTCGCACAAATTTGAATTCATTTTTTCATTAAATTGTGCTTATTTTATGATCGAGGAAGCCAGAGCGTGTAATTCAAGAATTGAGAATCCAGCCTATTATGAATGCTACAATCAATTATCTTTCCTGAGTTGCTTCCAGCTGAATTTGGCTTTTATGAATTTACTTCCCTGGTTTGGGTTTGATGTTTTCTTGGATCTGAATATCAGTTTCTTTATACCTGGCTTAAGACTTGTTTCATTGTTCGATTTCAGCGAGGTCCTCCAGACACAGAGAAGACAAATCAGAGTTGTGAACATTTCTTCATGTATATTAAACTCTGGCTGAGATCTAACTGCCTTTGTAAATTCATTTCTGGGAGAAATTCTCTCTTCTCACTTTGAAATCAAGAACGAGTTGAACTTATCAATTTCAAATAAACAAAAGAGTTTACCTCAATCTCTGGAGAAGAAAATAATCCCGTTAGCCGAGGTTCAATCACAAGGAGAGGGGTGATCTATTCACTTCAGGAAGAGTATCCGAAGTTGTATATATCATCCTTGCTTGACCGATAACTTGGGAGCTAAGGTTTTACACCATAAAATGGTATGAAGTATTGCGTAAAGAAAAATAATTCATTAAGGAAATCTTTAAAAGTAGTTATCTCTATTCCCTGGGTTTCTAAAGAACTGGGGAAAATGATAATGAAATGGATGAGAGATCCAAATTTTTACTGCTAAACGCCTGGATGATTTAAACTCAAAGAATCTAAGAAGTTTCATCAAGATAATCATGAATTGGTATCAAATGAGAAGAGGTTTCATGTGCCCTCCGGAAGAGAATTATCTGTAGTTCATTTATTTTTCTTAACTATTCTTTATTCTTTGCTCTTTACTTTATATTCCAGTTTATTTGATTGTTCATTTATTTTACTAGTGCTAGTATAATTTCCAGCTTCTTAAGTTGGACCCCAATATCACTTTATGGTCCAAATAGTATGGAGCCTGGGAAAATGTGGTAGCTGGATTTAAAATTCTCAGATCTCCAGATCATGATCTGATTTGATATCCGTTTGTTACTGTTTGATCCCACTTACAAGATATCAGCCAAAACCAAATCAAAATGATTAACTCTAGGAGATTTTTGGTCCAACAAGTTTTATACGCTTCCTGGGATTAGACATAGTCTGGTAATTGTGCAATCCAATTCTTAGGAGATGCTGCTTTGGCTCACACATAGCTTCCACACTGTAACAACTTCGGCTTCACCGACGTAACCGACGTGGTCCACATAAAGATTTGTGAAATCAGAGATAAATGGATCTTCTCTCTAGAATTTGATTTTTCCCTCACCGCATCGCTCCTGAAGAAAATGGAGAAGAAACCTGCTTTTTTTGGTCTTCTTTTCCTCACTACACTTGTCAAATTCTCATTGGCTCATCGATTTTTATCCACTTTATCCATCTACTTTGAGATTTTCCCTCCACAGAGATGTCACGACAACCATGGCCCCACACTTTAAGCTCAATTGATCATTTGACTGGCAGGCATTAACGTGGAGTCACTGAATGTGCTAAGTGTCTACTACCCGCTAGTCTCGAAAAACATGAAAATTTCGATTGTCCTTAATTCAACGAATTCACAGAAGTAGATTTCTGAGAAGATTCCAACTATGAAGTCCATTGTTATCCGAGATCTAGAGTACTGAATTTTGATCAAAATTAACATTTTATCATTTTTTCGTAAAATTAGAATTCTTTCTGGTTTCATGTGTTATCACCACGTCAGAAACTTAGCGAATTCACCCAATTAGATCAGCTTTCCATTGAAGAGATGGAGGCTGAGCGAAGAGGAGCAGCCGCATGATGGCCGACCGCGTGGAACATGCAAACCATTAGAACACGCGAGAATGCTTTACGCCCACTTGGAAACCAACGGGTCTAAAACCGCCGCGCGCCGTCTAACCCGTGACTTCAACCCGGAAGATATGGTAGCGTCAACCCGGCTCCTCCAATCATAGTTGATCACTTATGAGAAGGATAGCCCTTCTTCGGATACCTTCCACTTCTCATCGCTCACCACCCTAACAATGAAAAAGCCGAATCAAAGAGACCTCTCGCCGCCCAACGAAGCATAGTGGCGCGCCGCCAGATGCGTAAGAGAGGCCAACAGGATAGCCCTGCTCATCATTAACCCCTAACATATAATGACTGCCGGTGGTTGGCCCCCACTCCCTACTTGAGCAACACCCACTGGGGCACCTCCCGCCTTGTATGCAACGTTTTACCCGCCCCAGCCCCAAATTTATAACATGCCGCTCTTCTCCTTTGGCCAATATATTTTGATTATGATTTCCACGTGATTTTTCTATTCCGGCCATGTTATGTGGCGACAACCTCCTTCGATCCATATGACCATATGTTGCACTTTGCCCGCCACGATCCTCGGAAGCCGTGGTCCATCATTCCCGGTAAGGTATTCCCGCTATTTTGAAGGTCCTGCTTCGCTTCGTTCCATAAACTCCAAAGAGGACTTCGAACTCATTTGACGGACTGCGGGCTCAGATCGCTTCTCTGATTGTGCCCGGCTCGACGTAGCTGAAACATCACCGCTTCCAATCCAATCTTGCCGGACGAATCCATCCGAATTTACCTGCAGATTCGGACAGCCGTCATAACATACCGATAGTGATGATGTGCCTTTAGCAAAATCTCCAATGCTTGGCCTACTCACTCCTTTTTTCCACCTTTCTCTCACCCGCACTGGCCAACGCATGGAAAGAACGACGTGCGCATTGGGCCACCCACTCATGGATAATATTCGGGCCGCTTCACAACGGCAATGATAACTGCCGAGCGGCAAAGTCGCTTGGCCAAAGATCCAGCCCGAATAGTTAGAAGCCGGGCCATACTAGTGTTTTTCTTAAGAACAGCTTTAAAGAAAAGGGGATCCCCCCCCAAATTCACCCTCCTTAACATCTTCCTATGACCCACTCGCCCTCATCTAGGATCACCCCGAGTTTAAAAGGCCCCCATCCATACGGGCAAATCCGGACCAACGCAACCGATCATCGGTGTGTGTGATCATCACAGGACCACGATCATGAAACAACTGAGCCCGAAGTTCTTGTAGATAACTGTGAGGACCTTAGAAAGTTCATTCGAGCCACCCGTAACCAAACCGCCCGCAACTCCGACGTAGCTATTGTTGCTACTGAAAGCATCCGCCATGTGCTTCCCGACCAGCCATAAACTTCTGCAATTATGAGGCCCAATTGATATCACGCGCCTTAAAAGCAGAGATGTATTACAGCTCAGACGCCTTGAAGTTGAGCTAGAGTAAATACCATTAGTATCCAGAGAAGAAGACACGGCTCAAACTCAATCCACGGGCTCCCATATCCTTTCTCCTATAAACCCAACACAGGTCATCAACCCCCATTATGATGCACTTATACTCACCTTGCATACTTCACTTCATGTGCACAGTCCTCATGATCCAGCAAAGGCGGTTGAGTCACACCTCCGCCTTGCGTGCATGAAAGTCCCGCTTAGTCACCCCAATTCGGCCTGCAGCCCTCACTGGATTCAATGGGTCCACCATGACCGATTGTGTTATACTCACATAAGGACCAAAGAACTCACAAGTACTCTTTTTCTGTAAGGTTGAAGATTAGTCTATATAGTTATCAGAGGGTCAACCTCACTGGGCTACCATGAAACAATTCCTCAACTCATCACCAAATCCATCGCTATCTCATAACACTTTGGGCAGTGTCACCTGCAGCTAATTAACTCAAGCCGCAGTGCGACAACTGCCGCTTCCAGCGCTAGTGTGGTGTCCAGCTCCCATCGCGGACTCATCCATCGTCATAGCGTATCGGCGTCGTCTGTTTAATGGCGAAGATTAAGGAACAACGGCGCGACCCCCAGAACCCATGCTCATAGGCACCGACGGCCGCACCACCGACCGCAGAAGTACTAAAGGCTAACGCCTGACGCGGTTCGCCGGCCCATTCGGACATGATTAGATCAACCCCGCTGGAACGCTCCAGTTAACGCTTCCATCCGCCACCCTTTCTCGCTCGGGCGTAGCAGAAGGTCGACTTGACCGCCAACAACATCATCTAGGCCGAGGTATAACCTTGGAGCCGGGTTCATCGTGAGAAGTAAAAATATTTAGAATGGCTAGCTAATGGTGTAGTTCAAGAAAGGAAAATGGCGGGTATTCGTAAACTACACTGAGATCTTTAATGATGCATGTCTTAAGATAGCTTCCTTTGCCCCATTGATCGATTGTCGACGATCGACCGGGCATGGCATAAGATTGGCCTCGATGCATTCTTCTGGCCACCATTAGATCCTCGGCAAACCCATGCCAGAACTATCTTTTATCACCTCACTGCATTCTACAACTGCAATCAAGATGTCCACCACTTACTCGGGAAAACTATAAGTCTTATATAGATGATGGCGTTGAGGAAGTCCAAAGAGCATCGGATCATACTACTCATTTGCAGCAAGCGTTTGACCTCCTCAAGACCTATGGTATGAAGCTCAATCCCGCAAAATGTGCATTCGGGGTTAGTGCAGGACGGTTCCTGGGATTCATGATGACTCAGAGGGGCGTGAGACGAGCCTTCCTAACTTAAAGCCATCACAGGTCTGGCTTGAGATCTGAAAGAGTGCTGACAAACTCACTGAGTGATTAGCTACTTTGGGACCAGTTTATTTCTAGTTCACGGACAGCAAAACCATTTTCGCCTACCTTAAAGGTAATGGAATGGATGGGATGAGGAGTGTGATGGGCTTTACCCGAATCGGCAGTATTTAAGTAGAGCCCCGTCATACAAACCGGCCCGTGGCTACTCTTCATCTACTTAGCGATCATACAGCAGTAAATCCGCATTGTTAAAGAATGAAAACCAGAAAACAAAACCTATGTTCTTGATCGGCAAATCATAGCGTCGAGGGCAGATTATAACCATCTTGGCTTGAGCGCTTTAACCCTCAGATAGCGACCAGAAACCGCCCCCTGCCTTCCGGCCGCGCCCACATTGTTATATTACTTGACCTCCCTCCCGAGGCACCATGCATGAGCCTGAATTATATCAGGAAGAATGGCTTCATTGGCCGGTGAACTAAGCGAAATGCGACATCCAACCTGACTAAGGCTTTCAAGAAATGGGGTAGGGCTAGTTGACTTCATACTTGAGAACTCCCGGTCGGAAGATTCACGTCCAGATAGTTTGAATTTAGTGGACACTAGAAGTATTGACGGAGCATCCCGAACAAGCGAGAGCGGGGTTGGTTTGCGGAGTTAAAATCCCGTCAAGGGGATGAATCTGAACAAGCCATCGGAGTCTCGGTTTAGCGCTTCTAACAATGGTCGAGAATACTGATATCTAGCCGGGCTCGAACTAGTGGCATTTGCTGTGACTCTTGGTCAGTGATTCCCCCGATTGGTGTTGAGTGGGGATGCGAGGAATTTGAATCAAGGACCCTCAGAATGGAAAAATAATCTAGGATGAGCTTGATGTAGAAAGCTAGGCATGGGTGGGCGTTGGCTTTCTAATGAAAGGGCACGTGCCGTGGCAGCCCTCTTAGATCAACGAACATAACCTGCCTTTTGTCTCTGATGGTGACCAGTCGGTGCATCCCGACAAATAAATCGGGTGGACAAGGACCTCCTTCATGGATGGACCCGTGCACTATATCTAACACAAAACTCCCAGTGATCATGAGTGTGGCAGTATGCGAATGCGACCCCATTGAGTGGAAGGTGAGGTATTGTAAGGCTGCGTGAAGGAATGTGGAATCATCTTAGCGACGAGGAACTTTGGCTCATGGGACCCGTACCAAAGATGCTGATGACGATAAATTATATCTGATGCCACCAATTATACTAAAAAGTGTGATGATCGCTACGGCAACACTCAAATCTGAAATCCGGTCTGGTCGATCTCTATTGCGAGCCTGGCCCTTTGCTCCGATAAGGTCGATATAGTCGGACCGCACTGCCGACTGAAAGAGGTGTGTGAAGGTGGCCCGCGGCTTCACCTAACCAAATGGATTGAGGCCAAAGCATTCTCCTCCGCTGAATAAGGATGCCACTGATTTATCAGAAGAATATTGTGTCTTGGTTAAATCGGATGTCGTGTCTGACAATGGGCTGGTCGAGAGCGATTCTATCGAAACTTGTCTGAAATTAATACCGTCTCTCTGCCTTGGTATCACCCGAACGTAGTCGTAGCTTTAAAAAAACCGGGTTGTGCCCCGAAGAGCGGTTGGAATTATTTTTAAAAGCGAATGGAGTAGATAGAACTCCCGAGGGCACTGCGGGCTTGAGAACAAGCGCATGAGCCCTTTGGTATATCTGGATTGCGTTACTTGCGGGATGGAGAAGCTATAAATCATACGAAATTAGTATGCCTGTCAGGACCAGGCGTCCCGAATAGGGAATCTGAGATTTAATGAATTCAGGATCTGTACTTGGTGTAGTCGAGCGGCAATCCTGTAGCATCTACGACGTGGTTAACAAATTCTTATAATAAGCGGGTCAAACATCGGTGTTCCAACCGGGAATGCGGTCCTAAGAAGGTATTTGAGAGATACAGGCGATCAGAATGCGGGAAAGTTCTAACCATTGGGAGGACCATATCTTGACCTGAAGTCAGTGAATCAGGATCTCTTACCGCGATTCAGAACCAAAACTTGATGCGAACCCTACTTACCTAGAATGCTTCAGAGCCTTCTGCGCTCTTAAGAGTATTATCAATAAAGAATGATTCAATATCAAGCATATGTGCATTACCATTGCTCTCCCTTTGCGAAATTCGACATTTAAAGCTTGGATGGCGTAGTAAAATGACTTTGTCCGGCGGGTTAGGTAACACTAGCGAGCATTTAAAGCGGTGTGATGGAATGACATGTCGGGCGGACTCAGGTAACACCCCGCCTGAGTCGACATTTAGCCCGGATGGCGCGATAAAATGATATCCCATCCAGTTAAGAGTAGCAACCTAATCTCGGTCAGGCTAAAGCCACATGGCGCGGAAATGACTGTAGGCCGGTTAGGTAACACTGTAGGTCAAATAAAGCACGGATGGCGCGAAAATGACTGTTCGACGGGTAGATAAACATCCTAAAGCACAAAATTAAAGTCTGAAATCCAGGATAAGTGTAAGGAAGGAGCCTATCAGGCACTGGGGTAGTAACCATCGTGAATTTGTCATGAATGGGATGGCGTGGAAGATATGCGGCTGACATAGTTAAATATCTTCTTGGTTTATATGGGAGTCGGATGGCTGTCTGATAAGACCTATCTGACCAGATAAAGGCAAGTGCTATCTAATTTGTCCAATGCATCCGGAATGATGGCACCTGGCTTTCGGCACTAAAATCAGGAAGGTGTGCTGAAGATGAGATATCTAGTTCAGTAGGATAGTTGCCAGCTTCATAAGCTAAACAGAAGTATTTCTCGAAAAGTACAGTGGTGTCTTTCAAAATGCCAAGGTAAAATAAAATAAAATAACTAATAACATGTCCGCATGCAAAATGCGGCTCGGCGGTGAGAGGCGATTGAAACCCCAGCCTCATAACTGACCTTGACTCTTTAATACGGGTCGTTGGGGGGCCACCAATGGAATATCTGCCTCCCTCGGCCAGTAGGAGATCCTTAGGTAACCGTCTTCTCGATGATCTCGTGGAGGATCGTGATTAAGATAGATGAAGCAGAGGCGTCAGGATTACAAAATGCGAATTGACGGTCGTCTTGAACATCTCGGCTAGAATCGAGGGCTTTGCTTGATGTATCGTGCGCTAAGAGCACAGCTGTGTGCGTAGTTAAAGATCACATCACTGCTAGCATCAAACTCATATAGGTGTTCTCTCGGGCCATGAGAAGTCCTCTTTGGTTTCTGACTCCGTAACAAAGACGATCACTTTCATCCAGATTGAGAACTATTCTCTTCTCGCCTTGACCAGGCCTCTATCGTGGTCGGGGCTTTTGAGCAGTCGACAGACTTGTGAGGTCTGTACGATGTGTGGCGCATTGGAAGCTCTTGGGGATAACTCAGACTCCCGTAGCGAAAATTACAGCCTTGGTCTCCTAATCGTGCCATCAGTTTCATCGGGCGGCATCCCTCTGCCTCATCGAAGCGCCTTATCAGCAGCCTCTTTCCTTCAGCTCCAGCGTTGGCTAGGTCATTTGAACCTCTTCAAAGAGGCATCCAAACTCTCTGAGGTGGAGCTTTATTGAACATAACTAAAGCCTCTCACTACATCCTTAGTGATTAAAGATTCCTTGGTGCTGAAGGACATGTTCAGAATAAGCGATGATGGCTGCCAACATATTTAGTAAACGGAAAAAGATTCCTGCTTTTATAAAATTAGCACTTACCAGCTCTACTTGGCGGAATGAAATTGAGGTTGCGAATCTGCATCCCATCTTGGACTATTTGTTGGATGTCCTCTTTTATAGCACCATGGGGCTGACCACAGAATACCTCCTCATGATCAGGCTGACGGTTCACGGGCATTAAGTAACGTTCGGTGCGTCGTCTGAAACGTCGAGCTGCGATTCCACCAGATTAAAGGCCTCGAGATGGATGAGCTTGGCGTCGTCGAATACTAGATCGCATCACCTCTCATCGTCACGAAGTGAGACGCGAAAGAGATAAAGTTTAAGCAGTATCTGTCAATGTGTCGCCTTCTTGAGACCGCGTAAACAAGCATTTAACCTAGGCAAAATTTAGAATGTTTGGGAGGACCATCACATGTCCTGGGTGGGGATCAGGGTGCCCTCTTGGCTCTC
Organism: Tetrastigma voinierianum; assembly: GCA_016808115.1. NCBI lineage: Eukaryota > Viridiplantae > Streptophyta > Magnoliopsida > Vitales > Vitaceae > Tetrastigma > Tetrastigma voinierianum. Next base: position 57,860 of record JAEQBH010001872.1, read on the forward strand.
CACGACGATCTTATGGCTTGGGTTAATGGACGATAGGCCTGTTTGGAGATGGGAATCACGATTGCTGCGTCATAGAACCATCTGGGAATGGGTTTGATCCTTAGTCTCGATCCGACCTCCCTCTTCGACATGCTCTATGACTTTAACTAAAGCGTTTCTTCCATGTTTTGGCCCAATTATTATCATTTGTTTATCATCTTTGCTCTTAGAGAAGGAGAGGCAAGTGGGTTCAGGATGAACCCAGGGTATAAAATCTTCTCATGGGGCATCAGGGTACTCTTTGCGGCACGTCGCTTCTTTGAGTTGGGTGCCTGGGACAGTGAGTCCCTTTCTTGGTAAGGAAGCCTCCTTAGGAATGCCCTTTCTTCCGGCCGGGGCCTCGAAGTGGTGGAATCCCATTAGTGAAGTCGGCGGTCTGGAAGTGCGCTTGTTCCCGATCTCGTCGCCGGCCTGCGGATCCCGGTGGGCCGGCGCCCGCGACCCACAAAAATAAGCGTGGTCAGAGGTAGCGAAGTGTTCCCCACCCTGATATCGCGGCGGTGAGCAGGGATAATCGCGAAGCTAAAGAGCTGCAAGCTCGCGTCTCGCGTAGCGAGTTCTTTAGCATTGAGAAGAAGACACCGGCGCTCTGTTGAACCTCGACACAATCGTGAATCTTTTCAAGGCTCTCCTTCTCTGCTGCTAACCTACATATCCGGTTTTCTGCACAATGATGCATAATCGATGTACGTAAGACATATGTATATGTGTATGCTGTTACTCTGATTATACACTGGAAGGCTGCGTTGATTGTGGACAGACAGGACGGAGGCAGGGGTGTAGTGCAGAACTCATCAGGCAGCTTTCTTGCGCGCCTCTGTGGGCAGGAAGAATGGGGGGGATGCGGTTGCATTAAGTCTGAGGTTGATGAGCGATGGGATGTTGACAAGTGTTAAGTATGGCCGAAAATCTTCGACCGGTCGAAAGTCGTTTGGTATAGATGTTGAACACTGCATCCCGGTTGGGAATCCGGATTATGTTAGGATGAAAAAGGGCAGGCGGCGCCTTGGTAAAATGAAAAAACTGTTTGACAAAAGATCTTGAGAAGAAATCCAGGCCTCGAGTTGCTACATTGGGTAAAAAACCTGACATTGTGTTCTCCCACTAAAAATTGGTTCAGTCTGACCTGTCCACATTAAGCACCTGAGGTCAATGTTCTCAGGGATCTCTCGCAGTGAACTCTCAATTCCTCCATTGTGGGACAGAGATGATATGGCTTGCGAGAACCTTCCTATGCCACGGGCCCTCGTTTGGAGACGGCTGACTAGGCGAGGTTTCTGCCTGCCTCGCGTTCTTATCTCTAACATATCGGAGGGAGGGGACGGAGGCGAGTATGGTAGCCAGTACATAAAAAAAAAAAAAAGGGAAGAATCTCTTGGAAACTGGGCATGAAACCACTGGGCTGTCAGACATGCAAACTACTCTTTGAACCCTGCCTCATGGGTGGAGAAGGCCGTAGTAAAGATTAAACCGCCTGCAGTGGAAATAGGGATTATATAAGTGAAATGAACAAATGGCTGGAAAACGATTTGAAGACAAAAGCAGAAATGCGACGGTATCATGCCGAAGATGGGCTGTGAAAAGATGGCTGGCGGGATGATGAGATGGAAAAAGAAGAAGTCATTGACCATACATACAGCACTTTGACTGCAGGCACGTGTCTGGCTGGCTCAAATCAACTCCACCCTATGATCGCTTAGCCTCACAGTGACCACCAGCTATTAGGAACCTGGCGAGAAACCTTCTGGGTCAGATTGGTGTTTTCTTGTATCCTAACATTTGACCCCCACCTACATGATTCCATTATGGGGATCGCCCAGAATATTCCCAACCAGTCTTTGATGATTATAGTCCTGCCTCAGATAAAAAGTAAGTATAAATATAAGTGAACCAAACCCACTAATGTGAAAATGTTGATTGCTGCCAGAAGTACTTTGAGCAACTTATTTATCATTACATTCATGTCATTGCAAAATAATATGGAGAGGGGAGGAGCGGACAGATGTATTCTGCTGCTTCTCTCGTTAACCCAGCCTCGAATCTTGGCGGATGAAGAAGCGTTAGTGAGGTCAAGAGAGAGAACAAAGTAGTTAACATCACTGCCAAAAAAAAAGATGGAAAGGAGGCTCCGAGAAGAGTAAAGCCTAGGTGATTTGTCGAGGTGTCTTTTTGGATCTGAAGATTCCATTTGATTTAGAACCATGAGCCACGGGACAATTCCAACCCGTGAGCCATGCGATCCTAGTCAGATTCATGCTTGGAGAAACCCACGCTGAATGTGAGTCCCAATCCATCCCAGCCGTTCCACGTCGCGATTATGATTCTCGTGACGTTCGAATTATCCTTCTCTCTTTGGATGACTGTGGATAACCCAAGTCAGGTTCCTTGAACTAGTCACCCTCGCCTTTTATAGCCGGCATCCGGTCTTAGGGTCGACTCAACGTCGTGTAGCATCCCAATGCGCATTAAACAAAGTTGGAAAATTGAGTGGAAAATCTGACATTAATGGCCTACTATTCCCTAGGATATGACTTTCAAACATGTTCTCTTTTTTATACAGGGGACGATCGACCTCCCCAGTAGGAAAAAAGGGGGCATTGTGGGTGCCATGGTTTCGGCGGGCCCGCTAACCCGATGGGCCAGTACAGCTAAAGCCAGAGCCCGACATTCTTGACTTTAGGAGCCAATCAAAACTATATCCTCCTTAGCGGAAGAGTAGACATTTCCTCGGATACCATCTCTGGAGGAGGATTCCCAGGATCTTGCATCTCTTGGAGAGGTTTTATTGAAAAATATTCTTGGGATGGAATTCTCAGCGGAGCCCCTTATACGCCCTTCCATGCCTTGCCATGAATTTAAGGTGGACAAACACTCTCAGGGTCCTGTATTCGGGGAATATGTCCATTTAAAAGCTAAGAGCAGTCTCCATAAATACACGCCACCTTCCCCCTCAGATCCCAATTTAAGGAAGAACCAGTCTCCATCTGAGATCTCATGCCTTCCCTTCAGTTGGGAAGGGAACTATCCACTTTCCACGAAAGAAGTGGATCCTTCCTCTCTGATAAAGAAAGGGAGGGTCAGCAGGCGAAATAAGGTGGGACTCTGAAACCGAAAAACTTGATTTACTGAAAGGAGAGATTCTAGCGGCGAGAAAGAATATGACAATGGGGAGGCGCGGCCAGGAAACTCTTCAGCAGCTTTCTTAGTTGTTTGTTTTTGAGTTGCCTAGAGGCGGTGTATGTTAGACAATCAATGACTCTGAAGATTACGGAGACTAAAGTAGGGAAGATAAACTTAAATTTATAGGCTTGGGTTCAGTACAAATATGAAGAACGTGCGGAAGGGAATTGGAGGTAGTAAGCGAGACATCATATACTACGGGATCTTCAGAAATAAGAAATCAGACGAAAAATGTTTCTAGCTATTTCAAAAACTATTTGAATAGACATATTATAATAAAGTAGTTATTAGGTGTGAGGTGAATATAAACTCATGTATAAACCTTTTTTTTCTAAAAGGTTATTCAGATTGATATGAGTATCATGTTTCTCGTGCTAATTTTCAATATAATTATCTAATGTTTCAGTAATAGTGATTTCCATTATGAACATCATGTTTCTCGTTCTTGTTTAAATCTCTTCTATTTGATTGAGACTTTAGCTTATCTTAAAGGGTCATAGAGTCCATGATTGTAATTACTCTATAAAGTTTAAGTCATTGAGAATAGAGAATAAAGAAGTCTTGAGTCTATTAGATTTCGGTGATAATTATATTAATTGGTGATGATTGATAGTTGGTGGCTTGATAAAATGAATCGATGGTTGTGGATAATTTGGTAATTACATAGAAGAGATATAAAATAATCTTGCCTCTCTATGATGAAAAAATTTGGTGTTAATAGCTACTTATTGTTTTTGCTGATTTTGAGTGAAAGTGATAGAGATGGATGAAATAGTTAAAATTACTCAAAACCATGTGTAAATACCACAAGCAAAAACAGTGAGATTCTAGTAGAATTTTGTTTGGAAAATAATATAAGGCCACACCTACATAGGATTAAAGATCTTTCTTTTTCTATCTATAACATCATACTTTGTTCACCTTTTGTTTCCTCTATATTTTCATAAGACTAATATATTAAAATTAATCTGATAAAAAATCTATATCATATAACAATTTCTTTTTAAAATATTAGATATCTAGTATTATTTTTTATTATAATGTCGCATATTAATAATCGGTATTAATTTGTTTGTAAATATATATAATTTGTGATGAAAAATGCTCTGAAGTGGTGTTGTAATAATTTTCGGGGTTGCACAAAAATGCCAGTTTTGCATAATTTTCTCGAATTTACAATTTTCTATGTCAATATGTTACAGAACCATCTGTTGATGATGCCTTTTCCAATGGGACCCGGAATTTGGGCGTGTTGTTGGAATCGTTGGGCCCGATCGGTTGGCTCGACGTTGGACTCCTGCAAAAACGAGGGAAACAAGAGGATCGTGGGGCTGGCTTGTTCTTGCTCTCGATACCTAGGTCGGTTCTTCACGATGAAGAAAAAGATCATTTGCTTAGAGTGAATTTTCTCGTGCCTTTCATAGACGGTGGCATAGTATTTATAGTGGAGGATTTTCCAATTGGATGATAAGGACTCTCTCTTATTAGGATGCGGAGGAGATTTTTCTGCTTTCCACTTCATCATTTGTCAGTTAATAAGGGATAACTAGAAAGCGATTATTAGGGTATCCTACTTCCACTTGTGTGGAGATTTGATTTATAACTAGCTTGATTATTAGGGTATCTACTTCCCTTATTGGGAATTTTATTTGATTTATAGGATATGGGCTCTTTGGGCTTTTTCGCGTTATCGGCTAGGATGAATTGGTAGGCTCAGTTTGGGCCTGCACGAGGCAGACCCTTTTCTTAGCCTTCTTATAAATCTTTTCCAATCGCCAGGACTTGGGGAGTGGGCTGCTTGGCGCGATTTTTTTAAGCCCGATCGGTTGCCCCCGACCTTTGATTCCCTAGCGAGTGTGTGACCCCAGTACAATAACACGTTTCTTGAATCGAATTAGGCTTCCCATATGATGGCTCACATTTGGTTAGTTGGGGCTTTGTTGAATCAAATGTCTTGTGATAATGATGACTTTTGACTACGTGCTTATTTCCTCTAGTTCTTTTCGGTTTCTTAAAGAAACGTCCTCGGCCAGATTAGTAGGGTGTTCCCACGATAATCAAGCTTTTCTCTCTGGGATTCCGACTTCTCGTCACAAATCATTTGTTGAGAATTTATTTTTGGTGTTTTACAATGCCTTTTCGAGGTCATCCTTTTAGATTTATGTTCTAGGACTAAAATCACGTCTTTCTCCTTCTTGCTGGTGCCTTGGTTAGGTTTTGAGTCCCGACTTGGTATTCCGTGGGTCGGGTGATTCCTCTTACCTTTGCGATATGGGGTGATTCTCACGATTATACGGTTCGAGAGGACGGACGGGTGGTGAGTCGATCGCTTAGCCATGGTCGTTCTCGAGGCAGCCAGGGGAACCTCCTTCCCCTTGGGTAGGGAAAGGATAAAGTGATGAGATTAAATACCTTGTAAGTCGAGATATTTGAGGTCGGCGGAGTGCGGGCGCACTCATGGTGGGTCTAGCGGAGTTGAGCCTTTATATGGGAATCTTCGCAGACGATCGACCCAGTTTGGCGTTCAAGAGTTTGGTCCACGCGTATTGACCTCTATGTTGTTCGAGTGCCAGATGGTGCTGCTTGAGGTGTGGCGCTAGGAATGGCCTCAGTTTTCCTCTACGTCCTTTAACAAAAGGTCTTCCTGACGTTCTGCGTGCGCCCTTCTCAACTTTGCCCGATTTCTAGGGTATTAAGTTGGGTTGTTGGTTGTCTTTGGGGATAAAGACTGGGTGTTCAGTATAGCTACGTTCACGGACCTTTTAGTGTGAAGGAAGCCATTAGGGCTTCCTTTAATTATCAAGCGTTCAGCTCTGGCGATCATCGAATCTCGTGCTTCCTGAATTTTGGAAGACGCTACTTTTTGTCAGTGGCCACGGTTGGGTCTGATCCTCTTGGCCAGGAAGACCTTATTGGGCGTTAAATTTGCTGGACCACTCCCAGGGAATCTATGTTGAGCTTTGCTTCCCACTTTGGTTGATGCAGTTTTTCGCAGATTGCAAAATTATCTAACTTTGCATTGGTACACAATGCGCTCTTCGAATTATTCACGCTGATCTGCTTGAAGACGGGTTCGTGAAGGAAGTTGGCGGAAATGTCTTTCGCCTCTGGGCTTTATCGGGTCGGATATTCCGGGATCCTCGGGTTCGAGTCTACAGACATACACTCAGGGGCCTTCACCTCATTAGTTATGAAGTTCTCCCACGATATGCCTCACGGTTGTCAAACCCGCTGGGAGGCTTCCAGCTCGGAGTGGATACGTTGTCTCGGAGGTCTGGTGTGAGAAGCGAAACCTCGAGACTCCCATGAAAGGAGCAGTCAGGCTTGGGGTAGGCCACAGGGTTGGGATGTCTTCTTCATCTTCCACCCGTGTCAGAACGAGAGCGAGTGTCATCATCTCGTGAAGTCGAAAGGGAGCGAGTTCGACCTCGGCTGCGCGTAATTTCTTGAGGCGGAATTCCTCGGGAGGGCTCTTGAGCTCGTTGAGTTATGCCACTCTCGGGTTGGAGTGCTGTGTGGGCGTTCTCAAGCCCTCCTGATAACGGAAGACTTGGGAGACGCAGGGCGTGGGATAGGTTCCTTATACTCGATGTTAGACTTCTGGTGGCACGATCTCATCCATCCTCGAGGATTAAGATCTCGAGATGTGGTTATACACACATTTGAGGAGGCTGGCTCATCCCTCGAGATTAAGCCTCAGTAAGTTCTTGTGTCCTTATATGTTTACCTTAATCTTGGTTTGAGTTGTGCACATGATTAACTGTGTTATGTGACTGAGGAGGCTACCCGTCCCGAAAAGTTTGAAAAGGGCCGATCTGAATGAGGTTGTGCAAGCCACGAATCCTAAGCTAAAGTGGCTTCTGCACCTGCGAGCGAAAATTTGGCTAAGTGGATGCAAAGTATGTAGGAAGTAAGGAAGCTCAGTCTTACACAGAGACATACTTTGGCGCGGCGTGACGGGCGAGAGAGAGAGGCAGAAGGCTTAAGTTCAGGAGAGCTTGAGTTCTTAATGAGGATGGGCTATGACACCCGGGGGAATGAGCTCTGAGACGACCAGGGGAAGAGCATTGCGGGATGATGCGGTAGTTAAGTACACTTATTGCAGGAAGGGATGATCTGGTGGTTATGGGGAGAAGAATTTTCCTGGCCGGAATGACGGCGGGTAGTTAGGGGAGGCTGAGCCTGCAGAGATGAGGCTACAGCAATGGCGTTGAATGAGGCTGTTGAAGCTTTGAGTGGAGGCTGCATTGAGCACTGATCGATGGTGATGCTGCAGGGACCTCGAGACGAGAAGTTCTACTCGTTCGGAGGGACGGCGATGCGAGTTTGGGGGATGAGGCTGCGCTCCGGTGGGCTGTTGGATGAACTTATTTCCCGGAGGAGGGTTCTTGCCTCCTGCAGAGCTTGGACCTTAATTTTGATATTCCCCATGACGAGGAGGCATAAGAGTCCTTTTCTGCGATTGTTTGGAGAGTGGTAACCCAGTGAAGTGAGCTAAGCTCTGATAACTAAAAGTCGTCTATTTTCGAGTTCATTTTCTGAATGATTTTATATAAAGAGCAGTTAATATGCGAAGATGGAATAACTTCGCGATCGCTGTGCATCGGAAATTGAAAAGAAAGCGAAAATAAAAAAAGAGTGAATGTGGCACGTACAATCTTGATATAATGGTGGAAGGAAGTTGCGTGAGAAGTCGCAAAGATTAAAGAATTTGATGTGGGTGAGCTTTGGCGACAATCAAGAAATGCATATTCGGATTTACAATTGCAAGGTCTGATGCCAATTGAAGCATAATGGAGACAAACGCGGCTGGGCGTGAGAAAGAACTCAGGTCGAACGGCAGAGGTGATGAAGGAAGAGAAGTGATGTCAAGCGTCATTGGAGAATCGCTGACGAATTTACCGGTCTGATGGATATGATCACCGACGCGAAATCGCGACGAGGGCTAAAGATTGATTGAACATTTAGTCGCTGACAGCCGACTGGGTCGAGTGATGTACCTCGACGCGACGAAGCGGTCGCGACCATCGGTTGCAGGAAACGTGGTGCTGACATGATCTGCTTAAAAGAAGGTCGCGGCGAGATCAGTATCGACATCAGCTGCGAAGAGTGTGACATCATTCGGTGGTGCGACAACGATGAGTAAAATTCGCGACAACACGGGTTGTGCGACATCAATAACGGGCGAAGTGGCGACAGCATCGGAGAATTCGCGACAGCCACTCTGAAGAGAGAAAGAGGTAGCGGCCAATATCTAGTTATTAGCGACGTAAATACCTGCCGATTAAAGATTAACGGCGTCCTTAAAACATGGCGACACTCCGACTTCACCAAAGACACGTCGCGACCAGTAAAGAGACTTCTGCGACATGACTAAAGACAACGGAAATTGGCGACGAAGAATTGATCTGGCGACGCCAATGACAGTAGCCATTTAAAGCTGCTGATCCGAAAGAGTGCATCAAAATTAGGAATGACTTAGGAACCACATCAAATCTGCAGGCTGCGAATGAGCGCGACTCTTGGCGCGAAGGAGATCGGGTTCTTGAAAATCTGTATTTTAATTTTCTTTTCTTTTCTTTTCTTCGTTTTTTATTTTGATTAGTTTGTATTTCATTCAGATTTGGACTTGAACAGTCATTATAAAGGTGTAGTTGAATCACAGTTATATTTCTTCAAATTCTATGCGGTAGTTTGAATTCCAGACAAATTTTGGATTTCGAACTACTAGTTTCCGATTCTGATGATTTCTTGATCGTGGCTTGATGTATGGTGTAATCCGGTGATTTGAAACCCGACTCCCATTAGTAATGTGTGAAATTATCTCTTGCGAATTTTATTCATTATTCACGAACCGAGTTTATAATTACGACTTCTTTGGTTTGCCTATTTCTGGGGTGATCCCAATGTCAGTCTCTTATACCCATGCTTGAGGGTTGTTCGACTCAGATTTCTAGAAGCCCTCGAGTGACACGAGAGAAGGCATTCTGAGGAGTGATGAATAATTTACGGAAGGTATGGGAACACGTGTGATGATCTATTGTGCTCTGTAATTAAATCGATACATCCTCTTCTCATGAAGCCAAGAATGAGTTGGTGAGTTATCAATTTAAGCATCTGGAGAGTTATATGTGGAAATCGTGAATTAAATCCGGAATATTCGCTCAGCAGTCAAATCAGGAAGAAGTAAGTTTGTTCTAATTACGAGGAAGAGGAACCGGTATGGTGTAAACCCATGCAATGACCTTCATACACAAAAGGAGCTGGGTTTCTGGAGTCCTGTAGTATGGTATGAAGTGTGAAGAAAACTACCGAGCAGTGCAGTTAAAAGTAGTTATCTAGCCTTGTGTTCGAGGAGAAGCAGTGAAGGTGAGATGATGAGCGGTGTGGTTTGGAGAGATCATTGCCTATCACATTTCCTTGGACTAATTTTACCAAATCATGGTTGAAAGCAAAAATTACCATCTGTTGTAGGAATTGATTCTTCCCATGATAAACTTTATTTTCAATGTTCTCTTTACAGAGATAAACATTAAATCTAAATTTGTCATTTAATCTATTTCGGTAGTCATTCGTTTGTTATTCATTCATATTATTTTAGGTTTTCATTATTTCAAGGCTTACGGCTGATTCAAATTGTCATTATAATCCGAAAATAGTATGAAGCTTGATAGTTGGGGTAATTGATTGAAAATTCTTGAGATCTACGTAGGATCGATATGCGGACTTAAATCGATTTACTGCACTTGTTCGACACATTGCACTTGCATCACTGCGGATCAAAACCTTTCATTAAACAATTTATAATTGAAACAATCTTGGGCAATCAAATAAGCTAAGACATATCTGATGTAAAGTTTTATGGATGGATTAGGATAGACGATAGTCTTTTAGCGATAGTGTTACTCTAAATTTGTACATGTCTTTGAATTAGATCAACAAGTTTTATAGGCGCGGATTCTTAGTGGATCAGTGATAGTCTTTAATGATAGTGTTATAGAATTTGTACATGTCTTTTCAGTTAGGTCGACAAGTTTTATGTGTAGATTAACGTGGATCCCGAAAGAATTTGGTAGATCAATATTCGACGAAAATCTTGAATTTGGACATTTAAAGAAAAGGAAAAAATGATTTTCATGGCGGTGGTTATTTTAGCCACTACTTTCATGACCATATTGAAAATATTTGTTGGCACGACCTAATCCTATTAATGTAAGTGTGCTGATTTAGAGAAGAACTTTATATAATGCATAGGAAAGCAGAACCACGATGCAGTTAAGATCTTGAACAGAAACCCTTTCGGAAGCGAGAAGGCGAAAGATGGAAAACTGGCTATGGCCGGATGAAGGCCATGCAGGTGAAGGACTTGAGCGGCAAGCCGGGAGGCCTCGATCTTGTCTGATGGAGGACTTTTGGGGACTGTGTCGGGATGAATACTGTGATCGGGCGACTGCGGTGGATGCGATGTGTTCTGCTAAAAGCCCGACTTGATTCTGATGGATTGGAGCCCAACAACGGGTTGCGGGTCATCCCACAAGAGAAGACCCAAATGAGCATGCAGGAAGGACACCGGAATGCTCAGAACCCACGGTAAGTTGAATGGAGTGAGACCGGGAGGTCGTTAAATTTGCGTTTATTTCCATTTTCTCTAAAGGAATGCAGCGGCCACATGGTATGAATCTCTGCCGTATGGTTCATTGATACGGGAGGAGCTTATGAAAACCTACACAGGTAGATTCTTATCCTCACCTCGAGAAATGAGAGAGATAATTGTGTTCGATGAGGGAAGATGAGAGCCTTTATGTAGCATGGGAGAATTGAGGTTCTTTGAAAAGATGTCAGATGCATGGGATAGACTTGAAGACTGGAATGGACCTCAGTGTATCCCATACATAACCTGGATATTCCATATGAGTATGTGATCACTAGCGATCTTTATGAGTATTCAGCATGAAGTACTGAGGAGCGAAATGGGTCAGACTTTGATAAATCACAGTGAGAAGCAAATTGGGTTTTCTACGAAAGTGGTCGTGTGGAAGAAGAAAGTATTAAGTGACGAATCGCGATCAGTGTGGAGACGAAGATTTCAATCCTGCCACCCGATGAATGCTTCGAGAAGAGAGGAAGATGCACCTTTGTTCATAAGACGGGCGGGTTGGAGGAAGGGCCTATCAGAGAGGAATGTGAACACCTTGAAGAAAACAGCGATGAGAGGATTAAAGTATGGAAACCCAAAGATTATCAGGTCAACCAATCTGTTTGACTCACTAATCATCCAGCATATGAAGACCAAATTTATGTATAAGTGGAGGACCTCATAAAACAGCATGAGCAACATATCAAGTAAGGATATTCTTGACCTGGGGTTGGAGCTAATGACTGTGGGAGAAGGCAAATAAATATGGGTGAAAGCCACTAACTGAAAGTCATCTTCTGGGTTCTGCGTGGAGGATGAGCTGAAGAACAGTCAGCCTCAGCGACTTTGGTTTCTGGGGTGGGCTTCGAGCTAATCTTAAATTCTAAAATTTTTGAAGATTATATCAATACTTCTAAAAACACAGAGTCACAAGATAAACAGACCAGCTACTAAGCATGGCACGGAGAAACTATGGGATGGAAGGAGATGTTATGCCTTCCCGGTGATATGAAAGAAGAATCCAGAAAAGACATGGCATATGTGAGTCTGGGTACTTGAAGTGGGAAGAGCTGGAGAGAGGACTGAGAGAAAAGGATGAAACGAAATAAGGAGTGGCCGGAACTATACAGATCTTGGAGAAGGACAAGAAATTATTTTGAGGTTCATATGAAGTGCTTGAAGAGTGGGTCAAGTTAGTTCAAACTATCTTGAAAGACCTTTGGGATGGATCAGGGGATTCAAAGTATATTCTTGGATGCAGTGTTCATAATGGAAGGCTGTTTTAGAATGAAGAAAATAAATATTAAGATATATACTATCTTCGCGGGAACAGTAAACATATGAAAACTATTCCTGACTTAGGAGATACTAACAATAGTGGCAGCGTGAAAAAATTATTCCTGTTCTGGGATCATGTTGGTTCACACAGTTATGCGAGTATCTTGAGTGTCTTATGTGAAAAGAAGCTGGCCAAGAGCCAATGGGTTGGGTTACTCTTTCTTTTATAAGGTTTGATGTGTAAATTAGAGATAAAGGATGTTTGACCATTAAGACATTGATCCTTATCAGAATATAGAAAATCAGGGAAAGGAAGGAAATAGGAATTGAAAGGCTTCCAGGCAGACAACTCTTTAATTATCAAACAATACACTCATTATCTTAAATATTAACAGTCATGGCTTAATGATCAGTTCATACAGATTTGACTCCTGCTTGAACTAAGGCAGCAGCTGAGTATTCTCTCTGGATATTCCCTGTCCTTTAAGGGGAAAAATCTGATTCACAAAAAAGTAGAGAAAGTGAACAACAAAAATACTAGGTCAAATACAGCCATCACCATATCAGAGACATTTTAGAAAAAATGGCATCATCAAATCTCCAAATCAAAATTCTTATTCAAGTATTTAAGGCTTATCTTAAGACCTAGTCTCAAATCATAATCAAATAAAAAATTGAAATATCAAGCAACATAAAAATCACCTCTGGTATATTCAGTCAAACTTGGAAATTTTGATGTATGGGGATAGATTTTGCAGGACCCTTTACAGTGTTGAAGCACAACCATATCTACACTATGATGAATTCTGTTTCTGCATGAACAGGAGGCAATAGTTTTATGAAAGAACTAATTAATAGGTTGTGTTCACACAATATCTGTCAGGATTTGGAACTGAGGCTAACATGGAGATGAAGCCACTTTAAATACATTCACTTAACTCTCAAAGAGATAGGATCAAGCATTATAATGAGCACAGCTTGTCATCCCCAGACTATTGAAGGCGGGTTCCATGGGAGGATTCAGGATCTGGAAAAAGACGTAAGTTCGAGCGGGGATTATTCTTCAGGCTTGATGATGCACGCTCAGACTCTGGGTTGCATTCAGCGCTCCCGTTGGGATGTTCCTCTGAGTTAATTGTTTAGCTGACTATGTCTTTCGCTCTTGGTTCAGATAAGATCTGTGGAGCCGTGAAGCTGGTTCATTTGAAATGGCAGGAAGAGAGATTGCTTCAAGCCCCGAATAAAATTTGGAAGAAGCGAAATAAGTCTATGATAATGCCTAAGATCTACAGAAAGAACAAGAAATATGGCATAGTCAGAAAGTTCTTGGAAATGTTCAGAAGGGATCAAGTTCTATTGTTTATCTAGTTGAAAGATTGTTCCGGAAAATTGAAATCAAGGTGGAATTGGACCATATCTTAGTAGTGTCAGAAAGCCTTTACTTTTGGAGCGGTAACCTCAGAAGTAGATCTTGGGGAGGAATTTAAAGTCAATGGATGGCCCGAGAGACGTGCTCAAGCGGGAGAAGGAAAAGAAAGAACTGTAAGTTCATTGAGAGAGAAAGAAAATCAAGCAATTAAGTCCATTAAGGACTCAAAGCTGAGAAGCTGAGTGATGGGAGCGACCATAGAGACTTTAATTTATGTTTTTAGACTTTGAAATTTTTGAATTAACCTTGATTTTGTTTTTATAGTATAACTGAGATAGTTGGTAGCAGAGGATTAATTTTTGTTTAGTGAATCCTACTATAAATGTTGCGAGGAGTACTTATCATAGAAATGGCTCGGGGCGAGAAGGAATGAACTCAGTACAACTCAGAGGCAACTTCAGAAGGCGGCCAGAAGCTTAAAAGAAGGAACGATTCCGCCTCACTATCCAATAGAGTCATATTGAAATTTGAATAGAATACATTCTTTCGTCTTTATTAACAAGAGTGGTTTTTCGTTTTTTTTTAGGTGGAGGTAGAGGAATGTAAATTCGGTGATCGAGGTGAGAAAATTTTCATTCGTTCAAATTCGGGTTGCAGAGACCAAGTGCTTGGGGACCTCGTTCTTTTAATGACGTGTGGGTGATGACTTGGATCTATGACAAAGTTGATGTGATGACAGTCAATCTTGAAGGAGGAAGAACAAGGTGTCGCGACTAGATTGCATTGAGAAGAATTGAAGTCATGACGAAATTTTGGGTCGCGTGAAACATTAATCCTTCGAGGAAAGGAAATTGGTGCGAAACTCTTGGCAATGTCACGAGATGCACGATCTTCGCCTTGTAAGAGGACTTGTCCTCCACGGATAATTTGTGTGCGACAAACGAATATGTCGCGACCGAGAGGATAAATTGCCCGGTGGGCGATTTTCAATTTACTTACTAAATTGTATGTAGTTAACGCATTCCCAGCCTAATGACTGATTCTCAGCTTTTATACAATCTAATGAATAAATCATAATTGTTGATGTTAATTGTTTTAAGTCAGTATTGTGTTTACTTTTCATTTAATTGTTCGAAGAATAACGATGCATCGTCGATATCAATGATAGCGTGGCTGCATTAGTTAGTTAGGATTAGAGATATGGCATGGATGAACTGGTGAAAAATAAGGGGCTGGTTGACACAGACAGCATTTAGACAGAACACAAATTACGATTTAGTTTAATTTTAACGTGATAAGTCCCGAGGGATAAGGAAGGTTATACGATTGAAGGAACAAAACAATTTTCTTGAGTTTGTGGTATGAGCGTTGAGTCGAAGGAACTTTGTTGGAAATAACATCATCTAAATTCATCTCTTGATGTAGGAATTAGAAAATCCTCAGAGTTAAGTCCATAGGGTTAAATCAGCAGAGATTCTGAACATACATTCGGGTCAATGATCCAGGTGAAATCCTCAGGGTGATACCAATCATGAGAAAATGATGCGGGGCCAATTCTTGAAGAGTTTGAGCACATTCCTAATATGTATTCATAATCACTAAATGCCTGCCATACTCGAGATTCAAAGTGAGCAAACAAGCCTTATTCTCAGAAAGAAGCGATGGAACTGACATTCTCTTGAATCAATCCTCTAAAGGAACACATGATTGCAAAACTCAAAGAGGAACAAATAAAGTTTGGGGAGTGTAAATTTTTGAGAACTTCGAGAAAATCTGAAAAGGATGAAGAAAAAGAAATGTGGAAAAGAGCAAGGAATAAGGTTTTGTCTTGTGCTTTTAACTCTCTTGAACAATTAAGTTCTTGGGGGTGTTTCAGCACCTAGTACCCTAATGCATCTGGTATGGGAGTTACTAACCCAAGTTCGCTAGGTGTTAGAAAGCCTGAAGACAAGCATTCTGAAGGTGTGAGAGAGAAGAAATTTTCCCCACAGGGTTCGAGATTATGGAATGATGGGAACATGCGGGATTTTAGACAGAAGAAAATCAAGGTGGTGTCTGAGCAGAGGTTTAGGGAGGGGTTTGTCAAAAATTCCCTGCAAGGAGGAAAAGGGCCGAGATGCCTTGAGAGGGAAGTAAGAAAGGAAAAAATCTGTGTGTCACCAACTAAAAATTATCATCTACTACCCCCAGGCAACATTACGACCCAAAAATACACGATTGATCTTGAGTTCATCCTACGATAGTGGGGTAATATGAACAACAAGCCTATATGAATTTGAAGAGTGGGGAAAAAGTCAGAACTATGTCATTCCATCCCTCACAAAAGACTAATTGACTCATTAAGAAAATGAAAAGAAAACCAACACATTCAATGAGAATCAGTGCTCTATCTAATTTGTGAAGCAAATTCAACAATTTCGTTATGTACACGATTGAGTAGAAACTAACCTTTATCTTGACAAAGTGAATACAAGAAAAAATGCATTTCAATTTAGTCAGGTGAAACATCTTTGTTTGAGCAGAAAAAATCTTCTTTTGTTTTGAGGATAACTTGGAAATCTTTCTTTTCTTTGCTTGGGACCAAACCCAAAATTTTAAGTTGAAGGAGTTTGATGAGCTTAAAAGTCGCTCCCATTTTAATCCATTTTTACCCCATTGATTTTTATATAAAGACCCAGTTAATATCTGGAAGATGGAATAACTACTTGTCCTAGCGTCGGCAGAGAGTTGAAAAGAAGCGAAAATACGAGAAAAAATATTTGAATGTGGTACAGCTAACGTGCGTATAATGGGATGAAGGAAAGTTGCGGCAAAGTGCAAAGGGTCAAGGGTGATCTTCATTGAGCTTTGACCCAGCAATCAAAATGTATCTTCGTATTCTGATGCAAGGTCAGTGTGATTGAAGCATGTGGAAGGCAAGCGTTTGGCGTGAAGAAAGAGCTTTCGAATTGAACAACGAGGGAATTGATGAAGAAGAAGAAATGATGTGTGACATCATTCGAGAATCGCGGCAGAATTCTTCGATACGGTGGATCATGATGTTCTGACACGAAAAGAAGTCGCGACAGGGTAAAAAAAGATTAGTGAACATTGGAATTAGTAACTTCAGCTAAAGTTAAGTAGTCGCGACCTCATCAGACGAAGCGATGTGACATTGGTTACAGAAACTAATGAATGCCTTTCGGATGCACTAAAAGAGGTCGGCGACCGCGAATCAAGGCCCCATTGCGGCGTAGTACGAAGGAAGTCGCGACATCGTTCAGTGGTGGCGTAACTTGGTGGTAAGAAGAAGGTCGCGACAACACCGGATTGTCGGGCATCGGTGTAAGACTTGAGGTCGTGACAGCATTCAGGTCGACGACCACTACGAGAGAGAAAGGAGGTTCGCGGCTTGACATCCGGTTAATGCGACATCAAATACACCTGGGTTAAGGTCGCGGTGTCAGCAATTGTGACATCATTACAAAGACCGCGTGCAGACCAGAACCCAAAGACTGACATGACTAAAAGACAACGGGAGATTATGACGAAATTGATGTCGCGACATCATATGACTAAACTAGGCGTTTTAAGTGCAGTCTCAGAAAGAAAAAGAGAAATTACATAAATGAAATTCGGGACGGCGCCGGGAACACTATAAAATAGCTAAGATGAGACGGCTCTTGGCGACTGAAGGAGAATCGCAGGTTCTTTGAAGGGCTCACTGTATTTTAATTTCTTTTCTTTTCTTTTCTTGGTTTTTTTATTTTAGATTAGTTTGTATTTCATTCAAATTTGGACTTCCAGCGTTAAATTTGTAAAGGGTGTAGTTGAATCTTGATTTATATTTCTTAATTAACGATAAGTGGTTTGATTCCGAACAAATTTTAGTTTGTTGCCGGTTTCCATTCTGATGGTTTTCTTGATCGGCAAGCGATGTATGGTGTAATCGTGATTTAAACCCAGCTCCCATTGAAATAGCGCTGGTAATAGAAATTATCTTTTTACACATAATTTTATTCATTATTCTTTGAGCTTAGGTTATGGTGACTTGCTGGTTTGCCTATTTCTGGGGTGATCCCAATGTCGGTCTCTTATGCCATATTGGGGTTGTTCCAAGCTCGATTTCCGGGGAAGCCCTCTGGGTATTGGCCCGCGAGGAAGGAAAGGGCGATTTCCCACTGAAATTGATAGATAAATTCACCGGGAAGGGTATTAGAACACAGAATCAGTCAGTGAGTCAATAATCTTTGTGTATTAAATCGATGTGTCTTCTCTTGAAGCGAGAATGAGTTGAGTGAGTTATCCAATTTAAGCATCTGGAAGGTTAGCCTGGTCGAATGTGATTGATCCATGTTAGCAGCGATCACAATCAAGGGAAGAATGGAGTTGTTTTCTAATTTTGAGGGAAGAGGAACCCGGTATGGTGTAGAAGCCGTGCAATGACTATACAAAGGGCTAAGGTTTGCAGTCCGTATTTATGGGTGTGAAGTAATTAAGAAAGAAAAACTGAAGGCGAGGCTGAATTAAGTGGTGCATATGGCCTTGTATTCGGAAAGCGGTGAAGGTGAGAGCGATGAAGCGATTGTGGTTTGGAAGATCATTTGCACTATCACATTCCTTGGACTAGTTTAAATCGTGGTTGAAACTCACGTCTATCTGATTGGCAGGAATTGATTGTTCACAATAGCTTTATTTTCAATGTTCTCTTCTGAGATAAGCTATTCAATCTATATTGTCATTTCATTATTTGATAGTCATTCGTTGTTATTCATTCCATAATTATTTTTAGGTTTCATTATTTTCAAGGCTTCACGGCTGAGTTCAAATTGTCCATTACTCAGTCAAATATTATAGAGCCCCGGTAGTTAGGGTAATTGATTGAAAATTCTTGAGATCTATGGGATGGAAATATCGGACCAAATCGATTTACTACTTGTCAGACTGTGCGCAGCATATAGCGGTTGAAACCACTCGATGAAACAATTTACTCGGTGAAACAATCTTGAACTAATCAAAATAGATTTTAGGCAGTATGCGTTCCGACCAGGTTTTGTAGGCGGATTAAGTGGTTTCTCAACGTCTTTGGCGATAGTGTTATAAATTTGTATATCTTTTGGTCAGGTCAACAAGTTTTATGGCGCCGTTAAATTAGACTAATAGTCTTTGTGATAGTGTTATGAATTTGTACGTAACTCTTTTGATCAGATTAGCTGACTCCTTCTTTTCCTTTGCATGATCCACGCGCTGACGTCGCTCTGTCTGTTGTTTTGTTTTTTTTTTAAACCTTGGGCTTTTAACTGCAGGGATATGTAATATCGTTCCCCAGCATTGAAGCTGATGGATACCTGTTTCTGTTTCCTGCTTTACTTAGTAGATTAACGTTGCATGCACTTTGTGATGGCCCAAACTCTGGGTTCACGAGGCCTTAGTTGAAGCGTCGTGGTCGCCCAGCGAAGTGCGAGGTTAGTGGGCTAATCGCGTAAATTTGAGGCTTGGCTCTTGGGCTCTGAGCCTTGGATTGAAGCGGTTAGACTCCTTCGGCCCAGCTGTTTTTGTGAGGCTCGAGTGGGCTCGTGTACGGTGACGCTCATGGAGCTCTGAGGCCTTGATTGGTGATTGGCTCTTCCAGAAATAGGATTGTTGAGACTCGAGTGGGCTAATTTGCACGAGCTTGCGGCTCTGTGGCTATATGGCCTTATCAAACGATTGACTCTGGCTGACTGCGAGGCTCAGTGGGCTGTCGACCAGTGGAATGATCTTACTGGCTATGGCCTTGTGCGGGTGGTTAAGATCTTGAAGCCGAGCTACTTGGGAGCTCATTGGGCTAATCTGCACTGTTTAGGCCCTGGCTCTGCGACTATGTGCCTCTGCTAGCAGTGGGCTCATGGCCGAGGCTGGGCTCGGGTGGGCTAATCTGCTGAGTTGGGCCCGCTCTGGATTATATGGCCTTGCCACGACGGTCAGCTCTTGGCCCAGTGTTGAGGCTCAGTGGGCTGTCCTTTGTGGGCAGGCTGTTCATCTCTTTACGATGTTGAGCTCTTGAAGCCCGGGCCCTGGGGCTCAGGTGGGCTAATGTGCTTTGTTGGCGACTCTTGGCCAGGCTGCGAGGTTCGGGTGGGCTGGCATCTTACAAATTTGGGCGGCTGCGCAGCTATATGGCCTTGTACGAGGTGGGCTCTTGAGGCTCGGTGGTGAGGCTCAGTGGGCTAATCTTGCTGGTTGAACTGGCTCTGCAGGCTATATGGCCTTGTTTGGCTTGGGTTGGGCTCTTAGGGGTGGTGCTAGGCTCGGGCAGATGTCACTTTCGTGGGGCGGCTCACGGCTATATGGCCTTGTACGGCGGGTTGAGCTCTTGACGAGATGTGAGGCTCGGGTGGGATAATCGCGGGTTGGAAGCTGGCTCTGTTCTGAGGCCTTAGTTGAACAGTGGATCTTGTTTGAAGGCCTCTTGCAGAGAAGCTCAGTGACTGCCTCTGGTCAACTAGCTAACTGCGGCTATATGGCCTTGTCAGATGGTTAATGACCTCTGTGAAAAGTTTGACTCTTGAGGCTCTGTGGACTGTCTGCACTGGCTTGGGCCGGCTTTGCGGCTATATGGCATTGTTTGAGCAGTTGAGCTCTTGAAAATTTAGCTGCTGAGGCTCCATGAGCTAATCTGTTTGTTGAGCGGCTCTGGGCTATATGGCCGATTGACTTCTTATCAGGAGAAAATGGCCTGAGCAGCTCTTTAATAGGTTTATGGAGGCTAGGAGCCGGTTCGACTGCCTTGGCTACAAATTGCGACTCATTGTGAAACTGAGCTCATGCTTGAATTTTCTTCCTGCACCAAGGCGTAGTGGGATCAGGAGTACGATGAAGTGTGAACTTGATCATCATTCATGGGATGCTTTGAAGATCTTGACTGCAGTTTGGATTCAGGAAGTTCTTTAACTTGTAGGTGTGTTTTTCCCCTAATTCCTCCCTTATATTGGTGCATGTTATTCCCCACTCGCGTCTGATGTGTGTGAGTGCTAGGAGATTACCTCCCGGAAGGAGGTGTGTATAAGAAGAACATTGTCTGCTTTCTCATTTTTCCCTCTTTTTCACTCTTTCTTCTTCTCTTCCTTCCACTCTTCTTTCTTCTCCTTTTCCTTCTCCATGTCTTTCTCCTTTTCCTTCTCATTTTCCTTCTCCTTTTCCCCCCCGTTCGCACTCTCTCTTCTTCTCTTTCCCTCTCTCCCTTTCTCTTTCTTGATTTTCTTTTTGAGGCCTTGTCTTGTTTTCATTCAGAGATGTAAGGGATGTACTGGTTATGTAATCAATTGTATCTTCATTGGAATGAGCGATTTTTGGAAGCATGGTGCCATGTTAAAAGTGTAATTTTCTCGGGCGTTTCTTGGCTAGAGGCCCATACGTTTTTCTTTGCGAGATGCCTTGCTTTTATTCATGGGATATTAAACAAAGTAGTCAATGAACACACGGTGTATCTCGAGAAGTGATGCTTTATTAAGTGATGGGGTGCATTGATAAGCGTTTGAAGGTGCTCAGTGATTCCAGAAATGGTGAATTTTCTTCTTAAAATGCGGAGTTCATAGTTCCCAATCGACCCGCGTGAAGCCTTGATATATAAGGGCCTTCGAGTTGGAGTCTTGGCGCACCGTACAGGATCTTCCTCGCAGTGAAGCTTTTTAAGACTAGGTCGCCGAGGAGCTTGTAATCTGGGTTTGACCTTTTAGTGCGTGAGTACTGCGTTTCTTTGGTAGTCTTACGTATGTTTAGGGACTGATCAAGCACTCATCCCAAAGAGGTCTGGGTTGGGTGAAGAGCATAACCGTTATGTTCCCACACTTGCCAATTCAGTCTTGGGGTTTTGAATCCGATCCTCAGCCAGAGGCCTGCCTTGGTGAAGCTAGGCGAATGGGGTCTCTTGAGTTCTTTGACTGCTCAGTTAATGCCATGCACCTCGGGAGAGTATTCTACCCATTGCCGCAGACCCTTCATTGGTCTTTAATGCTGGGGTTCTTATGGTGACTTCTGCTTGTCCACATTGGGATTATGGATGAGCTGGGGCCAGTGTTAGTTGATCCAGAGCTCGTCAATCCACAATTGGATGTGATTGTCTTTCCCATTATGACACCCCGGGGCTCTTGGGATACCAAACCTCACCTAATTGGGTGCCTAAAGGTGCTATTTTGAGCCATATTTATTATAGGTTTTGGTCTTTTTTGTGTACTTCAATCATTCTAGTAACCGGGTTGCACATCAAGATCCCCTCTTATTCTAATGATCGCATTATATGGCAAATTTTGCAGTTTTTGTGAGCTAATCATGCCAAAATTGTTGAGTCGATCCAAGCATGAAGAATTTGAGTCAAACTCAGCTTTTCAGATCAGAAACCAAGAAGAAAGAATGTCGAGAAATGAAGGCGACACAAAATTGGTTCCCTCTTTTCTGCATCCTGTGCCTTGTTCCCTCCCGTGACACGTTCCTGACTTGCACAGCGCCTCAGCTTTTTGTTGCAATTTTGGTTTTCCTGTTTTAACCCATTGTAATACCATATGATTTTGTGGTTTATTTTATATAATTTTCCTTGATACGAGCATATATAAGTCTCAGGTTTGTACAAATCCTCACTTCCGTCGGCGATACGGTGAAGTAGGAGCGGTTCGTCATTGCTTCCTCTTTCTCCATTTCTTTCTTTCCTCTTTCTCGGGTTTGTGAAACACTCCTCTAAGGATGACAACTCAGAGGATGGTTGGTGAACATCTTCCTATGAAGGAGAATTTGTTGGCTAGGGTGTGGGGTAACTCACGGTTGTTTTTTACTTGCAGCATTTATGGTTGTTTACGTTCTTTGCTTCTCACTTAGGTTAAAATCTCTTAAAAGCATCTCTCTTTAATATGTTGACAAGCTTTTGAGTTCCAGTGATCTTTTCACTAGATCATGGAAACTCGATTAGTTGTCTCTACCTAAATTCATCAGTGAGTAGTTTTTGAGATGTGTTTTTCACTACTAAGGACATTGTGCCCATTTAAATGCTATGTTTCAAAGGGAAAATCATAGGGTTTAGGTTTTAAAGCTAAATGAGTCAGGTTCAGAAATGACTATATGTCGTCTCCAATGAGAAAAATACAGAGGGACCTGTTGGTTGTTCTCAAAACCCTAAACCGGGTCCGAAACTCAAGGTTATATTTACATTTTTCTTTACTTATTTTACTTTTAATCTGCACACAACCAACCCTCATTGTTTTTACCAAAATCCCCCTGTTTTTATCAAACCCTGAAATCCAAATTAAATTCACCATTTTGGCCTTCACTGTAAATCATTTGTACGAAGAAAACCCATCCATGTGTTCTAATCTCTGAAGCCGCTTATACCGCAGTAGTTTTGCTACCAGAGTACCTCTTAGTTATAAATATTGCTGATTCCCGATCACCCTACCGTGGCACGGAACGGTCGATATTATACACACCAAACGGTTAATGCATTTGTTTTGTGATTGTAGCCAAGGGCTCGGCTTTTTCCCATTTAGTGAAATAATCCACTACTACGGCGATAAATTTGCATTGACCCTTTCCCATGGGCAGAGGTCCCAATATGTCCAATCCCCACTGCTGAAAAGGTCAAGGGCTTGTAACTGACGTCAATGGCTCAGATGGGAGGTGAGAGATTTTGGCATGCTCCTGACAAACTTTGCATTTTCTAACTAGTTCTCGTTAAGCCCTGAGCACGCGGGAAATTAGTACCTCGCTTAAGACCTTTCCGCTATGTCTAAGCCCCGACAGGATTCCACATACGCCTTCATATACTTCCCTCAAGATTTAGCTCGGCCTCCCGCAATGCACTTGAGGATGGGTGTGAAACCTCGCTTTATAAAGGGCTCCCGATGAACAGTGGAACCAGCAGACTCGACCTGCCGATGCTCTCCCACATTCGCGTAGTCCTTCTATTACGAGTCCCAAATGGGGTTCATCCAAACAACTCTATTACGATAGGGGAGACCTCTTCGCTTGTTGAGATCTACCAGGGCCTGGAAGGTGCTCGAAGGTGCCGCTTGCTGGAGGTCTTCTTGGGAGCAGCCGTTGTCGCCTTTGCTAAGGCATCCAAGCCACGACCTCCGCTTCGTACGTGTCCGACCTAACTCAGACGTAATCCCGCACTCCTGCACCTTGAGGTATATAATCATTTTTTTCGCCTCTAGCTTCGTAGGAGTCTTCTATTTGCTTACTACCGCCGAGTCGTGATACCTCTAGCCGACTAACTTTCCATCGAATCAGGCGGTTAAGCCTAACTATGACTAGCCTCACGGCCTCGCACGGAGGCCCATAACCCAAAATGTTCAACGCATATCTGGAGCATCTATCCCTTCCGGTGTCGCATCGATCAACACCACTCCCTCGAGCATCGCGGCCTGCCTACCGACAACCTCCAAACGGGAGGCTCGCCGTTCAGTAGCTTCCTGGGCTCTACCCAGGTGAATTTCATGATGAAGTCCGCCAAGATCCCACTCTTTTACTGCTTTTGGTTTGTATCTCGATGTCGAACTCGGGCCATTTCTATGACCCACTTCATCGCCTTCCCGAGGTCTCGGTTTGTGCAGGACCCGCTTCATTGGGTATTCTCGTCAGATTTCAATGGTATGAGCCGAAGTAAGGGCGAAGTTTCTAGTTTGGTGGTTACCAAATTCCAGGATTAATTTCTCCATCTTTGGATACCTCCTCCGCTCCCCTGCAGCTCCTACGCCAGTAGACTCGGGTGTCGCACTCCTGGGCCTGGCTTCCGACAGACGACGCTGGTTGAGAACCGAAACCACTGTGCATTATAAAGGAGCCTCCCCGCAGGGACCCCACTTAACGGAGAGCCCGATAAGTTTTTAACGCCGCAAATGCTCCTTCACAGCAGGTCCATTGAAGGTTTTTGCGTAACCTGAAGAAAGGTCGACACTTATCGCTGGGTCCTCGACAAACGGCTAGCAGCCTATCCTTCCGCTAGGCGTCGACTTCTTTTTATGTTTGATGGCGACGACATGTTGAGTACAACTTTTATCTTGTCTGGGTTTGCCTCTATTCCTCGGTTGTTGACTATAAAACCCAAGAATTTTCCGGTTGAGACTTCGAAAGCGCATTTGACTGGAATCAACTTCATGTTGTACTCTTTCAGGATCTAGAATGCCTCGGCCAGATGAGCTATATGGAGCTCAGCCGTAGTTGATTTTACAAACATTTCCTCTATATATACCTCCATAGTTGTCCCTATTTGTTTATGGAACATCTTGTTCACCAACCCTAGGTAGCTCCCCTGCGGTTTTTAGCCCAGCGGCATTTTCGATAGCACAGTCCCTTGCCCCGTGTGGATGAATGTACCGAGGCCTTTTCGGGTCGTCGTGATCCATGCTCATCCGGTTGTAGTCGAGAAAGCATCCATGAATGAGGTAGTTCACTGTCGACGCGTGGCGTCTACTATGAGGTCAATCCGAGGTAGGAAACTATCTTTAACGCATGCTCTGGCTGACGCCGCTGAAATCGACTTTAAAGTTGCCATTTGCCATTTGCTTTTCGACGAGTACGACGCCGCCAACCATTCGGGTATTCCACTTCTCCTGACAGACTAGCCCGAGGAGCTTGTCGACCTCCTCATTAATCGCTACTTTCAGGCTGGGGGCTAAAACTTCTTCGCTTAACCGGTTCAAGGATGGAATGGATGGAATGACGTTTAGTCTGTTAGTGATTATTGCGGGGTCAATCCCTCCCATGTCCTCCTGCTTCCACGCGAAGATATCCTTGTTATGTTTCAAGAAGTGGATAAGGAGGCTTTTGAGGTCTTCCGCTAGCTTAGAACCGACGTAGGCGAGGTGTTCAGGGTGATCGTCCAACTGTATAGGCTCCAGCTCTTCCGAGGGCTCAAGTCGGGTGCTTACCTCGTCTCGCATGTCGAGCTCGTCCACGATGCCGCTGGACCGCTTGCTTCATCGATGCCGAGTAACACCCCCGACCACGCCAATGTCTCTCGAACCATTCCTAACTGTTTGCGGGTAGGAAATTTGATCACCATGTGATGTTTGGCGGATGGCCTTTATTGCATCGAGAGAAGCGCTCACTCTTAATAACATGTTATGTCGAGGCATCTACTATGAGAAATCTTACCGTCAAGCAGCTCGGCATGGGGGTCTCCCAAAGTGAGCAGCCCACGTATCGGACCCCAAAGGTAGCACTTTTTCTCTAGAGAATCCTCGCAGGTGGGTGCTGACTAGTTCCATCTTCTTCCTTTCGATGCCCATCTTGTCAAAAGCCGATGCGAAGATGATGTCGGCTGAGCTCCCATTGTCGACAAGGACCCGATGGATTGTTTTGTTAGCCACAACTGCCCTTATCACCAAAGGGTCGTCGTGACTCGTTAACACCCCCCAGTCCGAACTACCAAGGTTAGCGGAGGTGTCGAGTCGAGGAGCTCGACACCCTTGCACCTCCATCACCTTTCCTGACCTGATGCTACACAAATGAGCCTTCTCGGGTCGAGCCTGACTCCCACCTCCCCGCAAATCCTCCCGAGATCAAATGGATTTCTAAGGTCAGCTGGGCGCTGAGTCAGTCACCGCCGAGGTGGTGGTGGTTACGCCGATCCCGACTCTTGAGGGTTATGTAGCTGCGAAGATACTCCCCTGGCCGAATCAGTATTCGATTTCCTTCCCGAGTCAGATGCAATCGTCCTTTCGATGCCCGTGGTCCCTATGGAACTCACAAAGACTCGGGTGTGTGTTATCTCTTTTGGTCCGTCCTCATCTGCGATGGCCATCTCAGGAATTTTTCATGTTATATCTCGCGCAAACCTCGTGGATACCGTGGCCGCCGTGGGGTGGAACCGAGGAATAAATCGCTTATACGGCCGAGGTGGTCCTGTGCTGTCCCCGACACTCCCTCGCCTTCTGGATTGTTCTCTGCCTCCTCGGGGGATCTCTCTCTGCCTCTTTTATCTCTTGTGGCTTTGCTCCCGCTGCTTGTCGACTCCCGCTTTCTCCTTGTGGGCCAAGAGCCTTTCGATATGAGGCTTCTTCGCCGTTAATGTACTTCTCTCGCTTTTGGCCGGCACTTCACCCATGCTTGCCTCGTGATTCTCGCGAGATGGAAAATATTAAGTCTGACTGTGACTCTAGCTCGACGATGAATGCAATGATGGCGAACTTCGTTTGGAACATCTACTTTAATGACTCATGCTGAACCTCTCGATAAGACCTCGTGCTTTCTCAGGCTCACGGCGGGACAAGAAGTGTAACTCGGCCTTCCTGTATGTCTTGGCTCCAATGAAGTGGGTGACGAATGAGATGGAGAGCTCTCTAAATGAAGAGATTGATGTCGGTGGGAGCCTGTTAAACCAAGCCAATGCTAGGCCTTTTAGCGTGATAGCGAAGGCTCTACATCGTACGAGGTCTTAATATCCATGCAGCTCCATCTGGTTCTTATAAGTATTCAAATGGTCAACGGGATCCTTTGTTTCATCGAACGCCTATCATGTGATCCTCGAACTTTGCCGAAGGGGGAAGTGTAGCACCCTACCGTGAACTGACTTTGATTTATCGCACCATGGTGTCCATAGAGTCCTGAGCTCACTCTTTATGACTTCCTTCATGTGGCCGAAGCCCTACCGGATGCCCTTGAACCTCTCGTCCCATGATCAAGCCCCATTCCCTGTCAGAGGAGGGCCTGCCCACTGCTTCCGATGTTCCCTAGCATTGCTTGTCAAGGCCCTCTCGGGGCCAGTGGACTCTCGTGCCCCATGGCTCTACTGGATTCTCGCTTTGTTTCTACCTCTCGCCTCTTCAGGCGTATTGTGGCCTCTGGGCATGTGTCGCACTCGCAGCGCCGCATCCGTCTCGGGCGAGTCAGCCTAGTTCCTTATCAAGCGTTGTTGGTGAGACTGAAAGTGCTCACTTCATTCAGGTTATCGTATAGTTTCAAATATGTCGGGCAGGAGGCCTGCCATTCACGCCGTCACCGGGTCTTGCATCCTCGGGATTCGTGTGGCCTCGCTGTATTCCGAGCCGATACCATCGCTTACCAAGAGATCAGCTTTATTTGTAAATAACCGCCGCTCCTACGCATGCTGCCAACCGATGATTCTTCAACCGGAATCACGGAGCGTGTTTGAATCGCCGGGTCGGTCCGCCGCCTGACGCTGACTCTCCGCAAAAACAAGAAACAAAGAGGATCTATGGCTCGCCCGCTGCCTCTCCGATGCCTAAGCTACCCTTCCCTGACGAAGAAAAGATCAACCGCTGCAGAAAGTGAATTTCTATGTACCTTCACCGACGTGGCCCGGCATTTATAGTGGAGGATTTTCCTCAATTGGATGGTGATAAGGACTCTCTTTTATCGACGGGAGATTTTTTCCTTTATCATTGCCGATTAATACGATAACTAGAGTAGCTATCGTAATTATCCTACTTCCTTTATCATGGAGGCTTGATTTATAAATTAGAAAGGCTTATCGGGAATTATCCTACTTCCTTATTGGGCGGAGATTCGATTCGATTTATGCGATACTCGCTCTTTTCGTGGCCCCAAGGTTATCTACTCGACGGGATGAACCGGGCTCCTCGCTGGGGCTCACGCCGTATGGCCTTTTACCGGCCTCGCTTTATAAGTATTTTTTCAATTCTCGCTTCTCGATCGGAGTAGCCTACGCGCTTCATTTTTTAAACTCAATCACATGTCATAAAAATTGATTTTAAATGTAAATTTTTATTTCAGCTATGATTTTATCATATTAAATAACTAAAAATAAAAAAAAATAATATTAATTAAAATGAATTTTGAATCCATTTAATTATCACAAATAAATTAAAAAAAATTTATTTAAAATATTTATCTTTATACAAAATAATTAAGAATGAAATTTTAATTTTAAAAAGATAAACTTAAATGATATAATTATTGAATAAAAATATTATCTCAAAATTATAAAATAATTAGGTAATATAAGTAGTTTATAAAAAATAAAAGTTTGTTTGATAATTTAAAAAATTTTAAATATATTTATATGTATTTTAAACATAATTTGTACGCTTCATTTCTTTAATTATTTAATATGGTTAGATAATTATTTTTGATCTGAATAAAAAAAATTTAAAAAAAGTTTAAAAAATATAATATGAAACCAACATTTTTTTTTATTAGTAAGAGTAGAAAATATAAAATAATTTTTTCATTACCAAACAATATTTTTCTATTTTTATTTTTACGAATAAAAATATTATTTAAAACAACTACCAAATAGGTGAAACTAATTAAAAAAAAAAAAAAAGAAGTGAAAGTAATGAATTAGACTCTCCCCTAATAACCAAAATCTTCACCGATGTATTTCTTTTTTTTTTCTCAGAAATATTTTCCATATAACAAATTTCTTAATAGATTTGTGTAAATAAAAAAAGAAGGATAAAAATGGAAAATGTAATATTTTTACAAGAGCGTTTAAAAAATTCACGATTTGTAGCTTTTCCCATCAGGAGCTGTTTAGCCCTAATCAACCATTAGAAGCTGATTAGGTGTTTTTACCTAGCACCCTACAAGTAATTAGGGATAAATTAGCTATCAGCTCCTAATTGCTGCTTCAATAAACTCAACTAGGCAAGCCTTAGTTACCCATGAATTTCTCTTTATATTATCATAGTTAGTGAATGGTATAGAGCTGTGAAAATGGTCAGGTGGAAGTGGATAGCTACAAGATGCGTGGCATTCGTGTGAGTGACCCGAACATTCATATGGGGTGACTCGAACCCGATCACGTGACAGTCATGTGAGTGACCCAAGTTTAATAGGCAGGAAGATCGAGCATGACCCCAACTCAACCACCTCAGGTACCGAGGTAGATAGGATTGGAGACTTGAGCAAACAGACCGCCTCGGGCATTGGAGATAAAGCAAACAGAGCATGAGTTGCAGTCCACCTGGACAAGCGTTATGATGCAGTTAATGTATAAATTAATGGGTGACGTAAGGACATTGAGGGCCACTCATAACTACCCATCTCATAACCGACTACCATGTAAACACCCCCCGATGGGTATATAATGTGTGGAGATATATTCGATTGGGGATCCAATTTTTTTTAGAGAAATAATAAACAATTGTTTGGAAGGACATGAAACCTTTCCATTTGTTTCGCTTCCCAACTATTCATTGGGTGAAATTCCCCCTTCAAGTTCTGAGCCTACGATGGACCAACGGCTGTTAACTCAGGAAAGAATGTTGAAAGATCAACAGGAATCTCACCAGCAGCAGTTAGCCTCATTCTTGGCGACTAATGCAACCTTGCTCGAGGAGAACATAACCTTGTGTAACGCGGACGCCGTTCCTAGCCATGCACCACCGTGCCTCTGGCAGCCCTGCACGATCTGAATCCATAGATAACTACTCTCCTTCTCCTCCTCGGGATCATCCTCTTGTTAGCAATCTTTGACCGAACCAAACTCTTCCCCTCGACGACATCTGGATCCCGCATTGCGCGCTTTAGATGACATGTCGTCGTCCTCGTTTTTCCCCACCATCCTGAACTAAGACGCCCTGCCACACTTTTCTTTACCAAAATTTCAGATGTTCAATGGCCTTTAGGATCCTTTCAACCACCTGATGCATTACTGACAGGTAATGACACTATAAACAGGGAATAATACTATATTGTGTAAAGTCTTCCCTGACTAGAAATTTCGCCACTTCACCTTGTCCTAGTTCCAATCGACTAGCTCCCAACACGACACCTTGTGTCGATAGTGCTCAAAAAGTGCTATTCAACCCCGTTTATTATAGGTTTTGAGCACTTTTTATAATTAATCGTAATTAACCCAATTTACACATTGTTGTCCCCGTTATTCCCATCGATCGTGATTGCGGGCAATTTACGCTAGCTATTTATACTGAAATTGTCGAAGTCGATCCTACACGTATGAATTCGAAATGCCAAACTCGTGATGCAGATCGTGAGACCAAGGAGGAAAGAATAGCAGAAAATGCAACAAAATGGAGTACAACAAAATTTCTACACGATTAGAAATTGCTCCTCGCCGCCATCTTCACCTCCCAAATCACTATTCACCCTCAACACTCGTTCACCTCGCTTGAAGCTTTGGTGTTTTTGTTATTTTGGTTTTCTTCCCATTTTATCCCTTCTAATACCTTCCCGATTTTGGTTTTTTCAGATTTTCCTTTGTTCCGAGCATATATAAGCCTTAGTCTCAGATCAATCACAAAGTGACAGGAAGCTTTCACCTTTCCCGCTTATGCTCTTTCTCAAGCCCCTTTTTTCTATATTTTCTTCCACTTTCCTCGGTAGCTAAAAACCCTCCGAGGATGACAACTCTGGGAGGATGAGAGCGCTTAAAAACCCGTTCCTCGGGGCTAAGGAGAAGGTCAGATAGGTGCAAGATCTCGGAGGCCACAGGAGGTCCCCCCGTTTTCACGCGTAGTCACCGCTGCCTCGTGTTCTCCTTTACCGTGTAGATCCTTCAATTCATGTTGAATGGTCAGTACTTGCAATCTTTTAGTGCCTACTTGATGCTTATTACTAGATCTTGTGATGTTCATTAGTTCATTTATACCCATCGCAACGTGAGTCAAGGAGACTCGCTTGAACCGACGAGAACATAGCAAATGGCTAATGAATGCCATTTTCAAAAGGATAATTATTTCTGGGTTAGGCTTTATAGCTAAATGAAGATCCTGTCGGGAGATGACTATAGGTCATCCTCCCCAACGGAGGAAATAACCCTCAAGGACTGCAGAACCGCATCCAGTAGCCTGACAGTTCAAGGAGTTCTATTTTACAATCTTTTTTTTTACTTAATTTATTTTCAGTTTGCCAATCATTGAAACCCACTGTTTTTACAAAATCCCATAATCCAAATTGAAATTCACCATTTGAGCTTAACAATAATCATTGGGTGTGCAAAGAAAAACCCATCCTCGTGTTCGACCTCTAGAGCTTACTCATACTCCAGCAGCTCGCTACTACGCTAGACTTTTTAGATATAAATTTTGTCGATTCTAGTACACCTACAAAGTGGGCACGACAAATGGCGCCAAGTGTCGACGCGCCCGAGCGTTAAATGATGACTGATGAACACTTATGATCCTCATCGCTAATCGGTGAATTTTCTTTATTTTGTTTGTCAGCTTTCCCATACTATTAATATTTCTCTTTGTTAGTTTTTTTTTTAATTAACATTACCTTTTTTTTGGTAGAATTGTTTTCCTTTTTTTCCCTTTGCTCGTGTTTTCCTTTATTTCGCCGCAGAGGAACACGCTTCAATGGGTATGTGGATTCGAAGGAAGGTCATCAAAGCTAATTTTCTCCTGCACATAACATGTACCGAATCTCACTGTGACTAAATGGAGCAGGGAGAACACGCCAATACACTATGGAGAAACCCTAGAGCATACATGTCAATGAGTGGACTATTAAACATTCCCATGGCAAGAATCAACGACTGCGGGAGAGAAATCCAAACCCAACAGTCTATGAGGGACTATAGAGACCAATGGATGAGCGCACCCTTCTACGTGATTCCCCCAACCTATGCACCTCCTCGCTTCTCCATCGGGCCTCAACCTCGCCACCACAACCACCACAATTTGACATCTTCAAACAAGGTGCAACACCGAACTCGGGGCAAACTAATGGATACCCCATGGTGAAATCGCAGGGCAAGGGATGTCCGGTGCCAATCAGAAATTGACATAGTGGAGAGCTCCCCAACAAGGAATCGATGAGTACCGTGAGCAAAATTGATGACAATTTCACATCCTCGCAAAGAACTGGCCTCTGTAAAGCCCACCAATCGCCTTGTTCATCAAGAGGAGGAGAATCTGGAGGAAGAGTGTGATTTGGGTGAATGTAGCTCACGCAACCTCGTGAATTCGATGCAGAACCATTAGTGGCTCCTCGAGGAACTACCGCCAAGGGTGCCAGGGGAGGCAGAGGAAAGGAGCAAAGAGAAGAGCACCAAAGGCTTACCCTTCACCCAACCCTTGGCTAAATCTCCTGGATCCAAGTGTCACTGCCCAACCCAAAAACAACCCACTGCCAGTCAACATCCTGCCTACACCTAAACCACATGTAACACCTGAAACACCTACAGCAAAGACCATCCCATTTACGCTGCCTGCCCTACAAAACCTCAAGAAGTTAGTTACCTTTGTTCAAACATTTGCCACTACATCGAAGGCATTGGTAGCTGCTCACACTGCATGGCATAGCGGATGGTTCGGGTGCTGGTTCAGACATGGAGCACCTGTGACTCAAAGAATCCCATAAGCTCCACCCGCCCAATGTAGCCCAAAGGCCTAAAAACCTGCCTGGGGGGAGCATTGTCTCCCCCACTTTTTGTTGTTTTATTTTATTTTATTTTATTTTACTTTGAGTTAGTTACTTTTTATTTCTAGATTTTCTAATTTGTAGTTAATTCTTGTTTCTAACTTATTTTTCATTTTTCTCGTAATTTTAAACTTCTTTTCGTTGTTTATTTTCAAGTAGTCAGCTAAAATTTTTCGTGTTATGAGGCGATCTAGAAAATTTCACAACCTCATGTAAATTTCGCAGGTTGCACTCTTCATGCAAAATTTCGCAGCCTTCACTATTCATCAAGCACAGTTTGGTTTTGTGTGCACTGCTCTATTTTTTGTCATTTCTTGATATATATATATATATATATATATATATATATATATATATATATATATGGTATATATATATATATATATATATATATTTAAAAATCGGGTCTTCAAAAGTTAAAAAAATTTGTTTATTTTTATTTTTATTATAAAATTTCGTATTTAAAAATATCGTTTATTTTATTTTATTTTGTTTTGTTTTAAAAAAAAATAAAAAATAAAAATAAAAATAAAAAAAAAAAAAAAAAATTCGCGAATGTTAAATTTCGTAGGTTGTTAAGAGAAATATGACTTTCGCAACTCGCCTCCAAATTCGTGAGATCCCAATTTTGTTTCGCCATAACTTTCTCATCGTTTCGTACCGCAGTTATTAGAGAGTGTAAAATCTAAATATAGCCAGAAAGAACACTTTGAAATTATTATAAAGGTGTAATTTTAAAATTCTCCAAATGGTCACTTTTTTTCCTCTCTTTTCTTCTCCTAACTTGTTTATTTGAAGCCCAAACGGAGTGAATAAGGTGTCGATGGAAAGCTTGTGAAGTCTCCTATCCAACAACGAGTATATTTCATCAAGGAGGTAGCACTTCCTTATCTAACTTTCCAATCCAAGCCCCATTGCGCACAATGTGACATGGCATGGCTGGGAGAGTTAGCAAAGGAAGGGCATTTATTTATGTTTTTGTTATTATTTTGAGCAAGCCCATTTTTTATGTTCAAGTGGTTTGTTGGTTTCTTTTTGAAGTCGTATACTATACAAACTTACTTTTCAATTCAAATTGCACCTATTTTTTTGTGGCTTCACGAACTCCGTAAGTTGAAAATTGAAACTTGTTTAATTGATGTTGGGATGGATGCTACAGCCTAGTCGAGCTGAGGATGGTTAGTTGAATCCTTTCCCCCGCTTTGACCTTTCTTTCAATCTTTAGCTAACCACACACAGTGCACATCAGTTTTCAACAATAGGCTGAAAAACTGCCTACCTCCTAAACATTGTAAAACCTACCCTAGTTTCTCAGCTGACCACTCAGATTTAGGTTACACCCCTATGAATATGCCAATGTGTCTTCCAAAAGAAAAGAAAAAGAAAAGAAGAAAAATTGCAACGCTTTGACTCTGAAACCCGAGCAAGGTCCGAGGGGTATATGGTGAGAGCCTTTAAAGCTTGGTGCCCTAAGCCAACCGGGTCAGGAGCCACATCGACTTAGTGCTCGCTACACGGTGGATGGGTGGAGTTTGTGCGTTATAGCCGGAGTTTCAAATCATTCGAGTCCTGTGAAACCCGAAGAGTTAGCGGTCGAAAGATCCTCATGACTTGGTGCCCTAAGCCTCAATCGGTCGAGTCATCGGTAGATCCCCATTACATGGACTTTGGGCGTAGGTCGATCTCCCAAAGATTGCACCCCTACAACACAAAGAGTCAGGAACAAGATGTGGCACTACCCATTTCGGGGTCAGTTACCGCGGTTTCGCTGCGGGCAATAGCCTGCTGGGGTGTGGGGAGTGCAATGGCGCTTTATTGTTGAGAATCGATCAAACAAACACCAAATTTAGGTGGAAGTTTCTAGTCGATCTCAATTCCAGATGGAGGCTCTTTGATACTCAATTTTGTATGGCATTCATTCTCTCAAGATGCTTATCGCGCGCATGATTCTTACTAGTGGTCAGCATTACTTCATTCACAACCTTTTTGAAATAGCATTTTTGTGAACATAATTTTGTTATTGTTTTGTATGCTCTCTCTTTCTTTCTTTCTTTCTTTCTTTCATTGCTAAGGGACTAGCAATGTGTAGGTTAGGGGGTGTGATTAGTGCTCAAAAAGTGCTATTTTGGACCCTGTTTATTATAGGTTTTGAGCACTTTTTATGTACTAATTATCGTAATTAACCCAATTTACACATTAAGGTCATTGTTATTCTACTAATCGCATTTTGAGGAAAATTTTGCAGTTTTTGCAAGTTATTTATGCCGAAATTGTTGAGTCGATCCAAGCACGAAGAATTCGAGTCAAACTCAGCATTGCAGATCAGAGACCAGGGAGGAAAGAATAGCAGAAAATGCAACAAAATGGATCACAAAGAAAATTTCGAACGCTTGAGAAACTGCTTCCCGCCCGCCACCGCTCACCTCCCGTACCACTATTCACCCCTCCAACACTGTTCACCTGCTGACGCTTGGTGTTTTTGTTATATTTTTGGTTTTCTTCCCATTTTATCCCTTCTAATACCTTCTGATTTTGGTTTTTTTTTGTATTTTCCCCTTGTTCTGAGCATATATAAGCCTCAATCTGTATCAATCAATAAAAGTGACTCGAAGCTGTACCTTCCTCCCGCTCTCGCTCTTCTCCGGCCTTTCTCTCATTTTTCCACTTTCGCAGTTAAACACCGAGGATGACAACCCTGAGGATGACGCTAAAACCCGTTCCTCCTCAGTTGCAAAGCCGCAGCGCAGGATCTGGAGGCTACTAGAGGTCCCTTGTTTTTCACGCAGTAGTCACCGTCAAGCCATTGTGTTCTCCTTCATCGTGTGCATCCCTTCGATTCATATTGAATGGTCGCACTTGGTAATCTTTTTAGTGCTCACTTGATGCTTAGTACTGTATCCTCGTGATGTCTATTAGTTATCATTTATTACCCATTGTAAAGCGGAGTCAAGGAGACTCGCTTGAATCGACTGAACATAAATGGCTAACAATGCCATTTTCTAAAAGGATAATTATTTCGGGGCTAGGTTTATAGCTAAATGGATCCGGCTCGAGATGACTATAAAGTCATCCTCCCCAACACGGAAATAACCTCGGTGACCTCTCGTTGACCGTAACTCGTGATCCAAGAAACTCGACACCAAGGAGTTCTATTTTTACAATCTACTTAATTTATTTTCGCCACAATCATCAAAACCCACTGCTTTTACAAAATCCCATAATCCAAATTGAAATTCACCATTTTTGAGCTTAACAAAGAAATCATTTGTGCAAAGAAAACTCATCCTCGTGTTCGACCTGGGAGCCACTATACCGCAAAGAGCTTACCAAGCAGCAGACTTTAGATATAAATTTTGTTGATTCTAGTACACCTACTGTGGCAAGAATCAGGTGCTTGGTTGAGATGTTTGTCATACAGTATATATGCTCAGTCAGAAGGAAGCAGAGTGTGACTAGCCTTTTTCACGTCCGAATGGGGAGGTCCGAGTCCATCAGGGACTTTATGAAGTGTTTTGAGGGCGCAATCCTCCAACTCAAAGCCATGAGCCTAGACATGGTCTTGTAGGCAGTGAAGCAAGCCATTCGCCTGAACACCCAATTTTTTAATTCCCTATCGTTGCATCCCGCCACTACGATTGATGAGCTGTTACAAAGGGGGAACCAGTAAGCCATGCTTGAGGACAACATAGTCATGTGAGACCCCGGATAAAGAAAAACGATAGATACAAGTTGCAAACCTGGGAATTTCTCCAGATCTCGGATGACGACACCTGATCACACCGCTAAGTTCGCCCTCGCCGAAATCTAGGGTATTAATCGTCGGTTCTCAAGTGAATTCAAACACCGGAATTTCACGATTTCAGGTAAATGATCGACGAGAAAGCTGACACGTGGCATGAGGATTGCATGCCATGTGGCACTGAGGCGTGACACTTAGCACATTAGTGGAGGCCAAGTGTCAAGTTTAAATCACGATGGTTGATGCTGATAAGGAAGTGGGATATGGTGATGCTGTGGCATGCTTATGTCAAAGGAAGCATGAGGTGTTCTACACCTAGTGGGTCTTCCAGTTCCAAGAGAAATCTGTTCTGGAATGGAAGAGAATAAAAAGGAAAAGGGAAGAGAATGAAGGAGAAAAGAGAATCAGCTAGCCTCCGACATTTAACGTGAGGAGTCAGAGCAGCTGGAACTGACATTTAACAGAGGAGTCAGAAAGCAAGAACCTGGATTCACGCTTCCAAGAGGTAGGGGTTCTCTCCTACTCTAGTTAATCTTCATTTCAGAGCCATGACATGGCTATGAGGTGTAGCCCTGGTGATGGGCTGGTTCAAAGAACAGTTTGACATAAACTGTTGTTGGTGGGGACCGGTTTTTGGGTCCGTGTTTGTGTAGTTTCCAAAACTACAGTTCTTGAACTGATTTTGTTGGTGATACATGAATCTGATATTGATGATCTTGTTGTGTGTTATTGCTTGTTTGAATAACATGCAGATTGTGTGAATATTGATGTTGATATACTCATGCTTGATATATTAACATGATGCTTGAGATGAAGCATGAATATAAATGTTGCATGTAGTTTTCAGTATGCATGTAACATGAGATATTATGCAATGACATTATCATCGCATGTGCACGGGTATATCGCGTAAATCGGGTGTGAGTGCATGAATAAAATGGGTACTTGAGGGTTCCCCAGTAACAGTGGTTCGGAGGGTTGTCCAATAAATTATATCGGAGGGTTGTCCAATAAATTATATTGGAGATTTATCCAATGAACTCTATCGGAGGGAAGTTGTCCTTAACAAAAGGAATTTCGAGATGGTCCAATGGTTTGATAATTCTGAGGTGGTCCAATGATTAAAAACAAAAGCTTTTGCTTTGACAACAGTTTTCATACATGACAATTGCATGTGTGAGGGAGTCTGAGGACTCCTGAAAACTGGCATGATTACAGATATCTACATGTAGATATGCATATTTTATATGAATGTGTGAATGATTTTTGTGGATTATGTCATTGCATGTGCACTTAGTGGGAGGCTATTGAGACTTTCTCATCGGGCATAGCTCACCTCACTGGGCGGAAAAACATTTCTGTGCAATCGGAGGCACACCAAGAGAAGGCACTTCCACGAGCTCCTTTAGTTTAAGAAGGTCAAGGATGGCTTGTTATGTATTTTGAAAGTCCGTAGAAACCCGATTTTATATAATCGGATCGTTATCCGCTTGTAAATGTAGTGTGAGATAAATTGTAATTAAACTCAGTTCACATGTTTAATACAATTTGGTAAAGGTTATCTCTCACCTTTGTTATTTCTCATCGGACTTTAAGACTGATTTTTCGTTGGGCAGAAAAGGGAATTTGGCCCTTTACCTTCTGGTATATTGTAGCCCCACGCAATCTTGATGTAAAGCCGAATCACCCAAATTAGGACTCCCCATGTACCCCAAGTTATGGCCTTTTACTCGGGGAGGTCTCGAGAGGATGAGTCAGTGGACGAGCCTATCTAGCCGAACTAACCTCTCTTTGGTCGCCGAGCCTCCTAGAGCTGTGGCCGAGCCTCCCCGCATGAGCCGCTCGAGCTCTTCATGAGCTACGGCCGAGCCTCCCGCATGAGCTAAGGCCAGCTCTCCGCATGAGCCGTGGTCGAGCTCTTCGCATGAGCCGTGGCCGAGCCTTCCGGCATGAGCAACGCCGAGCTCTTCTGCGACGAGCCGGGTAATGGCCTCCCACGAGCAATGCCGAGCTCTCCCGCACGAAGGGCGGCCGAGCTCTTCTCGCATGAGTCGGTGGCCGGAAGCCTCCCCGCATGAGCCGCATGAGCCGACATCTTGTGCCGAGCTCTTTCGCATGAGTCGATAGCCACCTCAGGCCGAGCCTTTCTCGCACGCAGCCGCATGAGCCGACCACTTGTGCCGAACTCTTCGTACGAGCGTGTGAGGCCGAGTCGACCTTCTTTGTGGGGCTCTCCTGCCGAGCCTGCCAGGAATGAGCTCTATTGCGCAACTCTGACGACTATAACTTTCTCGTCTGAAGTCCGTTTCACGCGTTCGTAGACTGTACGGAAATCCCTTTGAGTCTAGAATCCTTTATAATGGCTCAATATAATCTGAGCCTCATATTGTGTCTCTTTCGAAAAGATGGAAGACAGAGGTGCCTCGCGCTTCAGACGCCGGGCTTGTCGTCTTCATATGAGCCGCCAACTTCGGATGACCATAATTTCCTCATCCGAAGTCCGTTTCAGGTGTTCTTAGACTCTATGGAAAGATCCTTGAGTATAGAATCTGACCGCATGCCTGTAGATGGAATTTAGTGCTCAAATATAGCCGAGCCGACCTCTTCTGGCCGAGCTGACATCCTTTGGCCGAGCTGACCTCGTCTAGGGAATGAGCTCGGCAACGCCAACTTCGGATGACCATAACTTCCTTGTCCGAAGTCCGTTTTGCGCGTTCTTGGACTCTATGGAAAGCTCTCTGAGTCTAAAATCTAACCATATGTATGATAATGGCATTTGGTGCTCACATAGTTTCTGAAAAATTGATCATTGCACTAAGTGCACTAATTACTAGAATCTTGAATGAGATGGACTGTTATGTGTCATTGCTTAATAATTGAGTGACACGTGAATATGTGTGAATGAGGCTATTAAATAGCTTGTTGAAGGTTACCTGTGAACAAAAAATAAAATATAAACAGTGATCTGAATTGAGGTGTCACAACTTGCACGTGAGCTCAGTTATAAATACTTAGTGCAAGAATACTACATTTCACAAAGAATAATAGTATTTGAAAATTCAAAAATGACATTCAAGAATGGTATTAGCTATAGGATCACATCCAGACAGTATTCTGATAATTTGTTGCATGATATTATGCTATATTATGTGAATTATATGCTTAGACAATAGTATATGAAGTATTGAACACACTTAAAGTGAGAAGTTAACCTTAGTGCTTGAAAAAAATGCTATATATATACATATATATATATATTATATATATACATATATATATATTATTATATATATATATATATATATATATATATATATATATAAATAACAATAAATTACAATATGATATATGTATATGTAAGCTCATATGAAGGGGACGCAGTGGCTTTAATGAGGCATACTCACCACACTGTTTTTGATCAACAGGCTCAGAGGCCACAGTTACAAATTGTCATATCTGCACAAGCTTCAGCATTGGGGACAGAGGACCCAAATAACCTCCAGCTCTGCTTATAGCACATCATCCTCCAAAGATTTAGGAGGAGGGGGACCCGATGGTATTGACCCACAATTCTAATGTGCCCAGAGTTGAGGCTATGGAAGATTACCTCCAACGCTACAAAGAGCAGGCTAGCTACATTTCAGCTAGAGGTGGATGTCCTGTGTACGTGGGATCGGGTTAAAGCCCACAAGAAATTCTGGAGGGGAACACTGGAGGAGTTTAGAGAGCCTTCACGGGCAAGTTTTCCTGCATCTTCAGGACATGCAAAGCCTAGGAGCCCCCAGTGGTTGAAACAGGATACAATGACAAAGACTCGAGCACGCGGGCTAAGCTTCATGCTGCAGTTAGAACGTCGGATGATTATGTGGCCCTCGTACATGGCCAAGGTGAGGAAGTTCGAGGATGGTTTGAAGCCAGTCCTAACCGGGAAGCAAGATCGTGGGACTCCCTCCCATAAGAGGCGGATTCTATGGTCAGTGACAATTTCAACAGAGAGAAATAGACATGTCTATATCCAAGATACGGTGCCGGTGATAAGCGAAGGAGGGTCAGCCTTTCTTCGGAGCCCCGGGTTAAGAAAAGGACTGCTCCACGAGGTTTTCAGACAGGTCACGCCTGGCGCCAAGCCGATACATGTCTGCCACATGGTTCCAGACATAAAAGCACATCACCGAATATGAGACGCAAATGCTCCATACATGGCAGGAAGATCCAAGGTCATGACACCTTTAGCCCCCGGGGCCATCAAGTAATATCACTCAGACATGCAGATGTTCCTTCTAACTTCAAGATGGGCCATGGAACGTATATCAGTCCTGTGTTAAGACCGCACCGCTTGTTTCTCAAAGAGATGAGTCGTAGAGCTTTATGATAATATATATCAGGTATGGACCACGTGTCACCCCTGGGGACCAGGGTGTTTTATACTCAAGACACCACATGCACGAGCCTACTGTATGATCCGTCAGCTATATTGTATGTTTTACTCTTCGCCTATGGGCAAGAGTATTGTTTGATTCTGGTGTGTCTCATTCATTTATTGCTGCATCTTATGTGAATGTTTTGGGTTTAAAGGTTTAATCCTTGGAAAAGCCGTTACATGTGAGTCCTCCCCTCAGGAGTTGTAGGAGATTGGATCAGATATACTAAATTCGTGGAGTTAGAGATCTCCTGGATTCTACCACGATGGATCTTCTGTAATATTATATCAGACTTGACGTCAGTCTTTACATATGGATTAGCTATTGGACGCATTAATCGTCGCCATTGATTGTGATCGTAGGAGGGTTACTGCTTACACACATGATGGTATTCGTATTACATTTCCAAGGATAAGCATGATGTTTTACCTCTGCCGTATGATTCTAGATGGCACGGACAAGCTATCAGTCGCTAGTAAGCCTTAGTTTCGGGAGGATCTATACAGATTGTGGTTTAAGTCTACCTCGTGGTATGTAGCCTGGAGGATGTTTTTTTCTGCACTAGTTACCGTGGATTTACTCGAGGGATGTAGACTTTGTCATTGCTTACACTCCCGCACGCCGCCCATTTCTTCGACCAGATAGGATGGCAGTCGAAGCTGCAGAACTCAAGGTCCAAATACAGAATTATTGGACAAGGGTTTATTGTGACCGAAAGCACTTCCACCTCGGGGGGGCGCTCCTGGGCCTCGGGCTTGCCAAGAAAAGGACAAGACCCTTCGACCGTGCATCGATCACCGACAACAGGTGACGATCACAACTGTGATCCCTTACCGAGGATCGATGATCTGCTTGATCAGTCGAGAGGGGCACCCGTGTACCTTAAGATGTGATCTCCCGCGATCCGCACCATCACCGAGTTGTGGCGCAGATATCCCCTAAGACGCTCAGACGCTGACGGGCATTTCGAGTTCACGCTGATGCCCTCTGACGACGAATGCACCACAAAGATTCATGGATCTCATGCATAAGGTCTTCCACCCCTACTTAGATCGGCCAGGGTACTTTTCGCGGATCGATATTTTGATCTACTCCGAGACGAGGGAGGATCATGAGGATCACGAGGGTCGTTATCCGTGACTCGAGAGACCATCACCGTATGCCAAATTCGCCAGAAGTGTGAATTTTGGCTTACTGAGGTGAGATTTCCGACACGTCGTGCTCCGCCAAAGGTAATACCGCAGATCTCGAGAAGGTCAGCTTGGCTATGAGTTGGGAGAGGTCAAGTCGGTCTTCGAGATAATGCCAGCTGGGATTGGCCGATATTACAGAGGTTCATCGAGGATTTCTCCCACTAATAGCACCTTATGACTAAGTCAATCTGTAAAGAGGCCAAGTTCAAGGAATGAATCGTAGAAAGGGGCATTCCAGTGAATTGAAACGCGAGGGCTTACTTCGCACAAATTCTATTCCGTAGTCCCTGAAGGGACAAGAGTACTCAGTGGTACTATGATGCTTCAAAGGACTGACTAGATGTGTTTGATGTAGTCCGGGAGGGTATGGCTTATGGTTCTCGATGCTGAAGAATCAATGAGCGCACTACCCTACATTACGACATTGGAGTCAAGTGCCCATCATTTCGCTTCTCAAGATGGCGCCACTACTTATACAAATGAGGAGTTCGAGGTGTACCTGCACCACAAAAAGGTCAAGTATATTTTCACACACGGACCTCAATATGAGGCAACGCAAATGGATGGGAGTTCCTAGAGGATTGCGACTTCACTTTCACATTACCATGTTGGTAAGGAAAATGTGGTGGCCGATGCACTCAACGAAATCACCTGGAGCATCAATAGTATACTTCCTGAATGAAGTGATGCTCTAAACCGGGGACAATTGGCTACAAAGATAAATGAAGGTGCCCGTGGTGTTATGGGAAGTTTAGTGGCTACGCCTTCCCTACCGAGCAGGGTGATTGAGTCTCGTGGATGGTATCACGCAGGCAAGAATCCATCAAGGACCGAGTACTCACAAAAATACCGGTGATTTAAGATCGGGCTATCCACACCGATGGTAGTCTTCTCAAGACAAGGGACTAGGGTCAGTGGTTCCCGCCTGA
The DNA here is from genome assembly GCA_016808115.1 of Tetrastigma voinierianum. Taxonomy (NCBI): domain Eukaryota; kingdom Viridiplantae; phylum Streptophyta; class Magnoliopsida; order Vitales; family Vitaceae; genus Tetrastigma; species Tetrastigma voinierianum. Next base: position 100,967 of record JAEQBH010001872.1, read on the forward strand.
TCGAGTCGAGAGGAGATCCTCGTGGAGTTCCATTGCCTCATTTCGCAGCTGCATCCAGTGGCACTAAGATGTATCGAGATCATCGTCACCGCATATTTGTTTTATCAAGAGACACGTCGGGATTTGTCGACCTGTCTCACATGTCAAGAGTTAAAGGCCAAAGCACTGCAGGGCCTACTAGGCTACTCTAGCCATCGGAGGTAAGCGGAGGAAGTGGGCATGTCACGATGGACTTTCGTGGACTCACCTTACCACCGAACACGCGTGGTATTACGATGCTGTGGGTCATATGACCCGCCACTAAGTCGACACATTTCCTACCGCGTGATGACCTTTACATCGAGGAATTCAAGGTCAGATATACAGAGATTGTTAGGTTACATGGAGTGCCAGATCCATCGGGACGATGTGAGATCCCAAATTCATGGCACACTGGGAAGAGTTTCCGTATACAATGGAACACGCTTGATGATAAACACGCTTTCATCCATAGACATGGTCAATGGAGAGGATCATACTGTGTTTTAGAGGACATGTCGCGAGCATGCATCCTAGATTTCATGGTCATTGGGAAAAGCATTTTCCCAGAGAATTCCGCCTACAACAAAGCCACTGTGCAAGCATACAGATGGCACCCTATGAGGCCTGATAACAAGGGGAGGGCCACGTCGATCTCCACCTCATTGGATCTGAGAAGGAGTAGAGCTCCACCACAGTCCGACTTGATTTCAAGCACCACCACGGTCCTCGATATTTTAAACGCCTCACCCGCCTCAGAGCCACAAGAGTTATGCCGATAAGCCTGCGACGACCCTAGAGCCTGGAGGCAAGATCATGTCTTCTTAAAGGTGATGCCTAAAAAGGAGTGGTCAAATCTCTAAGAAGCAAGGAAGCTATCGAGGTTTATTGGACCCTTCGAGGTACTCAAGAGGGTGGGGCGCTTGCATCGATTAGCATTACCGCTCGGAAGTCAGTGTCCATGAGGTATTCCATGTCTCTATGTCTCTAAGTACACTCCGCCCACCATGTAGCGATCTCATGAAGCCATATCGATGCAGACTGGACTCGAGGAAGGACTCGTGCGTATTATGCATACCAGAGCAGTTTTGCGATGCAAAACTGTGAGGCTAGTAAAGGTGTTGAGGAAGCACCGAGGAGTGGAGGAGGCAACATGGGAACACGAGGACACGATGCATACCAGATATCCCTTCCTCTTTCAGGACGAAGGTACGTGGATTAGTCATTGAATGGTAAATGACCTGTTAGCATATGCATGCTGTGATCAGACATGTATATGTGTGTGTGAATTTCACCCAAATTCTTTTAAGGGGGGGATGATGTGAGAACCCGGATAAAGTAAAACGATAGATACAGTTGCAAACCTCGGGGAATTTTTCAGATCTCTGATGACTCACACCTGACACACCACTGGGAAGTTAGTCTCGCGAAATCTAGTAATAATCGACCCTCGTTTGAATTCAAACAGCTTCGAATTTCACGCATTTCGAGGTAAATGACTCCGACGAGAAAGTGACACGTGGCATGAGGATTGCATGGCATGTGGCACTGAGGCGTGACACTTGAACATTAGCGGAGGCCAAGTGTCAAGTTTAAATCATGCATGAAAGATATGATAAGGAAGGGATATACAGGACATGTGGCATGCTTGTCATAGCATGAGGTGTTCTACACGAATTTCCACCTAAGAGAAACTGCTCTGGAATGGAAGAGAATAAAAAGGGAAAAAGGGGGGAAGAGAATGAAGAGAAAAAGAACCGCCAGCCTTCCGATTTACGCAATGCAGGAGTTGCAGCAAGTGAACTGGATTACCCACGCCCAAGAGGTAGGGCCCTCTCCTACTCCGGTTAATCTTCATTTCGCAGCCACAACATGGCTATGAGGTGTAGCCCGTGATGGGCCGTCTCAAAGAACAAGCCATAAACTTTTGTCATGGATCACTTTTTGGTCCGTGTTTGTGTAGTTTCCAAAACTACAGTTCTTGAACTGATTTTGCTGGTGATACGTGAATCTGATATTGATGATCTTGTTGTGTGTTATTGCTTGTTTGAATAACATGCAAATTGTGTGAATATTGATGTTGATATACTCATGCTTGATATATTAACATGATGTTTCGAGATGAAGCATGAATATAATCAAGGTAATGTGTAGTCACGCATGCATGTAACAACATGAGATATTATGCAATGACATTATCATCGCATGTGCACGTACACAGAACGGTGTGAGTGCATGAATACAATGGGTACTCGAGGGTTCCTGAATGTTGGTTCGAGGGTTGTCCAATAAATTATATCTGGGAGGGTCATTCAATAAATTATATCTGAGGTTTATCCAATGAACTCTAATTCCGAGGGTTATCCAATAAAAGGGTTCTCGAGATGGTCCAATGGTTTGATACTCTGAGGTGGTCCAATGATTTAAAAAACAAAAAAGCTTTTGTTTTGGAGATATCACATAATGTGAGGTTCTGTGAGATCTGGAACCTGGCAAATAATGATACCATACAGATGCATTTTATATGGAATGTGTGAATGATTTTAGATTATAAATGTCATATAACTTAGGTGGAGGTTGCTCGAGAGACTCACTCGATTTGCACATTCATCCGCCAGAACATTTATTTGAGGTATCGAGGGAACCATGATATCTGAATGAGAAGAGAAGTCAGAGGCGATATAGATAAACAGCCCACTCTGCACTTGATCATAATTCAGTCTATATAACAAAGGGAGATAAATGTGTACTAAAACTACCACATTTATAATAATTATAAGTATTTCACCTTGTTATCTGACCTCAGACTGATTTCTGTTGGCAGAGTGGACTTAATCTGTCTTTTAAAGATATTGCATCCAATCGCAGTCTTGATATCAATCACCCAAATCTGACCTCCAACCCAAGTTATGGCCTTTTTACTCAAAGTATGAGAGGATGAGTGTGGGCGAGCTCATCTAGCCCGGCCGACCCTGCTGGTCGGGCGAGCTCTCTGCATGAGGCGTGGGTGACTCTCTGCATCAGAGCTGTTCTAAGCTCTTGCGCATGTTTGTAATTTGAGCTCTCTACATGAGCTATGCTGAGCTCTCTGCATGAGCGTGGTGAGCTCTTCTACATGGCTTGATCTTGAGCTCTTATGAGCGATCTGCGAGCTCTTACGCATGGCGTAATTTGAGCTCTCTACATGAGCAATCGCGAGCTCTCCTCGTAGTTTATTGGTGGCTCTTACGCATGAGCTGTCTTTGAGCTCTCTGCATGAGGCTGCATGAGTTGACCTCTTATGCGAGCTCTTGCATGAGTGCATGAGGGCGACCACTTGTGCTGAGCTCTTCTACATGAGCTATGTGAGGCTGAGCTGACCTCCTTGGTGGGGCTCTCCTGGCCGAGCTCAGCAGGGAATGAGCTCGGTTGTGCCAACTTCGGACGATCATAACTTTCTCGTCCGAAGTCCGTTTCATGCGTTCGTAGACTCTACAGAAAGCCCTTTGAGTATAGAATCTTTCTATATATGGCTCAATATAATCTTAGCTCATATTATGTTCGAAAAATATGGAAGACAGTAGGTGCTTGTCGGGTTACGCACGTCGATTCTTTGCTCATATGAAGCGCGACCGGTTCAGATAGCCATAAATTCTCGTCCGAAGTCCGTTTGGTGTTCTTAGACTCTATGGAAAGCTCCTTGGTATAGAATCTAACCACATGCCTGTAGATGGCATTTAATTGCTCAAATATAGCCGGCTGACCTTTACGGCCGGCGACATCCTTTGTGAGCGGCCTCGTCTAGGAATGAGCTCGGCCGGCCTTGACCGGATGACCATAACTTCCTCGTCCGAAGTCCGTTTTGCGCGTTCTTGTACTCTATGGAAAGATATTTGAGTCTAGAATCTAAAAATATGCATGAGGATGGCATTTGTTTCTCACATAGTTTTTGAAAAATTGATCATTGAACTAAGTGCACTAATTACTAGAATCTTGAATGAGATGGACTGTTATGTATCATTGCTTAATAATTGAGTGACATGTGAATATGCCTGAATGAGGCTATTAAATAGCTTGTTGAAGGTTACTTGTGAAAAAAAAAAAAAAAAGACCCCCAGAATTTGGGGTGTCACAGTCGTTGCAACCAAAAAAAGGGTCGCTAGCACAATAGACACCTGACATTACCACAGAAGCAAAGGGAAGAGAAGCTGAGATGACTAGGACTTGGGAGGCAAGCGCGATCCTAGGGAGTCAAGGTGATTTGGTAGCCGTAGTACGATTGAAGGCTCGAGGGACCACTTCACCGAGAATCCAAGGCAGGATAATGGCACAGAGCAGGTTCGGTTCACGGTGCCGCCTTCTCAACTCCTCCCTCTCATTGAGTCCCTCTAGGGTTTGAGTGGCCTAGGCCTCAACGGGGAGATCCAAAGGGGAGGGATAAGTCCACGGGTACTATGGTGTCGACGGGATGTCGAGGCAGACAGCGGTGTCATCACCTTCAAAGGCTGTTAAACTTCTTGGTCATAAGAGGACATCATCAGAAGTGTGTTGATGAGGTAGCCTTGAAACAACTCACAGTCCCTACCATCCACGAGCTCCTGCGGAGTGATAGATGCCATGCGTTGGCGAACACCCATGGCAGGAGTAGTCATGATCGGGGGTCTTCATGGCCAGAATCAACTACAGCTTCTCTTCGAATAGTATCCATCCTATCAACGGGCTCCTTACGTTCTCCTAGTCTCCCCTGAGACAACCCACTGCAACACACTAGTTCTTATCTTGGAGGTCGAGAAGCACCTGATGAAGTGAATCTTGGTGGACCCTTGCATGCTATCGACCTCCTCTACCTGTCTGCCTTGCTTTGCCTAGGCTATAAGCCTTACAGTCAATGCAATCCCGGAAGGATATTGGTCGGGTTCAATGGATCGTAGACCAGTTTGCTGCGTGAAATAGTATTACCAGTTTCAGTTGGAGGTGTCATAGCCTTAGTCCCACTCACGGTGATTGATGAGCCCTCGTCCTTCAATGTCATTTTGGGCCTCACCTGGATCCATGTGATGAAGGCATTACCGTACTCGTACCACCAAGTGTTGAGTTTCCTAACTCCCTAGGGCCAGTTTACCATAAGGGGAGACCAGCAGGCAGCAAAAGCATGCTACAAGGTCGAGCAGTAGGAGGACGAAGTGCTAACCAAATAACAACGATAGCTCTAGGCACTCGCTATCGAGTTGGAGGATTCCAAGGTATCGGATCTCTACGACTTCACCCTTTGTACTACCTGAATAGGCCTGAGAAGGTCGGCTTGGGAGTGTGCCTCGCCTGAGAAGAAGTTGACTTCCTGTTATCACTTTTGTAAGAGTTCGCTAACATTTTCGCATGGTCCCATGGCTCAACATTGTTTGAACGTCCAAAAGGAGTGCAAGATGGTCCTAAATAAGCTAAGACGATTCCATTCGGAGTGCCGAGAAGTTATAAAAAGGGAAGTTGACTAGCTCTTGGCCGTCGAGTTCATCAGAGAGATTCAGTACCCGAAATGGTTGTCCAACATCGTGGTTGTTCCCAAGAAGAACGACAAGTGGCGCTTGTGTTTCAATTATTCTAACCTAGATAACGCTTGCTCGAAGGATACATTTCCTCTACCACAAATCGATCAGATTGTGGACGTAACAGCAGGGCATCAACTTCTCTGTTTACTCGACGCTTACGTCAGCTACAATCAGATACCAATGTATCCACCAAACTCAGCGAACACAACGTTTATTACTTCAACATGGATGTATTGCTACAACATAATGCCTTTTGGCCTGAAGAATGCTCAAGCCACCTATCAGCACATGATGTCCCACATTTTTGAACCCTTGTTTGGAAAGACCATGGAAGCTTACATTGATGACATGTTAGTCAATTCGAGGCTTCGGGGAGATCATCTAGCGCACTTACGAGAGGCGTTCGAGTTGCTGAGAAGGCACCAGTTATGGTTGCACCCAAAGAAGTGTGCGTTTAAGGTCAGGTTTTGAAATTTCCTAAGGTTCCTAGTCAGCCAAAGGAGAATCGAAATGACCCCTAGGCAAGTCAGGCCATCACAAAAAATGCAGCCCCCTTTAATGAAAAAGAAGATACAAACTCTGACAAAGAAGTTAGCGACACTAAACAGGTTCATCTCCAGGTATTCGGATCGACTTCAACAATTCTTCATGGCGCTGAAAGGAGCTCCCTCGAAGGGATATGGATCAGAGTGTGACAAGGCCTTTCATGCTATAAAGGAGTATGTTGCCTTCCCACTGTTGTTGTCTCGACCCGATGCGTCGTGAGGACCTTTACGTATCATACCTTAGCCCTGGCGATGAGCCGCGACTTTGGTGAGGTCGAGCAAGGATGGTAAGCAGAAGCTGATGTACTTTGTGAGTAAGGTGCTGATGGACGCTAAAATAAGGTATACCAATTTTGAACGAATTGCGTTGGCCCTCAGAATGAAAGCGAAGAAGCTGCACCCATACTTCTAAGACCACACTACAGTCGTACTCACTAACTACCTGATCAGAGCCATACTCCATAAGCCAAACGCTTCAGGCTAGCTCTTGAAGTAGGCAATTGATTTGAGCGAGTTTTATGTCGAGTATCGCCCAAGGTTAGCAATAAAAGGTTAGATTCTTATGGACTTTATTGCCAAAAAGTTGAATATGCAGCCGCAAGACATATGTGAACCATCATGGCTCCTTGAAACTGACTACTCGTCTAGAGCTACAAAAGGGGGAACAGGTATGATCCTACAGTCCCTAGAAGGCTTATCCATTGAGTAGGTGGTTAAGTTCACATTCACAACCTCAAATAATGAAGCCGAGTACGAGGCTGTTCTACTCTGCTTGAGACCAACTAAAGAACTCTCGGTCACAAACCTAGAGCTCTTATGCGACTCATAGTTGGTGGCATCCTAGTTACGGGGAGTATGAAGCTAAAAATGAGATAATGAAGTAGTATCTTAAGTTAGAACAGTCCCTAATTGCTGGATTCTAGCAATTCGTAGTAGCCAAAGTCCCTAAAGAAAAAAACTGAATGGCCAATGTACTCACTAGTTTAGCCTTCAACGCCCTCATCTGTGCCACATAGAGATAAGTATCATGGACCATTCGTCTATCTTTAGCGCAACAGTCCTCATAGACGAGAGTCAAGTTGGACACTCCTAGATGTCCTCTATCTCGTCCTACTTGCGGAGCGGGACATTGCTCGAGGACATAAGTGAGGTGGTGAAAGTAAAGGCCCTAAAGCGATCTGATATACATTGATAAAGCGAAACCACTATCACAGGTGATCATTCTACGTCTGTATTAGTGATCAACGTTCGCCCCCCTTCCCTTACGAATGAAACGAGTGTAAGTCTATGGAGGCGTGTGCGCTGCCCACATAGGCAGCTAGTCGCTATTTCACAAAATCGTGACACAGGGTTTCTACTGGCCTACGATGAAGCAAGAGTCTAAGTTGTTCGTGCGAAATTGTGATGTTTGCCAAAAGTTTGGCAATATTATTCACACCCCCGCCATAACACTCCACTATGTGTCGAGCCCATGGCCTTTCTATAAGTGGGGGATTGATATTGTGGGTTCGTTGCCCTTGGCTACAGGCGAACGGAAGTTCATTCTTGTGGCCACTGGTTATTTCACTAAGTGGGCAGAAGCCGAGGCCTATGCGTAGATCAAGGCAACACACCTCACACAATTCTTGCAGAGGAACATGATATGTCGGTTTGGAATACGCCACTCCATTGTTTCGAATAATAGGCCTCAATTCATTAGTAAGCCCTTCTAGTAGTTTTGTACCGAGTTTGGGATAAATAATGCCTACTTTACACCTCGGTATCCATAATCCAATGGTCAAGTTAAGGTCACGAACAAAACATTGCTCGAGTACTAGAAGAAGCAATTGACAAAGGCAAAAGGCAAGTGGGTAGACGAGTTACCTATAATGCTTTGGGCCTATCACACTACTCTAAAATAGCCTACTGGGGAAACCTCATATGCTCTCGTGTTTGGGGCCGAGGCATTGATCCCCATTGAATCCAGGCTCGAACCCCTTCGCACTGGTGATACATATGAGCTCTCTTGGGCTTTAGACGAACTCGAGCACTTTATTTTTTTTACTTTCAAAACATGTTATAAATTTAATGTCATATATAATGTTTTAAAAATACGGCCGTGGCCGAAACGGAAAAATTCTGGAATTCACGAGTTCCTTTAGTCAAACAGCAATTGAACCGCGGTTGGCTTCGTGATGTAATAAATATATTATTTATATTTATTTATATTTTAAAGTATATAATTAATAATATTTGAATATTATTTATTAATTTTTATATAAAAAAATTATTTTAAAAATATATATAATGTTTAAATATGAAAACATATTAAAAATGAAAGAAACTTATTTATATAAATATATACTTAATTAGTAGTAATATATAATTTTGTTAATTTCTAAAATAAATAAATAATCACAATGCACAGTGATAAAGTGGTTCCCTTGTAACTTCCCCCTTTCATGTTCGAATCCACAGGCTTGCAGTATTTGATTGAATTTTTCTTTAGTTATAAACCTTCTAAGCTTAAGCAAAACGACGTCGTTTCGATATAAAAAGCATCAAAACAACGTCGTTTTAACTTTAAAATAAATAAATAAATAAAATTTGTGGGAGCGAAGCCGCTCAGACCGTTGGCTTAGGCCGGTTCACCGATTCGGTGTCGGATTCGAGCGGTTTTCATCGGTTATTACAGCCTATTTTTCATTAATTTGGATCAATTTTGTGGCCGATCGACGGTCCGACCGGTCGGACCGATCGGTCCAATCCGATTTTCAAAACATTGGTCATACATGCTCAACAACATATATTTGAAATTGAGGGATTTATGTTTGTAATGATTAGAGTGCACTAACCATGGCTTTGGAGGTGTACTAGCTTTTCCCATTGGAATTCGTGTTTATAGGAAGAAAGGTTAGGTTATATATTTTCTAATTGTTTTTAAATTCATCTCCTAAATGTAAGTTATTTTTGTTCCTCAGTTTTTTTTTTATCGAGGTCCTATCTCCTGATTTTCGTGTTTTCACTCTTGATTTTCATGTTTTCATATATATATGCATTTTTTTTTTCAATTTTCTCTCTTAAATATTGATTTCATGTTTTCATGTTTCTTTCTTCTAATATTCTCTCTTAAATGATTTTCATGTTTTTATAATATTTATATTTTTTTTTTTTTTTTTTGGTGTTTAATCCTAATAGTGGTGATGAGGTAGAAAGCAGTATGCACATACTCGGAGGCGCAGCCTAAAGGTCGCAAACCTAAGGCGCAAGCCCAAACCTCCACCTTATGAAGGGAGTTGGGGCACATACCCAATAAAGAAGCTCGACCCACAGTGAGATCCTACCCATGCCAAAGTACGGGCCCAGGCCCAGAGTTGAAACCACCCTGCCAAGTATTCAAGTGATATAGGCGGCCCAAAAACTCATCCAAAAAACGCCCGGAGTCTCCGTAGTCCAGCCTGGTCGGAAAGAAGAAGGATCTTACATGATCCGGCTCCTCCGTTATCATAACGGCCAGCCCGATGACAAGGAAAAGGAAACTCCTCACCCAATGAGAGAGATACCATATCACCATCTAACAAGGAAAGTAACCACTATTCCCCCTTATAAATACTGACCCATTCCACCAGAAAAAGGTGCACCATCAACAGTTGAATTATTTCCTTTTAATAGGAAAGACCAGCCAGGCATGAGGAGAAAGCCAACGAGCACCCTCGCGAGGCCATCCTTCCGGTGCAAGTTGTAAGGTTATCACACGGCGATCAGGCTGACAACTCAGAAGATCCGGCTAGAATCGATGAAAAAGCACCGCTCGGTTTAGCGCGAGTCTATAGAATAAGTTGTTCCTCTACAAATAAAAGCCCGAATTCTTAGTAGCCCGATGGTATCGACTTGAAACATGAGTGAGTCATGCCCGGCCACAGGGCCCTTAAGACCCGGCAAGGTGACTTTAGATAGCCTACCCTTGAGAGACACTCTCGAAGCTCTACAAGCCAATCTTGCGGCCGAGGATGGAGGCACTCCATCTCGCAACTTAACATTCTTGAGGAACCTAGAGGAACTCACTAGACAAATGCAATGCCCGTAGGAAGAACAATTACACCACGACGTTCCTCGAAAAGTTGACGGAGAAGGGCTTATAGCAGTAGGAGCATAGTCCCTACAAACTGGAGAGGATCACAATGAGGGGATGCACGAGTAGGAACAACGGAAATGGACCCATCCTTTATCGAGCGGGAGGCAGAACGATCATGGGAGCGGCCGTTTGAGACATCAGCCAAAAGCTCGGCCACATGAAGAAGCGCAGGGCGAGCTCCGGTCTCCCATGGATGCTTTGGGTACAAGCAAACGAATCTGATTCCACGGTTGGGGAACTACACTTTCCTCTCCTACGAGGATTTAAGGAGTGCCTTAAGATAAAAACGTTCGTAGACGAAAGACCTGTAGACCACCTCGATACTTACGAATCGGATGGGTTACGGGCCAAGACCCGTGAGATGCGAGCCTTTGCCATCACGCTAAAGGCAGACATTGGCACGGTTCAGCCGGACTCCGCCATCATCAATCTCATCCTTTGGGGAATTATCCATCGTGTTAGAGTGCTCCACTTCCGAGCACGGACGTGGGGAAGCCAGAGCTATCACTTCTTGACCATAATGGCTGCGAGGAGAACACGAGGTCTTGCGATGCAGAGGTTTAACATAGAGTCGTTAAAGGTAGACATCCCGGATGAGAAGTTTGCCATCACTACTTTCATCGTCTGGCTAGGCGTGCAGTCGAAAGACCTTATGTTTTCCATCTCAAAGAACCCTCAAGCAAGCATGGCCGAGGTGCTCGCTAAAGCAAAGAAATACATCAACGGTGAGGAAGCCCTTCTATCTAAGCGGGAAAACTCTTTCGCGCAAAAGAAGAAAGCGAGGGCGAGGAAAGAGACGGCCGAGAGATGAGAAGCAGGGATAGATCCCCACGAAGGGACAGAGAGAACAGAGAACGGTCTCCAAAGAGACGAGGCAACATTAGGGACTGCTTGGGCCCATCACAGCCCGAGCTGCAGCAGCGATATCCACCTCGGTAATTCACCCCCCCTTGGCGGCCTTGATGTCTCCACCGAGTCCTACGTGAGATCTGACCACGCGAAAATTTTTTAGGTGGCGAGTCTGGATGAACCGCAGACCCAGCGAAGAGGGACTTAACCAAGTATTGTGAATTCCATAGGGATCATGGACACTGAGCAGATGATTGCATCCAGGCGAGGAATGGAATTGAATACGATCCGGCGTGGACATCTTCAGCCGTGGCGCCAGGTCGAGGCTGAGCGCGCCCCCGTCACCTCGTCGGCTGCTCCGACTCAAGACCACGGCAACCCTTGAGGGAAATCCATGTGATCTCAGGGGTTTGTAGGGAGGAGTCGGCTCGGCACAGGCTCATCTCTGGCGACGATGAATCAGGGAGACCTTTGTAAATACAAGCGGTATCCGGCTCTGTTCGGACACTATCATAACGCCACCGGACTCCGACATGGAAGAGCGCCGACATCCCCCATGATGATCCACTGGTAATAAGGGCCATCGTAGCTAACAAAACTGTACACAAGGTCCTGGTCGACAACGGAAGCTCAACCGACATCGTCTTCGCGTCATCTTTCGATAAAATAGGCATCGAAAGGGAGAAACTAGAACCAGTCAACGCCCACATATGGGGATTCTCCGGAGAAAGAGTGCTACCCTTGGGGTCCATATAACTAGTGCTCACTTTTGGGAGATCCCCCTTGCCAGGCCACAATGGCGATAAGGTTCCTCATAGTAGATGCCCCATCGGCTTGTAACATGTTATTGGGCAGACCCTCCCTCAATGTCATAAGGGCCATCCCCTCCACCTATCATATGGTTGTCAAATTCCCCACTGCGAATGGGGTAGGAATGGTCCGAGGAGATCAACACGTAGCTAGGGAGTACTATTCGGCATCAATGAAATAAAAAGCGATTAGCAGCATCTACATGGACGAGCTCGACACAAGAGATTAGGTAAGCATCCAACTGATGCAAGGTTGGGACCGTGATGGATGATCCAGAAGTTTTGGTAAGTCAAAATATGGGTTTGGGGTAGTTTTCTAGGTCCAAAACAGGTTATGGACGAGTTTATGAGATTTTCTAAGTTAGGGAATGTGTATTTGTGGTATATAAGGGGAAATGGTATTTAGGAATGTTTTAATAGTGTAGAACAAGATATGGAAAGTTTTGGGTTGTGGTTGAAAAATTGGTTATGGAAAGTTTAAAGAAAAGATGAGATGGCGAGGAGAGTAGAGTTTGCACAAGAGTGGTTACTTACTGGGTTAATGAAACAATTCACACAAGATAGATGACGGAGTGAAGGCACCACAATCAACTATGGACGGGTTGATTGATAAAAGCGAGACAAAGACCGCCACCAAGGGAATCCACCTAGGTATGAGAAGCCACGAACTTCGTCCCTAAGGAATCACCCAGAGATAAGAGAACAAGAGAACTCTTAAAGAAATGCAGAAAGTATTATTAAACTTGAAATTGCACTAAATACTATTGTAAGGGGGTATATATAGTCTCTATACTTTCTAAATAAAAAAATCAGCTTCTACTTTAGCTTAGGAAAAGAAACTTTCTAAATTACAAAAAGCAACTCTAAAAAACTTTCTAAAAATAAATAGCTAAATCTTCCTAAAGGGATAGAATAAAATATTGGAGGCAAATCTTTCTAAAAAATCACGGCCCGAGAATCATAAAACAAATCCTCTAGAAGATCCTACGGCAAATCTTTCTAAAATCAATATGGCGGCTCCACATCAAGGGTTTGTCCAAGTCTGACCCACGTTTTTGCCTTCCAAGGCCCAAATGAGTCCCGAAAAGGGTTTTCACATGTATTCAATGCGTCTTGACCTCCCTAATCCAATTCTTCAATAATTAGGGCTAAATTCCCAATGTTTGGTGTGTTTATCGAAGCTCCTGCATCAATCCCCCATAGCTGGGAAAAAAGACTTGCCCTCAAGTCTTTACCATGATAAGCCCTCAAGTCCTTGACATTGAACATTGGAGAAATTTCATATTCGTCTAGCAATTGCAACTTGTAGGCATTCTCTCCAATTTTCTCTATAATCTTGAAGGGCCATCACCATGGCTTGAGCTTTCCAAACTTTCCTGGTGGAAACCTATCCTTGCGAAGGTGTACCCAAAACAAGTCACCAACCTCAAACTCAACATACTTGCGGCGTCTATTTGCTTGTTCCACATATTTGGAATTCTTCTTCTCAATCTTCAAGCGAACTTCTTCATGTAACTTCTTGATCTCTTTGGCTCTAGCTTCAGCATCTCCACTAAATTGTTGAATAGTCAGATGGGGTGCTAATTCCATGGGTCCAATCGGTTGTACAGTTCTATGCATGGACCTATTGGAGGAAAAATCAATTTGGGGTAGAATCAAATCCCATTGTTTTACGTTCTTTCCCACATAGTTCCTTAGCAAATTTCCCAAGCTTCTATTAGTAACTTCAGTTTGACCATCGGTCTGAGGGTGATAAGAGGTATTGAACAGTAAAGAAGTCCCAAGTTTCCTCCACAGAGTTCTCCAGAAGTGACTAAGAAACTTAGAGTCTCGATCACGAAACCATAGTCTTGGGAATACAATGTAGGCGCGCAATCTCTTTGAAGTACAAGTTGGCAACATCGAAGCATCATTAGACTTGTTGTATGAGTACAAAGTGAGCCATCTTCAAGAAAACTACATCCAGCGACCGCTGAGAATCAGTCTTTGTTTCTGCATATTTCGTAATCCCAAAACAAAATCCAAGCTTACCTCCTCCCATGGCATATTTGGAATTGGCAATGGTGTATATAGTCCCGCATTGTTTCCATGAATTTTAGCCATCATGCACACAACACACTTCTTGACAAATCTAGTAATGTCTTTCTCTAGCTTAGGCCAAAAGAAGTTTGCCTTCGCTCAGAGCCCAAGGTTTTTGCTTCACCGAAGTGTCCTCATAATGTTCCACCATGCAACTCAATCTCAAGGAACAAGACGGGATGCATAGAGTGTTTCCTTTAAAGAGAAAATCGTCCATCCTTACAAAACCCTTGAAAGGCTTGTGTGCCTTAGCTTCGATTTCACCAATCGGCATCCTCCTCGTATAGTTCTTTCAACACATCGAATCAACTACTTGGATTTGCATGGAAGTCACTAGGGAATGTCTCCTACTCAAGGCATCCGCAACAACATTATGAACACCCGCTTTATGCTTGATTGTGAAGTTGTATGCTTGTAAGAATTCCACCCATGTCGCATGTCTTCGATTCAACTTGTGTTGGTGGTTGATGAATTTTAGTGCTTGATGATCTAAGAAAAGCACAAATGACTTGTGAAGCAAGTATTGACTCCAATGAAATAAAGCTCTATAGATAGCATAGAACTCTTTGTCATAGGTGGAGTACTTCTTTTGTTTAGCCTCACTAAAGAAAGCGATGGGTCTTCATTCTCGACTAAGGACAGCACCAATCCCAACTTGAGATGCATCACACTCTACTCCGAAGACTTTGTTGAAATCAGGTAAAGCCAAACATGGGGCTTCAGTTACTTTCTTCTTAATCAACTCGAAGCTTTCTTCGGCAACACTAGTCCACTTTAATTTTTCTCCCTTTAAGCATTCAGTTACAGAGCCGTATAAGAGCTAAATCCATGAATAAATCTCCTATAAAAAGAGACTAGCCCATGAAAACTTCTCACATCATGGATCGAGCTAGGAGTTGGCAAATTCGTAATCGCCTCTATCTTGCTTCGATCCATCTCAATTCCATCTTTAGTAACCACATAACCAAGAAATATGATTATGTCGGCATAGAAGTCACACTTCTTCAAGTTGGAAAATAATCGTTGCTCCCTTAGAATAGAGAACAATTTCCTCAAATGCTCCAAGTGCTCCATCGAATTTTTGCTATAGATCAAAATATCATCAAAGTATACCACCGCAAAATTTCCAATGCATGGCTTAGGATATGATTCATAAACCTCATAAAAGTGTTAGGGCATTGGATAGTCGAATGGCATCACCGTCCACTCATAGAGTCCATCTCGAGTTTTAAGGTAGTCTTCCATTCATGTCCCCTTCCCTCATACGAATTTGATGGTATCCACTCCTCAAATCAATCTTCGAAAAGATGGGCCCGCACCATAGAGTTGATCCAGCAAATCATTGAGTCTTGGAATGGGAAATCGAAATTCAATAGTAATCTTGTTGATTGTCCTACTATCAACACACATCCTCCAAGATCCATCCTTCTTTGGTACTAGCAGAGTAGGAACCGAACAAGGGCTCTTACTCTCTCGAATAAGCCCTTTGTTGAGAACAAGAGAGAACTCTTAAAAAGAGAAATCTGAAAATATTATATCAAACTTGTACTTTTTAAATACTACATTAGAGTATATATAGTCTACATACTTTCTAAATCGAAAAAAGCAACTTCTACTTTAACTGGAAAAGAAACTTTCTAAATTACAAAAGCAACTCTAAAAAGAAACTTTCAAAATAAAACTAAAGCAAAATCTTCTAAAAGAGATAGAATAAAATATTGGAGCAAATCTTTCTAAAAATACGAGGAAGAATCATAAAACAAATCCTCCAGGAGATCTTGTGGCAAATCTTTCTAAAATCAATGAAACCACGTCGGGGTTTGTCAAGTATGACACGATTTTGTACCTTCCAAGGCCCAAATCAGGAGTCCAAAAGGAGTTTTCACATGCCTTGTTCAAAATGCGTCTTATTTTGAATCTAATTCTTCAACCAATTGTTTGAATTCCTATGTTTGGTGTGTTTGCTCGAAGCTCTTGCATCATAGGCCTACACGCTAGAAGAACTAGAACCATCTGGCTTGACAATGTCAGTAGGAACATCTTGTTTTCATCATATCCAAATTGGCCAGGGACCTCCTCCCATCCATATCCCAAAAGAATATAGAGTATTCACATAGTAAGGAATGGGGGAATTGACCTACAATACTCACACCTGGTGAACATCAATCCCTCATTGACGATCAAACAAAAAGAAGAGATTTCTCCCTAGAAAGGAAGAAGGAGATCAATGAAGAAGTTAACAAACTCCTCCAAGATAAAGCAATCTTAGAAGTAGAATACCTTAATTGGTTGGCTAATGTAGTCCTCATCAAAAAGGCAAATGACAAATGGCAACTGCGTGACCTGAAATCATCGAAATGCAGAACCTTCAAAAGATATTTCCCCTACCTCGGATCGACCTTATAGTGGACGCCACGACTGGCCACGAGCTTCTCAGCTTCATGGACGCTTTCTCGAGATATAACCAGATCAGAATGGACCCTAGTGACGAAGACCTCATTGTAGCAAGACGGTACTACGTGCAGGTGATGCCCTTCGGGTTGAAACCTTTGGGGCCCACTATCAAGAGCTAAGTGAACAAAATGTTTGAAGCTTGATTAGGCATCCATCGGGGTATATATAGATGACATGTTGGTGAAGTCAGTTAAGGCCGAGCTCCACGTAGCCCACCTAGCTAAGTCGTTCCGGGTCCTAAAAAACTATAACATGAAGTTAAACCCAACCAAGTATGCCTTCGGGGTCTCAGCCGGAAAATTTTTAGGTTTCATAGTCAACAACCGAGGAATATATGCAAATCCAGATATGATAAAAGCCGTGCTCGACATGCAACCGCCTTCGAAAACCAAAGAAGTTCAACGTTTGACTGGGAGAATAGCTGCTTTGAGTCGCTTTGTATCTAGATCCAATGACAAGTGCTAGCCATTCTTTTAGGTTTTGAAAAAGGCCTTCCATTGGGAAGCCCAATGCAAAGAGGCATTCTTGGCGCTAAAAACTTACCTGAGCTCTCCCCCCATCCTAGTAAGCCCTTTAGAGGGAGAACTCCTCACCCTTTATTTAGCCGTTTCAGATTTCTTAACTAGCGCCGCCCTGGTTAGAGAGTGAGATAGAGTACAATAGACGGTCTATTACTACAGTTGAGCTATGAGAGGAGCCAAGGAAAGGTATCCAAAGATGGAGAAACTAATCCTAGCATTGGTGACCGCGGGAAACCGACCATATTCCAGCCACTGTGAAATCCCAACCTGCCTCTAATGAAAGCAGATGTGCATAAGATAGAGACCTCGGGAAGACTGATAAAATGGGTCATAGAGCTAAGCGAGTTCGACATCAAATACAAGCCAAGGACAGCGGTCAAAGGGCAGGTTTTGGCATATTTCATCATGGAATTCACCCCATTAAACACCTCGACGAAGCCCACCGTAACTACTCAATTAGCGCCCGACTTGCCCATCTGAAGGTTGTCCGTATATAGGGGCGCCAATTCCCAAGGAAGCGGGGTGGGTCTGATTCTGACCTCCCCGGACGGGATTGACGTGGAATACGCGCTCATATTCGGATTTCAAGCCTCTAATAACAAGGCCGAGTACGAAGTTGTCATAGCCGGGCTTAATCTTGCCCATTCCATGGAAGCTGATCAACTGGAGGTATGTAGTGATTCCCAGTTAGTGGTGAAGCAGATAAAGGGCTCCAACGAAGCCAGGGGTGAAAAAATGATCCCTTTGCCTCAAAAGGTCACGGCGTTTAAAAAGTTCATAAGGGTTCGAATCGGGCATGTCGAGGACAAATGGTCGCGAGGCGGATGCCTTGGCAAAGCTAACAACATCATAGGAGGATCCTGGTGACTAATGCGATGAGCACCTCCGAGCCCTCATTCTGACGTCGACAATGAAGAAGTGTCTAGATAATGTCAGGGCGGATTTGGATGGACCCCATTTGGGATTACCTATTGGACGGAATGGTTCCAAGCAATCTAAAGGAGGCCTCCAAGCTCAAGACGAGGTAGGCTAGATTCACCATTTACCAGGGGACCCTTTATAAACGAGGCTTTTCTAAACACATCCGTAAATGTGTAGGAAAGGAAGACGCTAATTATGTGCTCAGAGAGGTGCATGAAGGCATATGTGGCAACCATATTGGAGCGGGACCGCCTTGGCCAAGACCACAGGAAACGGGAGTATTATTGGCCTCACAATGCTTTCCAGATGCTGCAGGGTTGGTTAAAAAATGTAGATACACATCCAAGGCACCACAGATCTCTACCTCCTTCGAGCCACTAACCTCAATCACAAGCCCATGGCCTTTTCAACAGTGGGGGCTCCCTTACCCATTGGGAAGGGCCAGTGCAAGTTTATTGTTGTAGGAGTGGATTACTTCACTAAGTGGGCCGAGGCCGAGCCATTAGCAACAATCACGAACAAAAGGTACGTAACTTTGTTTGGTGTTCATAATATGCGGGGTTTGGAATCTTGCATTAATTTGAGTGCTATTTTAGCAGTCCTATTTAAGATAGGTTTTGAGGTGCTTTTTCAGCGTTATAATCGCGTAATTAAGTAGATTGACATGTGCGGAGTCAAGTTAGTACTCTGCAGTTTTGTTTTTCGAGGTTGTTTTGGTAGTCGGCGGGTTTGGGAACCTCAGCCATCATTTCAAGCTTGGCATCGTAATTGCGTGTTTATCTTTGAGTTCGTATAGATTCACCGGTGATTTCATCAATGGGATGAAGAAATGTTAATTTGGAAAGGAACGAATACAAGAAATGGTGCGACAATGCGAGGAAAAATGTAGGAGGCAATGCAGGAGGCAGGAATTTCTCTATGGCATAGCGAAAATTTGGCAAGGATTGCGAAAATTTCGCAATGTGCTTAATTACCGCAATCCTACTTGAATTTCGCTATGCCTGAATTTTAAGCTATGTTAATTCGGGATCACCCCTCTTTGTGTACGAATCAAATGGCGTCGTTATAGAAATGGTGCGGACTACGAATGATGAGTTGATATGAACTTGTAATCCACATTACAAGTGTTGGTGATCTTTAACCCTTTTTTTGAATTTCGTTTGTTGGAACTTCAAGTTTTTTTACTCGGTACTCGTTCTTTGAAGTACATTTCATTTTTATAGTCATTTTATATTTTGGTTAACACTGATCCTTTTTGGCAAGCCTTGTTTGTGTTCTTTGCTTTATCCTATTTTGTGTTACAAGTGTTTATGCATCAGGATGGGGATATCGGAGTAGGCGCAAGAGTTAGTGCACCAATTGAACAAAGTTGTGAAGTCGGTGTGCACCGGTGAAGTAGTGGAACCTCACGAGGAGCGACAAAAGTCGATAAGCAACTCCAATGAATCCAATAGCATATAGGTCAATGAGGGACCACATACACCCTCCTAGAGTTAGTGCTCCTTCCTGAATTATACCACCTGCTGAGGATATGGCAGTAAGACCTTATGCGGGCTTGCTCAGCAACTTTTTCATGGCATGGAGAATGAAAATCCATACTCACACACATTCGGGATTTTGAGGAAGTATGCATAACTTTTAAGAGGTATACTTAGATGGCCGATTATTGAAGTTGAAGGCATTCCCGTTAACCCTCAAGGACTAAAGCCAAAATATGGCTCAAAACTAGCGAGGCCCGAGAACAATTAGAAATTGGGCGATCTTCGAAGCTGAATTTTTTGAAGAAATTCTTGATCTGACAAAGACCCGGCAGTTTGAAGGCGAGATCTACGCCCACTCGGCATGATAATGAGAAGTTTTATCTCGGTGTTGGGAGGTTCATGGAGCCGGAGTCGGTGCATGTCCACACCATGGTTTTGATACATGGATGCTAGTGAATCATTTTTATGATGGTATGTCTCTCTGCCCGTAAAACGGCGCTAGAAACCATGTGTGGAGGTGACTTTACGGGCAAAGCCGGATAAACCATGGATTTCTTGAATTATGTGGCTGAAACTTCCAAGGCACATGGGATGAACCGAATCGAGGAAGTTAGAAGAATGAAGTATGCGACACAGGGAGGGCATATATACACTTTCGAAGACACGGAGATGAAAGCAAAGCCCGGCCACTTTGACGCAGAAGGTTGAGTTGGAAATGAGAAATCAGCATGAAGTGCAAGCAGTGAATGAGTTGCCTGCATCTCAACCAGCTTGTTTTAATTATGGTCAAATAGCCACCATGGGAGCCTTTGTCAGAAACTTGCCCATGTCTTGGAGACAAAATAAGCCACTACCGTGCTCCATATGGAAACACCTATAGTGATTGAAATCATCCAAACCTTCCATGGAAGCCAAGACCCCCTGCACATGTCCCTCTAGGAACACAGCAGCAGTTTGGCTCCACTTCAGCACAGCAGCAGCAGCCTCCACCTTCTTCTCCTGTTGAGCAGGCAATTCTGAATTTAAGCAAAGTGGTAGGCACGTTTGTGGAAGAACAGAAGGTGTTGAATGTTCAGACTAATCAGAAAATCGAGGCAGTCGAGAGCTCACTCAATAGGAAATTGGACAGTATGCACTCTGAGATTTCTAGGCTTTCCAACCAGCAGCAGGGTTCTGAAAAAGGGAGATTTCCTTCCTAGACACAGCAAAACCCGAAGGGAGTGCATGAAATAGGCTCGGCTTGATGATCGAATGTAAATTGATGAAGTCGGAGTGGTGACTTTGAGGAGTGGTAAAGGCTGAGACCAACGGTCCTGACACACCCGGTTAAGGCGGCTCCACAATGGTTGATCCACGGAGGAAGAAGCAGTCTCATCAAAGGAAGGGTGACACGCTGCCCTCCATTTCCCGCGGGCGCTCAGAAAAAGAAAAATTCAGTCAACCAAGCTGAAATTTAGAGTATTACGATAAGTGAAAGTTAACATTCCTCTCCTTGACATGATCAAACAAGTCCCCACATATGCTAAATTTCTGAAGGACTTATGTACGGTAAAAAGAGGCTTCAATGTTAATAAAAAGGCCTTTTGGCGAGCAGTAAAGTGTTATCATTGAGTCTGAACTCTGTGAAATATAAGGACCCGGGATGTCCTCTGATCTCGGTTAATATGGAGCGTAGTGTAGAAAAGCAACTGTTAGACTTGGAACTAGTGTGAACCTCTTGCCATATTCCATGTACCAAGCGGCTTGGTTTGGGGGAGGCGAAGCCCACTTCCATTACAACTTGTCTCTAGTCGATAGGTCCATTAAAATACCCGAGGGACCATTGAGATGTTTTTAATACCAAGTGAATGATTCTACTATCAGTGGATTTTGTCGTACTTGACACAAAGCCGGTTGTAGTGGGAGCCAATCATGTTCCCATCATATTGGGAAGGCCATTCTTATGCCGAATCATAATAAAGCTGCCCGGAATGGGTTATGCAACTCCACATTTGGGAATATGACTTTAGAACTGATATCTTCCATTTTGAGTAAAGGCATATGCACCCGATGGAGGATTTCTTGTAAAGAAATGCATAATAGATACAATTCTTGAAGAACGGGCCAATGAGCAGCAAGTGCAAGATGTGTTAACCCCGGAGTTATCCGAGTGCCTTGTGGAGCAACAAGAACCTTAATGCATGAGCCTAGTGCAGGGGTGCTGGAGAAAGAAAATAGAAATTCTGCCTCACGTTGGTAGTGAAGAACCATAAAGGAACCTCAGCCGATTAAAGCTCAAACCTCTACAGTTGAGTTAAAATAGCCATTCACGGAAGAAAAGCAGGCAATGTCGAGTTGTAATATCATCAACGACCACTTCACGGGGCACGACTGTGCACCTCCTCGCAATGACCTTGGGGTGGAAAATTTCTGATTTAAAAGGCATAAACCCAACAATCTGCACTCACCACATTTATTTAGAAGAAGAATCTAAGGCTGTTAGGCAGCCACAGAGGAGGTTGAATCCTCACTTGCAGGAGGTAGTTCGCATTGAAGTCCTGAAATTGCTGCAGGCCGGTATCATTTACCCCATATCTGATAGCACTTGGGTAAGCCCGACTCGGTGAGTGCCCGAATCGGGAGTGACCAGCGTGAAAAATAAAAGGGCGAGAATTTTCTGCTCGACTTACCCTTAGGTTGGGTATGCATAGATTACAGGAGGCTCAATGAAGTAACAAGAAAGGATCACTTCCCACTGCCCTTCATTGATCAACTTCTTGAGAGAGTTTCTGGACACCCGTTCTATTGCTTTTTGGATGGGTATTCGAACCACTTTGAAAGAGATTGCACGAGAAGATTAAAGAAAAGACTACCTTTACTTGTCCATTTTAGCGATTAATAACTACGAAGGATGCCTTTTGGTCTTTGCAAGCGTACGACACCTTTCGAGAGATATTTATGCTTAGTATGTTTAGCGATATGGTGGAGCGCATAATGGAAATATGCATGGATGACATCCTTTGTTTATGGGCAGGTGATTTTGAAGAATACGGCTAATCTTGAAGCTATCTGCGAGAATTGCAGTAGAAAAGAATCTGGTGCTTAAGCGGGAAAATGCCATTTTATAGTGAACAAGGAATTGTCTTTGGGCATATTATTTCTAAGCGGGAATAGGGTTGACAAGGCAAAAATTGAGCTTATTTCCAAGCGTCTCCAACAAATGCTTAAGCGAGTTAGGCAATTTCCTTGGCCATGCGAGGCTTTTCACGGGAGATTCATCAAGGACTTTCGAAGATTGCTAAGCCTCTTTATAAGTGCTAGAGAAAGGCTAAATTTGTTTGGGAAAAAGAATGCGGAGAGCTTTGAAGAGGGTGAAGTCCATTTGACCAACTGCCTTGGTGCGAGCACCCAGTGGCGAGTTGCCTTTTGAAGGTGATGTGTGATGCAAGTGATCTTGCTATTAGAGCAGTTCTTGGCCAAAGAGAAGATGGAAAACTCCTTGATCTATTATGCGAAGCAAAACCTTGAATGAAGCCTGAAAGAACTATACTACTACGAGAGAAAGATTGTTGGCGTGGTCACGCCTTAGACAAATTTTAGGCATACTTGATTTGGGTGCGATATAGTCATTTTTACATATCATTCCGGCTTTTGAAATATCTCTGACCAGCAAAATGCTAAGGCAAGACTTATCCGATGGGTTCTTACGCGAGAATTTAACTTGCAAATTAAGGACAAAAGGGGTAGAAGAGCGTGGTGGCAGCCATCTTTCAAGATTAACCAATAGCCCGCTGTTACTCCTTAGCCCACCGCAAATGATGAATTTCTGAAGAATCTTTAGTGCGACGAAAAAGCTCCGCAGTATGCTCCACATTGCCAATTTCCTCGCATCGGGAGAAATCCATCTTATTGGAAAAGAAACGAGGATAGGAAGTATTTCTTGGCAAGATCGGAATTTCCTATTATTGGGAAGAGCCGCTTCTTGTTTAAATCTTTGTGCGGATCGGATAATCGGGGGAAATGTGTGCTGAAGAGAACAACGGGAGTTTTAAGCCCTTTGCCACGAGTGCACAGTAATTGGTCACTTAAGCTTCAGAGCGACAATGAAAGTCTTTAGCGGTCGGCTTCTCGCGGCCTTCCACATTTAAAGAAGCACACGAATGTGCCGAATGTGATAGATGCAAAGGCTGGGGAGTAATCTCGCCGTCATATGATGGCCCTGAACCCAATTTTAGTGGTCGAGCTATTTGATGTTTGGGGCATCGATTTCATGGGACCTTTCCCCACGTCTTATGGTCATACATACATATTGGTGGGAGTAGACTATGTGTCCAAATGGGTTAAGGCAATCCCCTGCAAAACCAACGACCACAGGGTGGTACTTAAATTCTTGAAATCAAACATCTTTTCTAGGTTCGGGGTACCAAAAGCCATTATTAGTGATGGGGGTTCACATTTCTGTAACAAACCTTTTGAAAACCTCATGGCTAAATATGGGTATGAAACCTGAGTAGCTACCTTACCATCCTCAACGAGTGAATTAGTAGAACTTGCCAACAGGGAGATTAAGACCATTCTAATGAAGGTGGTAAACAGCAACAAAAAATATTGGTCCATCAAATTGCTTGATTCACTGTGGGCCTACAGAACAGCTTTCAAAACGATTCTTGGAATGTCCCCTTATCGGTTGGTCTATGGTAAGGCATGTCACCTTCTAGTAGAGATCGAGTATAAAGCATGGTGGGCAATCAAGAAGCTGAACATGGATTTAAGTAGGGTCGGAGTCAAAAGATTCCTTAATCTCAATGAGTTGGAAGAAATACGAAATGACGCCTACTTGAACTTAAAGATTGCAAAAGAAAGATAAAAAAATTGGCATGATCAAATGATAATTGGCAAGAATTTCCATGAGGACGAGTCCTCTGTATGATTCGAACTCCATCTATTTAGAGCAAGCTCAGAATCGCGATGGAGCAGGTCATTCATAATTCAGCAAGCACACCCAATGGTTCGGTAGACCTACTCAATCCAAATGATAATAGGGTGATCAAAGTTAATGGGCAGAGGGTGAAACCGCGTATGTTGTCTGTGGAACCGTGGGAGAAATTCTCACTTACGGACCCTCCCTTGAGGCCCGCAGGCCACACATTTAGCGGTGGCTCTGGCGTGTTCGGGAAGCCACTAATTTATTTACTTGGTTTTGTTCAAGTTATTTTTTGCTTGAAAATTTTTATATGTCGGTTAGGTAGCATATTTTTGCTTTGTGTTGTGAGATCTGATAACCCGACCACTTCCGCAACGGCGCCTCGGCATGCGTCTTCAGGGTTGACCCTTCTCCTACCACCATTGATTGAGGAGGTGTCACTCCATCCTTTAACTTCCTCATTCCCATGCAGGGACAATTTGTGTTAGAGGTAATTTTCATATTTTTCTGAGTTTAGTTTTACTAGTTCTACATGCCCTGCATTACCTAAATTTGTTTGTCAAAATTGAGGCTGCTTTTTGCACCTATACATTTATGTTTCTTCTCTTGCCTTTAGTGAGGAATTGAAACCCTTTATGCCACCATAATGTTAGAACAGTTCCATGCATGATTAAGTTTTTGGTCAATTGAAGTTCCAGCGTATTCAGCCTTGTATTTCAACCTTTAGCTATTCACACACAGTGCACATCAGTTTTTGCTAATAGGTTGTGAAGCTATATACATCTTTTCACTTTGCAAGACCGACTTAGATCGGTTGATGACCCGTAATAGGTTTGTGTTACCACCCAAAGAAGACCAATGAAGTCTTCCAAACGAAAAAGAAAAGAAAAAGTAAAAAGAAAAAGAAAGAAAAAGAAGTGCCCAGAAAGCCGTAATGACCGCATGAAACCCGAGCGCGGTCAGGGGTATGGCGAAGCCTTTAAAGCCCGGTGCCCTAAACCTTCATTGGTTGGGAGTCATCGACTTTGTGTTCGTTACACGGGTGGATGGGTGGAGTTTAGCGAGTTGTAGGTGCTTAATTCTTGAAATCATTTGAAGTTCGGGGTGAAGCCTGAGGAGTTTGTGGTCGAAAGATCCTTTTGACTTGATGCCCTAAACCTTAATTGGTTGGGAGTCATCGGTGGACCCCCGTTACACGGACTTTGGTGAAGTCGAGTTTTCAGCATTGCACCCTACAATACAATCGAAACATGAAATAAGAGTGTAACTGAATCTATTTAGGTTGGTCAACAATTTAAGATTTCAGTGACAGCTTGGTTGGGGAGAGGGAATAGCTTTGCAATTTATTGGTCCAAACTAGTTATCTTAAAACACTTAGATTTGGGTGGAAGTTTAGGTTGACTTCCCTGGAATTGATGTTGCCCTCAAACTTGGTCCTATATGGCATTTGTTCTCTCATGATGGTATTTGTACACAGTCTAAATTTTTCATACTAAAGGAAAGCCTCACTTGTACACACACTTTTTGGACAGCATACACTTTTTGCAAAAGCACAGCATGCATACCCTTGATTGTTTTTAGCATTGCTAAGGGACTAGCAACGTGTCGGTTGGGGGGTGTGATTAGTACCCAAAAAGTGCTATTTTGAGTCCTATTTAAGATAGGTTTTGAGTGCTTTTTGCGTACTAATCATATTAATTAAGCCGATTGACATGTGCGGAGTTCGATTAAGCCTGCGATTTGTTTGAGGTTGTTTTTGGTAGTCTTGCGGGGTTTGGGAACCTCGGCCATCATTTCAGCAGCATCGTGGTGCGATGTTTTATCTTGGGTTCGTATGAATTCTCGGTGATTTCATCAAGCGGGATGAAGAAATGTTAAGGCTGGAAAGGAACGAATCTGAAATCTAGTCTGCGAAAGCGATACGGGAAGCGGGAATTTCGCTATGGCGCGTGAAAATTTCGCTATGATAGCGAATTCAGCGTATAAGCGAAAATCTTTGCCCTCATTTTTATCAAGCGACCTCGTTTTGTGTAATTCCCATTTTGCCCTCGATTGTAATCATATTATTTTGGTTATTTTGGTATTTCCGCGAGGTCTTGTAAAAATTTATATAAGCCACCTTAGTAATTTGTAACCTAACTTTCATTCACTTTGTAAATCTCTGCCGATTCTCATTTTTAGATTCTGGGTTTCTCTTCTCTCTCTTCTTTCTCTCATTTTTCTTGGCTTCAAACACCCCTTTGAGGATGACAACTCAAGGATGTTTAGCTAAACCTAAAACCTTGAAGATGAGGGTTGCTAGGTTAGTTAATGATGGTTGCGGTGTTCCTCTATTTTAAATGAAGCGAGTGCGCATTTATATGTTCAAACTTTCAAACTAGGGTTTAATGATATTTAATGTATTTCCTTTGGTCAATACTTGGCATGCTTCGAGGGTTCGTGTATTCTTAATGCGTGTAGATCTGTGACATCCATTAGATATCATTACGAGTACTTGAAAGTAGGTTAATCTTGGTTTTCAAAGCTAGCTGGAACATTAAATGCACCGGTAGGTGTTTTGGCTCAAATAAGTGTTTTTTAAGGTTGGTTTTAGCGAACTAAGATCCGGTTTTGGCAATGACTATATGTCATTTACCCTAATGCGAGAAATAGCAGGGGACACCTTGGTAACCTCATTTTACTAAGCTAGTGACCCCAGGCCTTGAGGTCTCCATTCCACACTTTAGTTTAAATTGTTTAGGTTAACCTAGTGACAACAACTCCCACACTTTTTAATGCAAATCGAAAATCAGAAATGAAAACCTCACCATTTTTGAATCATGATACAAATCATTTGTGGGATGAAAACCCATCCCGTGTTAAGACCTAGACCGCTGCTGCTTGTTAGCTTGACTACGGCGGTAGAACCTATAGGAAACGAAATTTTTGTTGATTCGGGATCACCCTCTTGTAGCGCGAATCGGAAATCCCTAAATACGGTATTTGATAATGGGAAACGGTTCGGCAATCCCAGTTCGAGAGATTTAACGTCGAGCTGAATCGAAATTGCTACTCATCGACTCATCAAGTAGTCAACGGACAAAGCAATCAATGTAAGGACTCTCAAGGCAGCGTTAAAGACTAAGCTGAAACCCCGTTTGCTCTAGCATTCGGCGCTGAAGCAGTAGCTTCCGTCGAGGTTGGGCTAAAATCACCAAGAGTTGAATTCGCAAATGTTGAACACAACGAGGAGATTCTTCGCTTGAACCATGACCTCCTAAAAGAAAAACGTGAACAAGTTCTAAAGCACGCCGAGGACTATCGCAGAAAGACAGCAAAATATTACGACCGAAGGGTCAGGCCCAAGAATTTTAAGCCCGGCGACCTGGTTCTAAAGAAACTCATGCTAGAAAGGAAAGACCCCACATATGGGAATCTAGGACCAAATTGGGAAGGACCCTATGTGGTATCTCGAATAGTCCAACCTGGCAACTACGAACTTCAAACATAAGAGAGAAAAACTTTGCCACATTCTTAGCACGCTGAGCGCCTCAGGCGATTCTACCAATAAACCTCGGATGGTAGCTTTTAATAAGAAACGCACAATTTTACTTTAATAACAGTCTTTGTGTTCATTTTCAGCCTGATTAATACTCTCGCATATCGTAAAAAAAAATAAAATAAATAAAAATCAGACAAGCACACACGCTTCCAAAAGACTGTACTTTTATTTCAGTTATCTCAGAAAATTACAATAAGCAAAGCCTTTCTCTACATCAGTCATTCTCTACATTTCAAAAGATCACGATTGGCCAACCCCAGTCAAGGAAAAAACCACAAGAAAGAGAAAGACAAAAAGAAGGAGAAGGAGAAAAGAGGGGAGCAAAGGAATAATGGAGGAAGCGGGACTTAAAAATATTCCCTCTGAGCGCACCGCCCCCTCCGAATAGGTTCCCTGGTCCAATTCCATCAATGGCGGGACTAAAGGGGAACAACCTGCTCCTGAGGAGAGACTAGGGAAAAAACAACTTCTCTGAATGGCGAATGTCGAGCCAATCGTCGGCCTCGACCACCAAGCAGGAGCTCCATAGTGGCAATGCCCGAAGCTTCATCGTAATACGGCTCAACAGCATCGAAGAGAGGAAGAAGGTTAGGAGCAGAGTATAGCACAGACCATTGAAGAAAGGCAGTTATTTATAAAAAAACCTGGACACCTAGGAAGCCACGCGATCCAATTCCGTTCTCCGTAGATGCGCATTAAAACCAGCATGCTTTCCCGAGGAATGGGCGAAGGAGCCTGTAAGCTCAACCTAAAGAGCCATGTAGCTCAGTTTCAAAGGGGTCATGTAGCTCGGTTCTTAAAAACCCAACAGCCTAGAAGGCCAAGTAGCCAAGGAGCCTCGTAGTTCAGCTTCAAAGGAGCCATGCAACTCAGTTTCAAAGGGGCCATGTAGCTCGGTTCTTAAGAACCTACTTGACCCGAGAAGGCAGTAGCGAGCCACGTGGCTCGGTTTCAAGTGAGCACTAAGTAGCTCGATTTCAAGAGAGCCTTGTACCTCAGTTTCAAGGGAGCCATGTAGCTCAGTTTCAAAAGATCCTTATAGCTCGGCATTAAGGGAGCCTTGTAGTTCAATTTCAAGGGAGCCGTGTAGCTTAGTTTCAAAGGAGCCACGTAGCTCAGTTTCAAGGGACCCTGGTAGCTCAGTTTCAAGGGAGCCATGTAGCTCAGTTTCAAAGGCGCCTTGTAGCTCAGCGTCAAGGGAGCCAAGTAACTCAGTTTCAAAGGGGCAATGTAGCTTGGTCCTTAAGAAACCAACAGCCCAGAAGGCCAGGTAGCCAAGGAGACACGTATCTCGGTTCAAAACGGCCGGGTGCTTCGGTTTGATGAGAGCCGTGCTTCCCGACCAATCGAGGGCCCATGGCCTGCTTCATTTAAGATTGGATGACAAGGAAACCTCTGACACGAATTAAGTATGTGGCATGCAAACCCGGGGGTCTCGTTGACCGCAGTTAACTGCGAGAGCACCGCGCCTCTCGCATCATGAGATCCATACATTAAATAAAATGACAAATAGGGCCCATCATCCATACTCGTCCATACGGTTACAAGACCATACATTTATAGATCGAGAGTTATTACATCACTCCTAATAAAACATATATTAAAACTAGTTCGTTATAATATATACACAAGAAATATGAATCGAGGCCACAATCAGGCCCGACACCATAACTCTAAGGAGCGTCGTCTCGCATGTACTGCCTTATACCCGAAAGTGGGGTCCTAAGATGGGGTGGAGAACGCCCGCAGAGATAACCTACAAGGGTTATTCCCCACCCAGGTGCACATGCAAATGATCATTTCACAGTCAAACCAACAACCAATCTGTGCATACATGTTGTCCTATCATGGAAAAATCACAAGCATGTATGAGACGACACGCCTGGGGCACCGGTCAACTCTCCGACCCACCACCCAATGCAAGTGCCAATGGTAAATCAA
Source organism: Tetrastigma voinierianum (assembly GCA_016808115.1). Classification (NCBI taxonomy): domain Eukaryota; kingdom Viridiplantae; phylum Streptophyta; class Magnoliopsida; order Vitales; family Vitaceae; genus Tetrastigma; species Tetrastigma voinierianum. The sequence goes on from JAEQBH010001872.1 coordinate 130,668, forward strand.
TAACCAGTCAGTCCCGACTCCCATCTCACAACTCGTAGTCTATGTGATACGATGACCGTTGTGTCTTTTGGGCAAATGTAACTTTTCTGGGTCTCACCGCGGCCCTTACACTCCACCTTTTTCTGGCCAATCATGGATACTGCCTAACCAGCTGTGCTTTTCACCGGGAGGGGGTATCTATCCCCTACTTGCTACGCCCGACACATTTCATTTTCCATTTTCATTTAACACTATGGAACTCAATTGGACTTCATCCCATTTCCAAGCCCACACGATTCTGCACCAAACGCATTACCAAACCAGTACCATGTACACACACTCATGTAATGCGGTGTTACCACACACCAATGCAATGCAATTTTTGCTACTGCACTCAAACCCATGACCAATGTATGAAGACATCTACATGGACATTCTACACCATACACTATGTGTGTGCTATGAACACTATGTCTAATGCACACAACATTCCATATATTCGCCTTAACACAAGATACATGCGCTCATGTTAATATTCCATATCTGCAATCAAAAGACATCAAGATAAGGATGCACTACATCTTTTCTATCATTCAATTCATTCATGTCAACACATCATTCAAGCATGTATTAACATAATTCCAACCATTACTTAGGCAAGTAATGCTATAATTCATATTCCAAGGTTGAGACATAGTGTGTCAATCATACAGCCCAATGCATATAATTATTTCCATCTTCATCACACATATGTCACATAATTTCACATATCGCACACATTGAATTTATGGCAATAATACATTAGCCATTCCCTACTATAACCGACCATGTTTCGTCTAAGAAATAATCCGACTTAGTCTTAAAGTCCGCTTTTGTAAATACTGTATTAAAACATCCAACACGAAATTCTCGTCGTGCCATATGCAAAATCCCAAGTATTTTCGGCATAAACCGGTTCAAAATGTGTTCCGGAAACCAGAATCTGACTATTCTCAACTGTCCTGTGACTTTAACGCCAATGTTCAGCCTACATTTATCGATCACTTTATCTTATTAAGTTCTAGACTGGACGAGCTTTCCGTAGAGTTCAAGAATGCACGAATCGAAATTCGGACGAGAAAGTTATGGCCGTCCAAAGTTGACGCGACCGATTCAAGGGTGTATAAATTAACACCCGCTTCATTATGCTCGGGATTTGCTGTCCCTTCAAACACAATGTTCTATTTCAGAAGTCCCAAACCCTATGAAACCGGCTCCTCGACCACTCACAATCACAAACAAATCCACAAATTCGCCTTAAACCGAACGGAAAACCCATAGGCCATTACACTAGTTTCCTAGGCGAAAATAACTAGAGTAGAGGAAATCTACCTCAGAGCAGCTCCTGGGTTCTTGTCATCCTGGTCTACTCACTACACAACACTCCTTCCTTTTCCTTTTTCTTTTTCCTCTCTTCCTCCCCTTTCTTCTTCTCTTTTCTTCTTTCCTTTCTCCTTTTCTTTCCTCCCTTTCTCCTTTCCTTTCCTCCCTTTCTCTTCTCCTTTCCTCCTTTCCTCCCTTTCTCTTTTTCCCTTCCCCCTCCTTCTCCTTGCTGCTCCCACGAACATAAGCTTTTTGCCCCCCTTGCTTGTAAGAATGCACCCATGTGGCCCCCACTTCAAAGGAGCTATGCATGCTGACACATGGCATGCCATGTGTCATACACATGGCTTGCCATTTGTCACACATGCATGCCTTTGCGATGCATTGTGACACATGGCTTTCCATGTGTCACACACATGGATTACCATGTGTCACACACATGGATTGCCATGTGTCACACACATGGATTGCCATGTGTCACCCACATGGTTTTCCATGTGTCATCCACATGCTCGCCTACAGGTCGCCCAACACCGTAACTCGAATACGGGAAATTCGACTATCTCGGAATTCAACGAAATTTGATCAAGTAGCTAGATTTGTGGGAGATTCCAAATGTGGTGCAATCCATTTCACATCCGAGATAATTCCAGGAAAATCCCAACTTTTCTCCTCGACTATTCCTATAAACTAACAAGCACTCTTTTATCCGAAAATTCAAATTTAAAATTTTCACGTTTTACACTCTCCCTTAAAATAATTTCGTCTAAATTTTCAGATACATACACATTCAAACACATGCATATGCAAATAGCCATTTAAAACATTAATGACTGAAAACGACCTTCCCATCGAACAAGAAGGGATAGTTGACGCGCATGAGTCCCGCGCTCCCATGTCGCTCCGACCTCTAGGTGTTGCCACAACACCTTTACAAGCCTCACGGTCTTGCCACGCAAAACCTGCTCTCGACTATCCATGATACGCATTGATCCCTCCTCAAAGGTCCCATCCGCATTAACAACAAGCACGCCCCAATCCACTATATGAGTTGGATCTGGAGTGTATTTCCGGAGCATAGAGACGTGAAATACCTCATGAATGCTCGACAAACTCGGCGACAACGCTAATCGATACGCAACCGGCGCCACTGGCCGAGTACCCCGAAGGGGTCCAGTCACCCGCAACAACTTCCCCTGTTACAACCGATCACCCTCTCTTAGGCATCACCTTCAAGAAGACATGATCACCTGCCTCGAACTCTAGAGGTCGTTATCGTATATCAGCGTAACTCTTCTTCCGGCTCTGAGCAGTAAGGAGACGCTTCCTGATCATACCCACCTTCTCTAAGGTGTCTCTAATCAAATCTGGACCAATGATGGAGCTCTCTCCCACCTCTGTCCAAATATATTGCGGATCTATTATGGCCTCCCGTAGAGAGCCTCATAGGCACCATCTCGAATACTACCTGACAATCAGCATATAGCTTAACTCTACCATGGAAAGTGCTCCTACCCTCGAGGATCCGTGGACGCATGCCTCGCAGCATGTCCTCTAAAAATCAATAGCTTTGATCACTCATCCGTTTGAGATGAAAAGCGTATCATCGAAGCAACCAGGTCCCTGGCTGGCCTTCTAGAAACTCTTCTTCCAGAACCGGAAGAAACCGAGGATCTCGATCCGATACTCATGGAGACCAACACCCATGCAAACCGCATTCATCTCCCAGATATACAACCTCGCACTCCTCCAAGCAGAAGGTCATCCCGCACGGCCAAAATGTGCCGACTTGGGGAGTCGGTCCACTATAACCCACACCACATCATAAGCCCGCTGATGTCCATGGCGTGAGTCACTAAGTCCATCAGATGTGCTCCCACTTCCACTCAAGATTCCAATGTATCGGAGTAGCCTCACATCTCTGCTCAACCTTTACCTGCTAGCACGTGAGACATTATCAGAAAAAATCCCCGACGTGCCTCTTCATCCCGGGCTTCCAAAGTGATACTCGGGCGATTTAAGGTCATGATACATCTTCGTACAATTCGATTTAACAATGAATCGAGCAATGAACTCCTAAGGATCTCCTCCCCAATTCCCATGACCGGGGACCACAACCCTTCCCCTATAATAAAGACTACCATCTACGTGGATGGCCCAATTCTTTGTCCGCAAATCGACCGTACTTCATTCCTCGATGGATATTGGGTCAAGGCCCCGCCCGACTCTATCACCGCTTCAATGTAGACCTGCGGTAACCATCAAACTTCCAAAGGTACCCTGAGCCTACTCATCGCATCATCGAATCGCCCCACCGCTCCCGAGCACCACACTCTTCGAGAAGCTATACTCAGCCAAAAGATCCCCGTGACTTTCTGCTATCAACTACTACATTTGCCTCACCGGGATGGTAATGCAAAGTGAAGTCACACCTCCAAAAATCCATCCACCCACGCTGCCTCATGTTAAGGTCTCACTACGTGAAGATGTAATTCAGACTTTTGTGGTTTGAAAACACCTCGAATCAAGCCACCATATGTTAGTGGCGCCCAAATCTTCAGTGGCGAAGACTGTCGCTAACCCATGTCATGCGTGGGGTAATTTGATTCTTCAACTGAGAACCATAAGCCACAACTTTCCTATCCAGACTGTAACACACACATCCCATCCATTCCTTCAAGCATCACAGCACACTATGTACCTCCTGGTCTCTTCAGGACTATTAGAATAGGAGTTGAAATAAGCCTCCTCTTGATTCTCAGGGCAGCTGGCTCATAGGTCATCCAACACAAACTTGACCTCCTTCAAGGTTAATCTCGTCATAGGCGCTACTAGCGGAGAAATCCTGTAAGCCTCTGTAATGCCCGCGATCGAGAAACTACGAGATCTCGGCGACCGACTCCCGATTCGTCACGGCCTCGACCTTCGGGAGGTCACATTGACACACTGAAGGCGAGCTTTCCACGTGTCTGAAACCCACCTCGTGAAGCCAACTCACGCACTAAACTTGGCATACAATTGATGATCCCTCGAGGATTTGTATCACGATTCTCAAGTGATCCTCATGCTCCACCTCAGGCGGGGTAGATCGAATGTCATCAGCTAAAGACGCTAAATTAGGTCGCGGGGTTGAACACCACATTCATGATGTCCATGAATCTGTCGGTGCATTCACGCTCAATCCAAGGAATCATAGTAAACTCAAAATTGCCCCACGTCTTTAACGTCTGCTTGTTGTTTTAAGGATGTCGCCTCCACCCAACTCGACTATTGTGCTCAGTCAAGAAGGTTACATCTTTAGGTAGAATCGCGCCCCCTCCGTCGATCAAACCAGTCGCCAATCTCGATAATGAATCGCGATTTAGCCGTTGTAACCCTATTCAGTATGCGCCAATCGATGCATAGTCGAAGGATCTTATCATAACAACCCACTTGGAAGAATAGAGGCGGGCGCCCAGTGGTGAAGTGCTCTATCCCCAGCGACCCTTGCCGAGTAACTCCTGTGTATCACGGGCCCTTGAGCTCCTGACTCAGCCAGGCGCCATCACATGCGGAGTCATGAAATGGGCGCGTGCCGGGAGGCTCTGGCTCAATGCGGAGTCTTACATCCCTCTCTAGATGGAGTAAATCGGTGATGGCTCTTCGAAAGAACATCCTCGTACTCATGAGCCACGCGGGGGTGTGGGCTAGTACTGCGTGCCAGCATAAATCCTCGGTGGTGACTGGCACGACACATTGTTGCGGAGTGCTGCATCGGTGAGATGCGTGCATGGTATGGGTTGAGGACATCGTGCCTATTCATGAGGAAACACAACTACAAGTCTGAGTCTGGTGTGGTGGTGGCACTCCTCATATGGATCACGATCTGTGACGGCGGAGTGTGTAGTCCCGACGAGTCCTCCAGGATGACTCGAACTTCGACATGTCCATGACCCGAAGAGATTATGGCATTGAGTAAAATCGGAGATCTCTAACTCACATCGACATATCAGATCAATTCTCGCCTTGGTCTCACTAGGGGGAGAACTCACATCTGCAAGTGGCTCGTCCCCAAGGTCTCGATCTGAGCCCAGTATCTCTCACCTGAGAATTGCAGCGATAAAGGAATGTGATGCTGGTCAGGCCGGCTTGCCCACGAAGGGCGAAAGAGTAGAAACCTGCTGAATCAGCTGGCCCGATCTGGCGCCTCGACCTGGCGGGCCAAATATAGCATAGGCACGCCTGAGCTGAAAGTCGGAGCCTACTATACGCTCGCCCTCGACCTCGACCGTACTGCAGCCTTTGACCTTCATTGTGAAACACTTTCGATGCTCGTGTCACACCACAGGCCCGATACACTGTTCGCCGGCCGTCTTTGGGTGGAGGAACATGTCTTTGAGTCTGCTCATGTCCAGCATTTAATGATGGTCAGGTGTGGTGTCCTGATCAAAGGCTGTTTTTGTATTTGAGTGCGGTTCGTACCATGTGTCTGGGCGTGGCGTTAGGCTTATGTCATCTTCGATCTAATTTGGAGCTTGGGACCCTGGCCAGCGTTACGTTGTGCGGCCCGCCCCCAAACCCTCGTGGAGCCGAGTCCTACTTCTTTCCAGAGGCAGCTGAGAAAAACTTGGCTCCCACTGTGCACATCCTTTAGCACCGCGTCAGTATCTTGATAAGTCTGCTATCTCGCTCCCGATGATCAGGTTGTGCGACGTCAGTCCAGTATCATCTTGTAGGTTATGTCTCTGTTGCCACTAGATGGACAACTTCGGCCCACATCTCGAACTTCACGACCTTGGCAGGAGTTAGTGGCCACATAGTCATCCCAGAAGCGTGACAACTCTGCGGCCGAATGCGGCTACATACTCGAGTACGGTCGCCGTCCCTGTCTCGGCTCGAGGAACTCTCGGACGCCCATGTCTAGCGAGAAGCCAAAGTACTTCCGTGAATAGTGCGGCAATGGTCATGTCGTGGCCTCCAGAGTCCACCCGAGTGGCGACCACTCCCACCCGGATCACGGGACTCACCTGAGGCTGCTTGCGGAATGAAGCGGCGGCGTAATCAGGGTAAGTGTCGGAGGTGATCTCCATGGCAGGAGAATCTACTCTCAATCGGCGAACCAATGGTCGGCTACCGTCCCGGTCCCCTCCTCCCTTGAATGTCTGGGGATAGTGTGCCTTGAACCTCACGGAGTTCTTGGCACCTCCACGATCTAGTGCATCGGCTTTGTGCATTTGTCGCTATCTTGTTTCCATGGCCTCTGTGAGGCTGATCAAAAAACGGGTGGTGGTCGACCATTGCCGAGTGGGACGAACCTCTCCTTTAATCTCACACCCCACCATCTACACAAGTCAAACGCAAGTTTAGAATCATTTTTGTGTCAACTATTAGCGCACATCATAAGACCAGGTATTAATAAGACTTAATATCCCAGAACCATCGGATTCATTCACGAACTCCTAAGGTTACGTTTCTCAACCCTAGTGTTCGCATTTCCCATATACATCCTACCACGTATATAAATTCTACTTAATTTGTACACGATCACTTTTATACAATGGCATAAACAAGAAAACACACAATGCATCTTTGTGATCTAATCTGTCAGTGGACTCTGGGTAACCTCTTTGCCTGAACCTTGATACTAAGCATGATCTGGATATCAATTTCAGGAGCACTAGGTAAATTCTAACCCAGAGAAAAGCGACATAAGCTATACCAAGTTGTGATGCTCTTATACCTTAATGACCATGGCACTAGCCCCGAGTCCACCGAGCCACAGGTACTCGTGCGCATGCTCACGATACGAGTGTGGCGCCCACAGCCCGAGGGTCCAGTTGACCGCCGTCGGCACAAGGCTTCTATGCATCTCATATCATGAGACCTGTACATGCGATAAAATGATGAGGCCCATCACATCCATACTCGTCCATGCAGGTTACAAGACCATACATTCCCATGAATCCGAGAGTTATTACATCACTCTGACTTACCGAAACATACGTTAAAACTAGTTCGTTCTAATAATATACTGCACAAAACAAGTCGAGGCATGATGCGGCCCGTTTCATAATCCAGGCCTCTAAGGGCGCCTTACGCTATACTTGTCTTGTACGAAAGGGAAATCCTGACCGGGGTGAGCTAATGCCTAGTAGAGAGATAAATCTACGAAAAATTTATTCCCACTGCGAGGGTGCATGCAAATGATAGTTTCACCAATCAAAACCAACAACCAATCCGTTCATACATATTTATCATATCATGGAAAAAATCTACAAGCATGTATGAGGCGACACTCTACATGCCCGAGTCTGGAGTCGACCTCAGGCCACGCACGATGCAAGTGCGATGGGAAATCAATCACGAGTGGTCAAGACACCCCATCTCCTGACAGTAGTCTATGTGATATTTATTTGTCGTTTCGTGTCTTTTTTAGACTATGAACATTTTAAAGTCAGCACCCTCAGAGCATTTTTAGGCTTTCAGGTGGATCACGGCTGTCTAAGCAAGTTTTCAAGCTTTCACGAGGGGTATCTATCCCTGCTTGCTCGTCCAGGCACATTTCATTTTCTATTTTGGTTTAACATTTACGTGGAACTTCGATTAGACTTAGATCTATTTCCAAGCCCACACAATTACGCAAACGCGTTGCAAGCCGGTACCATGTACACATAATATGTGCGGAGATTGTTACCACACACCAATCTGATGCAATTTTTCTCTTACTCGAACCCATGACGATGTATGAAGACCTCTACGCATGAGACATTCACCACATACACTATGTGTGCTATGAACACTCATGTCCCCAATGCACCTGACATTCCATATATTCGAGTTTAACATCAACATGTCACGATCATGTTAATATTTTATACATTCAAATTAGTACATCACATAAGCATGCACTACATCTTTTCTATCATTCAATTCATTCATGTCAACACATCATTCAAGCATGTATTAACATAATTTCAACCATTACTTAGGCAAGTAATGCTATAATTCATATTCTAAATTTGAGACATAGTGTGTCAATCATATGGCCAATGCATATAATTATTTCCATGCCCCGTCACACATATGTCACATAATTTCACATGTCGTGTGTCATTGAATTTATGGCAATAACACACATTAGCGATCCGACCATAAATCAGAGCACCATGCGCCTAAATAATGCGGCTTAGTCCGAAAAGTCCGGTTTTGTAAATACCACGAAAACATCCAACATGCAATTTCTTTGCTTCAGGCCATATGCAATCAAGCATTTGGTCATGACGGGTTCAAGCGAGTTGGGAAGCAGAGCAGACTATTCCTCAATTGTCGTGACCCGGTAATGTTAAATTTACATTTTGGCTGAGCACTTTATCATATTAAATTCTAGACTCATCGAGCTTTTTGTAGAGTTCTCGGAATTCGGACGAGAAAGTTATGGTCGTCCAAAGTTGACGCGGCCGATTCACAAGGGTGTGCGGAAATTTGGGCACACCCAGTTTGCCGATACGCTAGGGATTTTCTTTGTCGAAACACAATGTTACGTTTCGAGACGGTCGAGCCATGAAATCGGTCTTTGACCATCACCTGATAAAACAAACCACCTGACATACAAATTCGCTCGGAAAATCGAGCGAAACGTAGGCCATGCGACCCTTGGGCATAAAAGCAGAGTAGGAGGAAACCTACCTCTTGTAGCGCAATTCCGGGTTCTTTGTCGTCGAGATACGCTCGGCATCTTGACACTCCTTCCTTTTCCTCTTCTTTCCTCTCTTCCTCCTTTCTTCTTCTCTTTTCTTTTTTCCTTTTTTTTTTCTCCCTTTCCTTTCCTCCCCTTTCTCTTCTCCTTTCATCCCCTTTCTCTTTTTCCTTCCCCCTCCTTCTCCTTATCTCACGGATAAACTTATTTACCACCCCCTTTGCTTATGAAACGACCCATGTGAAGCCCCTTATATAGGCCCCGAAGGAGCCATGCATGTTGACACATGGCGCCGCCGTAATCACTCACATGGCTTGCCATGGCCATCATCATGGTTTTCCATGTGTGTCATCCACATATTTCGCCGTGTCACCGACCACGGATTGCCTCGAAATGCGTGAAATTAGGTCGAATTCAACTAAATTCGACTTGGTAGCTAGATTTCGTGAGATGATTCCAATGGTGTGTCTGTTTCATCATCGAGGATACAGAAAAATCGACTTTTCTCGGGACTGTTCTATGTAAACTAAAGTTTTGCCCCCTTTTTATCTGAAAAATTCAAATTTAAAATTTTCACGAGGTTTTACATCATAAGAGAAGACGGGAAAACCAAGAAGGTAGAAGGACAGATATCCATAGAACAACAAAACCAATGTTAGCGTTACAGATGTCCGAGGCTTAGAGCTCGAAGTTAGCCAGAATGAAGCCCGAAGATTATACAAATGGGCTAGCGTTTTGGGATAGAGCTACAAAAGCAGCCTCGGTGGTGCGAGCCTCGGGATCGTGCGGTCGAGAAGGCGCGAAACCAATGACGAGGGGAAGAGCCGGCCTCGCGGGAATCTCGAGCTTCACGGGAGGTGAAGTTGGGAGTATAAGAGAACACTCACAGGATGCGCCTTGTCCTCGGAAATGGATTCTTTTAGCCTCCAGGTTCGCCGGGAACTTGAAAGTGAAGTCAAACCGAGGAAAAAGCCTTGGCGGCTACGCCCCGGAAAGAGCCATCTGCCGGGAGGCCATAAGGTCACGGGGCCTGGATCCTTAGCTCTGCTATTACTCCATCCCTTTGGCTTACCATAGCCTCCCGCCTCTGGAGGTCCTTGCATAACGCATTGTACTCCTCAGCCAAGCGCTCCACGAAACTCTCAACTTCAGAAGCCACTCGGCGGGCCCGATCCAACGCCGCTGCTTTGGTGCATAGTTCTTCCTTGGCAGCCTGAAACTCTTCCTTAACCACCCGCAGCTCATCCTCGATAACTCTTAGGCCCTCTTTGGCCTTATTTTCTCTGTCTTCAGGTCTCGCCTTTGCGATCGAGGTGTGCTTCAGATCGGATTTATACCCTAAAACATCATCAGTCAAGCTTTGTATCTTAGCTCGTAGCTCAGCCCTCTCGAAAGTTAAGGAGGCGACCTTAGCTTTGTATCACTCTCACCTCAGCCAGCGAGTTATGTCGGTGAGGCCCGGCCCTCAGATGGAGTTGCGGATAGCATTAACCTGATAGCGGGGCCAGATGAGGCTCTCCCGGACATACGAGAGACGGGTCCTTGGGTGATAGGGCCAGGAGCCTCCCTCTCGGCCACGGGGCTTCCACCTTCTTGAGATCCCCGAGTCAAAAGGATCGATAGAAAGCGACCCGGCCTTGAGCTTCGCGTGGTAAGCAATGAGTCCCTCGCCCAAACAGCGATCATTTCCTATATCTCCCCGTATCATAGGGGAAGGCGCGACATTTTGCACCGAAGGGCTCCAGATATAGATAGAAAGAACTTTCAAATGAGGCTCAGTAGCCCTTCTCGAATAACCCTTGGCTCCTGCAGCAGAGGATGAGCGACACTACTTACCCGCCACCTCGGTAGAAGAGGCGACTCACCTGGCACTCACCCCGGACTTGGGCGTGTGATCCCGGCTTCTTGGCGAGGCGATCGCCCGGAGCAGGACCGCCCCAGCCCCCCGGGGATGCTTACGGCCGGGGAGGCGGCTCTCGAGGGGATCACATTGCGCTGCGCTTTACTCTTCTTCTCTTCTTCGCCGACAACTCGTCTGAGCTGAGGATTCTCCCAGAGTTGGCTTCACGGTGAAGGCCCTCCCCGGAGGAGATTTCCATAGCAGGGGACGAAGGAGACCTCGAACAAGGGGAACAAGAAGGGCTCACACCTGAAGGATCGGGAATGTCCATCCTGATCAGATCGGAATACGCCCATGATCGACACTTGCCCAACTGCCGCTGTACTTCCTTATCCTTAGGAGAAGGTCAGGACGGATACTAAAAGAACAGCGTAACCCAGAAAGCGAGTCGGAACATAGTAAGACCGCTTCAAAGTTGAACCACTGCTATGAGCGAAGCTCCGCGGAGTTTCTCAAGAGGCCGATCCATACGCGGAATCCACTAGTGTATCGTCTTGTTGCGATCGAATTTGGGATTGTATTCCCTGATGTCGACCCAAACGAAAAAATAGCACTCTTTCCAATGCTTGTGGGAAGAAGGGAGGTCAGAAATGATAGGTCTGGCAGTGGCCCGCTTTGAAATATACAAGAAGCCTTATGAGGCCTCTTTCACTGTTGAAGAGAGATCCACTTGACGAGGAGCTATACTAGGGACCACAGAGGCCACTTATCCACTGAAAAAAAAACTAGAAGGCGGAATAAGGCATTGAATTAGGAGAGTTGGGACGGGCATACATTGAAATGTTGTAGGATGTTTTTTATGAAAGGGTGTAAAGGAAATGAGCTGGTTAAAGGCGCCTTAAAGAGACGGACCATCTTGGGAGCGAGTGACATAAGGCGTAAAGATCGGGACACGGTTCGAACCGCAGGAAGAAGGTCCACTGGCCAGGTAGCAGTTTTAGCAAGCGAAGGCTCGAGCCCGGGATAGGGCAGAGCATCATCATGCCTCACGGAAGCCCTCGAATATTCGAGACCACGGGATGCCTAATCTCGCTAATCTTCTCCCTTGCCCTTGCTGGCGGAGGAGAGATGCTTTGACTGGAAGGACCGTGACCATAGCGACAGGCCTAGGGCCAGCCCGGTCGTGGAACTTCGAATCCTCGGTAGGCCTTCCCTCATCTTTTGAGACCTCTGAGCGAGAAGACTGGAGGAAGCACGCATGATTAAGTGGCGGAGAGAGAACGAGACAAAGCTTGACAGATGAATTCAGGACACCCGACCCGACATGCCACAACAACTTAGAATTCAAAACAAGGGAAAGAAAAAGCGCGAAGAAGAAGAAGGACGTACTTAGAACTAAGGAGGAGCGGGGAACGACCCGCAGGGAGGCAGGGCGACAACTTCTGCAGCGGTTAAATGACGTCGAAAGGCAGCTTCAAACGCATGAAGAAACGGAAAAGTGCAATACAAGGAATGTTTCTAAAGATATGAGAAGCAACAGTTGAAACGGGTGTGGAAATCGAAAGAGCGCCATCATTATCATAAGATATTTGACGGCGACAAAGCCTATATCAAACCATCCTCGACTAGCCATGTGGAAGCCATGGCCGTCAACAATTTCAGCCCTTGCTACAAGCGTGAAAAGGGCGAGGGGGGGGTGGGGTGCGAGGCTTATGGGGTGAAAACGGTGCATGGGCTCGGGGGGCGCGACCCAGCCTCCAACCTTATGAGGGAGTTGGGCGCGGACTGATAAAGCTCTCGGCCACGGGTGAGATCCTACCCATGCCAAAGTACACGGGCCCAGGCTTAGAGTTGAAACCACCCTGCCAGGTAATCAAGTGATATAGGAGGCCCAAAAGCTCGTGCAAAAGGAAAAGCGCCTAGTATCCATGGTCCGCGCCCCACGGATTAGGAAAGAAGGATCTTATATGATCACGACTCCTCCATTATCCCTTAACAGCTAGCCCATGATAAGGAAAAGGAAACTCCTCACGATGAGAGAATGCGTATCACCATCTAACAAGGAAAGTAACCCGCTATTCCCCCTTATAAATATCGACCCGTTCCGCAGCCGAGGATACCTGATCGAGCGCCCGTCAATAGTTGAATTCTTTCCTTTTAATAGGAAGCGAAGCAGGCATCGGAGCCGACGGCGGCGCACCCTCGCGGGACCATCCTTTCGGTGCAGAAGTTAGGGGTTATCGGGATCCGATGACATGCAGGCCCGACGACTCAGAGATCGACTAGAATCGGTAGAAAAAGCACCATCAATTAGTATGTTTATGTATATGTTGTATTTACTTCATTCTTTCATTATTATTATTAGGGCTCATCCTATTAGCTTGCAAGCTTCTCAACCTATTTAGGCATAGTTCACCCATGGTTCATTCACTGACCCAGCCTATTTATGTTGAATCCAACTTCATATAATCTATTAGGTCTAATCCATGTACCTTAGGTTCAAGCCTATTAATTATTTAACCCATTTATCTTAGGTTTAGCCCATTAGATCTAACTCATATAGCTTAGGTCCAACCCAACTCATTAGGCCTATCTCATCCTTAGGATCCATTTCCATGTCACCACTACCTCACTTAGGGCCCACTACCACATCACTTAAGGCACACAACATGAGAAATTGAACTCATGTCCTTTGCGTTGTAAACAAATACCTTAGCCACCGGTCTATATCTCTTTTTGTTTCAAATTTTTGATATTGTTTTTTTAAAATATTTCTAACGTCAGCAATTTTCATAAATTTTAACTTTATTTAATACTAACTTTCAAACAAATATTATTATTATTATTATTATTTGAACTCTCACCCTATTACTTTTGTTATCAAAATAAAAAAAATCATTTTCTTTAATTTCAAAAATTTTAAAAAATATTTTCCTTAATTACTAAATAAAAAAATAAAAAAATCATTCTTTAATTTAAAAAAAAAAAATCAAAAAAATCAGTTTCTATAATTTCAAATTTTCAAAAATCATTTTATTTAATTAAAAAAATATAAAATTTATTATCTTTATGTTTAAAAAAAAAAAATTAAATCAAAATTCACTTCCTTTAAATTTTGCAAATTAAATATTCTTTTCCAAAATATTCAAACTTCAAACTTCTTATTTTCTAAAGTGACATTTTTTATTTTCATTTTTTTCCCTAATTAAATTTTCATTTTTTTTAACATAATTTTCAAAACTCCAAATGCACAATCAATTTTATAATTCCAATAAAATGGAACTTTGTAAAGTTGACTATGAGCTAAATAAATGGGCTTTGATGAGGCCCAACATCTTATGTATGCTTTCAACATATAATTTGTCTCTTGGTTTATAACTCGATTTTCAAATGTAATCATGAATGTTTTTATTTATTTTTATTGCACTAACATTGTTTTCTATTGATAAAATTTTTTATTCACCACCAATACACACTCTTACTTCATTTGACTTTGATTTTATTTATTTATTTATTACATGTTTAATATGCTATAGTGTAATAATTGTTTTTTATTTCTCGATAACGTTAGATTGATTAATCAGTTGTCATACTTACCTTAACTTGATTATTAAAGACTGAACCTTTCTGGGGCTTAGTGGGTGTTATGGATCTTCACCATACATTCCCAATAAGTAACCTGAACCCTAGACCTAAACTAAGTTTTCACATACTTGCTTTTCCTAGTAGGAGACACATTTAAGGTCTTTTTTCTTATTTTGTTTTCCCTTTTAAAAATAAAAATAAAATAAGTGGTGGCTCCAAACTATTTTAAAAAATGGTTTCTTAAAATACAAACGTGTAGCGCCCGAATCAGGGGGTGGGTTGATAACCCGTCGACCGCGAGCTTTTTGTGTCTCATATTATGGGACATTACATATTAAATGGCCACTTGGGTCCATACATGTACTCACCAAAAATCTAACCAACTATATTACAATAGTTCAAAAGTTGATTATCGCTCTTAATACAACATATATTAAAATTTAAATTCTAATACATGTTTCAGACTAAATATCAAAGCCACATGTCGGCTTTCTTCTCAGTAGCCCACCCAATGAGGCGTCGTCTTCTCGAACACTCCTGTACACGAAATAATGTTCTCGGCAACGGGGTGAGCAATGCCCGATGGATTGAATTATCCTATGGGTTACTCCGCCCCAAGTGCACATGCAATGATTCAACATAAACACATTCAAGCAAATACATGATCCTACTTGAATAATACACATGTGATATGGATGAGAATGCTTTGACTCACCGCCGCTTCTCGAGCCCTCAGACTCATCGCATGCCTAAGCCAAATGTGAGAAAAACAGCAGCTGTTTTCAAAACAAAAAGGTTTTTGTTCTCGAATAGGGCGCACTGCCGAGGTTTAGGTAAAATCTGTTGGACAACCCTCGGGGTGAATTTGGCCGAGTAATCCTCAGAGCTTGATCCATGGGTCACTTTCACGAGATGAATGTTGAATGACTCTCCAGGAGCACACGAGAATTTCTTGAAAAATCTTCTTTAAATTCCGCTTTCCTGACCATTTTTCATTTTTCTTTCATTGCATGCACTCACCTATTTTGTCTAGGTGCTCGGTGCATATAATGCACATTATGTCATTTCCAAACAATTCGTATAATATATCTCAATCATGTATATTAACAAATTCACATACTAATCACATGTTATTTGATTCATATCAAAACATCCCAAAGGTAACTAAAGCTTGAGCTAATCAACAATCAATTTATTCCAATGGCTCTCACACAATTATATTTTATATAATTCAGCCTCGAGTTAACACATTAAATTCCATTGCATTAACATTTCTTTCATAATTCAAGCAATATTTTCTTCATGACACCGGCTGGATCATTTGATCAATCAGTGACAAGGGACTATTTTTAACAGGTCCACTAGCTTGGTGATGGGCTATTCGGTAGAGGCGCCCCTCTCACCAGAAGCTTGGGTTCCCTTTGTGGAGCAGGAAATCTATAACCATTTAGGCCCCGAGCAACACCCAAGCGCAATTCATTTGCATAGAGTCATCACCTGAGCCACCCCGAACGGTCAGGTGAATTTCTGTCCAACCGAGGTTCGAATTTAAGGCATTTAGGTCTGAATTTTCGGGGCCGTCAGCTCAACCCCTCGGCACCGAATCAACCAAACCGTTCTGAGAACAACCAAAATCGAAAATAGCAGGAGTAGGAGAAGACCCTACCTCCTAGGAGTTTTCAAAACTCCCTGAGCTTCAGTGCATTGGCCGCTTTACTTAGCGTAGAGCGACTTTGGCTTCTTGGCCCGACGGGCGCGGTCCGTCGGAAATTTGAAGTTGAACTATAACTGAGGTGATTTCCCCTCCACTGCACGTATTCTGCCCAAAATGCCAAGAGAATTGTTCTTTTCTCTTTTGTTTTATTCCTCTTGTGTCCCCTCATTGCCACATGTCCAATTGCCATTGGTTGATAGGATTACCCTTATCGCTGTCCAGCGGCCTTTTTGATTTTTATCGATTGGGAGATCTGTCGCATGGACCTACACTTGAGGCTCAAATTGGCTAGTTACGCACGCGACCACGTGGCCAGCGCTGGCGGCTGAAATGTCTTGTGTCGCGCGATGCGCTTATTCACGCCGAAAAATGTGCAAATTATTTGTCTGGTCGATGAAGTCGACGTGGTAGGCGAATTTCGCGAGAACGATTCAGCGGTGAAGTCCGTTCGTCATCGAATCTAGAAAATTTTGAATTTTGGCGAGAGTACCATTTGCAATTTTTCGAAAAATTAGATTTTCTCGGGGTTTCACAAAATGAGTATCGCCTTTTAGTGGAAAACACATTACAACCAAAATACGATGTCCACGGTTTGGTTATCAAAAGATATCAAGAAAAGAAAAAAAAAGGTAAAGAAAATGATTTGTTTTTATTTTATTTTATTTTACGAAAGTCGAATAAAAAATCATAAAGAAGGTAAACCTTAAATAAAATTATTTTTATTTTCAATTTATTTATCTTTATATTTGATGAAGTAAAATAAATAAAATGAGCTTAAAGTATTAAATAATAATAATAATATATTGGATTTGATTCTGTTTTTATTTTATTCTTTTCTTTTACTTTTTCTTTTAATTTTCTTTTCCTTACATTTTCTCTAATAACCAAACATAGCTTACATAAAAAATTTTAAGTTGCTAAAGTAGAGAATGAAGGTCATATCACGCATGAGTTTTGTCTTTTCTTGATTCGTCGTAGTTTTCTCTTTATATTATCCTTACTGCTTAATAATATGGATCAATGGAAATGGTAGTGAGCTTGTTCTAAGGCTTTATATATCCTAGGAGGAATCCATTTTAGCAAAATTTGAAGGCACATAAGGATAAGAAGTTTGTTGATTATTCGGTTAGGGTTATAAATCCATGAATTAATAATAAGCTCTAGATTAATCATCAAAATTAATTGAATATTTAAATCTGTGACACCCAAGAAGCACAGGTCGGGTTGACACACACAAATAAGCAGCGGAATACTAAAGTGAATGTCGAGTAGTAGAGCACCACTCCTGTCGGGCGGGGAGTCTCCTTTGTGCGGGAGACAACGAGGTCACGATTTGTCCGACAATCAACTTATGACCACATCGGGCTCATATACAATTAAAATGAGTAAAAATGGCCACTTGGGCCCCTGCATTAATACTCACAACAAACATATCCCAACCAAAATATATTACATGGTTCAAGAGTTATTTCATTACTCTTAATACAAACACATATTAAAATTTATAATTCTAATACATGTTATACCAAAAACATCAAAGCCACAACCCGACTTTCTTCAAAATCGGCCTCTAAGATGAGCCGTCTTCTCGAACGCTCCCTGTACCTAAAATAATATTCCTCGGCAGGGGTGACGATTGCCCGATGGTGGAATTACCTAAATGGGTTACTCCCCACCTAAGTGCATATGCAATGATTCAATGTAAACACACACTCAAGTAAATACGTGATTCTACTTGAATGTCTACATGCCCATTCCCATGTCTCGAGTCCTCACCGACTTCCTCACATTTGCCTAAGCCATGTATGAGAAAACACCGTTTTCAAAACAAAACTTGTTGTTCTCGAAAACACACTACCGAATTTCGGTAAAAGTATTGGACTACCCTCCGAGGCGAATGTGTTGGAGAACCTTCCTACACGATTCATGGGCTCCTCTGACGTGTAATTGTTGGACCATCTCCCAACACAATTCTCCGAAAAATCATCCATTAAAATTCCTTTCGCAACCATGTTCGTTTTTCTTTTCTTTCATGTCATGCACTCACACCTAATTTCTAGGTTACCCCGGTGCATATGAAATGCATTATGCCAATTCAACACAATTTATATCAATATATCAATTATGCATATATTCTCAAATTTTGCACTCATACCACGTATTATTTAATTTTGATCAACTTGACACCCAAATTAGCTAAGCCAGGCTAATCACAATTCCATTTCCAATGGCCTACACATACAATTATGTTTATAATTTGTGTCATGTTAACATCAAGTTCATGCGACAACTTTATTAATTTCTACACAACTCAAGCCATTCACTTCAAAAATTTCATGCACACAACACATAGGCGTTTTGGTTCAATTCATACAAGCCAAGATTTGCTTTGCGATCCCAACCAACGATGGAAATGTCATTGGGCGACCCACTCACTAAGCTATCGGTTCCACTTTGTGGAAACCAAGATTCATAACCATTCGGCCTCATACACACCAAACACAATTTCTTGCATAAATTTCACCTGACTGCCCCGAGTAGTCAGGTAGGCTATTAAAATGTAGACTCAAAATTTCCATATTCGGTCCCAGTTTTGGGACCGATCAATCACGGCCTCAAATCAACCCAAGCATTTACAAAACACTTAAACAAGGGGTAAATCAAGTAGGAGAAAACCCCTACCTCACGGAGTTTGTCGAAACTCCTTGAAACTGGTGCCCACTAGTAGCCCTCGCTGCGTAAAACCACTTTGCTTCATTTTGTCAGACGTAGATCAGTGAATCCTTGAGAGAATGTGCTCTCTCTCTCTAGATTTCAAAACCCTCACTTTCTGCACTCCACCACCAGCCACTGCCGTTTCTGCCCATTTTTGGTCTTTTGAAGAAGAAGACCACTATTCAACCTTTGTCTTTTTCCTCATTAAACATTTCCAAAATTCCATTGTCCCTATAGCAGATTTTTTGACACTTTACCGCTATCCCTAGTCAGTCGTTTCCGTCGATGCTCGTGAAACATGTGTGCATGAATACATGTAGTAGGTGACTTTCACATCACATGTGGTTTCACGGCTTAGATGCGGTCTGCCTCGAAAAACATGCAAATTCCCGAAGCTGTCTCGAATTGACGAGGAAGTCTGACGTGGTAAATTTAGATTTGGCGAGGCAGTTGTAGTGAAATCCGTTAGGTCATCAAGATCAGAAAATTTTTGATTTTTGAAATTACCATTTTGCCGTTTTCGAAAATTGGAATTTTCTCGGTCTTACATTCTCCTCTCCTTAAAAGAATTTGGATTAAATTCCATTTTTCTACGTATTCAAACACGTGCATATGTGGCCTCATGACTCGAGACGGTGTCGGGTATGACAACGGCTAAAGGTCTGATGCCGACAACGATGGCTATCAGCTCATCCATATCCAAGAATGACATCAACACCCGATGTCCACCACCCTAAGGTCCAGCGAGAGAATCGAGATCCACTGACTCACGATCACCGACACATCGACTTATTTCTACTATACAGGGGAAGAAATTTCCCATCATCTCTCTAAAGGCCTCAACCTCTAAGCGAAATCTATCACACAGATTAAATTTATTGAATGAACGCTGGTATCCCAGATTCCGCTCTTCTCTAAAGGAAACAAGTGCGAGGATAAAAAGCGTGCCCTACTAATCGGGCTAGTCCCAAACACTGGTCTGCTGTACCATGAGAACTCACTGCTCTGGGACAAATCTATCGCCTCACGTGTGTGTTTGTGTGATGTGTACGATCTCACCCTTGGCGACGAGACTCTCGGCTGCGAACCCTTTGTGCTCTGACCCGACTGCAGCTCACGGCCGGCATGTGACGTCTGCGAGTACTGGGTGCTTGTCGTACCACAGGTGATGCGGTCTCGTACCCATACTGGGGGATGGAGAAATAAGCTAATATCTGCTCTGTCTCAATTTGGCCAGGGCCTGCAGATCCCTGAGCCATAGGATCCTGCCTCTGAAGCCGATCCTCCTCTTATCGTAGGAGGCTGTGTGGTGAAACATAACATCTGTCTTGCCGGTCTGAAACTGGCTAGATCGCGGGGATCTTGGGGGCTACGGAACCGCTATAGAACTTTGAGCGCTTTTTTGCTTCTTTCGAACTAGAAGAAGGTTGATCTCCCATCCTCTTAATACCCGGCACCAGTATCTGGATGCCTCGCATAACATCTGCTTTCCCTACATGGTCATAGTCGTCCTGACAGCAGAGTCTGCTCCCGCCTCAACTATTGGAGGAATTTTACGATGTACTTCAAGCGTTGGAGGTCGTTTGACCGCCACGGCTCACTATTGCGCATGCACGTGCGATAGCCGGCATTCTACCCGATACTACAGTACTCCAGCAAAGGCCTGGCGATCGAATCTTGGTGGTGCACGACGATGCCGTGGGCGACCTCGTCCTCGCCCTCATTAACCGTACGCATGTCAAATGACTAGTTAAAATTCAATGCAGTATCTCTAAGGCATAAACATAGCCCCGAGACACTATTCATATACAGAAAAATACTTTATACACAATGTCCTTGCATTCATAGGAAATGCAAGACAATAATTTCTATATATCAAATCAAAATCATCAACAAAAATTTTATTTTAGAAAATTTCATTTTAAAAGATTTTATTTCATTTGATTTTATTTTAAAATATTTTATTTTATTTTATTTTTCTCATTCCTTCTTTTTGGAAAATCACCCAATATATATATATATATATACTGCCTTGCCTATATATACTCTTACCATATATACCATACTCTGCTACAGTCATTAACTAAAATAATTTATTAAAATTTATTTTATTTATTTTGATTTTACACACTATAAAACCTTAGAAAAAAATTTCTTCACATCATTTTTTTCATCTCACAGTAGCCTCCTTTACTCCATAAATGCGATAACTGAACCATTGCACTTCATACAACTCAAAATTTTTATGAGTTAAATTTTAACCCTTATTTTTCATTTTAATTATGGACCATTTTGTCCAAAATTTCTCAAACACTTGTTCTCAAACTAACCCTAGTGTTCAACATTTTTCCTATGCTATTCACCAAGCATACAATCACACCATACATTCATAACAATCAACATGTTATGCACACCAATCACACAACACATAACAATTCATCACACGTCAATCATCAAAGTGCACAAGGAATGTGTGATCTAACCTGTTTCCCATCAAGTCCTAGGTATATCGCATACCTAACTTACCGATACTAAGCTATAACTCTAGTATCCAACATCGAGCTACACTAAGCTGCGATGTTCTTACACCCTATGACCATGGCCCTAAGCCCCGAGTCCTCGACCTTAGGTAATCATATGCCACTAGTTCTGCACTCTCTGGGCGTGGCTGTGCGAGTTCCCCCGAGCCCTAGGTGCTCGTGTGCCTAAGCTCACGATACCAGGCTGTGAAGGCGGTATCGGAGCTAGCATGGATACCCAGACCCCGAGGCTCCACTGGGTAGTCGTGTCACTGGCTACGATGCCATCTTTGTGGCGCCCAAAGCAGGTCGGGTTAATGACCAGTCGGCCGTGGAATGCTCGTGAATGTCGGGTAGCTTGCAGGCGCGCTCTGGCTCGAGGCGAGTCTCCTTTATACGAGGAGCTCTACCCGAGAATTACAAACTGTCCCGACAATCAACATGACCACATCGGGCTCATATACAATTAAATTGAGTAAAAATGGCCATGGGCCCCTGCGTTAATATTTCAGCGACAAACATATCCCGACGAAAATATATTCGGCAAGTTTGAGAGTTATTTCATTACTCTTAATACAAACACATATTAAAATTTATAATTCTAATACATGTTATACCAAAAACATCAAAGCCCTGACGAAGCTGTGAGAATCAACCTCTAAGATGGCGAGTCTTCGAAGGCGCTCACCGTACTGGGAAATAATATTCCCTACGACGGGTGAGCAATTTACTAATGGTTAAGATTACCTAAAATGGGGTTACTCACTTTAAGTGCATATCTGATGATTCAATGTAAACACACACTCAAAGTAAATAAGTGATCCTACTTGAATGTCTGCATGCTCATTCCCATGTCTCGAGTCTCACCAGGAAGCTCCCTCACACTTGCCTAGAAGCCATGTATGAAAACACTAGTTTTGAAACAAAACTTGTTGTTCTCGAGAAAACCTGCTAAATTCCGGTAAAAGTATTGAAATTTACGCCGGGGCGAATGTGTTGGAGGAACCTTCCTACACGATTCATGGGCTCCTGCGGCGTGTAATTGTTGAACCATCTCCCGACACGATTCTTGAAAATCATCCGTTGAAATTCCTTTCATGACCATGTTCCGTTTTTCTTTTTCTTCCATGTCATGCACTCACTAATTCTAAAGTTACCGGTGCATATGAAATGCATTATGCCAATTCAACACAATTTATATCAATATATCAATTATGCATATATTCTCAAATTTTGCACTCATACCACATGTTATTCAATTTTGATCAACCAACACCCAAATTAGCTCGCAGGCCCAATCAAATTCCATTTCAATAGCTACACATGTTATGTTTTATATAATTGTGGCATCATGTTAACACATCAAGTTCATGCATTAGCCTATTAATTTTCTACACAACTCAAGCCATTCACTTTAAAATTTCATGCACAACACATGGGCGTTTTTGATTGAATTCGCCTAGCCAAGGGTAATTTTATGATCCCAACAACTCGATGGAGTTGTCGGTGAGCGACCCTGGCGAGAACTTATCGGTTCCACTTTGTAGGCAGAATTCCATGGCCATTAAGGCCTCGTACACACGAAAACACAATTTCTTTGTAAATTTCACCCGCAACTTCTTGAAAGCAGTCAGTGGGCCCATCCACGAAAGGACTCGAAAATTTCCACAATTCGGTCCCGAGTTTGGGGCCAGATCAAAGAAAACAACAGCTCGCGGCCTCGAAATCAGCGAAGCAATTACAAAACACTTAAACAAGGGGTAAATCAAGTGAGAGAAAACCCTACCTCACGAATTTGTGAAACTCCTCGAGCGGAGTGCCCGCGGCGTGGCCACTCTGCGTAAAACCACTTTGCTTCTCGGCGAGAAAAATCAGGCCGGTCCGATCGGCCGAATCCTAGAGAAGGTGTTCTCTCTCTCTGGAATTTCGAAACCCTCGCCTACGCACTCCACCACCAGCCCGCTGCTTGTTTGCCCATTTTGGTCTTTTGAAGAAGAAGACCACTATTCAACTTTTGTCTTTTTCCTCATTAAAGATTTCCAAAATTCCCTGTGTCCCTTCTCTTGGATTTTTGACACTTTGCACTATCTAGTCCGTCCATTTCCATCATCTCTCTACTCATGCAACATGTGTCACATGAATACATGTAGTAGGTGACTTTTTTCACATCACATGTCGTTTCACGACCGATACCGATTACGCTTTTCGAAAAGCGATGCAAATTAGGCTTGTCACCGAATTGTGAGTCGACATGGTAGCTAAATTTACGGCGAGCGATTCCATGATGGAATCCATTTTATCTCATCGGTTCAGAAAATTTTTCGGTTTTCTTAGAAATGACCATTTTGCCATTTTTTCGAAAATTGGAATTTTCTCGGGTCTTACAAAATCTACATACGTCTATAAGATCTATAAATCTTTAAGACTATGCTTGGTTTCTAGAAAATTTGAGGGAAAATGCAAGTGAAAAAAAATAGAGAAAAAAAGTAAAAGGAAAGAAAAAATGAAGGAAGATAAAAATAAAGTTACATCCAATGTATTATATATTTTTATTTATTGCTTCAAACACATTTTATTACTTACTCTTAACTCATTAAGTATAAGATAAAATAATTTCAAAATATGCATGTCTTTTGATTTCCAGTCAGAAGGCAGATTAGCGGATCCGGCAGGGTTCCGAACGCAGGCAGAAGCGGGACTCTTTACTTGATTTTTTTTTTTTTTTTTCAAGCGAACATACTGTGGGTATGACCCGCATCTTATAAAAGAATCGAAATGTCATATACATAATGAAAGAACTACCAGGGTGGTTGTCCATCAAAATCACTCATATCTTGAGGTCCGTTTACAAATACAAAGCGTGGCACTACGATTACAAATCGAGAGGCGCGGAACCTACCATGTAGTGAACCCTGCAGTGTCTTGGCCAATCGGTATCACCGGGGAATCTTGAGAGGTCTTCTCTGTACCTGCACGATTTAAACGGGTACTAAGCTTTTCGTTTAGTGGGAAACATATGTCTTATGCATATACACATTTACTTGTTAAGATAACGAGATAATATAATTTTCATGCATTTATATTATGAACTCATACAAGTACTTCATCTTATAAAAGGCTTACGCTTATTCGGATCTCCCATAGGAGTTACGGAGCTTATTCTTATGCAGAACTTATGCTTATAACAAACTTATGTTTATTCGGGACTCAGTAGGAATTCTGAGCTTATTTGTCGGAACTTATACTTATAACGGACACATGTTTGATCGGAGCTCAGTAGGAGTTACAGAACTTGCGTAGTCGGAACTTATACTGTGAAAGCGGACTTATGTTTATTAGGGACTCCGAGTAGGAATTCTGATTTATGCTTATATAGAGGTACCCTTAGGTACTCTAGTGATACTTATACCATAGGGTTTATACTTATCTTATGGATTTACACTTGTTTGGAGAATTTGCCATAGGTATCACGGAGATTACGGGCATTATCTCTTGGTATTGCGAACTTATTCTTATACGGGAGTACATGAAGTCTTGCTTTCAAATGTCGAGGCGCGCACTTGTGCTTATGTCGAACTTATCTTATGCTCATACGGGAGTACGGTAGATGCTACGGAGTTGTATCCTTATCCGAGGGCTTATGCGGGATGCGTAGGTGCTACGAGAGTGTCAGTCTGAGAGCACCCATAGGTACTTGAACTTATAGTTATTCGGAGATGCGTATCTTGCTTGTACCTCTGAGCATATCTTATCTTCTGACGGATCTTATCTTTGGTATAGAACTTATTCTTGTATTTCGGATCTCATGGATGTATTCGGAACCCAAACATGTATTTCGATTTTATACTTGTATTCTGAACTTATACATGTATTTTCGAGGATCTTATACATGTCTTACAGGAACATATATACTTGTCTTCAGGATCTTATCTTGCAGAATTATTCTGGCCCGGTTCTTATATTCGGATCTTATTCATGTGCGAAGGTACTTGTAGGTACAATAAGTCGGAACAGATTAGACTTATGCAGATACATATAAGATATGGGCATTAGTCCATAGCGGAATTTCAGATCTGCTTAGGTACATATGGGATTCATAAGTTGAGAACATATCCAAAAACAAATGGATTTATCGGTTTATATCATAGTCATGTTCGAGTTACACTTGTTCGAAGGTACGCGTAATTTTCTTTGGACTTATACTTACCTTTATCGATATGGGAGTACCGGTGGTCTTCTTGGACTATACATGTTTTCTGGAGTAAAGAGTGCAGGTGGTCTTCTGAACTGCTTATTTTATCGATCTACGGGAGTACGGTAAGTCTTATGGAACTTATACTTGTTTCTTGTCACGAGTACGTCGTGCTATAGAACTTATGTATTTGCAGATCTGGGAATTGCAGTAGATGCTTCACGGAACTTATACTTATTTTAACGTCTGGGGGAGTACGTAGGTACTACGGAGATTAATCAAATACGGGAGTACGCGTAGGTACCTACGAGCAATCACGGGATGTACATTCAGATCTTTACTTTCTTTATTCTTTATTAGAGTCTTATCAATAAGCGTTTGACTAGGCCAGTCATAAGAAATGAGTAGTCACGCAAACCTGATAAGTACCCAGGAAAGGTACAATACGATCTTGAGGTCTTGGGTAGCACCAGCGGGAGTATTCGTCTTGAGCAAGTCTTGTAGCACTAATCGAGACGAGTGCGAGTAGCAGCAACGGGGAATCTTGAAGTGCCCAATTAGGACGGGGAGTCTTGAAGCGCTAACGGGAGTACCCAATCTTGGCGGGACGAGAGTCTTAGAGCACTAGCAGGGAATCTGCAAGTCTTGAATCGAGGACCAATCTTAGAAACTGCTTAACCGGGGAGTCTTAGGAAGTGCTAATCCCGGGACGAGAGTCTTAGGAAGCACTAACGAGAATGCAAAGTACTAATCGGGATAGAGTCTTAGAAGCACTAACGAGATCTTAGAAGTACTAATCGGGACGAAGTGTGAGCAGCCTTTGAAGTATCCAGTACTAATCGGGACGGGAGTCTTAGAAGGCACTGCGGGCGTCCACTCATTCATTCTTCGGTCCTAGGTAGTCATATTATCATATGTCTTTTAGAACTCATAACCTATATTAATCACATTCTGTGTTCATGACATATGGCTTTTCATGTTCATGTTCATGTTTCAGTTTGTTTTCAGGTTTCATATCATATTCGGGTTTCATGCCTATTCCATATTGCATTTCAGATACTTGTACGGTATGATGCCTATCCACACATCATTCAAATATTATTGTCCCTTTATGAATTTATTTTACTTAGAAATTGGAATCATTCCAATTGAATCATCCGAACTAAAGTTATGACATTTTCATGCCAAACTAGTCAATTTACCGATATTACACTGGGGACAATTTGTAATACTAATTTTCCAGTGTCTTGACTCCATATTTGACACTTGTTCTTTGTACTCATTTAAATTTAAGGTGCTAAGGGTTCTTCTCCAACTTGAATCACCCAAATCCAGACACGGCTTCGAATCGTCGAGACAATCAGGACTACTCATGATCAAGCTGACGAATTTGGGTGGAATATGACCACTTGAGTGGTGCAGGCCACTTTGAGTCAGAATTTGACGAGATATATTTCTGGATGTTTGGTTCATCTTGCAGTCTAGTTTAATTAGCCACTTGAATCACTCAAATCGGATAATAAATGAGAAAGTTTTGGCTAAAATACGAACACTGGTCAAAATAGAGTAGGGTGTGCCGTGCAGTCGACTGTCTGGTACATGTTTCAACTTAGCGACCCGAGAACCCAAAGCTATGCAGGTACGAGGTTTAGGGTTATGCCGGTACATGTCATAGAAAATTGCCCGAGAATGTGTATTTTACCCATTTTCATGCACTTTCTTCCATAGATCACTCCTATTACATCCTTCTTAAAAACTAACATGGAATCCCTCTAAAAGAACTCCCCGATACTTTTAATTAGACAAAGAATCCAAGATTCACCTATTCTACCAAAACTTTAGGTGTGAAAGATTCCATATTTAATTATGATCAGCTAGGGATTTTTAACCAAACTTCCCTTAATTCTAGAGTTAGGATGGGTTTCTAACAAAACCATGAAAAGGAACTTAATTTACTCTTGAGGCAAACCGCAACCATCGTACAAATTCTTGTACAAAAATCGTACCAAAGTCATGTATCACGAATCCATAAAAACTCTTAGTTTCCATACCTTTTGGCTCCTCATATTTGCCACTCTTAACCTATAACTGCTTCACTTTGGCCTTCACGGTTTGAGCTCTCAAATGTGAGACCAAAAATGAGACATTTTTGGTCTCATCTTCTTTATACTAAATTTTCCTTTTATTGCAAAGGTCCTCCAACTCTTGACCGTTGCATTTCAATTTTACGCTTATTTATTTTTGGCTCCGTCTTTGTTAACTTATGACTTTTAGAAGTCCCTTATTGGACAAATTACGATTTTATCCTTAGAATCTTGTAAATTTCAGTCTCTGCGTTTCCTGTTTATGCATTTAAATCACTGAAACATTCAAATTATCTTACAAAATACCCTAAACATGTCGAAAACGACTAGGGTATATTTCGGGGCGTTACAATGCAAGTTTCTAAAGAATTTTTTTACATTTTATTTTTGTTTGAGAATTTTCATTGACAACAAAAAAAGATAACAATCATTTTTCTCAGTATTTTTCCCTTACTTAGCACTTTCCATAGACCAAACACACTACAAGAAAATGGTGATTTAGCAACAAATTTTTAATATGGGAAAAATATTTCATTGCAAAATATATCTATTAGCAACAAAATTTAGAAATCGTCTCAATAGTTGTTGAACGATGTAGTTTTGGAGACGAAAATTTAGAATTTTATTTGTGAATCCTATTGACGAGGAAGAACTTTTTTGAATAAATTATTTTGAAAATAATTTGCAACAAAATTAGCTATCTACAATGATGATCTTTGTTTTTGTTGCAAAAATATTTCTTTTTAGCAAATGAATATAATTTTAAATGTTTTTTTGCTAAAAAATATTATAAAGATTTGGACACAAAATTTGTTTATTGTTTAAGGTTATTTTGCAACGAAGTGATATTTTCATCTCTAAATATTATCTCTATTTTTATATATTATTTAATTTAGATCAAATGGTGTTATATAATATTAATTATATTTGTTTCTATTTTACAATCAATTTATTTATTAAAATATTTTTTTATTTTCTTCAATTATACACTAATTAAGCCATATATGTATTTTCTTTTTAACGATTGAATTATATGAGAAAGTTTGTATTGTCTAAAATAAGATTTCACCAGCATCTTGCTTGTCAATAAGTAATTTGGCCTTTTTTGCCACAAGTTTAACTTATAAATGAAGTATAAGCCTGCCTTGCTATACTTTGAGATGCCCTATTATTAAGAAGGCAAAACTTGTTCATTATCGTAAACGCTGCAGAGTGGCGGAACATGACCAGACCATAATATGTGTATCATTTAAGCATTTAAGTAAAGTTT
This sequence comes from Tetrastigma voinierianum, assembly GCA_016808115.1. Taxonomy (NCBI): domain Eukaryota; kingdom Viridiplantae; phylum Streptophyta; class Magnoliopsida; order Vitales; family Vitaceae; genus Tetrastigma; species Tetrastigma voinierianum. The sequence continues at coordinate 159,603 of JAEQBH010001872.1, forward strand.
AGAAACTTAAAACAAGCCCTTTAAACTTTGCATTCCTCAATTTAAGATGCTTAGCTACTTATTGGACATTTCAGTACTAGGTGCCGATAAAAATTTGGTGGGCTATTAATAAAACATTATAGGGGATTAGATAACAAACAAGCTATTGATTTAGACGATTTTTTTTTTTACATAGATTAGGGTCTTTGATATGTTAACACAATCATCGAGAGGATAAAAGTTTGTACCATTTATATAATTACCTAGTTAAAGATCGATCTACAATATAACTATTTGATTGTAATAAATCTTTTTAAACCTAATATTGTATCACCTAAAAATGAAATGACAAAATTGATATTACATAAACTTTTATCAAGTGAATAAAAAAATAATTAAAAATAGATTATATAAAATTAGGTTATTTAAGTCACAATTTATTAAGAAAAACTATATAAAAGATGTTATTTGTATATGAATTGTCAATCAATCCAATGAACAAAATCAAAAGATGAGTTAAACCCCACAAGGGTAAGAGAGTAAACAAAATGGTTACATGTAAACCAATAAAAAATCGAAAAAAATCGAAAAACACCATTACGAGATGATGACAATGGGATAATAGAAACTAAAATTTAATAGCAAATCACCACTCTTGTTGTTTTGTAAAAAAAATTCTATTTTTTCGTTGGTCTTTTTTGTTATCTATATTAGTAATAAAAAATACAAAAGTTAAAAGGAGAATAAGAATGTAAAACATGTAGTTAAATATCTTACTATAATCCAATTGAGGTATTACTAAGACACATGAGCTTTTAATTATAATGGTCATTGCAAGTGAGGTTTTAGATGTAATATAAGCTTTTAGATGCACTACTAAGACACATGAGCTTTTAATTATAATGGTCATTGCAAGTGAGGTTTTTTGGGAAGATACTGTCATATATGACATCAATACTCTCTTTTGCCACTTGAAATTTGGAAGAAGTTTTTGAGCATATGATTCTACGATAAACGAAAAAATCTGAAATTTATGATAACTTTACACAAATTACAAGACCAGAGGATGGATGCAAAACACTTGTATTAAGGATCTAAAACTCCACATCCTGCAACAAACAAAGGAAATGAGATCAATTCACATTATATACCAAGATTATGTTTATTTCTCCAAAAGTACTAAGCAAAGCATCTTAGTGAAGCTTTTCTCATGCTAGATTAAAGGAACAACGTTTATGTATCACCTCTATTTCAGAAATGCCCATAGCAAGCCCAATATCTTGCTTCATCGAGTGCGATAGGCATCATTTATACCATCACAAGTCTTTATAACAAATTCTTCCAATGATTCTCAAAGTGTTTCACAAGGATATGATTATCGATTAGAAGATCGAGCCAAATTACCTACAAAGTATCCAAGGCGATTTAAAATTTAACTATTGATAATAAGATGATAATACATTACTTTGGTAAACCTTATAGAACATATATAATATAAAACCTAATTAAAAAAATCTTTCAACATCAAATAATTATAAATAACTCATGAAACAGATACTTTAGAACATCGAGTTGGCCTAACTTTATCAACATTAGAAAATAAGAAAACTAAAATTTTGAATTTTATTTGATATTTCCCAAATTTTATTTTATGATTTCTTTTCTCTCTCTACTGCATGTTGGGCAGTCAATCCATTACGCTTTTAATCATTAGATTTTGCTTTATCATTTAAACCACTGATAATTAAAAGTGGCATCATTTAAATTTCAAAATGCAATCATATGATTACCATTGTATATTTTTATTTTAAGCTACTTATTAATAGTATTTAAAATCCAATTTAAGAAATTAAGGATCTTGTGAAACCCCGAGAAAATCTAATTTTATGAAAAATGGTAAAATGGTAATTTTGGTCAAAATCCGGAATTTTTCTAGATCTCGGATGACAAAACGGATTTCACCGTTGGAATCGTCTCGTGAAATCTAGCTACCACATCGAATTTTGTTGAATTCTGAGACAGTCGAAATTTGCACGTTGTTCGAGACAACGAGTGTAGTGTAGGACACTTGGCACATTTTAAGTGGCTCATAGTGTGCCACATGTCAAGTGCAGAATGAGTCAACTTGAGCTCAAGTGTGGGGCCCACATGGACATGTGGCATCTCCTAATTGGAGGAAAATCTCAAAGTAGATGGATAAAGTGGATAAGGAAATCCAATGAGCCAATGAGAATTTGACAAGTGGCAAGTGAGGGACAAAGAGAATAAAACAAAAGAAAGAGCTCTCTTCTCCGTTTTTCTAGACGATGGAGTGAGGGGAGAAAATCAAATTCTAGAGAGAGAAAGTCCAACTTCTCTCTAGATTTCCCGGCTTTCGGACCGTCGGTTCGCGTCAGGCCAAGAAGCAAAGTTGTTCTACACGGCAAGGGCTACGCGTGGGCACCGGTTTTGTGGAGTTTCGACAACTCCGGGAGGTAAGGGTTTTCTCCTACTTGATTTAATCCCTTTTTAAGAGTGAGAAAGTCCAACTTCTCTCTAGATTTCCAGCTTTGGGGCATTCTCGGTTAGCGTGTTCGGGGCGAGAAGCAAAGTTGTTCTGCAATGGGGGCTCACGGCGTGGGCGGGTTTTTGTGGAGTTTCGACAACTCCGGGAGGTAGGGGTTTTCTCCTACTTGATTTAATCCCTTTTTAAGAGTCTTGTAAATGATTTGGAGTGTTTGAGGTCGTGAATGGCCATTTGGTCGGTCCCAAAACTTGGGGCCGGGTGTGGAAATTTTAAGGACGTTTTGGAGCCAGTCCGGGCCCGATCCACAGTGGAAATGGTCCCCTTGTGTTATAATTGTGTGTTAAATTATGGTTTGGGTGTTGTTGGGCCTGAAATGGCCATGGATTTTGGTTCCACAAAGTGGAATCGATGCTAGGTGAGAGAGTTTTGCCCTAGCATGGTCCACAGTGATAAGCAGTCCAGTTTGCATGATTGGACCAAAAATGTCCATGTGTTATTTGCACGAAATTTCTTGAAATGAATGGCTTGAATTGTGTGGAAAGAAATTGTTAATGCAAGAAAATTTAGTGTGTTAACATGAGTGTTTGAATTATATAAAAATATAATTGTTTGAGAGCCATTGGAATTAATTGGATTGTTGATTAGCCCATGTGAGCTAATTTTGATGTTATTGCCAAGAATTGAATAACATGATGTTGTGAGTTAATTTTTGTTAATATATGCATGTAAAATATATTAACATGAATTTTATGGAAATGACATAATGCATTTCATATGCACCGGGGCAACCTAGAATAATAGGTATGAGTGCATGACATGAAAGAAAATGAAAAACGAAAATGGTTGTGAAAGGAATTTGAAGGAAGATTTTCTGAAGAATTGCTTTGGAGAGTTGTCCAACAGTTCATCTCGAAGTAGACTATGATTGTTTAGAGGATTCACGCGTGGTCGCTCGGAGGGTTGTCCCGTGGAGACTTTCTGAAACTTCGGTGGCATATTTTCGAGAACAAAACCTTTGTTTTGAAAATAGTGTTTTTCTCACATTTGAAGCCCAGGCATGCGTGAGGAAGTTAGTGAGGGCTGAGAAGTGGGAAGTAATTGAGTCGCATTCTCATCCATATCACATGAACATTCAGTGGGATCATGTATTTGCTTGAATGTGTTTATGTTGAATCATTGCATGTGCACTTAGGTGGGGAGTAACCCATGTAGGATAATTCAACTACTGGGCATTGCTCACTCTGTCGAGGGAACATTATTTCAGGTACAGGGAGTGTTCGGGAAGATGGCGCTCATTAGAGGCCGCTTTGAGAAGAAAGCAGACATGTGACTTTGGTATTTATTTTGTAAAACATGTATTAGAATTCTAAATTTTAATATATGTTGTGTTAAGAGTGATGTAATCAACTCTTGAACTATTGTAATATAGTTGGTTAGATTTTTGAGAGGTGAGTATTGATGTATGGGCCCAAAGTGGCCATTTTTACTCATGTATGAGTCTCATAATGAGACACGAATTGATACGAGGTTGTGGGTTGTCAACGGACCCCCGGGATTTGGGGCGTCACAGATCTCTTTAACTTTTAAGAATAGTTTTTATTGTCCAGAACAAAAGAAAAAGGAAAATAACTTTAGCAATAAAAAATAGTTCTCTAACTAATCTACTTAAATTCCAAATTATATGTCATTCTCGGGTGACCCTTGGATATTTGGCATGAGACTTTGGATAATAAGGATGATGATCAAGAATGACATGAAATGTTCTTCCGCTTAATACTCTAGGACAAAAGGTGTGATATAAATTAATCACCTTATACTACATGTCAATACTTTCGTTTATTCCAATTTTTATTAAAAATGATCAGTTGAACAAATATTGTGATTTTTTGGGTTTTATGTATTTGATGCATGTAGACACTTAACTTTATGGGAATGTAGCAAGAACACTTGCATTGTGAAACAATGGTACTGACATTAAATGTCCAAAGAGAAATAATAGGTAGAATTGAGAACATAAGGAATTTGAGGGAAGGTTACTTTAGCAGAAAGGCCTTTTGTTCATAACCGAAGTCTTGGAAGACATTGCTACCAATTTGATAGAACATTTAGAGTAAGGTATTTGTTCCTAATATCCATATAAGGTAACTTATTCCACTCCAAATATTGATATCTATGGAAAGAACATCAAGATACAGGTTTTTTGCTCCTCAAATACCTAGGATGCAAGTGAAAATGTCCTTGGCAACAAATTTTGGCAACTTGAAATGGAAATGAGTTGATGCATGTAATTCCAATTTTGAAAAATAAAAATAGGAAATTTAATATTTTAGCAGTGGATTCTTCAATAAAGCTCCTACAAGACCCATCACTGAAAGGATTCCTCATAGTTTTAGGCATAGTAGGTTTCTTTTGTTGAAGTTGAAACTTTTTTTCCCCTAATTGGAATGATAAACCAAAACTTAAGTTGGAAATCCAGGCTAGTACTACTCAATTATTTTATAGCTCACTATGTCGGTTACTTCTCATATAATAAAGATCCAATGAGAAAACCTATTATTGCTTACTTTTTGTTATACTTCTACTATAAAGCCATTATTGCCTCATGTTTTTCCTGCCATCACTTCTATTAGCAGCACTCTCCAATATTTGGATATCACTAAGGTCATTCATAATCAATAAGGCCAAAAAAAACTCCTCGAATAACTACCCCTCAAACACACTTTTGATTTTACCTCCTAAAGGCATTTTGAAGTGTAAATATTCAACCTCTTAAGGTCGATATAATTGTGTTTATTTTGCATTCTTATATGGCATATCTCTCTTAAAACCAATATTTATAATGAAATTCGAGCCAATAATGGGGCAAAATATTCAAATGATACTTTATTCATTTATTAGATTATATACCAAGCTTAGATGATAAGTCCTCACCCTGAGGAAACTACTAAATTGTAGCCATCTGATTATGAAAAAGGAACATGCACAAAAACATTATCTAGGCATATATGTATTCAGAAGAGGACAACCTGAATATACCATATACCACATCATCCCATGGTATAATGTTATAATATACCATACCATACCTCTGTCCAGTAAAGTTTAGCGATAAGGATATATATGTTAGGATCATAGGCCATGATAAAGAGGAGTTTATGATCAGGGAAAACAAGCGAAGTATATAAATGAAAGATCAGCGAAGCGATAAGAAGCGACACACATAGAAAAGTAGCTTTCTTTCAAGTGATCCTTAAAATAGCTCAAGGCCATCTTGTATACGTAATTTAAAGGCCTTGACGTATAAAATTATTGATAAAGTAACAACTTTTCTAACATAACTATATGTACTTCATACTAAAGCCTAAGGATTCAACTTATTTTATTGTACAAACAGCGTTAAATGTATATAGCAAATCAACAACAATTAAAGTGACCGACTAGGCATCTAGTAAGAAATCAGGAAACCAACACAATCAAACATTGTTTCTTGGAAACCTAATTATTGTACTTGCTTCTGCTACAATATCACATGTTCATTATGTCTAGCCTTCAACTACTAAATTGTTTATGTACTTTTGTAAAGTAATCAAACTTATACTTTAATGGAACCTATACTCTCTTTTTTTGTTGACAGGAAAAACGATATTGCATTCAAATAATAAGGTCCATGACATCGTTAGCAAGCACTTTAAGGTGTCGCTAACCAGACTTTTAATTATATTTAGCTTCTCACATATGAGACAGTTTTTCCATACTAGTTACATAACTTCCTCAAACCACAACATGCAACAAAAACAACACACAAAAAAACAGCTTTCTTTCAAAATTATTCTTAAAATATCTCAAGGCCATACTATATCAGTAAACTTGCTTTTGCTACAATATCACATGTTCTGTGACGCCCCAAATCCCGGGGGTCCGTTGACAACCCGTCAACCTGCGAAATATCTATGTCTCATATCATGAGACTTGTACATGAGTAAAAATGGCCACTTGGGCCCATACATCAATACTCACCAAAAATACACCAACTATATACCATAGTTCAAGAGTTATTACATTACTCTTAACCGAAACATATATCAAAATTTAATTTTTTAATACATGTTATACAAAATGAATATCAAAGCCACAATCCGGCTTTCTTCTAAAACACGGCCTCTAGTAAGCGCCGTCCTCCTGTACACTCCCTGTACCTAAAATAATGACCACTCGACAGGAGTAGTGATAATTTCCTACATGGGTTACTCCCCACCTAAGTGCACATGTCATGACAAACATTCACACTCAAGTAAAAAAAAAATCCTACTTGAATGTCTACATGCCCAATCCCATGTCTCGAGTCCTCACCAGGCTCCCTCACATCACCTAAAAGCGAATGCGAGCAAAATACAATTTTCAAAACAAAAGCTTTTTGTTCTCGAAAACTTACTACCGAGTTTCGGTAAATATATTGGACAACCCTCCGAGGTGAATTGCTGGGTAATTCTCCAAAACAGTCATGGAGTCCGCCGAGATGGCGTTGGACAACTCTCGAAAGCGGTCTTCTAAAATCTTCCTTGAAATTCCTTTCACAATCATTTTCACTTTTCTTTAATTTTTCATGTCATGCACTTTCACCTATCGTTCTAGGGTGCCTTGATGCATATGGAATGCATTATGCCAATTCCAAACAATTGATGCAAATATATTTTACATGCATATATTTTACATGCATATATTAACATAATTAATTCACATAATTCATGTTATTCAATTCATAATCAATAACACCAAAATTAGCTCACATGGGCTAATAACAATCCAAGAAATTCATTTTGAATCACCCAACAACACAAAAATCACACAACCAATCACGTGAGCGGTAAAAATCTCGGTCGGCCTTTGTTCCGCATTCGTAAAGGGATTTCTTCACTCGGTTCAAAGATTTTGAGACCGATAGCAAGGCCTTCCAAGCCTCAACAAATCCCAATCCATAAAATGGTTCTTAGCCAAAGAATAAACCAAGTAGGAAAAGATCCCTACCTCTTGAAGTTGTCGGAACTCCATAAAATCGGTGCCCACGCGTAGCCCTTGCCGCATAGATTAACTTTGCTTCTTGCTCCGACAAGAACCAACGATCCGAACGCCGGGAAATCTAGAGAGAAGTCACACTTTCTCTCTCTAAAATCTGAATCTCACCCTCACTGCCCCTTTTTTTCAATTTGGAGAAGAAGAAGACTATTTCTTCTTTTGTCTTATTCATTTAATCTTTTCACTAACTCCTCATTTTGTCCTTTAGTTTGGATTTTTGTGCGTAGCTGTCTAAGCTTCATTCATCCATCCTCTCACTAATCATGCAACATGTGTCACATGGGTACATGTAGTAGGTGACTTTTGTCACATCACATGTCTCTCACAAGCAGTCATACTACACGGTGCCTCGAAAAATGTGAAATTTCAATTGTCTTGGAATTCGACGAAATTCGACGTGATAGCTAGATTTCGCGAGACGATTCCAACGGTGAAGTCTATTTCGTCATCCGAGATCTAGAAAAATTTCGGATTTTAACCGAAATTACCATTTGCCTTTTCGAGAAAATTAGAATTTATCGGGTTTTACATTCTCCCTCCTTAAAAGAATTTTTGTCCGAGTCTGTACAATCACAACAAATCACTGCATATGCAGTAAGCTATACCATGCATGTAATCCTAGTCATTTAAGTGATGGCATTAAACCACGTACCTTCATCCCTAAGCGAGATAGGTGGCCCGCATCTTGTCCCTCATTTCTCTCCATTGACTCCTCCGCTCCACGGTCTTCCACGCGCCATCCCACTAGCCTCACGGTCTTGCATCACAAAACCCCACAGTCCGGTTATCCATAATGCTGCGGTCCCACTCCTCGAGAGGTCTATCGTGTCAACCTCAATCTCTCCCTAATCCGCTCATGTGGTGTTGGATCACAGGTGTACCTCGGAGAACATGGAGACTGTAAATACCTCGTGGACACACGACATGCTGAGTGGTAAAGCCAGTGATGCGCTCTGATGCCTACCCTCTCGAGTATCTCGAAGGGCTCAATAAACCTTGACGATAGCTTCCCGCGCTTGTCGAACCTGACCACTCCTCTCTTAGGCATCACCTTCAAGAAGACGTGACCTCCAACCTCGAACTCTAAGGGTTGACGTCGTACATCAGCATAGCTCTTCTGCCACCTGCGGCGCGAAGACAACGTCGTATCAAGCTCCCTCTCGAGGTGTCTTTAATCGAATCAGGACTTGTTGATGGAGCCTGCACCGCTCGGTCGACATATCGGTGATCTGCATGGCCTTGTAAAATGCCTCATATGGTGCCATCGTATGCTACGATAAGCTGATGTTGTAGGCGAATTCCACTAGGAGCAAGTCTCTTCCCAACTACAACTATGATCAGACCATCTCGCGGCATGTCCTCAACACTGTGATCCTCACATTGGCCATCGGAATGCGTAGATTTGGAAAGTTGTGTACTCATGGTCAGCCGTGTGCCCGCTAGCCTTTGGAAGCGTTGTTCAAAGTCTTTGCCGTAAACCTCGATTCTCTATCGACATTATGGATGCGGTACTCCATGTAGCGGGACTATCGAATGGCCGGTAGAATCTCTCGATGAAGGACATCGACGCGACTGCAGAAAATATCACCGACCGTGGTCGGTCCACTATCACCCATACCACATCATGCTCGTGCGGTGTCCGTGGCAAGTGGGTCATAAAATCCATCGTGACGTGGTCCCACTTCCCACTCTGACCACCTCCCAATGGTGATAGCCTGGCGGCCGGTGCTCAGCCTTAACCTCCTGACACGTGAGACATTGTCGAAAAAAGTCCCCTACGTGTCTCTTCATCCCGCTCTAATAGTACTGGCGACGAATATCCTGGTACATGTTTGTGCCACCTGAATGCATGGAAAATCGAGAGCAGTGAAACTCCACAGAATCGATTCGGTCGACGGGGAACCACTACACAGCCCTTTATCTGAGACTACCATGATAAGACGGTCCAACCCTCGTCACATGTACCTGATTGTACCTGGTCACTGATGGACCACTCTCGCGTCTGTCCTTGGGACTGATCACTCTCTACTCAGCGACGATTGTAGGCTGCTAAACTCCCGATGTGCCCTCATTTGCTCGGTGTGCGCCCAGCCCCAGTTGTCCCTAAGAACTCCATCCATGCGCATTGCCTCTATTGAGGTCCCCCTGCGAGTAATACTTGGACTTTTATGGTATGATTACACCTCAAACTATTCACCATATCGTAGTGGCGTGAATCTTGAGTGAGCTACGGCCTTGACTCCAGCCTCGTGTGTGGGGTGGTCACGCTCATGATTCTTTAATTAGCAGAACCATAGCTACCCTCTCCCCTCGCATCAAAACACATCGATCCGGCCCTCGAGGCATCTGATACTTTGTGCCCTTGTCCCTGTCGGGATTATCAAGATAGAGGCAAATAAGCCTCCTCTTGACTCTGGAATGCCTCCTCGCATCGGTCATCCCAATCAAACTTGACCTCCTTTCAAATCAATCTTGTTATAGGTGCCGCTAATCGGGAGAAATCCTCAATGAATCTCCTGTAGTACCCAGCTAATCCCAAGAAACTACGTATCTCGAAGACTGACCTCGGCCTCTCCCAACTCATCAGGCCTCGACCTTACTCTGGGTCCAGCCCGACACGCTTTGATCTTGACTTCACGTGTCCCAAAATCTCACCTCGATAGTAAGAAACTTCGCACTAACTGAACTTGGCGTATAGGTGATGTGAATCTCTCGGCAACTATAAAACAATCCTCAGTGATACTCGTGCTCCCTATTGGGGTGGGTCAAATTCATCATGAGTTCTGATCTCTGTGATCTAGATAGGGTTGGAATACCTATGCATGAGTCCATTAATCTTGTTGGCGCATTCGTCAATCCAAGGGCATCATAGTAAATCAAGGTGCCCATAACGCTTCACGAAGCATTGTCTTAGGGAAATCTGTCTCCCTAACCCTCAGCTGATGGTAACTAGTGCGAAGGTTTATCTTGGAGTAGACTCGCGCTCCTCTCAACTGAACAAAAAAATCATCAATCCTCTCAAATGGGTACCGATTCTTGATCGTAACCCTATTCAACTGTCTGTAATCAATGCACAACCGAAGGGTTCTGTCTTTCTTCTTCGTAAATAGAATCGGAGCGCCCCATGGTGAAGTGCTCTGTCTAATGAACCGCGTCCACGTTAACTCTATGGCGAGACTGCGGTTCCTGCGGTATGAGTGCCATCCTATGCGGGTTATAGAGATGGGCGTAAGTGTAACTCGATACGGGGAGTCTAACACCCTCTGCGGAGGCAATCCGACTAAGCTCGACCGGAAGTGTTCCTCATACTCGTAGACTACTTGAGGTAGATCTAAGTCCGGTCTCACCTCGTCCTCTAGGGTAGGGCTTGCTAGCCAACCCGCCAAGCTATCGACACACGGACTCGTGCACTATCTGGGGCAAAAATATCATGTATACATGAGCCTAACCGCAGTGCAGATCCTACGTGCGGCGGCAGCCCTCCCTCGCTCTGTCGATAACAACTCTGTGGTATCGTGATCCATCCCAGGGATGACGCGAACTGACATGTCGCCAGATCTCGGGTCCACTTTGTGAGTAGAATCCCGAGATCTCTAACTCGCAACCACGGCCTCTCATCCTATCCTCCTAATCCCTAGGGGAGGAACTCACATACAAGGGCTCCTCAAGGCCTCGACCTCTAAAGCCAACTCCTATCTGGCCCGATCTGACCCATTATGAATGGTCGAAGCACGAGAATCAAATAACTCTTTGTTGCCCATAGGCGAGATAGCAAGCATTATACCAGTATAAGTGGGCGTCCTGGCGGCTTCGGCCCGGTGTGGTGTGATAAGCATAGACACGCCCACTGAACACTGGCGTCCACGCACGTGGGCCTCGTCCTCTACCTCGGCCCTTAACCGGCTGCGGCTGCACGTAGCGATGGTGCCAGTACGACTCCTAAAGCGTCGCGGCTCACTCTGGCACATGCGGGGTGTGAAGGCTCTCTGTATCCTCTCCTGTCCCACAGCTGACTGGGACTGCGTTGTCCCGAAACCCTGAGATCCTTGTCTTTGAGGGCAATCCCTCCTCATATGTCCGAGCTGTTGGTAATGGTAGCACACCATCTGCCCGACAACCTTCTTAACCTACGATACGTCACACAGTCGGATGGTGGCGACCACGGAACCCACGAACTAGAAGCCTTACGCTTCTTTCGAGCGGAAAGGCCGACTCTCCTTCCCTCTTGCTACTAACACCGCATCCACGAGTGCTGGTATACTCGATCTCTCTCTATGAGTGAGGTTGTCAACCATAGGTTCCACTTGCCTGTAGGCGAAGTCCTACAATCACGCCCGAATGGACAATCTCAGTCCATTCTCAAACCTCCTGACGCCGGCGAGTGCAGGCCACATGTCGTCGACAGCGACTAACCGTGAAGACTTTATTATATACTCAATCACAGTCATGGTCCCCCTTCTTAGCTACGCGGGAACTCCACAGGCAGCGGTGCGTGCCGCGGACCGGGAAAATACTTCCATGAAAAGATCTGTGGAACTCTGCAAGTCATTGCCTCTAGATCTCTGAGGTCTTCGCATAATTCCACCGCGCCTGGGCCTCACCCTCTGACTGGAATCACCACATTCTAATTTGATCTAGTCATATAGAGGCAATCATGCTGGAATACCTTCTCGGCATGAACCAATGATGCACTTGCCAATTGAATCTCACCTGTGAATATCGGAGGATGATGTGCCACCCCAAACCTCACGGAGGTTACTCGGACCTCCAGCTCTTGCACTAGCTGTGCAATAGCGTGTAGTAAATCCTGACCTCGGCAAGGCCTCTTGGTGAATCTTAGTGGTGTGGCTGCCTCATGGACGACCCTACATCCTCTCCATGACTAATGTCTACACATGTCAAATGCGGAGTCAGTTTCTTATGATATCTCTAAGGTGTAAACGCTTAGAGACACTATTCACATACCAAAAAATTTATTACATACACAACGTCCATGCATTCATAGGTAATGCAATACAATAAGTTCATATATTAAATCATATTCAACAAAAAAAATATATATATATTTCATTTTATTTATTTATTTATTCTTTTTTTGCGAAAGCCTCGTTGAGTATTGCTCATGAGCGGTGACTCGAGAACAATGCAGTCAAAAGCCCAGTCGGAGTGTCTGAGTGCACACACCACGGTAGAAGCTGCAGCGCGCGTGTATGCAGTCGCGTCACCGCCATGTCGCGTCATGGCTGGCCATATCATGACCCAGGCTGCGCCGTGTCGTGGCCGTATAGTGGTCGTGCGGGCCGTATGGTAACCGATGTCTGCACGGCCATCTTGGCGCTGCTTTGTGCGCCACGTGTCCGCGATATAGTCTTGTATCATGACTCGACATAAGAGAAAATGGGCGATAGCCCATTCCGGCCTCCAGCACTTGCCACTGTTTTTTTTTCACTCATTTTTTTTCATTTGTTCCACCTGCGGAAGACCATAAAAAAAAAAAAAAAAAAAAAAAAAAAAAAAAAAAAAAAAAAAAAAAAAAAAAAAAAAATATATATCTTACCATATACTCCTTATATATATACTTTATATATATATATATATATATATATATATATATATATATATATACTCTGCTATATATATTGTCATGTTCATTAGAACAAATTGAATTCATTAAAATTTATTTATTTATTTATTTTTTTCCAGTTTTACACACTGTAAAACCTAAAAAAAAACATTTCTCCTCAATATTTTTTTTTCCTATGTGCTATTCACCAAGCACACAATTCACACAACATACACAAAAATTCATACAACACATGATCACACATCAATCATCAAAGCCCACAAGGAATGCATGATCTAACCCGTTCCTATCAAATCCTAGGTAATCGTATACCTAACTTATTGATACTAAGCTATACTTTAGTATCCGACATTAAGCTCTAGGTATTTATAAACCTAAGCTCTGATACCAAGTTGTGACTCCCCAAATCCTGGGGGTCCGTTGACAACCTGTCAACTTGCGGAATATCTGTGTCTCATATCATGAGACTTGTACATGAGTAAAAATGGCCACTTGGGCCCATACATCAATACTCACCAAAAATACACCAAATATATACCATAGTTCAAGAGTTATTACATTACTCTTAACCGAAACATATATCAAAATTTAATATTTTGTATGTTATACAAAATGAATACCAAAGCCACAATCCGGCTTTCTTCTAAAACACGGCCTCTAGTAAGCGCTGTCCTCCTGTACACTCCCTGTACCTAAAATAATGATCACTCGATAGGGTGAGCAATGCTAGTAGTGGTAATTTCCTACATGGGTTACTCCCCACCTAAGTGCACATGTCATGACAAACATTCACACTCAAGTAAAAAAAAAAATCCTACTTGAATGTCTACATGCCCAATCCCATGTCTCGAGTCCTCACCGACTCCCTCACACATGCCTAAGCCAAATGCGAGCAAAAAATACAATTTTCAAAACAAAAGCTTTTGTTAGAAACTTACTCATAGGAGTTTCAGTAAATATATTAGACTGACCCTCAGGGTGAATTCTTTGGGTAATTCTCGTGAGTGCAAAACTCATCTATGTTTTGAGTTCATTTCACATGCTATTTTGTGCATTTAATATCCATATTCAAGTAAAAATCATAAAATTTCCTCTAAACTTGGTTTTGTAGGATTATTGATGAAAAGCAAGTGATTTGGCAAGAAATGAGCAATATATTTCCAAAAGAAGAGTCATGAGAGTCTCTGGCTCACTACTGGGAAGATTAATTTTCTGTACATCAGACATCAAATGGTTTCAAATTCCCTCATGTCTGCATTCTACATTCAAGAGCTTTCCAAACGAGTACTCTGCGCCCAAATCAAGTTAAAATGAAGAAGTTATGGCCCCGAGCAAATTAGAGAAGAAAAACCCGATTCTTGTCGGAAAATTAGTCGCGACATGAAATGTTGTCGCGACAGAAAGCTGGTGTCGCGACAGAAAGTTGGTGTCGCGGCCGGAAGGTGGTGTCATGACGAAAGTTGGTGTCATGACAGAAGACTGTGTCGCGACCCGACGTTTGCAACAACTGAAAAAGGCCGAGGTGGAGTTTTGGCTGAATTTCAAGCCCATTTCACCCTAGGACCATATATATACTCGTTTTTTAGGTAAAGAGGCAAGCGGGAAGATTGGAGAGCCTCTCTCATGGGGTTTCTCTCTCTAGACTGCCCATTTTCCATTTTTTCTGTATATTTTGATTTTTTTAGATTTGAGGAAAGCCGGTTTAGATGGATTTTGTTTCTATTGAAGATATTTCGGTCTTTGTATAATAGAGATTGATTTCACTAAGGTTGAGACAAGATTGAAGCTAAAAATCTGGATTTGTATCTCTCTCATGGGTTTTCTCTCTCTAAAAATTTGCTCATTTTCTTAGTTTTTCTTCTTGATTTTTATTTTAATGGATCTTGAATGATTTCAAAGGCGGATTTTATTTCTATTGAAGAGATTTTGGAGTGTTTGTACTCGGATATTCAATTTATTTCTTTATTGAGAGTAAAGATTTAAGCTCAAATCTGGGTTTTTCTCTTCTTTCTCTTGATTTCTTTCTTCATTTTCTTACTTTTTGTTTGATTAGTGATGATTGAAATCCAGTAATTGAACATTAAACACCCTCTAGGGTTGGGGATTAATTGTTGAACATTCGATTTGCGAGTTTTCGGTTATTTTGTGGGTTGAAAGCCGATTTATCTCAATTGGTATAGTTCGTATAATAGATTGTTGTTGGAATATTGTAGCTTATACCCACAAAAGAATTTGTATCTTTGCTCCCGATTTCGAGGAGGCCCTCTGAGTGACACAGAGATGGAGATTCCTGAGAGTAAAGAGCGGTAACTTAGGGGTATGCTAGACTAATATCTTGGAACTAATGAACTCTGAAAAATTACTTTGATAGATCACTAATTTACTCATGGTGTGAGGATTAATTAGATGATGTATCAATTTAGTTGATCGAGGGTTCTCACTAGTACGATGAAAGGATCTTGATCCCGAGTGTTAGCAAAGATCCTAATCAAAGGAGATAGCAAATTTTTATTAGATTTGAAGGGCGGGAATGCCAATTACATTGGAGAAGGCTTGCATTATCATGTCTGTAGAAGCAAGAATTCTTCGATCCTAAGAAATGGTTGTGAAGTATTGAAAAAAGAAAAACAATCAAATCTTAAGAGTGCCAAATTTTAAGTAGCTATTTAGACCCATTTGTCTTGAAAGGAATATGGATCTCTAACTAGTGAAATGTATGGTGTATGGAGAAATCAAGCTATACTACATTGCTCTTGGACAATCCGGCATTCAACTCCTGAATGTTGCACTTTCAAGGAAATGCAAAGCATTTTGTAAACAATTATCCCCATCCACTAGTGACTCTCTTCATACCTTTTAGAATTAAGTAGTTGTTTGTTGGTAGATTTTTAGGATTAGTTTTAAAATCAGTTTTGTTTCAATTAAATTGATTTTGTCGACATCTTACTTGGTCGCCTAAATAGTGAAGAGCCCTTGTAATCGGGGTGATCAAATTCCAATTAGAGAGAACCTCGATCCTCGTAAGTGCAAGATATCCGGACTCCACAGAGTCCACTTTGTATTACTTATGGCGGAATGCACTTGTGGAAAGGGGTTGGTGTTAGTAATACTTTCATTTCAATTTTGAGAATTATACTTACTTTTGTTTCCAATTCGATTTGAGTATTTACCACATTCACTCCTTGACCATATTTTCATATACATCATTTGGTCTCTGACAAGTTTTGGCGGATTCTGAGTGATTAGATAATAGTCCTTGGTAATAACGTCATAAATTTGTATATGTATTTTGGTCTTCTTTACAAGTTTTTGGCGCCGTTGCCGGGGATTGGTGCGGTTCACTTTCTCTCATTGGAAGTTGACATTTTGAAGAACGGGTAATTTGCTAATTTAGGCAATTTTTATTTTTATTTTTATCTTTTTGGTTGTGATTGTTTCTTAGTTAATTTTTTTTTATTAGTATTTTGTACTTTTTTTTTCTTCTTCTTCTTATTGGTTGGTACTTATGGAGGAACATTCAATATAAGATAGACTTACCTCCATAGAAGCCAAGCTTGACTTACTTCTTCATCTATTTGACCAAAGAATTCACAATAACTCAGTCATGGAACAAGAATTGCCTTATCAAGGGAGTTCGAATCCACATTTCGGGAGGGAAGAAGGTTGTCTGTAAAGGAAGCGATTTTATCTACGTAAGAGGAACAAGAAGATGAGTAAATCTTCATGACAGAAATTTCAGATTTAGATGCCTTCCAAGTCAACATAGTGCTAGATTGAAAATGTAGAAACTCGAATAGGACATGATTTGAAGCATTCAAAAGGAAAAATTCTCTAGGACCTCTCCTAGTAACACTTTGCAATCCCAATGAATGCGTGATGATGCTCCTTTGAGCAGTGTCTGAGAAATTTCCTATCTGAAATGCATTGGAAGGTGAAAATGAGCTGGAAATTGAGAACAAGGTACTCCTAAACAACTTAGATGATGAAGAGTCATTATTGGATAAACTGAAATTTGAAGAAGTAAGTCAAGTAATGGCTATTGAAAACATTTTGGTGAAGATTGACACATTTACCTTCCCCATGGATTTTGTGACTTGGGGCATTGAAGGGGATTTACAAAATTCTCATATACTAAGAAGACCACTTCTTTCCTCAAACTGCTATGGATTGACATCAACAGGGAGCTCACCTTGCTTGTAGGTGAGGAATAAAGTTCAATCTTCACCAACCATTACCTTTGATGGAGCAGAAGAGCCATGTCTGGAAAAGTGCGGCTGCTTCCAATCAAAGGGCACATGTTTGAGCAGTCCCCCTTAAGCATAAATGTGTTTACATCTACTTCACATAGGGGACTGCTTTGGAAAGAGTGTGGCTGAACCACCAGCCATAATTAAAGGGATTTTGAGTTCTTCCCTCTTCAAAGTACGAAAGAAAACATTCTTGAGCTGAATGGTTATGAAGAGGAAGTGCTTTCAAGATGAATGATTGGTCAAATGGAAACAGTATTTTTCCAATAGGTCTAGCTGGACTCTAAAAATGGGCAACTTCTTGGGGCAACCTAAGCTAGGTAATAAGTTCTATCCATTCTCTTTTCTTTTTCTATTTTTTTTAGATTTATTTGTTGTTGTTTTTTTTTTCTTTGTTGGGATGAAAATTCCGAGCGAGTGTTTCTTTTGTTGTTAGTGTTTCAGAATAAGATAAGTTTGAAGCTCAACATGTTGTCATGACTAGTTTGCAAAACGAGGCAAGAAATTGGAAAGTGGTTGATGTAATTATAGTGCTTGAAGTGTAGAAAAAAAAAATGGAGTGGAGATGTTCATCAAATTCCCGGGTTTGAGATGAAAGAACGAGTGAGCGAAATATAAAGTTGGAAGGTTCATGATAATGCTTAGAGGATAGTGAAGACAAAGAGATGAGTTTAGCATGAATGAGAAAGCATTAAGGGTTGCTATTGGAGGAATTTTGAATATATAAGCATGAAGGACTTTTGAAGGGATAGCAGTGATATGGGCAAGAGACAAAGCAAGGAGAACCTAAGGAGTCAAGAAATCATCTGCTTTGAGACAGCATTAGACATTCTAGACTTTCTGTATTGATTGAGGCTCAATGTATTTTTCAGCCCATGAGCACATTCTTCATTGAAAGAGCTTTCAGCGAGTCCTTACATCAATTCCGAGCTAAAATGAAGGAGATATAGGTATAACAAGTTGGATAAAAAACGGGGAGTTGAGCAAGAATTGTTGACGTGACCGGCACCACGGTCACAGCGAAGGCTTTGTACTTCAAACCCATTTTTTTCTTCTTCCTACTTTATACTCTATCTTGCCATACTCGCCTCAACCTTGTAACTGCCACTTTCAAATTCTTCTCCCATCCCTCAAATCCTAAATCACATTCCTCCCAATCCATCTCCATCATCTTCAAGCTTCAAAACCCGTACAAACCCACAAACTACCTTTGTTGAACGATTTTCCATCCATCATTCCAAGCATCAAGAGGAGTTACAATGGAAGAAAAGTTTTGTCTTGGTTGTTTTGTTTTTGGGTTCTTTGTGGATGTGTTGATTGTGGAGTGGTTGCATGTATTGAAGGAGGTTTTGAAGAATCAAAACTCACTAATTTGAGGTGAAGGAAGTTGGTGCACCAAGTGTTTGAGAAAATGCAAAGCCACTTTCATGAGAAACCAAATAAGCAAAGAGTGTATCAAGGGTAGTACACGATGTCAATGTCGAAAATCATCAAGGTTCCTGACCAAGTGGCGGGACTACAAGGGAGTTCACTTTCCCTGACTCTCTTTTTTATTACTCTTTTACTTTATTGCTTCTTTTTTACTCATTGCTGAACATTTAGGACAATGTTCATCTCAAAGTTTGGGGGGTGTTTATTTTTTTTGTTAGTTTATCATGTCACACCCACATGTTGCAAATGACAACTGAGGATGGGAATTACTACAGTTAACTGGATAATGACTTTTTTTGTTTGATGCTTCTAACACATCTTAGTTGGTATATATTTTTTTTTAGTAGAGTTTATTGAGTTAATTGGAGTTTTGCTTGGAGTTGTTTGTGATGTCAATAAGGACCATAAATGAACCCTTGGCATATGGACAATATTAGAGATGTAATAGGACTTTCATGCTTAATGAGTTATATCTTTAATAGGCTATTTAGTCATTGGTTTCTCAAAATCCATACACGTGGTCACTAATTACCCTTGAAAAACAGTTTTTGCTTAGGTTAGAGAAGGTTTATGAGAATCCATCTAATTTTGATCTTCATAGGTTCTAGAACTTGTTCTATTATCACTTGAGGCGAAATCTAGAGCAACCTGACAATTGAAAAGTATTATAGGCCATCCTTGGAAAGATTGTGCCTTCGAAGCTAACCTGATAATATGCATATGCATATTCCTCTAGTACCAGATGTTGAGCCTTAAAGAACCAAAATTACATTTATAAAAAGAACCAAGTTTAAATAATAACCTTCCTATATACATCAGTATCCCTCAATAAGACCAAACTCACCCATAACATGAGGATTTGAACATAATTGAAATGTATGGTGAAGAGCAAGTTTGGGGAGTTATTTTCCTATGGAAAATAACTCAAGTGGTTAAATGAGTTAAGTTGAAAATCAAAAGAGGTTGTCAAAAAAAAAAAAAATCAAGTGTAAAGCAAAAAATACAATAAAAAGTCAAGGAAGAGTAGATGCAGCCTCGCCTTCTTCCACTAGAGCAGAAATAAATCCAAAGGGGTGTCTCGACACCTAATACCCTAAAACGGTGGTTTGGGAGCTATTGATTTAAAGCTCGCTAAGGGTTGGTAGAAAGCAAGGGTTTGACATTGCACTACTCCTAATAACCTTGTCTTAAAGAAAAGGCTTCTTGATGTTTGTTGAAAGAATGCGAGAATTTGTGCGAGAAAAGTGATATGGGAGTATGGAAGGATGCACAAGCAGTTTTTGGGGGTGTTTGAGGAGTGTCACTATGCGATGGTAGAATCGGGATGGAGTAAGGAGAACATTAATGCAGAAAATATGTATGTTTGGGTAAGTTTTAGCCTAAAATGACTGCTCGACTACCCCTTACCCAAGCCTTACACAAGCTTATAAAGACCTGTGATCTTGAGAGTTGTGTGTGCCTACCATTAGTGGAGTGATAAGAACAACAGCCTATGGAACCTAAAATAAATTATCTTAGGAGATCCATACTTTATCTCAATTCTCATAAACTCATCTAGCTTGCAATTGTTTGGATAGGGAAGACCACACACACACACACTAAGTGAGAACCATGATCTAAATTTGTCTATTGTAAGTTAATTCACTATTAAAATGAATAAATTATCTTGATCATATTTTACATATTCCTTGTAAGGGTGATTCTTGAGACACATATCACATACCCCTTGCAAAGCAGTTACTCGGTTTGGTTAAATAAAAAGGGTTGAAATGAGCTCTTCTCTTCCATTTGGCAGGGACGAGCAACTTAACTTTTTCTTTGCTACGGACAAAGCAAAACATCCGGTTTGGGGGTGTTTGATGAGTGCAAAACTCATCTATGTTTTGAGTTCATTTCACATGCTATTTTTTGCATTTAACATCCATATTCAAGTAAAACTCATAAAATTTCCTTTAAACTTGGTTTTGTAGGATTATTGATGAAAAGGAAGTGATTTGGCGAAATAGTAATATATTTCCAAAGAAGAGTCAGCAAAGAGTCTCACGGTAGCTACTGGGAAGATTAATTTTTCTGTACCATCTGGAACATCAAATGGTTCAAATTCCCTCATGTCTGCATTCTACATTCAAAGAACTTTCCAAGCAGTACTCACCTCCCAATCCGAGTTAAAATGAAGAAGTTATGGCCCGGAACAAGTTAGAGAAAGAAAAACGATTACTATCCGAGAAAATTAATTCAGCGACATGAAATGTTGTCATGACGAGAAAAACTGGTATCGCTGACGAGAAGAAGTTGGTGTCAGCGACCAGTATTTGGAATCGCGACAGAAAGTTGGTGTCGCGACAGGAAATGGTGTCGCGACAGAAGACACGATATCGCCAACCAAAAGCGTGCAACTGACTGAAAAAGTAGAAAATTGAGTTTTTGACCTAATTTCAATTACATTTCACCCTAGGACCATATATATACTCGTTTTTTTAGGTAAGAGGCAAGCGGGAAGGGTGGAGAGCCTACTCTCATGGGGGTTCTCTCTAGACTGCTTGTTTTTCCATTTTAAGCTAATATTTTTGATTTTTTTAGATTTGAGAGCTTGATTTTAGACGATTTTTGTTTCTATTGAAGATATTTCGGTGCTGTATAATAGAGATTCAGATTTCACTAAGGTTTAGACAAAGATTGAAGCTAAAAATCTGGATTTTCTCTATCTCATGGGTTTTCTCTCCTCCTAAAGCTTGCTCATTTTCTTAGTTTTTCTTCTTGATTTTTATTTTTAATAGATCTTAGAATAGTTTCTAAGCGGATTTTTATTTCTATTGAAGAGATTTTGGTCTTTGTACTCGAGATATTCAATTTATTCTTGTTGAGGTGAAGATTTAAGCTCAAATGCAGGTTTTTCTCTTCTTTCTCTTGATTTCTTTCTTCATTTTCTTACTTTTGTTTGATTAGTGATGATTGAAATCCGATGTGGAGACATTAAACACCCTCCCAGGGTTGAGGATTAATTGTTGAACATTCAGATTTGCAGTTTTCAGTTATTTTGGGTTTGAAAGCTGAATTTATATAGTGGTATAGTTCAAATAATGAATTGTTCGGAATATTAGTAGCTTATACCCACAAAATTTGTATCTTTGCTCACGATTTCGAGCCCTCGGTGACACAGAGATGGAGATTCTGAGTAAGAGCGGTAACTTAGGGGTATTCTGGGCTAATATCTTGGAACTAATGAACTCTGAAAAATTACTTTGATAGATCATAATTTACTCATGGTGTGAGAGTTAATTAGATGATGTATCAATTTAGTTATTCAGAGGTTTCTCCTTAATCGATGAAAGGATCTTGATCCGTGTTACTTGAATCTAATGAGGAGATAGAAAATTTTATTAGATTTGAAAGGACGAATGCAAATTACATTGGAAAACTTGCATTATCACAATACATGGGAGCAAATTCTTGATCCTAAGAAAATAGTTGTGAAGTATTGAAAAAGAAAAACAATCAAATCTTAAAGTGCCAAATTTTACAAGTAGCTATTTAGACCCATTTGTCTTGAAAAGAATATGGATCTCCTAACTAGTGAAATGTATGGTGTATGGAAATCAAGCTATACTACATTGCTCTTGGACCAAATCCAAACATTCAACTCACAAATGTTGCACTTTCAGGAAATGCAAAGCTGTTTTTGTAAACAATTATCCCCCATCCACAGTGACTCTCTTCATACCTTTTAGAATTAAGTAGTTGTTTATTTGTTAGATTTACAGGATTAGTTTTAAATCGATTTTGTTCAATTAAATTGATTTTATTAGACATCTACTTAATTCGCCTAAATAGTGAAGAGCCCTTGTAATCGGGGTGATCAAATTCAATTAGAGAGAACCTCCAATCCTACGTGGGTATGATATCCAGGACTCTAGAGTCCACTTTGTGCCCAGCGCTGACAGTGCACTTGCGGAGGAAGGAGTTTGAGTGTTATTACTTTCATTTCAATTTTGGTATACTTACTTTTGTTTCAATTCAGTTTTTGAGTATTTACAACATTCACTCCCTTGACCATATTTTCACATATACATCATTTGGTCTCCCAACAAGTTTTTGGCGCCGTTGCCGGGGATTAGATAATAGTCCTTGGTAATAACGTCCCAAATTTGTATATGAATTGCTGGGCAATTCTCCGAAACAGTCATGGGTCCGCCTCCGAGATGAACTGTTTGACAACTCTCCAAGGCAATTCTTCATAAAATCTTCCTTGAAATTCCTTTCACAATCATTTTCACTTTTCTTTAATTTTTCATGTCATGCACTCTCACCTATCGTTCTAGGGTGCCCCAATGCATATGCAATGCATTATGCCAATTCCAAACAATTGATGCTAATATATTTTACATGCATTATATTAACATAATTAATTCACATAATTCATGTTATTCAATTCACAATCAATAACACCAAAATTATCTCACATGGACTAATAACAATCCAAGAAATTCATTTTGAATCACGCAACAACTGTAATCCATTGAAGCGGTGAAACCCTGGTCGACTTGTTCACGGCCTGTAATAAAGGGATTTCTTGCTCCGGTTCAAAAGATTTTGAGGCGAATGCCACGGCCTTCCAAGCCTCAACAAATCCCCATCCATAAAATGGTTCTTAGCCAAATAATAAACCAAGTAGGAAAAGATCCCTACCTCTTGAAGTTGTCGGAATTCCACAAAATCGGTGCCCACGCGTAGCCCTTGCCGTATAGATTAACTTTGCTTCTTGCTCGAAGCCAAGAGCCAAGCGTCCGGCAGCACGGAAATCTAGGAAGTCACACTTTCTCTCTCTAAAATCTTATCTCACCCTCAACTGCAGTTTTCAATTTGGAGAAGAAAATTATTTCTTCTTTTATCTTATTCATATAATCTTTTCACTAACTCCCCATTTTGTCCTTTAGTTTGGATTTTTGACACATGGCTTAATCTAAGCCATTCATCTCCATCCTCTCACTAATCATGCAACATGTGCCACATGGGTACATATATTAGGTGACTTTATGCATCACATGTCTCCTGGCCGTCATCGACACAGAGCACCTGTGCGCCAGCGTGAAATTAGGTTGTCTTTGAATTCGACGAAATTCGACGTGGTAGCTAGATTTCGCAAGACGATTCCAACAGTAAAGTCCGTTTTGTCATCCGAGATCTAGAAAAATTTCAGATTTTAACCAAAATTACCATTTTACCCTTTTTTAGAAAATTAGAATTTTCTCGGGTTTTACATTTTCATTTGAAATCCATTGAGGAATCTATTGTCCTTGAATATGAGAATTAATGATTAAAGGGACTTGCTTTGATTATTTTTATTTTTGTTTTACAATGTATGCAAAATTTTCAAAAATATTTTTATCCTCCAAGGAACATTATTCACACTTCCCTTTGTCCCCGTTTGGCTGGCTGAATTAATCCAATCTTAAGACCATTACAAGATATAGTTTCTCTTTCCCACCCTCTGCATGCACATAATTCGCATTCTATTGAAACTTGAGAATTTTTTGCAGTCAACCAAACCCAACGAATCACATGCATATGCAACGTGCACTATACCATGCATGTAAACTAGTCATTTAAGTATTAAACGACTAAACCACGTACCTTCGTCCCTAAACAAGAAGGGATAAGTGGCTTGTTGTCTCTCGTCCGTTGACTCCTCCACTCCACAGTGCTGCCATAGCACCCTCACTTTCGATCTTGCGTCATAGGCACAGTCCGGAGCTATCCATAATGCTGCTGGTCCTCCTCGAAGGTCCATCAGTGTCAACCTCAATCTCTCCCAATCCACTACATGAAGTGGATCACAGGTGTACCTCGAGACATGGAGATGTGAAATACCTCGTGGACACCTGACATGCTTGGTGGTAAAGCTAACAGGTACGCTACTGTGCCCACCCTCTCGAGTATCTCGAAGGGCCAAACCTCGGAGATGGCTTCAGGTGGCAGTCGAACTGACCTCCTCTCTTAGGCATCACCTTGAGGACGTCGTACATCGACATAACTCTTAGGCTGCAGGCCATGAAGACTCTTGTCGTATCAGCGCTCTTCTCGGAGGTGTTGTCTCTAATCGAGATCGGGACAAGTGATGGAGCTCCTCTCCCACCTGGAATTCTAACATAACGATTGATTTTGCATGGCCCCTCCCATACAATGCAACTATATGGTGCCATGTCTGTATACTCGCACAGGTAATTGTTGTTGTAGACGAGAGATTTCACTAGAGCCAGTGCTCTTCCAGTTGCAATATGATCCCAGGACACATGCTCACAACATGTCCTCTAACACCTGTATGGTCCTCTTTGACTGGCCATCTGTCCGTGGGTGGAAAGCTGTACTCATGGTCAATTGTATGCCCATAGCCTTTTCGAAACTCTTCCAAAAGTGTTACCGCAAACCTCGGGGTCTCTATCGGAGCCACTATGAATCTTAGTACTCCATGTAATAGGACTATCTCTCGAATATACATGCGACGAATCTCCAAATGTGAAGGTCATTCCTTGCAATTTAGAAAATGTGCCGACCGTGGCCAGTCCACTATCACCCATCTTTGCATCATGTCTTTCTGCGATTGTCAGTGGCAAGTGGGTCCTTGAAAATCCACATGATGGCGTGCTCTCCTTCCACTCAGCCACCTTTAATAGTTTGAAGTAGCCTGGCAGCCACGGTGCTTAATAACCTGCGGCAGAGTGAGACATCATCGAACAAGTCACGTGTCTCTTCATCAGCTCCATTAGTATTGGCGACAAAGATCACGATACATCCATTGCCACTGGATGCCACCTGACCGTCGAAGCGATGAAACTCCTGAGATCTCCTCTCGAATCAGTCCAAGCGGGGAACCACTACCACGTCCTCTATAAGAAGACTACCATGCAGTGGATGGTCGACCCTCATCGCCCTGTCCACAGGACTTGATCCTTTCTACTTTCAGCGAGAGCGGTGTAGGCTCTTAAAGCTAAGCGTCTACTGGCTGCTTCGTTATCACTGTATGGCTTGTCGCGATGCCGGCATCGCCCTCTCGGGAAGATATACTAGTCAATGCTCCCCGTGACTTCCGACTGAGTGTGCTTCGTTCTTATTCGTATGCTGAATTCTATTCTCAAGCGTAGAAATTAAGGTTATCTAGCATTATAGTACTGTGGGAGTCCACATGTCATCTCCATAGGGTAGTCCCAGGTGGTGATCCTTAGGAGCTATTCTCCCGAAGGTGTGTAATTGAAAAGGAAATTATGGGGTTGTGTTTTGTTGATTTGAAGATTGATTAAATTGGTATTTTAAAATAGAAAGGATGATTCTTTGGAATTCTTAGGTTTCCACTCACTAACGATCACGTAATTCCCTCTTAGTTTCACAGGTCTCATCCCAGGGGCCATTGATAAATGGTCTTCGATGGAGATTTTTCTTTAAATGCTCTTTTGAAAGGAAAGATAATTGAGCGATGTTAAACACTTGTTCCCAATTAATTCAGGACTCTTAGCTTGCATTTGTATTCGAAACCTGGCGTGTCTTAGGATCTCTCGTTAACACGTTGTCGAGGATCTTGACTAAGGTTTTCTGAAGTTTTCTACAAGTGAATAACATCACACAATCCATTGAAGTATAAAGAGGAATTGAGGGAATATACCTTGATCGGGGTGAGTTTCACGTAGAATCGGCATAAATTTAAGAACTCCATGGAAATTATAAGGTAATTCATAATTGAAGAATTTATTCATAAAAGGAACTTTGAGAAAATCGGAATTCAATTGTGAAATCAGGAATGAAAAATAAAATTCTGAGAATGAAAACGAGATGTATGTTCCTCTTGAAGATTACATGCGCTTGAATAAAATCTCGAGAGAAATAAAGTCTTCAACCTAATCTATAAAAACTTTGCCAAAACTATAGCGAAAGAACACTTCTACGAAAACCTAACCACCGAATCAAAATTTTGCCTTATCGCCTTGTATCCTATGGCTTTTATACCCCTCTCCAATGTGATCCCGCATTAAAAGTTGATTGACAAGCGTGCCCTTGCGTTAGGATCAAATGCCTGCTCAATTCCCGCAGTTTTCACACAGGTGTATCGGTACATGTTAGTGGTGTACGGGTACATGTTGCTCCCTGCCACTTTTACGCATAGATTAATCTTGGGGTACATGTTGAAGGTATGCTAGGTACATGTTGCTCTTGCCACTTTTACGCAGGTGTGGGTACATGTTGAAGGTGTGCGGCACATGTTTAACTCTCTAGTGCTACCGGCATTGTTGCACTTCGGCTTCACCGTCGGTTGCCGTCATCCTCGATGATCCATTATTTGCTTCGGGACATAAATCCTTGTACAATTATGCATTAGACTGAAAAACTTTGTACAAGTCCGAGAAGCAGCGATTAAAGTACCTATTCTCATGCAAAGCGTAGGCAACATGTGACTTGAAGGTGCTAAGTTCTATTTGTAATTATTACTCAATTGTGTATTCAACCACACCCCGACTGCGTCTTGCTAGTCCTAGCAAAGATTTAGACTTGAGATACCCTGTGGTTATAGCTCAAACAAGTGCGCTAAGTACGATTAAGCTTTACCAAGTTTCTCAAAAGTAAATATTAAACATAATACTTGACTGTATAGGATGCACGTGTGACTCAATTAAAACTACAACCACGGTCTAACAATAGAACATATCCTCTGAAGCTAACCACAGATCAAGCTATTCATAAAAGGACCATGGAATTAAAGAAAGAAAAGGCTGCCATGGAAGTATTGAAATTTGAAATGATCGATATTATAAAACAACCATTTAACATAAACCTGCCTGCCTTCTATGCAAAAAGTCAAAAGAGCAACTAGCTAGCACTAGAATCAGAGAAGGTCTTAAAGGTTTGTAATGACCATAGGCTACAAAGAGGTAAAATGAACAAAATGGTGTGGCATAACATGGGTTTAAAGGTCTTCTACCCAATTGCCAGCACCACCTAATCCCTGGCCTAACATCTTTGGTACACGACGTCCTCCTCATCGTGCAACGAGAAATGCGTCCTCATCGGCTGCGATTTCATCCAAGCTCCTCGAATCTCCACCGAAGTCGGGAGAGTGGCATGCAGCGTAAGGCTCTCCCTCGGAAAATATGACTCGAGCTGGAGGCTATGATCTAACACTTTGTTTCCCAAAATGCATTTGAACCATCCTTTAATTCGACGCTCCATTCTCTTCAACGGGGAGGTGCTCATAGGTGCAGGTGCTGTAGATGAAGAGGCCCCAGGAATAGCCACTAGAGGATGTGAAGGTTGGGGTCTCGTAGATGCGGCTCGGCTCTTGGCCTCCGTTTGGTTTGTAATAGGCCCCAGCCTAGGAAGAACCCTCTTTTCCTTAGCTACTCCCCTCATCCCCACGGCTTCCACAAGACTCGTCACAAGGATGAGATAAGTAATACTGCTCATGTGAAGGCTGCGGGAAGTCCCTCATCACGCACCATTATGACCAAAGCATGGTCGATAAGCTTCAGGTCATCACCTCGTATAAAGCTGCGTTTGTTCTGCGCTGAAGATTTCTCATTGCCCTTTGGTTCGATTCTATCATGGAATAATGCTTATTCATGTTATATTCAAACCCGAGCTTCCACGGCACAAATTAACTGCGTGCGCAACCACTCATGGCCCGCAGGTGTGAGTGCACATAACCTCGTGAATAAGTGGCGTCGAACCTGATGATAGCCTAAGGGGGTAAGGTCGATCTGCGTTTGCGGGGCCGAACATGCGCGTAGGGAATGAAATTTATCGAATCGGGGTAATCCGTGTTGCTTACCCGTCACGGTGGTCTGTGCAAAGGTCTCAGCACGATTTTCTCTCAAATTAGTGTAGAACTCTGAACGAGTGAGTAAATACCCTGAGCGTCGGTACCACCTGGCCTGGTCGTGCTGAATAAGCACTTTAATAGGATGGGATCTGAAATGTTTCCAACTTCACACCTCTTTTCGCGGGTGAAAATC
Organism: Tetrastigma voinierianum; assembly: GCA_016808115.1. Classification (NCBI taxonomy): domain Eukaryota; kingdom Viridiplantae; phylum Streptophyta; class Magnoliopsida; order Vitales; family Vitaceae; genus Tetrastigma; species Tetrastigma voinierianum. The sequence goes on from JAEQBH010001872.1 coordinate 188,418, forward strand.
CTGTTATGTCATTAGGCCCGTTTTCTGTTCGGACTAAAACCCTCGACAAACGCCGGCTCATCATCATCTCATCCCCACTTTACATTCATTCCTCACTTTCAGAAGATGAATCTATTTGCTTTCCTTTGTAACCTTTCTTGGTTTGTGAGGAATTCAGTTTTCTTTCTTCCACGGCCGACTCCATAGAATTTGAGGGCACTTTCCCTCCCGGTATTCTTGGATCTTGCCATAGATATGGCAAGAATAGTGATGATGGCACATATATATTTATATAAAACAATATCCCAGGCTGTTTAAAGTGGAATTTGGCCAGTCTGAATCAGGACATAAATTTCCTCCCATACCATCGTGATGAAACCCCGAACCACCAAGTAAAGAAAACCTGACAAAACCACCCGAACAAGTCTGCATAAGAATGAATAGCACAAAGTGCTCTCAAGGGTGCGGGGAGGCTTACCACGTCTGTACGAGGAATGTAGAAGAATCCGGGCCTGAGCGATGGAAACACTAGCAGGAGCAGGCAAACTTGGGGTTGCTTGTGTGAGAGGGCAAAAGGGGTTAGGGTTTGGCTTTGTAGAGAGTGGAGGGGGTTGTGAATATCAAAAGGCACAAAAATTAGGGTTAAAAACCCTATTTGCCCAAAAATCGGCCCCATGTACCGGTACATGCTAGTGAATATCTGGTATGTTGGGCTCTTGCCACTTTTGCATAACATATGCGGTACATGATAAACGCTCTTAGGTACACTGTTCCAATTTGCCAATTTTTATTTATTTATTTTTTTATTATGACATATATCAAGATATTTTTACAAATTGGGAACAGTAATACCAATGTAAAATCTATCATATCGTACTTTCCATCGGGTTTCATTGCATACTCACCTCTCTTCACCGCTATATTCTGCCCCAGGTGGTAATGTTCATGGAGTTGATAACTGTATTCCCTTCTTAGACAATTTCAATCTTTCCATGGGGCCCACTGAATTTCTGGTGATCAGGGTTTCTAGGGTTTGAACAACTTGGCAACAAGGCTGAAATAGGTGCAAAAGGTGAGCAATGCGAGTTCCACAGTGTAAAATAGAAATGATGGCCTCTGTCATTTTCGATTATGCGAATGTTCCTCAACGACTATGATGCATATAGTTAACATGACATGCCAAATTAATGCACAGATGGGAGTACAAGCAGGCAAGATAAGAGTATGAACATTAGGTCCGTGGTTTGTGTAAGTAATAAGGGCAGAAAGCAAGGGGATAAAGTCCAAAAGATGAATATAACGATTTTTGTGCATGCTTGTTAAAGTGTACATGCATTGAATGTTGTAGGTGTGTGAGATCATGAAGCTACTCGCCATTGCGAATTCAAGTATTATACCTAAAAGAGCACAATTTGAAAAAATTTCCATAAGAACATGTAACAATATGGATTGGAGGTTCGACTAGTGTCTTCTGCACTTGAAAAGCGAAACAAGCATTGTCCTCAATTCATAGAAACGAGAGGACCACCAATGAAATGGAATAACATAGAAACTAGGGCCCCTATTTTTTATTTTATATTTTATTGAGAAAGCTTAAAATGAAATAGAGACAATAGAAATAAAATCACAAGCAGTAAAACAAAATCAAAACTATATACAACGGGTTTAGAGCAATTTACTGCGAGAGGATCACATTGGAAGCGGATCTGCAGTCTCACTATTCTCTTGAAGATTGAAATGCTCGAGGAATGGCTTGAGCGTGACCGCTGACTTTGAAGAACTTTGGGTATGGAGTTTTCAATCTCCATGGCTCAGTATGGATAGTCTACCTTAACAATGAATGGGCCGGAGTCAGCGAAGCGAAAGTTTTTCTGAAATAATGCGGCCGGAATTTGTCTGTGAGACCTTTGGTTTAGTTCGAGCGTTCAGAGCAATAGTCTTGTCATGGAACAACTTGGCTTGCTCTTATAAATCCTGGAGCTTTCATATTTCTCATACAATTCATCGAGCTCATTTAGGCTGCAGCAAAGTCTTTGCTTACAGCGAGTTAAATCGAAATTAAAAAGTTCTAATAGCCCGATAAGCGATTGTTCCATTTTATTTGGCGAGATGACAAGCCTTTCCATAAGCAAGCCTATAGGGAGACATACCAAAGCAGGTTTAAAGCGTGCGGTAGGCCCGAGAGCATCGGTAAGTCGGAGTGACGTGCTGCGATTTGGAGCAACCGTTTTCAAACTATGTTTTATCTCACATTAGCTAATTGACTTGTCCATTAGTGCAATGGGTGGTATGTCGTTGAAACTTTATGGGTGACTCCATATTTTTCAACATATTTGCAGTCGATTACAAAAGTGGAGTCCACCATCACTTAATAATTTTGAGGGTATTCAAGCGAGAAAAATGTGTTCTTTTATAAATTTCAAAACAACCTTATGGTCATTAGTTCGTTGGAATAGCCTCGACCACTTAGACACATAATCAGAGATAACATAATGTAAAACACCCACAAGAAGGGGAAATGGCCCAGCTGAGTCTATACCCAACGGGTGAGATTTCCTAATAATTAGAATGGAATTAGGCATCATGTTCCTCTTTGTGATTCAGCCTAATTGTTGGCAGAGCCTGAAGTTTTTCAAAATTCGAAACAATATTTAAACGGAACAGGCCCGACAAAACCAGCTTAAATATGCACGGTTTTCTTGCGGACGAGATAAATACCCTCCGGCTTAGCATAGCAAAGGTTAGGATCTGTCTGCTCATCATTAGACTCACATCTTCTCATTAATTGATGCAGGCGGTATTTAAATAGATATGGATCATCAAGTAATATTCTTAATGTCTGCCAAAATTCCTTTTTCTGTGAAGTGTTGTGTTGGAATTTGACCCCGATTGCACTAGGTAATTCTGATGTCGGCGTACCATGGGCAATGAACAAGAGCAAAAAGCTGCTCATCAGAGGCTTATCGCCTATGGGCACGCCATGAGAATTTGATTCTTGGTAATCGAGATAAATAATTAGGCTACATTCTCGGCTCCACTTTTATCTTTAATGAGTCGATTTAATTCTTGGCATAGTAGAATCCACCTAGTTAGCAGGGCTTGGTATCCTGCTAGAGAGCGGGTACTTGATCTTTGCGTGATCTATAGAAAATGGTGCGAGGAGAGCTCTGATGTATGGCCTAAACTTTTCTAAAGTAGGCGTGGCTAAAAACTCCTTACGTGGTTGTGTAGTTTGCCAGTGATCCGGTCATCTTCTTGGCATAATGGATTACAAAGCCTTTTTGTCTTCCCTTTGTCCTAAAAGCGACCCCTATAGCATAGTCACTAGCGTCACACATGATCTCAAATGGAAGGTTCCAATTAGGAACCAGTAGAGGCGACATAACATATTTTTGAGTTTGCTTAAAGGCGTGCGCCTGAGAGCTGTGACCATGTGAAGGGACATCTTTAAAACAAAGTACATAAGGGAGACCAGAGCTATAGCACTAAAGTCTTTTATAAATATAGAATCCGACATGGCCCAAGAATGATCTTATGTCTCTAACACACTTAAAGTAGGTAAATTGCGGTCGGCTCGACCTTGGCCTTATCAGCTTCAATCCATTCTTTGACCTGCCTCTTTAAAGACAATCCCCTTGTGTCCTGTAAAATGACACTTTTAATTTAACACAAAGTTCTTCTCTTGACATCTCTCTAAAATTTTACGTAAATTCTCCAAACAGCCCTAAGTAGCAAGGTCACCAAAGCGAAATCGTCCATGAAGATTTCCCAAAATGATTTCTATCTGAAAATTCCATCGTACGCCGTTGGAAGGTTAAAATTTTTATTCACATAATCCAAGGCATTTTCCTAGAAACAAAAGTACCAAAAGGACGAGTAGATATGAATTTTCTCTTGGTCTTTAAGCTATCAATTTGATTGTACCACCAGTACCATCGGGAAACAATAAAATTCATGCCACGTAACTCTCTCTAACATTTGATCAGCGGGGAGAGGAAAGTGAGTCTTTCCCTGAGTACCCGTGTTAAGCTTCCTATAATCTATGCACACCCTTCAACTGAAGTGACTACGAGTAAGGAATTAACTCATTATTTTCATTTGCAACCACGAGTGACTCCGGATTTCATAGGAACTACATGTTAGGCTAACCCATATTGTCACTTAATCGGAGTAAATAACACATCCAATGTTAAGGTTTTAAGACTTCCTTCTTTACCTTCTTTCATTATTGGGTTCAATCGTCTCTGTAGTTTGCCTAGAGGTTTAACATCTTCTTCTAAGTAGATTCTATAATGTACGGATCGGAGGATGAATTGCCTTAATATACATAATTGTCCATCCTAGAAGCTGGATACAGTAGTTTCTCGATATCTCAAAGTTGATTTTCTTGATTCATTTCTAAGGAGGGAAGATATGATTCACAGGAAGAGTTTCTTACGCCCCCCTAAGAGGCATATTTGAGGTGTGTTAGTAAGGGGTTTCAACTCAAGCAGGTGGCTCTCCTCGAAGAGCAATGCCTTGTCCCTCGATTGGTAGCAATGGATTGAGCTCAGGTGCAGCCCATTCACTTCAATACTCTCGTTATGCTCGATTATATACTGGAGTGTAAAGGAGCACCAGATTCTAGTGTGGTCACTTCCTCATCCGCTCGGGCTTACCAAACATGACATAGAGGTCATCATGAGACATTATCGAGTATTTACATGCCCATAATCAACCGTAATGACCTCACATCTTCTTAGATAATTTCCCTTGATAACATTAAAGATATTGATTAGCAGTCATGTTTCGAATAGTAGTGTCATTAGGCCTCTACAATGTATAATGGCATTGTGAGTTGCCAAAAATGGTCTACCAAAATTCTTTGGGAGGCCCAGGTTCCTGGTTCTACAGGTTAGTGCTTCGAGCCACACAACAAAATCCACGGGAAGTAGAACTTGTCCACTTTGCCTTAGCCATCGCCATATCCCTCTAGATTTTTTACACTACGGTCGATAATTAAGAGGAGTGATGTTGGTTGCTCTAATTCTCCTAACCTAGGTCCACATATCTTGATAAGGCAACAAATTAACGCGCTCGTCCACTGGGCATGTCCCGACTTGGAATTCCTATACTATAGAAATGATAGGGCTTCTGGATCTTTGTATTTTGGGGGCAAGTTGTTTGAATCGGTGAGAGTAGATTGCTCGATCATAGATACCTCCTTATTGACACCTAGTTTCCTTTTTACTGTGCACAAATCCTTAAGAAACTTAGCATATGATGGAATTTGCTTAATGGCATCTAGTAAAGGAATGTTCAATTTCACTTGTTTGAATAATTCATAGATCTCATAATGGTTATTCACTTTCTTTGAGGTTCTCAGCCTATGAGGATATGGAGCTAGAGGGATATGGGTAGCCTTATCTTCCTCTGTCTCACCATCAATAACATTTGTCCTAGGGACATAAGGCTTGTCTGACACCTCATCATCTCTGACCGATTCACTTTGAGACTCTTGCCTGGTTCCTTGGTTTGAATGGTTTTGTCGACTACCTTACCGCCCGAAGTAGTGTTGCCCTGATATTCAAAAGTACCCTCACTTGGACACGACTCCACACTATTTTGACCTTGTGGGTTTTGGATAGGTTGAGATGGAGTTTCCTTTTCTTGATGAAAATGCTACCCGTACTCAGGGTTAAGCTTAGTTGTTGGGATCTCATCATTGGGCTTGATTCGAAATTACATGTTTGTGGATTGTTGGAGTGCAGCCCAAACTTTGTTACTATATCCTCCAAATTCTCTTATATGGGGTTATTAAAATTTTGTAGGTTTAGATTCCCTTGATTCGACGGATGAAAACCTTGAGATTTAGGGTTCCACGAGGAAATCCTTAGGGACCTTGATTACGAAATGGAGGAGACGGAATTTGTAAAACCATAGTTTTGATAATAGGGGCCTTGATTTGTTTGGCAAGTTATGTAGGCCTCCCTCATTTCTCCAACTAAAATTGATTGCTTACCCCATCCTAGATTATATGTTCAGAATAGCAAATTGAAAGTTTCCTTTGGTAGTTAAGGGCACATTGGCTTGCTCTATGCAGTTGCTCCCTTAGCGAAAGGAAGGTTTGGGCGATTAATAGTTGGAGTGTGTAGAGATCATCGCATATTACACATGGCTCCTCCACTCTGGAGTCCTAATAAAATTACCGAGGTACTTGAGGCACACTAGTTACCTCGTTCACCTTTTTCGTCTCTATGGCCTCAGCTTTCTTGTTAAAATTGGCGATTTTGCTTACTGATTCATCATTCTCTTTTAAGTGATGGTTTCCTCCCCCTATGGGTGTGTTATGCTTTAAGCGGTGTCTACGAGTGTTAGTCTCCCATGTTCGGGCATTTTTACGCTGTAATTGTCAAGAGTTGGTGTTACTCCCCTAGCACTCTTTTCATAAAATTCTCCAGCACATCATTTGGATGTATTATTTTATTATTCAGAGATAGTCCTTGATGAGAAATGCGCATACAGTTGTCCCACATCCAAACCATGATGAGGGATAGCATGGAGAGATCCTTGTATCTCTCATCACGCAGCAAAGGTTCACGGCTTTTAAGAAAAATTACGATTGCTCGCGTAGAAAGGAGCATTGGTACGTGCGGGAGGAAAAGAATTTGTGGGGAATTCATTCAGCGTATCTTCCCATGTAAAGATTGAGTTGGAATTTAGAGAATGAAACAAAATTTTGGCTTTCTCCTTGAGCAAAGGAATAAAACCAAGCAGTTATGTGGAAGGTAGGCAGTAGAGAAATGCGCACCCAGAAACATCCTCGAAGTCTCATGAATGAGTAAAGGGGTTCTCATGTCGGCCAGTATACGGTAAAAGCGGATCATTTTTCGACTAAAGCGGGGAATTAGTTGGCCTCTTCGGTGGCGAATGCATGAGTTTGTTGTGGTTCGTTGTGGTTGCAAGATCTCTCAGAAGAGTTTTTCACATTAGGTAAAGAGGCCGGGGACCCCTATGTTGGTTTATTTGGAAATTAACATTTGCCCCTCCCTATTCTTGGTGCTAAAAGTGTCAGCACCATCTCCATGTTATTGGAGGATTCATAGATCCTTTATGGAGTTAATAGGAATCCCTTGAGCATGTTCATTAAACAAAGGTTGCTGATTCCCAGGATGGTCCATTTGAGGTATAACGTTATCTTGAGACAATTGACTTATTATGGATTCCTCAGAATTTCTAGGAGGTGCAATTCTTACAAGTCGGCGTTTGCTGGGTGCGAGGCCCAACTTGAGCATGCACTAAACCTGCCGTCCAGAAAACACCAGAGATTTCTCACAAAAACAAATTAAAAGAAAGTAAGAAGCGTCTGGATTTGCAGTGCAATTGCAAATTACCTCTAGCTTCTCTTCGAATCAAGGCCCAGTTAGTATCGCCACTCACACCGACAGCAGTGCTAAAAATGCTTCGTTCTTATTCGTATGCTGAATTCTATTCCCAAGCGTAGGAATTAAGATCGTCTAGCATTATAAGTCTTGTAAGTCACGAGTCATCTCACGGGAGTGGTCTAAATTGTTGATCCTTAGGAGCTATTCTCCCGAAAGGTGTGTATTAAGAAAAAGAATTGGCAGATTTGTGTTTGTTGATTGAAGATTGATTAAATTGACTATTTTAAAATATAAGGATGATTACTGGAATTCTTAGGTTTCCACTCACTAACGATCACGTAATTCCCACCTCTTAGTTTTACAGTCTCATCTAGGAGCCATTGATAAATGGTCTTCGATGGAAGATTTTCTTTAAATGCTCTTTTGAGAGAAAGGAAAGATAATTGAACGATGGCCCAAACACTTGTTCCCAATTAATTCGGACTCTTAGCTTGCATTTGTATTCAAGCTGGCGATGTCTTGGGGATCTCTCGTTCACACATTGTTAGAGATGCCCAACTAAGATTTTTCTGAGTTTTCTACAAGAGTGAATAACATCACCACCCAATCCATTGAAGTATAAAGAGGAATTGAGGAATATACCTTGATCGGGATGAGTTTCACACGTAGAGAATCCCAGCATAGAAATTGAAACTCCATGGAAATTATAAGGTAATTCATAAGTAGAGAATTTATTCATAAAAGGAACTTTGAGAAAATCAGAATTCAATTGTGAAATCTAGGAATGAAAATATAAAATTAAAGAATGGCTTGAGATGTATGTTCCTACCGAAAGATTACACATGCGCTTGAATAAAAATCTCGGAAATAATGTCTTCAACCTAATCTATAAAAACTTTGCCAGAAACTATGGCAAAACACTTCTCTCTCTAAAAACCTAACCCTCGAATCAAAAGCTGCCTTCTCTTGTATCCTAAGGCACACATACCTCTCGATGTGATCCGCATTAAAGTTGATTGACAAGCGTGCCCTTGTGTTAGGATCAAATGCCTACTCAATTCCAGCGATTTTACGGTGTGGTACATGTGTGGTTATGCCGGTACATGTTGCTCTGCCGCACCCGCATAGGTGTCTGGTACATGTGAAGGTGTCTCTGGTACATGTTGCTCCACTGCCACTACGCATAGGTGTCTGGTACATATTGAGAGGTGTACGGTACATGTTGCTCTCACCAATTCTTTTCGACATTGTTGCACTTCCGAAACTTCACCAATCTGTTGCCATCATCCTCAATGATCCATATTTGCTTCGGACATAAATCCTTGTACAATTATGCATTAGACTACCAGCGTCTGATCCGAAACACAAAAGCGTGATTAAAGTACCTATTCTCGTAGCAAAATACTTGAAGGCAACATGTGACTTGAAGGTGCTAAGTTCTGTTGTAATTATTGCTCAATTGTGTATTCAACGAGTGCATCAACCACCACATTTGCCTTACCAGGATGGTAATGCAAAGTGAAGTCATAATCCTCTAGGAACTCCATCCATCCGCGTTGCCTCATATTGAGGTCCCGCTACATGAAGATATACTTCAGACTTTTATAGTCCTAGTACACCTCGAACTACTCACCATATAAGTAGTGGCGCCAGATCTTCAAGGCAAAGACTACGGCCGCCAACTCCATTTCGATATTGGGAAGTAGTGCTCCATGATTATTCAAATGATGGAACCATAAGCTCTTTTACCCTCCGGGACGCATCAAAACATCGATCCGGCCCTCGAGGCATCACAATACCACTGTGTACCCCTGTCCCCTATCCGGGACTATCAAGATAGGAGTTGCGGTAAGCCTCCTCTTGACTCTGGAATGCCTCTCTCGCCGTTCATCCCGATCAGGCACCGGCCTCCTTAGGTCAATCTCGTCATAGGTGCCGCTAATCGAGAGAATTCTTAATGAATCTCCTATAGTATCCGGCCAATCCCAAGAAACTATGTATCTCGGCCCGAGCTTGGCCTCTCCCAGCTCATGCGGCCTCCAGCCTTCTCTAGGTCCACTGACACGCTTGATGTTGACACACGTGTCCAGTCACCTCGATAAGCCAAAACTAGCACTTACTGAACTTGAGGCGTATAATTGATCTCGCAGGCTGTAAAACAATCCTCAGTGATACTCATGTCTCCCACTTTCTGATTGGCGTAGATCAAATGTCATCCTGAGACTACAACAAGTAGTGTAGATAGGGTTGGAATACCTTATGCAAGAGGTCCGTGAATGCGTTTGTTCGTCGATCAAAAAGGCATCACCGTGAAGCTCAAAGTGCCATAACCGTCCCTAGCGTTGTCTTGGGATATCTATCTCCCTAACCTCAAGTGATGGTAACAAAGTGCGAAGGTCTATCTTGGAGTAGACTCGGCTCCTCTCAGTGATCAAATAAATCGTCGATCCTCGTGATAGGTACGATTCTTGATCATATTACATTCATTGTCGATGAATCAATGCACGAATCAAAAAGTCTTGTTCTTCTTCTTCGCAAATAGAACCGGAGCGCCTCATGGTGAAGTGCTCTATCTAATGAACTCCAAGTCCAGTAGCTCTTGTAAATGAACTCTAAGTTCTTGCAACTCAACTGGTGCCATCCTATGTGGAGTCATAGAGATGGGCGAAGTACCAGGATGTAACTCGATACCGAAGTCTACAACCCTCTGTGGAGGCAATCCCGGTAGCTCATCTGAAAAAACATCCTCATACTCGCAAACTACTAGGGGTAGATCTTAGTGCGTCTGCACCGTCCTCTGGGGTAAAGGCTTGCTGGCCAACCCATTCTTGTCACGACACTGGCGGTTTCATTACCTTTATGCAGGACCGAAATATCATGCTTATCCTGAGTCTGACCACGAGTGCGAGTCACTGTGTAGGGCGGTAGCCCTCCTCGCTCATGTCGATAACGACTCTTGTAAGGTACATCAGCGATCCATCTCAAGGATGACATGAACTCCTAACATGTCCATGACCCTCGGGTCCACTATGAGTAGAATCACAGAATCTCTAACTCACTGACCTCGACATATCATTCATCCTCGCCACACAATCCACTGAGGAAGAACTCACATACAAGGAGCTCCTCGAGGCCTAAACCTCTAAGCCCGACTACATCACAAGTGATCACGGCCAATGAATGAATGTAGGCTTACGGAATCAAAATAACACTCTTGCCCGCATAAGGTGAGATACTTAAAAAGCGATACCACGTATGGCCCAGGTGATCTGGCGGCTATTGAAACGGTCATGTCGCGTAGACCGCGGAACTCGGCGTCCTTGCCTGTGGACCTCGTCTCCTTCCTCGGCCCATAATTTGGCCTCCCTGGCCTGCCTGTGTAACGAGAGGTGCCCGTGCAGCTCCCTGAAACTAATATTGACTCCTCTTCACATCTTGAGGTATTGGAAGAATATATTGTATCACTCCATTTCCACCGTGGCCCAGGAATTTGTGCTGTCAAGAACCACGGGATCCACTGTCTTACGGGGCAATCCCTCTTGATATGTTTGATTCAGCGGCAATGGTAGCACACCATCTGCCTTTGGTAGCAACTCTGATCCATCACGGTCGGATAGTCGGCTTTGGAGACCCTAAATGAAGCCCAGAGCCTTGGAAGCCTTCCCCGAACTAGAAGAAGACATACTCTTAACTTCCTTAACACTAACGCTCGCATCCCGAGGCGCTGACATCCTTGATCTCTCTATGGTCGAGGCCGTCCCAACCATAGGTCATGTCACGTGGCGAGAGTCCTACAATCCACGCCCCGAATGAACAACTTTGTCCATTCCTGAATCCACCCCAACCTTGGCATTATACGTAGCACGTAGTCATCGACCAAACGGTAGCTCGTGAATCTGGCCACATGCCAATCTGGTCATAATCCCTACTTTGTCTGGGAACTCCACACGAGCCTTGTGACGAGTAGTGTCGAAATACTTGCCGTGAAAGATCTCTCGCGTTCTTTTGCCCGCTTGCCCGGAAATCGATCATTACCACACAGATCTACCAGAGGTCTTAGCACAGATTCCACCATACTTGGGCCTCACCCTCTAGTTGGAATCGGCTAGTCGATCACTAGAGTGTGCCAGGTAATCTTCTGGCCTCCAGCACCGCTTACCGGCACATGAATAATGATGCACTTTTCCATCGGATCTCCTCCTATAAAATATGGGACGATGATGTGCCTGAACCTCACAGAGTTACTCGGATCTCCCACTGTTTGCACTGCTGCACTAGCCTATGCAATAGCGATGCCATAATCCTACAACCTCAGCAAAGGCCTCTTCCAGTCAAATGCGGTGGTGCTTGGCTGGCACACCTCATTGGATAACCTCTATGTCCTCGCCCTCGACAAACCATCTACACATGTCAAATGGAAGTTAATTCTAATCTACAGTATCTCTAAAGGCGTAAACCACGACAGAGACACTATTCACATACAAAAAATCATATGCAACAAAAAAATTTATTTTGTACATTTCATTTTATTTTATTTTAAAACCTCGTGAGCGGTGCTCATGAGCGGTGTTCATGAGCGGTCATCCCAAATAGTGACTCGAATAGTATCACGAGTCAAAGCCCGAGTCGAGGTGCGGTGCACCACCCTTGGCGGTGGCGTTGGGTCGGCCGTGTAAGTCAGCCTCCCCCAACCGTATTGTGGCCTTCCTCTCGGCCTATCGCAGCACGCGCCAGTACGTAATGCGGTCATGTCAGCGCCTTCAATGCCCGAGCACATTAATAGCGCGAAACCATGTGTCTTGCATATGTCGCTGACCTCACAGGTCGTGTCAGCTCCGGTAGTATCGTGGTGCATGCCCAGCCGTGTCGTAGCATTGTATCGAAACACAGCCAGTGGCCAAGCTTTCATCCTGTCACAATACAAACGATTGTATAGTGACACACCCCACCAGCCAGGTCTCTCTCCTGTCACGATACAGCCCAGTTGTATGCGACCTACCACCTGGCCGGCGGGCGCTCTGTCATGATACTGATTGATTGTATCGCGACACACCTACCCGGCTTGACGTAGCGCGTGTATGCCGCTCACCAGTATTTACCCCAAGCTGTGTAATTCTTTGTCTCCAACCATCTCGCGAGCCTTCCCGGCGTATCGCAAGGCCTTCTTTGCGTGGCTGCGTACCCTCGCCCTCGATCCTTAATAGCCGTTGCTTGTGCGATACAATACAACATGTCGTGACCGCAATCTTAGAAAATGGGCGATGGCCATCAACTCACCTTAGCGTATTTTTTTTTTTCATCTTTTTTCTTTCATTTTGTTCCACCTACTGGAAGACCACAAAAAAAATATTACAATTTTTTTTTTCATTTTCCAGTAGAACAAAATAAATTTATTTATTTTTACTATTTTTCCAGTTTTACACACTGTAAAACCTCAGAAAAAATTTCTTCAACACATTTTTTTTTCCTATGTGCTACTCACCAAGCACACAATTCACACAACATACACAAAAATTCATACAACACATGATCACACATCAATCATCAAAGCGCACAAGGAATGCGTGATCTAACCCATGCCCATCAAGTCCTAGGTAATCGTATACCTAACTTATTGATACTAAGCTATAACATCAGGCATTAAGCTCTGGTATTTATAAACCTGAGCTACGTGATATCAAGGCGCAGCGCCCTATTTCCCGGGGGTCCGTTTACAACCCGTCAACCCGCGGAATACTCGTGGCTGTTGGGTAACCCGACACCACTCAAGAAAATCAAGCAGAGTCTCCTTTGTACGAGGAGCTCTACCCAAGGTACAAAACCTGTCCCAATAATTAACAACAATCACACTGGGTCCATGTGCGAGTAAAAATGGCCACTTGGGTCCATGCATCAATACTCACAAAATTACATCAACTATATACCAATAGTTCAAGAGTTATTACAATACTCTTAACCGAGCATATATCAAAATTTAAAGTTTTAATACATGTTCTCTGAAAGCGAAGATAAGCCTGGCATGGCTTTCTTCCCAAACGGCCTCTAGTGAGGCACCGTCCTCTTGCTTACACTCGATGCTGAAATAGTGATCCCTCGGCAGGTGAAAAACAAAGCCCGATAGAGATAATTTTCTATTAGTTACTCCCCACCCTAAGTACACATATCATGGAAATCACACTTTCGAGTAAATACATGATCTACTTGAATGTCTACTGACGATCCATTATCTCGAGTCCTCGCTGACTCCCTCACACATGCCTAAGCGAATCACGAGTAAAAATCGATTTCAAAACAAAAGCTTTTTGTTCTCGAAAATTTACTACCGAGTTTTGGTAAAATTTAGTGGACAACCCTCCGAGGCGAATATGTTGGATAATCCTCCGAAACAATTCATGGGCCCCTCGGCGTGGGTGTTGGACAATCTCGACACAATTCTCATAAAATATTTCATCGAAATTCCTTTCACAACATTTTTCGTTTTGTTTTCTTTCATATTCATGCACTCGCACCTAATATTCTAGGTTGCCCCGTGCATATGGAATACGGTATCGATTAAAATATTCATGCTAATATATTTTTCATGTATATATTAACATAATTAAATTCACATAATTCATGTTATTCAATTCACAATCAATAACACCAAAATTAGCTCACATGGGCTAATTAACCAATCAAGCAATTCACTTTGAATCATCCAAACCACACAAAATCACACAACAAAATCAAGTGACGGTAGAGCCCTCGGAGCGACTTACTTTGTTCACGCACCTAATAAATTTTCTCACAAGTTCAAATGTTTTGAGGCCAAAAATCACAACTAAGTCAAACCTCGAGGAATATCACTAACCATTCACATGGCTCTTAGCCAAGAATAGCACAAGTAGGAGAAGATCCCTACCTCTTGGAGTTGTCGGGAACTCCACGAAATCGGTGCGATGCAGCCCTGCCGTGTAAGATCGACACAACGCGCCATCAGAACCGGCGGTCGAGCAGTGGGAAATCTAGAAGAAATCACCCTCTCTCTCTCTAAAATCTTGATCGGCTTCCCTCGGTGCGCGTTTGCTCTTTCCTTTGGAGAAGAAAGTGTGCACTTTATCTTATCTTTCATTAACTTTCCAGTAGTGCATCCATGCCCTTAAGTCTTGGATTTTTGACACATGGCTTACAGGGCCGGCCCAACAGCATATATAAAAAAGCCTGGGCTTTAGGCCCCATTTCAAGAAAGGCCCCAAATTTTTAAACATTTATAAATAACTCATGTACAAAAAGCCTAATGATCGATTATTTTTAGGCCCGTAATCGATTTCAACATTAAATATCTAAAAAAAATGAACAATAAAAAAAAAAAAAAAAAAGTGAAAAGAATCATATAAATACCAAAAATATCAAAAGTCAAATCACTTACTTTAACACTCTGACCCCTCTCTCGGTAAATCAAATGAGAATAGACTGTAGTCTAAATTTATTCTCTCTCTCTCTCTCTCTCTCTCTCTCCTCTCTCTCTCTCTCGGTAAACGGTAGGCCAATAACACAAACTTTTTCTTTCTCCTCATTATCAAAGTGAAACAAAACACTCTGCTTCTTTCTTTCCCCTCTGTCTCTCTCACGTGCTCTGGTCCTCAAGAGAACTCGAAGCTCCACGGCTGCTCCACAATATCACGGATCAAAATTTTTTTTTTTTTTTTTTGCCAAGTCTTTGCGTGGTGGCTACTCGCATCCACTCACTCCATCCTTCTTCAACTTCAGTTTTATTGTTTAAGCCCGGGGTTCCTATTGTTTCATAAATTAAATTTTTTTTTGTTATATATTTTTATTTATACTATATATTGTCATTGTGTTTGTTTGTGTTTGTTTTGTTGTTATATTTTTGTTTTGTGTTTGTTTTGTTGTTATATAGTTATAATATATTAATAATATGACACCTAGAGACAACCAAGTGGATCCCGAAAATTTAAAAAAAAAAGAAAAATAGATCAATAATAGAATCTCAAAAGGATCTCTTGATAAATTTATTACTAGTAAGAAAAATAATGTAACAAAATTTAGATGAAATTTACGAAAATAAACAAGTAGATAATGAAATAGAAGAGAATAAAATAAAATGTGAAATAGAAATATTGGAAATAAAAGATAATGAAATAGAAGATAATGAGAAATAAATATTGGAAGTAGAAAATATTGAAATAAAAGATAATAAAATAGAGGATAATGAAATAGAAAATATTGAAAAAGAAAATAGTACGAAATAAAAGATAATGAAACAAAGAAGACAATCAAAATCTTAATGAAACGTGATTATGGTCATATAAATATTTATGATCCAAGTCAATGGAAAAATATTGATACGAATTAAGAGGTTTATTAGTAGAAAATGGTCAATTTAAGATATAATAATTTAGATTTTCTAGGATGAACCTCTGAACATTTTTCCACTACACATTATATTCGCAAATTAACAAATGAAATACTTGATAGAAGATGGCTAGTATATTCAAGATTTTGATAAAATATTTTATTTTTTGTTACCAGGGTCAGTCAATATGAATTATTCTACAAATAAACTAGCTAATAATGAAGGAACAAAGATTGGAGAAATATTGGGTAATTAGAAGCAAAATCAGCGGGAAGGCCTTCATAGACATATATAACTAATGTGATATTTTGGATTGAATTAGAACAAGATACCTTCAAGTAAGCTGATTGATCAGAGTATCCAAGAACAAATTAGCTAGAGAAAAAGAATATTGGCAAAATGTATTAGTAAAAATTATTTCCGTTGTAAAGAATCTTATTAAAAATAAATTTAGCTTTTGGGGAAAAAATGAAAAGATATATCAAAGAAAATAATATGGCAATTTTAAGATTAATTATACAAATGATTGAAGAATTTGATCCGATAATGCAAGAGCTACGTTAGTAAGTATTCAACAAGATAAATTCACGCCATTATCTTGGACATAACATACAAAATGATTGATAAGTTTGTTAGGAAATGAAGTAAGAAGCAATGTATTAAAAAGTTAAAAAGTAAAATATTATTTCAATCATACTTTAGTTGTACTCGATACAAGTCATCAGAGCAAATGTCTCTCATATTCGATGCATAGATATTACAATAAGTCAATAAAAATAGAAGAATATTTTTTAGAGTTTATTAAAAATGTAGATGATCCCAGTGGAAAAGGTTTGTTTGATAAACTATAGATGCCAATAAATAATCTTAAACTAGATATTAATGATATGCGAAGGGTGAGGATATAGTAATGGGTCTAATACTTTCGGAAAACATCGGGGTGTACAAAGGTTACTCGACGCATAAATCCTGGGCGAACACCATGTGGTTGTCATAATTTAAATCTAGTACTTTGTAATCTGTATTAACTCTTGTCCTAAGGCTGTATCATTTTTTTGGAATAATTACAGCGATATATATTCATTATTTTCTTCTTCCATAAGCTTGATGGGAAAATTTTACAAGATAATATTCAAGGTTTAACTCTTAAGCTATTATCACAAACACGTTGGGAAAGTAAATTATTTGAAAGTGTTAAAGCAATAAGATTTCAAGCTCAAGAATAAGAGGAATGCATTATTGCAATTAGCGAGCTAGTAGAGATCCTAAAACAAGAGTGAAGCTAATTGTTGGCAACATATGAGATTGAGAATTTTGAATTCTTATTAGAGCTTATTCTTTAGTGATATGATATTTTATTTCATTAAACTTAGTTAGTAAATATTTACAATCAAAGACATGCATATTGATATTGCTATAAATCTCGATTAAAGGTCTCATTTCTTCTTTTTAAGAAAAATATAGGAAGTGGATTTACAAATGCTATGATTTCATCTAAAGAGATTGCATGTGAAATGGGTATAGAACCTATATTTAAGTGAAAAGCGTAGAGTTAAGTAGAAAAAACAATTTGATGAAAATGTCGATGATGAATTAACCGCAATCCTATTGAAGAATCTTTTAGAATTGATTATTTACATATATAATTGATCAAGCTATTTCTTCACTAAAAAATAGATTTGAACAATTACAAAGAAATACGAAAATATTTTAGTTTTTTATTTAACTTAGAAAAATTAAAATCATTGACCAATGATAGTTTAAAACAATGTGTTTGGATCTCGAATGTTTCTTAAAACCACGAAAATTTTCGATATTGATGGCTTAGATTTATTTTAAAGACTAAATGTTTAAAGAAATTTTACACAAGCGAAAGAAAATACGTAATTGAGATACTAAAAATGACACCACCCCTACGGCGGCGTCTGGCTTCCATCACGAAATACCTAGCCGTTACCTCTAACGACTAGAAATCCTGTAGTGGCTTAAGTATTGCTTGTAAACCTCCTATAAAATTTTTCTTTATTTTTCAAACTTAGGATTTGGTAAAATCTGCGGAAAAACCGGCATGGCCAATTTGCGCGTCTAAGTTCCAAATCATTATCATCCGATTTACTTATGTCAAAATATGGCAACGACATACCATCATTCCCATCACGCACTAAACTATGCATACATATGTCATTATACATATTCAAAAGTATGTTCTTCACAATATAATTAATACCGCAGCACTTATCTGATGTCGGAGACAAATCCTATTATTGTGCTCCAGTGTCCCCAAGCGTACACAGCTACAGGAAAATAGTTTTAAAATACAAAATAATGAAGCTAAAGCAGGCTCGGGTGAGTGTATGCTTTATAAAAGCGGTTTTCTTTTCCGGAAAACATTTCAAACATGTAAAACTCTCTTTTACGAATATTTTCCAGAAGCTTGCTTTGCTTTGCTTTCTTTAAAAGTTTCTAAAACTTTTCTTTGCTTGCTTGCTTTTGTACTTGCTTGCTTTATTTTGCTTTTCTTTAAAAGCTTGTAAAACTCTTATTTCATGCTTGCTTAGAAGTTTATAAAACTTCTAATAAATTTTCTTGCTTGCTTGCTTTATCATGGCGAAAGGGATTCTTAAAACCTTTCACAAACATTTTCTTTAAAAGTTTCTCAAGAGCTTTTTCATAAAAATGGGAGCTTGAGCTCGACCACATGCTTTGAAAATAAAACCCACGGGAGCTTAGCTCAACCCGATCGTTTGGAAATCTAAGCGGGGCACAGGCTCCAACCGTTTGCTTTAAAACTCTCGGAAGCCTTGGCGACGGGGAACCAATGGTTGATTTTTCAAAGCAGTATCATGCTTATAAAAACATCAACCAATGGAGCTGTTTTGCTTATCATGCCTAGTGAACAGGAACCTATGCTCCCGCCGTGCGGTGAAGGACCTTTATCCGCGTCACCTTTTCATTTCCGGTGAATATGGTGGAATTGACCTCCGTCGCCATCACCGCCGCCAGATTAAGGCTCAACCTTATAACTACCCCTGTCGTGCCACGGTCTCCTTTAAATGCATGATGCCCATGTCCTAGGATTTGCTAGGCAGGCAAAACTACAATGTTGCATGTAATAATCTAACACCGCGGTACGTCACGGGATACCTCGACCGGTTGCTTGCTTAAAAACTAAAGGGAAGGCGCGTTTCACAACCTTTCATTGTTTGCCTTGCTTGCTCTTTGTAAAATGGTTTTGCTTTGAAACCATTTTGCTTACTTCCTTATGAAAATTAGTTTAATTATTAAAACCATTTGGCAGATTGCTTGCTTACTTCAAAATAGTTTAACTTTTCAAAACCATTTACTTGCTTGTAATTATGGTTTTACAATTTAAAACCAATGCTTTCTTTTCAAAAATAGTTTAACTCAAAACCATTTGCTTGGCACCAATTCATTGCTTGCTTCGAAAATGGTTTGCATTTCAAAACCATGAAATACCGAGTGTAAACAATTTATAATAATAATAATAATAATACACTAGTATTTGGAAAAATGAGTTTATAACACTCTCACCTCTTTGCTTGTAACTTGAGCACAGTTCCACACTTATCCGCCTTTACTTTAACCTACAACTCGACGAATCTGACGAAAAATTAATCATTATAACTTAACGTGCTTCTAGACTTAGTCACACTCTTCATACTCTTTTTAAAGCTAGTGCTAAGGGTTCTATTCAACTGGAATCACCCAAATTCAGACACCGAAACTCAGGATTAAGTCAAAACAACCCGGACTACTCTATGTCAAAGCTGATGCAGGAATTTTTCTTACACATGGCCCCACTTTGTGTGAATTTTGGGCGCAGGATCAGAATTTTTGGAAATTCCTACTTCTTAGTTTTATTCTCCTTGAAGTCTATTTTACGTAGCCACTTGAATCCTCAAATCGGATGAAATGAGGAAGTTATGGCTAAAATACGAAAGCTAGTCGAAACAGAAGAGCAGGAACATGTTCTACCAGTAGGACTTAACTTCTACCGGTAGAACTTATTAATAAAAATGACAGGAAGCAAATCCTACGGTAGAACTTCAACTTCTACCGGTAGAAGGCATACCAATGCCCAGATTTTGTTATTTCTCACTTTTGATGCCAATTCACTCCATATAACTTCTATAATTCATAATGCCTCAAAAACCGGCTTGGAATTTATCTAAAAACAACTCACAACATGTGAATTAGTGTTTGGAACCTCAAAACCAAAACCTTAGGTGAAAATCCAAGAACACTACCTAAGGTCACCAATTCTTTTTAAACATCATATAATTTGATGATTCCAAGTTTCTTTTACATCAGTGGGGTTTTACTCACATAACCCCAACAGATTCAAAGCCTTAATGTGCTCTTTGCACAAACTAGATCAAAGGAGAACTAATCTCCATACCCAAGCCCTAGATATCTAATACACTTGATTCACAAGACAAGGCACTTGCCTTAATCTTTGGACCTCTCCTCTTCCTTCTTCTTCCTTCTCTTCCTCATCTTGGCTCTCTTCTCCTCACCAATCGTAGTACAACTGGAGACAAATGAGGCATTTTGGTTTTTAATTCTCCTTTTGTTAAATTAACTTTCCATAAATTGCAAATAACCCTCATCTTTTAATATTACAATTGTAACTTATGCTATTTCTACTATGACCCATCTCTACAATTAAAATTTGATTTTCATATCCTTTTGCTTAATGACCATTGTACCCTTGGTTTAATACCACAAATTAAAGTTAATGTAAACTTTCATTTCCTACTTTAGTCTCAAAAATACTACAATGTATGACACTTAGTACTTTGCCACCCCTATAGTATCATGTCTTTATGCACTCTCTCGGACCAGTGTTACAAATCCTCCTCCTTAGGAACATTTCGTCCTCGAAATGAAACTAAACTCGAAAGAAAGGAACATACCTAAATGGAAAATAAGTGAAGTCTTGATAGACGCATCCAGGCCTCCCCAGCTCCCCAATGGCTGCCTCCCTCTCATGATTCTTCCATAGACTTTAACTAATGGAATCACTTTGCTTCTCAACACATTCCTTGTCCTATAATACGCAATTATCTCATCAAGTCAGTCTCGCTAGCTGCCTTGGCTGCTCTCTTAATACATGTGAAGGATCAGGATATTCCTCAACATTGATACATGGAATGCTTATCATGTGAATCCTTGACAACTACGAGGGTAACTTCATACCGTAAGCTGGCCCCACTTTACGCTCCACGATCTCATAAAGGTCCAGTATACCTCGGACTAAGTTTGCCTCGTTTCCTAAATCTTAACACCTTTCCAAGGTGAAATCTTCAAAAGACTTTATCACCTATTTCAAGTGCAAGTCTCCTCTTTGTGATTTAATCATATAAGCTTTGCAATACATCTCTCTTGCTATCTTTAAGTTATCGCGAACAACTTTCACTTTCTCGAAGTAATCTGCACTAGTTCGGGCCTACTAGTCTTCTCTCACCAACCTCATCCCGACTGCTGAGTCACACACATTTCTACCATTACAACGCCTCAAATGGAGACCATATCTATCTTGGTTGATAGCTATTGTTGTAGACCAAGCTCCATTATTCTGATGAGTGTCGACTTCCTTTGAATTCCATCACACAAGCTCTTAGCATATCCTCTAAAAATGCGAATAGTCCTGCATTGTCCATGCATGCGAGGATGAAATGTGTGCTAAAATGTAAGCCCAGTACCTAAATATTTGCATAAACTAGGCCAAAACCTAGATGTGAACTGGGGTCTCGTCAAACCTTATGACTACTTTGGAACCCCATGAAGTGCTTACTATCACAAATCCCACATACAACCTTAGCCCAGCTTCTAAGAATCTTCCAACATTAAGCGGTAGAGTAAGAGCGGACTTTGTTAGTGATCTACTCTCCTTCCATATCGCATCATGTACTCACGGGTGGTGGAAGACACATCTGAAATCCATAGTAATCTTTTCATTTCCACCTTTGAATAGAATGGCGCATATCTTCACCTTGGGCCTCTGATGCTGCGCGCTTCACTGTGACGGGTTAGGCACAGAGGCTTGAAACAGCTATCTCTTTCTTCATCCCATTCCACGGTAATGTTCTTTCAAAGTTCCCTCATCTTGGTATTACTGGATGCATAGCATACGCGAGATAAGATAATGCTTCTTCCATGATGTCTTTCTTGATTCGCCATACTGCGCTTTGCATTCGACCTTTCACTATCATACCCATCATCCCGATTTGAAACTCTTGCTCTTTCCCTTTTCCTCTCTTGCTTTAAAGCAATAAATACATGGATCCTGTATTTCCTGCTAAATCTAGTCCACTAGGAATGATCTAACTTGTGAAATGTAGCTAACAAGGCTCAGAATCCTCAACCTCAATATCACCCCTAAAGCTCTCGAATCCACCAATAGTGGAAGATAACCTGATCTCATGGAGAAAGAACTCTCTCTGATGCTACTTTCAGAGGCATGCCTTTCACGACATTAAGCTTTTCTGGATGAGTACTCAATGAATGCAGTCGTAGTCCTTAATCAACTCAAGCCATCTTCTTTGCCTCGGGTTTAACTCTTTTTGGGTGAAAATATATTGAGACTTTTTATGATGCGTAAAGATCCTACAAGGAACACCATATAAAATAATGTCTCCATATTTTTCGATTGCAAACACGAGGCTGCAAGCTCTAAGTCGTGTGTAGAAGTAGTCTCTCATGCTTCTTTGGATTTGTCTAGAGGCATATGCAATCCACTATCATTACGCATCAAAACACAACCAAGGCCTTACGGAAGCATCACTACAAACCACAAATCCATCTCTTCCATTAGGTAGAGCTAGAGCTGGAGCTGATCAATCTATCTTTCAACTCCTCAAAACTGTTGTGAGGCTTCTACCCAATCATGCTTAACATCTTTTCTTATCGACAGTCGATGGGTATATCTTGAGAACCCCTCAACAAACTTCCTGTAATGCCACCAACTAAACCAGGAAGCTTGGAGCCTCAAACCATTACCGTTGAGTAGTTTCGATTTACCGGCTGTACATTTTTACGGGGATCCACACTCACCCCTGCTTTGAGAGTGCATGACGAGAATGCCACCTTGTCGACCAAGTGACACTCAACTTGGCATATAGCATCTCTCCCTTAGAGATCCCACGTAGCCACAATCCTCGAGGTGCTGAATGTTCCTGAACTACCGAATACACTAAAGATATCATCAATAAAAGCTATGACGAACTATCCAATCTGATTTGGAGATACCAGTTCATCAAATTCACACTCCATAGCTGGCACAGGAGCATTAGTCAAACCAAATGGCATCACCAAAAACTCATAATGCGTAGCGTGTCACGAATACTTTGTCGCAGGTATCACTCTCCACGAACTCTCAGCGTGATACCCGAGCCTCGAATCCCATCTTGGGAGTATACTCGAGATCCTTGGAGTTGATCAAATAACTCCTCATCAATTTCCTAGGAGTGAATCACGATTACGCGGATGGTAGCAGCTTCTGTTTGAAATTTGCACGTAATCTATACA
This sequence comes from Tetrastigma voinierianum, assembly GCA_016808115.1. Taxonomy (NCBI): domain Eukaryota; kingdom Viridiplantae; phylum Streptophyta; class Magnoliopsida; order Vitales; family Vitaceae; genus Tetrastigma; species Tetrastigma voinierianum. Next base: position 211,668 of record JAEQBH010001872.1, read on the forward strand.
TAACCCATAAACTCCATCTTTCTTTTTCACGAAGAAGAAGCTGGAGCTTCCCATGGGGATATGCTCAAATTACAATAAATCCATACTCATGATTCTTCTATGGCAGGCCTTAAGCTCCCGCCTTTCTGCGGGAGCCATCCTATAAGGAGGAATGGAAATGGGCTCAGTCTCTAGGATAAAATCAATGGTGAACTCCACTTCTCTTGCGGAGTAATCCGCGATATCATCAGACATCTAGGAACTCTCTAACAAATGAAATCTCATCCGATATAGTCCTCGGCTTCCTATCTCAGCACTCAAGCTAGATAACCACTGACAGCCTTTACACGACCATTTTTAATGGCACATCATGGCGCAGGAGATCATCTGAAGATAATTCTCTACGTAATCCTCTGAACTTTACCTCCAACTTCCCTGGCCTATTCAGCTTTACTTCCTTTTTATAACAATCTATTGTGGCTCTATGGCGAGATAGCTAATCCATGCCGAGAACCACATCAAAGTCCCTCATATCTAAAGCTACAAGATCCATTTGGGAACTCCTATCCTCAATCGAACTCTACTATCTAGACTATACGCATGCCCAACATTAATGGATCTCAGCTGAAGGAAACTCTCATACGACCCTCTAATGGATTTGGGTCTCTGTGCAGACACCGATCTAGAATGGCTTGGATGCAAATGAATCGCGTGGCTCTTTGGGTCTACTAAGGTATATGCATCATGCTTTCGAGAATGAAATAATACCATTGACCACATCGGGTACGCATCTGCATCTTGCTGATCCACGACATATACTCTGGCACAGTCTTGGGGCTCATCTGTATCCACAGAGGCACTACCTCTCTACCTACACCCACCAGGCACCTCTACTGCGAACACAATGCCCTACGCACAGGAAGCCTCTCCTGTCGACTTTTGTGTGCTCATCTGGAGTGCGGGGTAGCTGGTAGCCCGCGTGTCTCACCAATCAAGCGAGACACTCCCTAATAAAATGGCAGCTAGCAGCCACGCAGTGGAAACCTCATCTTGAATCTCACTGCATCCCCCATTGGCCGGCCGACATATGACCAGCGGGGAGGAATACTGCGGGTGTCCCGCTGCTTAGCAGCCCGGGGGCTCTTGCTTGATCCTGAATGAGATAGCTCCTCGACTTGCACCTCGGCCTCTATAACCTACGCTCTTGCTTTTCTTTCTGGCTGTCGCATCACGAGCTTTGTTAGGAAGTGCACAGTACCTCCTCACCTCTTACTTTCTTGCCTACTCACGATACATCGTTGTATTGCTTTGTTTCAGCTCTCGGGCTGGCCTCAACTAAGTCCCAAATCTAATGCAGGACCAGCGATAAATGCACTTTCGATCGTCTTTGTAGTCACACGATAAAAACCTCTTGCATTTCGAGGGACTTCATACGGCAGATATATGGAACCAATCTAACTAGTTAAAAATTTCTTCTCATGCTCGAGATCATGACATGTTCTTCTGGTCTAACTGAAGAACTCTCAATTTTTTGAATCCTTGTGACTTTGAGAAAAATCAGTCGGTGAATTCTTGTTGAAATTGGTCCCATGCTATTATTTCCATCGGGATACCACCTTCTTTCTGGCATCCCACGATCTTTGTACATCTTCGTGAGCGGAAAACAAGACCGCTGCTCATCCGTGCAGCCCATAACTCCATAAATCTTGTTTACTCGGTCTAACCACAACCAGGCTGCTTGCGGATCACCCACTTTTGCCGTCATGGCTTGGCGCCCGAGTTTTATGCTCTCTCTATTAAACCTCCGGTTCTTCCATGGCCTCTCTAGGTGGCGGTGGAGGTTGCGACTGCTGTCGGGTCGCTATTGCTACTATCTGTGCAATCTGTGCCACTTGCTCAGCCGTAAACAGTCCTGGCGCCAGGCTCCTTACGCGTAGCGGATGGTCGAGCGACTGTGGCAGAGGCTGATTCATAGATCTGATGAAGTGGAACTGCTCGTGCTCGTCACTCTCAGTCTTGCCAGGCGCTCGAACCTTTGCTTCGGAGCGACTCTCCTAGGGCTGACCTCGTTCTCTTCGACATAGTGCTGTTTACCAAAATAAATAATTTAATACTTTGAATCACTTCATATGTATATGTACTCTAAGTTTAAGCATTGCATGGTTGCCACCAGCATGCTCAAAATTACCACCTTCACGTGGTATCAGTTTCCTCAAGTCCCTAGGTTATTATATACAGCTGCTCACGAGAGTACCACCTTTGACACCCCACCCCCTGGCGGCGTCTGCAGCCTCCACCCAATCCTAGCGTTACCTCTAACGACTAGAAATCCTGTGAAGCGAAGCCGTATTGCTTGTAAACCTCTATAAAATTTTTCTTTTATTTTTCAAACTTAAGTTTGGTAAAATCTTAGCGTGAAAAACCGGCTGACGCAGCGGTACCATGAGTCTAAATTCCAAATCTGTATACATCAATTTACACTATATCAAAATATAGCCTTGACATTACCATCACATTCCCATCACACTAAACTATGTACATCATTATGTCCCATTATACATATTCAAAGTATGTTCTTACAAAATAATTAATACGGCTACTTATCTGATGTCAGGACAAATCCTATTATTATCCAGTCTTGCAACGTACAATACAGAAAATAGTTTTAAAATACAAAATAATAGGCTAAGCAGGCTCGGTGAGTGTATGCTTTTATAAACGGTTTTTCTTTTCCGGAAAACATTTAAACATATAAAGGCGCTCTCTTTTCACAGATATTTTCCGGAAGCTTGCTTTGCTTTGCTTTCTTCAAAAATTTCTAAAACTTTTCTTTGCTTGCCTTTTTATGTGCCCTTGCTTTATTTGCTTTTCTTTAAAGCTTGTAAAACTCTTATTTTTCATACTTGCTTAGAAGTTTATAAAACTTACAATAAATTCTTGCTTGCGCTATCATTGCTTGAAAGTTCTTAAAACCTTTACAAACATTTGCTTTAAAAAGTTTCTCAAAACTTTTCATAAAAATGGGAAAGCAGGCTCAACCATATTTTGAAAATAAAACCCACGGGAGCTTAGCTCAACCGATCGTTTTGAAATCTAAGCTGGGGGCTGGGCTCAGCGGGTTTGCTTTAAAACTCTCAGGAAGCCTTGGCGATGGGAACCAATGGTGATTTTCAAAGCAGTATCATGTATAAAACATCAACCAATGGGGCCTATTTTGCTTATCATGCCTAGTGAACCACCCGGGACCTATGCTCCGTGCGATTGCAAGAAGGACCTTTATTCAGCGTCACGCTTTTTCATTTTCCGGTGAATGGTGGAATTGGCCTGCGTGTCGCCATCATAATACTTAGTTCGATCATAGCCTTATATACCCCTGTCGTGCCACGGTCTCCTTTAAATGCATGATGTATGTCCTAAGTTTGCCGACCGGGCAAAACACAATGCATGTAATATAATCCCTAGCTTTTTCCACGTGCCTGCGGGATACCTCGTGGTTGCTTGCTTAAAACTAGAAGGCCTTGTTTTCACAACCTTTCATTGCTTGCTTGCTTGCTCTTTGTAAAATGGTTTTTGCTGAAACCATTTGCTTGCTACTTTAACTTGAAAATTAGTTTTAATTATTCAAAACCATTTGTGAATTTAGCACTTGCTTCAAATGGTTTAACTTTTTCAAAAAACCATTTGCTTGCCTTAATTATGGTTTTACAATTTAAAACCAATGCTTTCTTTCAAAAATAGTTTTAACTCAAAACCATTGCTCAATTCATTGCCTTCTCGAAAATAGTTTGCATTCAAAACCATGAAATACCAGTATAAACAATTTATAATAATAATAATAATAATACACTAGTATTTGGAAAAATGAGTTATAACACTCACCTCTTTGCTTGCTTAGCAGGCACGGTTCCACACTTATCCCGCCTTTACTTTAACCTACAGCTCAGCGAATACATTGAAAAATTAATCGCATAGCAATGCTTCTAGACTTAGTCACACTCTTCATCGCTTTTAAAGCTAAGGTGCTGGGGTTTCTATTCAGCTGGAATCACCCGATTCAGACACCGAAACTCAAGGGTGTCCGAAACAACCCGGACTACTCTATGCCACAAAGCTGATGAAATTTTGCACATGGCCCACTTTGTATGAATATTTGGGCCACTTAGGATCAGAATTTAGCCAATTCCACACTTCTTAAATTTTGTTCTCCTTGAAGTCTATTTACGTAGCCACTTGAATCCACTCCGTCGGATAAGAAATGAGGAAGTTATGGCTAAAATACGAAAACTGGTCGAAGCGAGGAAAACCCGGAGCATATTCTACCGGTAGGACTGCTTCACCACCGGTAGAACTTGGCCCCAAGAAATGACGAAGCAAAGTCCTACCGGTAGAACTTCAACTTCTACCGGTAGAAGACACGAAATGCCCAGATTTTGTTATTTCTCCCACTTTTGAGTGCCAATTCACTCCATATAACTTCTATAATTCATAATACCTCAAAAACGACTTACATTATCTAAAAACAACTCCAGCGACATGTAGATTGGTGTTTTGGAACCTCAAAAAACCTTAGGTGAAAAATCCAGAACACTACCTAAGGTCACCAATTCTTTTTAAGCATCATGTAATTTGATGATTCCAAGTTTCTTTTTACATCGGTGGGGTTTACTCACATAACCCCAGCAGTTTCAAAGCCTTAATGTGCTCTTTGCACAAAACCTAGATCAAAGGAGAACTAATCTCCATACCCAAGCCCTAGAAATCCTAATACACTTGATTCTAAGACAAAGGCATGTAATCTTGGACCTACCTCTGTTCCTTCTTCTTCCCTTCTCTTTTCTTCTCTTGCTCTTGGCTCTCTTTACTCCTCACCAATCGTAGGCCCCAACTTTGGAACCAAATGAGGCATTTTGGTTTAATTCTCCTTTTGTTAAATTAGCACCATAAATTTGCAAATAACCCTCATCTTTTAATATTACAATTGTAACTTATGCTATTTCTACTATGACCCATCTGATTAAAATTTTGATTTTCATATCCTTTTGTAATGACCATTGTACCCTTGGTTTAATACCACAAAGTCCGGGTTCCATAAACTTTCATTCCTACTTTGTCTCAAAATACTCTGATATGACACTTAGTACTTTTATACACCCCTCTGATATCATGTCTTGTACACTCTCTCGGGACGAGAGTGTTACGCTCATTATATAAAGGGTGTGATTGCTCAAATGCATTGCATTTGCTTATAGAATATTATTAATTTACCTTGATTTAGCCTGCTTTGAAAAGAAGCTTTTCAAAATTAAAATTAATAAAATCTTACTTAAGATAAACTATGTCACAAGAAAAGATTAGCTGGATTAAGCGATACTGCTCCAATTGAAAAGAAATGGTAGCAAAACTTGAATATAAAGCGTTAATTAATACTTTTGCAACTCAAAAGCAAGAAAAATTAAATTTAAATAAAAAATATTAACACTAAACATAGAAGGCCTCATTTAGAAATGCTCCTTTGGAAGGCTAAATTGTCTTGAGCCATACGATGGCTTAATCTAAGCCATTCATCTTATCCTCTCACTAATCATGCAACATGTGTCATATGGGGTACATGTAATGGAGTGACCTTTGTTACATCACATGTCTCTCAAGTCGTTTTTCTACGACTCGACACCCGGTGCCTCAGCGTGAAATTCCGACTATCTCGAAAGTCGATGTGGTAGCTAGATTTCGTGCGATGATTCCAACGGTGAAATCCGTTTCGTCATCCGAGATCTAGAAAAATTTTGGATTTTGACCGAAATTACCATTTTATCCTTTTTTAGAAAATTAGAATTTTCTTGGGTTTTACAAAACAAAGGCATATCCACTCTTAATTATTGATCATGTTTTATTATTAAGGACATTTAAATAGAATAATGAAATTGAAAATAAAGGATCACTATATGAAATGGGAATGTTAGAAATAATTTAAAATATATATATGAAAATCTAATGTTTGAAGTAGGGATGACAACGAGACGGGTTTTTTTTTGGGTTCTCACCTCTCATAGGATAGGTATGGTTTAAGTGTAATCTAATTTTTAACAATTTTCACAAACTCGGGACGGTTTTAGGGTTTAGGGACGGGTTCGACTATACTATTATTGTCTCTTTCACCCTTACTGATTTATATTCCCAAAAAAATGATTTTATAATTATTTTATTTTGATGAAGTATATTAATTTAATATATTAAGTAAAAAATAAATAAAATTTAAAAATAAAAACAAAAATAAAAAGCTAAACGGGTTCCCACAGCCTTGACGTGACTCACCCCATTTATTTTTAAGTAAGATTGTTATGGAAATAATAAAATAAAATATGGGTATGTGTAGTATGATGTTTAAATTCCGTTTTCTTAAATATTTAAATTTCTATATGTTTAGGAAGACGGATCTAACTTTGCCCATTGAAATTGCACCACTATATTTTTTTTGAAAAAATTTTCTCATTAGATCCTAGGGTTTTTTTAACTCGAATGCTATATTTTTAAATATCTAAGTATTAAACCATTGAGTTGAAGTCAAGTTTGAAAACTTTGCAAAATTTACAGAGCCTCTCTATAAAAATAACGACACATTTGATATCAATCATGATTGCAAAAATCAATTTTTTGTAAATTTTCATCGTTCTATTTTAAGTTTTATTTTTAAAGAAGGATCAATTATGGCTACTTAATTTAAAATTTTATTTTTCCGAAAATCATATCAAATAAGATTAATAATTCATTTAGATTTATTTATCATAACATAATAACTATTAAATTTTATAGTCGTTAGTGTGACTTAAATTGAAATGTTTTATAAAGTTGTACTTCTTTTGTACTAATAATGTTTATATTTTTTTCTGTTATGATTGTTGGGACAAGTGAAATAATCTTTTTTAAATGAAAAATTCCCAAAGTAACCCATGTTTTCGAATAATGTCCAAACTAGTGTTCCTTGCCACACCTAAGATAAAACCACAGTTGGTGACTATGGTTATAAATCTTTTTAAATAGTTAAAACCGTGGTTGGTCACTTTGATTTTAGGCTTAAAATTAATCATTTACAAGAATTTTAAAACTATAGTCACCAATCACAATTTTAACTTTAAGCTTAAAACCGTATATATATGACTAAGCATGCTTTTAACTATTCAAAAGGGAATTTAAGCGTGATCACCCTCACCAAGGTTTTATCTATCACTGGCAAGGATATATTAGTTTGAAAATTATTTTGAAACATGTGTTATATTGGGAAATTTTGCACAAAAAAAATTGTACGGAAGCGCTCATTTCACACACATTACTACAAGAGGCTCCCAAAAATTTCAATGTTTAAAAATCGGGCCGGACTAGTGGATTTAAGCGACGATTTTGATCAGCTCTCTGAACCATTTTGAATTGAGTCGATCAAAACCATTATGAGGCACAGATGAAACCATGGATTCCCATGACAACAGCTCATCCCTTTAATATTTAAAATAACCATCTTTACGGGGTCCATGAGCACTAAAGCTCTGTCTCGAGCTCTGTCAATGTCGCATCATCATGGCCCACACCATTCAAACACCGACATGGATTCATTATTACCCCGTCTACTCATCTTTATGGTAGTCTCAAATGGACTCATCTGCGAATAAATGATGGATGTGGGGCTCATACATATCTCAACATTGAAAGACATATCTAAGACACTTTAAGGTCGCTAATGTCTTTTACTTGTGAGCTCTTTCAGAATATTTTACCAAATTAAGTGTTATTAAAATGTGAACCTCTTGAATCATGTCTCATAAATAAAACTATTATTAAATCATAAACTATATTAATCGATTAGAAAAACTTGAAGGCAAAATTATGTGATCTTTAAAACTTCGACTATGAAGGTAAAATGAAGAATATTTGTAATTTACCTCCTATACGTAAAGAATATAATATATAATAATAATAATAATAATAATATGTAATAATAATAATAATAATAATAAGATATAATATATATATCATTATATATCATAAAATGTTACTAACTTTTGAAAGATCCTTAAATGTTTTATTTAATAAGGCAACGATATCCAATATACTACCTTCTCTACTATATATATATATATATATATACTAATTTTAAATATTTATTTTTACAATTATAAATTATATTTTATGATGTCACCGGTTGTCAGTTCAACCATCCGGTCCGACCATTAGCGTGAATTAAATAACTTTTGGATTCGATTATCAATTAAGTTTTTAAAATATGAAAAATCAATAATAAAGAATTAATAATATTTTATAGTAAATGAATAAAAATGAAGGTGAAACAATGGTGAGTTCAAAAACCCACAAAGACAGCAGATTAACCAATAAATGATTAATGAAGACCACTTTTTTTATTAAAATACTTTACTATCTACTTGAGAACTTTAGACCAGTCTGTACATCTCAATTTATCATGCATTACACTCTTTCTCTCTAGCTTCCAGACCTCAGGCCCTCACCAATCTTTACTAATATGGTTTGTTCTTCTCCCTTCCCTTATCTAATTTTGTCTTTTCCAATACAACCTTCTTATAAGCCACAAATAGATAAACTAAACTAATTTCTTCTGCACTTACCAATGAAGAAAATAAAACTACCTAGCAGCAACAAGCCAAAATGATCTTGTGACTTTCTCACTTCCATACCAGCAAAACTCGAAACTACCTAACCAACCCGAGGCAAAATTTGGACACCAAACAAGGACCATCAACACTATAAAACCAGGAAAATTTTAATTTTTCTAAAAAATAGTCAAAAATATCATCTATAATGCTTCGAGGAAGGTGAAAAATTTCTAGATCTCGGATAACCAGCCAGTTTCACCATTGGATTCGTCTCATAGAGTAGTTACCATAAGATTTCATTAAATTCCTAACGGTCGGATTGGCCTTTAAAACTTGAGATCATTAACTTCCAATCACATATGAAATCTAAATGTTAGTGAGGTTACAAGCCGCCGCACTAGAAAATCGTGACAATCTTTATGCAGGGAGCTCTACTTACAGTACATAACCTGCATAACTGTCTGAAACAATCCAATACTCATAAAATCAATTATCTGTATTCTTGATTTGTCTCCCTGATAATTCAATAGTTATTAACACTTTTATTTATGCAAACATATATCAAAATCTACAATTCTAATACGTATTCATCCGAAAACCATCAAACCCTGTAAATGGCTTCTTCAAATCAACCTCAAAATGAGATGTCTTCTCAGTAGCTCTTTGTACCTGAAAAATAAAAGGGGTCCCCACTTGTGAGTGAGCTAAAGCTCGATGGAGGAGATAAATACTAATTGAACTACTCACCACTAAGTGCGGTGCAATGCTCAGTAAACACACACTTTCGAAGTAAATACATGATCTGCTTGAATGTCTGCATGATTACCCCATGTCACGAGTCTCTCACCGACTCACCACTCACACTTACTACAAGCCATGTATGAGAAAATAATCATTTTCAAAACAAAAACTTTTGTTCTTGAAAATATACTAAAATATTCGATTACAAATATAGGACATACCCTCAGAGGTAAAGGGTGGTTGATATTTCCGAAACTTGATCCTTGGTCCTCGTCAGAATAATCATTGGCCCATCTCCCCTTGATTCTCGGGAATATCATCCTGTGAAATTCCTTCCATAACTCTCTGATTCCAAAATCCATATCATGCACTCTTTTAACTAGGTTACGATGCGTATGAAAATACATTATGTGCCATTTTCACAATCATTTACACAATATGTCAATATGCATATTTTCAATCAACTAAATTACTATATAGTCTACCACTCTTATCACCAATTAAGCTCAATTGAGCGATTCATATTTATCTCCAATGGCCTATACTCTAATTCTCTCATATAATTGAACAAATCCTGATTATTTCAATATCTATACACACCAATTATATTCCATATAATTGTGACCTCCTCATTAATCCTCATTAAGCATTGCTACAACCAGATTTCTACACACCAACTCAACCATTCATTTCACTAAATTCTTACCACAAAACACATGGACGATTTTTATCCATTTCACTGAAACACATTTGTTTTCGGTCCAGCTTGAAAGTAAAGTGGGCTGTCACGAGACATCCACACTTCTACTTAGGTTCCTCTTGGTGAACCGATTTCCATCAATTAGGTCTCTAATCACCAAAGCATAATTTAATCATTGGAATTATCACTATGAAACCTGCTGATCCCTTCCCTTTATTCTGATTTTTGCCTCGTGGTCTAAATTCCCTGAAATTCGGTCCCATGCTTTGAGATGAACATCTGACCATTCAGGCCTTTTTCTATAAATACCTTGATTTAAAGCAATATTAAAGATTTAAAGACCCAAAACAGCCCCTAATTTTCTGGGCAGTCACGGAGGTGAGAAAAATCTAAATTTCTAACAAATTCGGTCCCATGTTTTGGGACCCGATCGGCAACCCCTCACGGCCTCAGACTAGCAAAACGTCAAAAACCCTTAAAAATGGGAATAAAAGCATAAGTAGGAGAAAATCCTACCTCTTGGGTTGATAAAACTCCCAAATCCAGAAAAGTCTGCATTATCCTATTAACATGTGACAACTATAACACATAAAGTCGATGTAAATAATTACGGATCATGGGATCTTCAAGAGCACTCCTCTCTCATAAAAAGCTCTCGAAAATCATTATGGAACTCAATTTTGTTCCTCACATTTGCTCTTAGGTATTTAGAAGTGGAGAAGAAGACTATTGGCTGTTTTGTGGCTGGTCACATAAATCAATTCCTTCACCTTTATTACCATCCTAGGGTTTTGATTTTGGCACTATCGGCCTGATCATTTTCATCGTTCTCTTACCATCTGCCCATGGTGCATGAAGTACATGTTATATGTTGGCTTCCGTGCGCGCCGAAAAATCGGTTTCGCGACACCCGACGATTGATGCCTCAGCGTCTGGAGCTCATTGTCTCGGAAAATTATGGGAAATTTCGCGTGTTAGTTAGATTTGTGAGCCGATTCCAGCGGTGCAACGGTTTACGTCATGCGAGATCTAAGAGAATTAATTACGAAAATTACTGAAATTACAGTTGCGTGAAATTAAATCTGATTTGCCTTATTCGAAATTAATTTCTAGTCTTATCCTATTAAAAATTCGTCGAAATTCTCCTTTTTCTCACATCGACCATTACATATGTAAACATACCCAGAACTCTAAAATGGTGTCGGTTATGATGACTTGAGCTAGGTCTAAATACTATATTGATGGTTGTCATCTCATCCATGTATCCAAAGAATGACATTAACAACCAATATGTCTGCCACCTAGGTCTGCAGCTTCATTGTGCAAACTCGATCTTTAATCAAATCATCTAAGGGAAAAATTTTCATCTCATATTCGGCTTTTCTGAATATACGCCTCACATGTGAAACTTGTCTAGATGGGTGTGGATGGGCGATAAATCGATTACACTTATTTACTCTGTCAATAATTACCAGTATAAACGTGCACTACCATTCATTTCATTGTCAGTCACGGGTCCGTAACCCTAACCATAGTATTTACCACTTTCCTCACATTCCTTACTATATTTCCTTCAGCACAATCTAATTTCAAATGACATGATTAATCGACTCGATCTAAAACACTCTCCGACTCTGAGACCTTTGTCATGACACCCACTCATTATCACGCAATAATTAACGTTTAAAATGTTGTTTCAACAAAATTTTATTTTCAAAAATGTTATTTTGAAAATTTATTTTCAAATTTTATCAAAATTTATTTGATTTTATTTTTAAAATTATTAATTTTTTCAAGGTACTATTCCACAGTTTATTTGTTCACGGATTCGCATTTGCGGATTACTATTCACGATTCTTGTTCACTTAGTCTCACGCCAGACGATTCTTTGTTTGTCCTGATACAAAATTATTGCAACACTTTTCACTACCTGTACAATTGTTGCAATACAGACCCTCTTTGCGACCACTCTCAACCACTCTTACAATACACAATCCCTTGGCAATTTGGTCACAATGCACTTTTTTGTGTTGGCGACATGACACTCTCCCTCAAGCCGAATACATCATTTTACTTGTGCAACCAACCACTATTCTGACTCATTCATCTGACCCTAGTCACTTGCAATATAATCTATGATACAATCCTAGATCTACCTGACCTCTGATCACAATACAAAGTATTGTGTGCAGTACAAATAATATAATTCCTTTCTCTCTAGCCAAAAGCACTGTGATAGCTCCACTGGCTAGTCATGACGATATATGATTTTCTGCTCAAAATTTGTTATTTTCATTCATTTCGATTATGAAAAATCCTGAATCACCTAAAATCATTTTTTTATTGAACCCAACTCCAAATAAATTTCTAAAAATTTATTTTCCTTCACTTTTCTTCAATTTCACACCTTGTAAAAATCTATAAATTATTTTCTCCTCTTGTAACCAAATAAATTTATAAAAATTTAATTTTCTTTTTCAGTTTTCCATGAAAATTTTCTCCTCAAATAAATTTTTAAAAATTTATTTTCTTATATTTTCTTCGAATTTTACTACTTGGCAAAATCTGAAAATATTTCTCCTTCTCATCAAATAAATTTAGTAAAATTCAACCTCTTAACTAAAATTTCTTCTCACTTTCGACAGCAAATAGAATTTAGTAAAATTTATTTTATTTAATTTTCTTCAGTTTTACACTGTAAAACCTAAAAAATTAAATTTCTTCTATATTTCAACTCAGAACCTCCCAGTTTATTTATTTCTTCTTCTTCGATTTTGTACCGCAGTACACTCAAATATTTCTAAAATATTTTCATAACTTCATCCCAATAATGGCAATCACCAAGCACAACATTATAACACATTACAAAGCCATGTTATACACAGTCATGAATGATTCACAAATCACACAAACACAGCTCCAACACACGTCTTGAGTAGTGTCCTAGTTTTGTCAGTGATTTCCTAGGTAAATCTCATACCTAAGCTCAGCTTGTCAAATACACCTAGTGAGATGCTCATCTCGACCATGGCACAAGCCCCAATTTTCTATCTATGGTTACATGTCACCCTGTCTCCTCAAACCACCTAGTGGTGATGCAAACAGAGCTCCTAGGTTCGTATGCCCTGGCTCACGTGCTGGTATGGCGCTAACCAAGCCAGGTAACCCAGCTCAGCAAACTAGATAAATAGTGGTAAGATTTTAAAGCATCATTTAAAGCTCAGGCAGAGACTCTACTTTATACGGGAAACTCCCACAATAACTACCTGCTATCCAAACAATCAATACTGCCAAAATCAATTATCATAACTGTCTTAATTATCTCTGTCATTAATCAGTTAATGCTGCTTTTGTTTTAACCTGACATATATTAAAATCCTACAATTCAGCCCATGTACTATCAAAAACCATCCAAACCTGGCTCCCGGCTTCTTCAAAATCAACCTCAAAATGGGAATGTCTTCTCGAAGCTCTTTGTACACGAAAATAAAGGGTCCCACGGCAGGGTGACTAAAGCTAGGTGAAATCGCCCCAAGTGGGCTACTCACCCACCTAAGTCTTGATTGCAATGCTCCAAGTAAACACACACTCAAAGTAAAATACATGATCCTACTTGAATGTCTGCAGTGCCCCATGTCCCACTGAGTCTCACCCAGAATACTCTACACTTGCCTAAGCCATGTATGAGAAAATAAATCATTTCAAACAAACTTTGTTCTTGAAAAATATACTACCAAAATGTGTTCGGTACAAATAATAGGACTACCCTCAAGTTGAATTGATTGATGACTTTTCAGAAAACGATCATAGTCCTAAAATCAGTAATCTGTTGGCCCATCTCCCCAACCCGATTCTCCAAATATCATCCTGTGAAATTCCTTTACTTAAACATTGCCAGTTTTTACAAAAATCCATGTCATGCACTCACCCCCTTCAGGTTACCGGTGCATATAGCATCCATCTTTCTACATTTTCTGTCCATTCTATCTCTTGATACATATTTTCAATCAACTATAGTGCGCGTATAATTCCAGCATCAAAGCATCACCCAATTTAGCTCGATTGAAGCGATTCATAATTTTATCTCCAATGGCACATGCTCACGGTATATTCCCATATAGTGGGCAAATCTAATTTTATTTCAATATCCTATAAACACAATTATATTCCATATAATTTGTGACCTCATCGATAATCCTCATTAAGCATTAACCTATTGATTTCACCACCACCAACTCCAAGCCATTCATTTCATACAGTTCATACAAAACACATGGGCGATTTTATCCATTTCACACAAACGGGAGCATTTTCTGATCAACAAACTAAACAAACTCTCCACAAACAGCCACACTTCACAGTTCCTCTTGGTGGAACGATTTCCACATTAATTCAGTCTCTAATCACCAAAGCATAATTTAATCATTAAATTATCACAAAAATATCTGATCCACCCTGCCCCTTCGGGCACCTCTCATAATCTAAAAATTCTATTGATATCTTTGAGACTTAGTTTCATTAATATCTTGTACCCTATAATAACAAATTATAATATTAAATTTAAGACTGACAGCCTAATTTTCTGGGCAGTCACGGAGGTGAGAAAAATCTTAAAAATTCTAACAGTTCCGGTCCCGTATTTAGACAAATGACCTAGCGACCTCAGGCTTCTTGAAACATCAAAAAACCCGCCCTTAAAAATAGAATGGCATGAAGTAGGAGAAAATCCTACCTCCAGGTTGTCAAAAACTCCCGAATCAGGGTCCAGCGTTGTCCTCATGCGCGTAAACGACTTCCCTTCTTGCTCTGTCGGCCGTAAACGGTCCGGATACTTGAGATCTTAAGAAGCACTCTCTCTAAAGCTCTCAAGAAATCCTTGCGGAACTCCATTTTGTTCCTCACGTTTTCTCTTAGTGTTTAAGTTGAAAACTATATAACTGTCTTCCTAGTCGCCATCCCAATTTCATAATACCCATTATGTCCTGCTGCCAGTTGTTTTTAAACACTATCTCGGCCTTCCATTTTCATCATTTCTCTACTCATACCACTTATGGTACCTTGAAGTGCACATATTATATGTGGCTTTACGTCGCATCGAACAATGATGCCTCGAAACGCGGCCGACCGACCGCCCTAAAATTATGAAATTTTACGCGGTTAGGCCAGATTTCGCAGACGATTCCAATCTGCAACCCGCTTCTGGCCATCCGAGATCTAGAGAATTAATTACGAAATTTTTTTTAACCGAAATTACAATTTCGTAATTAAAATTACGATTTTGCCCTTATTTTAGAAATTGGAATTTCTCGAGTCTTACACGGATTTTCTTGATTTCTTTAGGTGATGGTTATTTAGTAACCTTGGGGATGAGATTTTCATGAGAATCTTGGGATTCAGGAAATAACTCGAGTAAGTTCAATTAAAATAAATTGAAGTCAAGGGTTTTGGTACCAAGAGGTCCTTTGTCTGGAGGACTTGGTACCGGTCTGGTACCAAAATTATGGTGCAAAATGACCTAAGAAGGAAATTTACAAAGTTGACGGTCGTCAACGGACCCTCGAAATCAGCTCACAAACACATCAAAAAGGGTTATTTTTGTCATATTAAAACTCAATAAAACCTTTTATTTTAAAAAATAAATAAATTCTTTAATTTTCTTATTTTTGACTTAAGCTACGATAAATGCTTAAAAATAATTCCAAACATATATAGGGTACATTTCATAAACATTAAGGTGATCGATTTTTTTAAGTTTATAATATATATATATATATATATATATATATATATATATATATATATATATATATATATATATATATATGACATGTATATTCTTTAATTATGACATGTATATTTTTTAATTAGTAAACTTTTATCACGCGTTTTATATATTTCACTTTTAAATTAGACTTTATTAAAAAAAAAAAATTTTGTTAAGCACATTTTTTCAACCAAATAAATATAAACACTACATATTATCAAAATAAAATAATTAAAATCTTAAAAAATCGGATGCAACTTTAAAGTCAAAACACAACTTAAAAAAAATTATATATATATATTGAGAGGAGCCCGCTAGCCTAGATGAGAGGACCCAATAGAGAAATGATAACACTTGTGATAGAAAATTAGAAATGAGATAATCCTGCTGTGTGATTAAAAAAAAAAAAAAAACTAAGTCATCATATTTTTGAGGGAAGCTATCAATTGTGGTCTTTTCATCGTTAATGCATCTACAGCTTCCCCTACCCAATCGGCTGACACCACTACTGAGACCTCACCACCAAAATGCTTCATCCATCCAAACATGTCCTTACCCAGCCAACTTGCACCATTATTGAAACAACTCCTCCCATCCAAACATTTCATTTCCCTCTCTTGATTCTTCGTTCCATTTCCATTTTATTTTTGGAACTTCAAGGCCATATCAATGCTTTCAAGCCGAAGAGAGAGGTGTTGGAAAAATCTTTTTATTAACCTTCTATTTTTGTTTTGATAAAATATTGAATCTTCTTTGTTTCACTAATCGATGAAAGAGATAATCTTTTGAAGTTTTCTTTTAAGAGATTTCGTTCCTTTTTAAAGGTTTTCCTTTTTAACTTTTTTCTTTTTAATAATCTAGTTTTCATGCTTAAAATGGAAAAGAAGAATTGTTTTTCTGAAAATTTTCTATTACCTTTTGTTTTCAGTTGGTAAATTATTTTTTATTTGTCCTACACCTTTTTAAAAAGTAGAAAATAAAATTTTCTGTTTAAAATATATATATATATATATATATATATATATATATATATATATATATATATATATATATATATATATATATATATATATATATCAAGAAAGCCTGCTTATATTTTTAGATCATGTTTATATTTCATTTTTATTTTTTATAGTTTTAGAAAATTAAATATAGTAATTTGGAATGTATATCATGAAGGGATTTTTTTCTCTTTTATGTTAATTTTGTTTTTATATATATTCTAATAAATTTATATTATATGGATTTCATATAAATTAATTCTATTATTTGATTATTTCATATAAAATGTAGAAAATAGGACATTAGTGATTGAGTATACTGTGTTTTGTATTGATTTATTGTGAAAGTATTATTTAAATATGTCCTTTATTTATAAATTTATAGAATAACTTATGTTAAGTGTGGTTGTATTTGAAGAGAACTTACAAAGGTAGGAGGATGGAGATGTTTTTGTTAAACGACAAGGAGAGAATTTTTATATAGGCTTCGATGATAAGTCAGGAAACACAGTTTAATGAGTAAGCATGAAATTTTTTTTATAAATCTTGGACTTTGAGAGATACCAATTGTGCCATCAGAAACCCGAGAAAATTCTAATTTTCCGAAAAGTTGCAAATGGTAATTTCGGTCAAAATCCGAAATTTTTCTAGATCTCGAACGATGAAACGGACTTCACTCGTTGGAATCGCCTCGTGAAATCTAGCTACCACGTCAATTCCGAGACAAATCGAATTTCATGTTTTTCGAGGCACGGTGCCTGTGTCAGAAATCGCTGCAAAGATATGATGTGACAAAAGTCACCACTACATGTACCCATGTGACACATGTTGGGCACATTAGCGAGATGATGAGATGAATGGCTTAGATTAAGCCATGTGTCAAAAATCCAAAACTTAAGGACACAAATGGAATTATTGAAAAGTTTAAATGAATAAGACAAGAAGGAATAGTCTTCTTCTCCGAAAAGGAAGCAAAAAAGTGAAGTAAGTGAGAGATCCAGATTTTAGAGAGAGAAAGTGTGACTTCTCTCTAGATTTTCCGATGCTCGATCACGATTCTCGACTGACCAAGAAGCAAAGTCAAGATACGCAGCTAGCGGCTACATCGTAGGCAATCGATTTTGTGGAGTTCAAACTCCAAGAGGTAGGATCTTTTCCTACTTGGTTTATTCTTAGGCTAAGAGCCATTTTTGTTGGATTCAGACGGCGCGAGCCTCGAATGGTCGTGTTATCGGTCCCAAAATCTTTGAACCGAAAGGAGAAAAATCCCACAGTGGTCGCAACAAAGGCCACCCGAGGTTTCACCGCTCACGTGATATGTCGGGTGGTGATTTTTGTGGTGGCTCGGTAATTCAAAATGAATTGCTTGATTTGTTAATTCAGCCCATGTGGAGCTAATTTTGGTGTTATTGATTATAATTGAATAACATGAATCGCGAATTAATTATGTTAATATATCGCTTTAAAAATATATTAAAGACGAATATTTTGGAATGGCATAATGCATTCCATATGCACCGGGGCACCTTAGATGGTAGGTGTGAGTGCATGACATGAAAGAAAATGAAAGAAAATGAAAAACTTGCCAGAAAGGAATTCTCAAGGAAGATTTTTCTGGTAATTGCCTGTGAGTGGCCCCACAAACATCTGGTGCTTTAATCTACGACTGCTCGTAAAATTATCCAACACCACCTCGAGGGTAGTCCAATATATTTATCGAAACTTCGCAGAGTGTGTTTTCAAGAACAAAACCTTTTGTTTTGAAAACTATATTCTTCTCGCATTCGCTTAAAGTGCATGTGCGTAGGAGTCGATGAGGACTCAAACACGGATCAAAATGTAGACACCAAGTAGGATCACGATTTTCGAGCGTGATTGTTTTCCGCGACATGCGGCACTTAGCTGGGAGTAACCCATGTAGAAATTATCACTATCAAGTATCAAGCCACCCTCGTCGTAGGATCACTATTTCGTGCACAGGAGTGTATGAGGACGGCGCTCACTGTGAGGCCACGCTGGGGAAAGTTTCTGGATTGTGGCTTTGCCATTTTCATTTTGTATAACATGTATTAAAACTCTAAATTTTGATATATGTTTTGAATTAAGAGTGATTTATTAACTCTTGAACCATGTAATATAGTTGGTTGGGATATATTTTGTAAGTATTGATGTATGGGCCCAAGTGGCCATTTTACTCATTTTTATCCATATGTGACTCCTGTGGCTCTAAAATGTCGAGAGGCTGTGTATCTTGCAGAGCTCAATCGTACAAAGGAGACTCATTCCGATTTTCATGAGTGGGGTCAAGCATCCGGACATCCACGAATATTCCGCTGGCTGACGTGGAGCTACAACGGGACCCCGATGAATGGGGCGCCATAGCTAAGTGGCATGCAAAGCGGGTTTTCATTTAATTTGAACACTTGGGTGATGAATAAAAAATGAATTTATTAATTGTTCTACATAATTTTGGACATACTAGAAAAGAATGAGACAAAATTAAATAAAAGTAATAAAGATAATGATTGATAATTTGTATTGATTTATAAGATTTTTGAAATTGAACATTGAAGAATCAGAGCTAAAAATAGAGACTAAGGAAATTAATTAATTAATTTATATATATATATACACACAATATAACTCTTGATAAAAATTGAAGTTTAGGAAGTCTAAAGTTGACAATCTTTAAATGAAAATTGTGAAAGTTTGATTTATCTTAACATTTTTATATTGTAAATGAAGAGACACCTTAATTGCCTAGAAAGTTTTATTCATAATAAAATAAAAATATGAAGAAAAAAAATCGACCTTCACTTCATTATGAAAAGTGGGATGATAGTCTTTTTCATTATGAATTGTGGGATGATAGTCTTTTTTTAAAAACATGGGAGGATAAGAAACCTTCAAAAATTTAAGATGAGTTGTGGATGAGATATATATAAGTAGCCTGTCATTTTTTTAAATTATTGATGCTAAAGAAAATGATGGAATAAATTCAATTGTTATGCAAAAATATAACTACTAAAGACTACAACATAATAAATTTTTTTATCATTCTCTTCTATTACAAAAATTTCTATGTTATGAGTGTTCAAAGTTTTAATTTAACTTCATGAATCAAGATTTTGGATTTATTCTTATGTCAAATATTAATATTATAATTTCTCACTTGATCTTGTAACTAATAATCTCTTCATTTGTTGTGTAGTTGTCTTTTGTGCTACTTGTTGAGTAGTTATTGAGCAGCTGGTCTTTCATTATCCATTAAGGTTAGTAATTGTTTGAACTCTATTTCTTCTTGTATTTGATTATATAATCAATAATGTGATTATTGACCTTAAGATTTCTAAACTTTTTTTTTATTCTAATATATATATAAATCTCATAATAATAAGATTTTAGGAGGGCAAAAGTAATACATCAACATTCAATGGAAGTTTGCTTAGAAGTTTGATATAATATGTTTATATAAGTTTTAAAAAAATCTTGATAATTTTACATTAATTTGTCATAAGTATAGAAAAAATACTATGTAAAACATTACTGAATGAGAGTCGCACATGTATTTTCTTCTATTTAATGTTAAGTAAAATAATAGGACTCATTATCATCTTGTGCGGTGATTATATTATAATTAATGAACTTATAATGTTTGTCGCTTCTTGTTAGGGGTTGTTATTTAATCGAAAGCATCGCATTATAATGACTTTACATTATTAGATGATAACTTTGAGCTTTCTATTGATTTTTCCTTTCAATTTATTTATTTTTTAAATTAATTGTTTCTGATTTGTCCTTATTTAATAATTTCTTTGAATTGATATCATCTTGAGTCTTTATCAGTGCTATTTATTTAAGATCATAACTTAAAGATCTAATGCCATATAGGATATTGTTTTTAGTGCATATACTTTACCAACTCACTAATGAATAGGGATTACAAATGTGAAAATAGGAATTTGCTTATGAGAATTTAAACATTGCCCATTTCATAATTTTTTTCATTATGTATACTAATGAGGCATCAACAAGTTCCTTAAGATTAAATGTGACGCCCCAAATCCCGGGTCTCGTGACAACCCGTCAATCGTGGAACAGCTCGTGTGGATGCTCAAAATCTCACACCCCATTGAGTCCTCTTTTCCAAGACTCAGGATTTAACGAAAATCGGGCAGAGTCTCCTTTGTACGGGGAGCTCTACCCAAAATACAACATGTCTCAATATTGCACAACAACCCCACTGGGTCCACATACGAGTAAAAATGAGTAAAAATGGCCACTTGGGCCCATACATCAATACTGAAGGGACCCAACCCGGGTTTCCTTTTCCTAACTCGGGGGATTCCTCTCAATTCTCTACTGATTTGAAAAAAACCTTTCTTACTATTTTTTAAACCTTTTTAAAAGTGAACTGCGGAGCTAACCAATTTATACGCTACGTTTTCCATTAAAATCTTATGAAACATGGTGGGACAAATTTTTTTTTTTTTTTAAACATTAAACCCTTTATAGAAAATCAAGGTATTTCTCCTGCTTTTTCTGACATGTCCTGTAATTTACAACTCCCGTAATAAAACAATTTAATTTACTCCACATCCAACAATGGGACATCAAGTCCACCACAACCAATTCAAATCAAACTTTAAAATCACGAACACTATAGATATATAAACAATCTTTTAAAACCTATATACATTACAAAAATAAAGGTGTAGTGGTGAAGTGATGGGTAGTAAATGAGGCTACTGTCAAAAATGTTGTCGTCACGTGAGGCGGAGTGTCACTGGCCAGGAGGATGCTCGAATCGCACCTCACTTCGCCCCGAAAACATTTATAAAAATTTGGAAAAAAGGGTGGAGCTAAAGAGCTCAGCTGAGAGTACAGCCTATAGGAAAATAATGTTTCAGATATAGTTCAAATACAATGTGTAAAACAATTGTATAGATCTCATTTCATAAACATTTACTTTGCATTCTTTTCTTTATATTCAAATACAACGCAAAACAATTGTATAGAGATCTCATTTCTATAAACATTTTACTTTACTTCTTTTTCCATATAGTTCAAATACAATGTGTAAAACAATTGTATTAAATATCTTTTCAATATACTTTCTTTCCTTTTTAATCCGGTCATATCCAATGGAGAACCCGCGATAAACATAACCACCGTTATCCAGCGAAAGAACCTCCGAAAATGTTTCATAATCACCGATGGCCCCAAAAGGAACCTCCTAGAAATCGTGGCTACACCAAGCAACCACCGGTTGGCCCATGAAAGACCTATACGCTGAAAACAAATTTTTACGATCACCGATGGCCCAAAAAGGAACCTTCGTTAAATCGCGGCTTTCTTTAAATACCAGCTGCACTATGGAATAAATCAATACGCGTTGGTAAAATTTTCATACTTTACATGTGTATGGCAATATGCATCACTCTTCCCTTCCATCTAAAACAAATCTCAACCCTTTCCTATGTACTATGTAACGCCAGAAAAGTAATTCTTCTTTAGTCGACTTTCCTTAACCTTTATCTTTGTAACATGGTAACCATGGATTCAAACATTTTCATATAAACATGTATATATAAAATATACATTCATAAACATTTCATTTCATATGGAAACCACAAATCATACTTTATAAAACTATGGAAACCATAATCATTTCATATTTTCTCAACATAATTTAAAGTCAAGAAAACCACATTTTTTTTTTCATTTGAACATTTATAACATAGATATGAAAACATATACATTGGTAAACATTAATTTATATATATTTTCATAAACATTTAGATTTTCCCTCACCTTAGTTATTTAAGCCCTTTTTCTTCCTTTAACAAAACTTTCCACCTCCACCCTTGTCCTTTATCACCTTCCTCCTACAAGTCACATTATCCATAAAATCCATTAACATCCATACCTTAATCTTGTTCAATTAAACCATTAACTATACTATACTTTCCAAGAACCCTACATTTAATCACTTCCAATTGATTAAAATCAGTTGAACTCAACCTCTTTTTGTTCTCATGATTTTCTTATGCTAACTCATGGAAATTACTACCCCATACAATAGCCTGGCCAACATGCCAGCTAGAAATGTCATGCCAAAACTGCACATTCACATCGACCCCAACTTAAGCAACCCCGACACTTGGTGCAACCATAAACTTTCAGTCATGTTCTATTCATCCACTGTCCTCTACAGGAATATGGTTAGAATCTTGACTCAATGGGCTTTCCATAGAGTCTAAAAACACCCAAAACGGAGTTCGACGAATAGCTATGGCCTTCCGAAATTGAGGCCATGACCATTGTGTCCCCCTGAATTAGTGTGCCAGACTAATGAATTTCGAGTCCTTAATGGGTTTGAATTTGGATTGACCTATTTCAATGAGGATTGTTCTCCTATCAGTCTAGTTTACTTAGAAATTTCAATCACTCAATTCGGATGAGTGATGGTCAAGTTATGTCCAAAATACAGTCATGGAGTCTTAAAAAATGCAACATAAAACCGCCTAACATAGCCTTAATTTCTCAATGCATTGGTAGTCCAAATGGGTCGGAATTTGGATAGACCTATTTCAATGAGGATTGCTTTCCTCTATCAGTCTCACATTTAGCACTTTTTAATCACCAATTGATGAGTGATGGCCAAGTTATGGCCAAAATACAAATATGGAGTCTTAAAACATAAATGTAAAAAACGGCCACATAGCTCCACTTTGAATGCATGTTTGAGTCCAAATGGGTCGGAATTTGGATTGACCTATTTCAATGAGGATTGTTTTCCTATCAGTCTAGTTTACTTAGAAATTTGAATCACTCAATTCGGATGAGTGATGGCCAAGTTATGGCAAAAATACAGTCATGGGGTCGGAAAAAACAAACTGGACCGCATCTCCCTTTAATACACCCATCCCCTTCGACTGAAATTAACCCGAGTAGAAGAAAAACTAACACACCCCCACCCCTACCTGGGCCGGCACGTGGCCGGCCACCCACGTAAATCCCCGCCGTTACCTCCCAATCCACTAGAAACTCTTGTAGCCGGCCGCATTGCTTACAAAACCTTCTACAAAATTTTTCTTTTATTTTTATAGCTTAGGATTTGGTAAAATCTTAGTAGCGGAAAACTTTGGCAGCATGACGGCTGCATATAGAACAATTCCAAATCCTGTATACATCCAATTTATACTATATCCAAACATGGCAACCAGCATACCAACACATTCTCACAAAACTACTATGTTCCATTATACATATTCAAAGTCTTTTCTTTACATAATATTCTTAAAACAAAGATTTCAGACAATGTCGACAAATCCTATTGTGCTCAAATGGGCCTTGCATAGAGACTGCACTCGTGAAATAGTTTTTAAAATACAAAATAATGAGAGCTAAACGAAGCCTGAGTATGCTTTTATAAAAGGTTTTGTCTTGAAAACATCTCAAACAAACTCTCAAATATTTTCCAGAAGCTTTACTTTGCTTTGCTTGCTTTAAAAGTTTATAAAACTTTTCTTTCCTTGCTTGATTTTCTTTGCTTTGCTTTTCTTTAAAAGCTTATACAACTCTTATTGCTTGTCAAGAAGGTTTATAAAACTTCTAAAGATTTCTTTGCTTGTTTACTTTATCTCGCTTAAAAGTTTCTAAACCTTCACAAACTTTGCTTTAAAAGTTTTCTCAAAACTTTTCATAAAACGGAGCTCCTGGGCTCAACCGCATGCTTTTGAAAATAAAACTATGACTGGGCTCAACCGCTTGCTTTAAAATCCCACGGAGTTGCCCAACCGATCGCTTTGAAATCTAAACGGAGCTCGCTCAACCGCTTTCTTTAAAACTCCCCAAGCCTGGCGACTGAACCAATGGTTGATTTTTCAAAACCGTATATTATGCTTATAAAACATCAACCACTGGAGCCTTATTTTTGCTATCATGACTCATAGAACACTTTAACTGTAATAATCGTGTCGTGGAAGGATCTCGTGTCCGCATCACCTTTTTTCAAGAATATGGTGGAATTGGACTCAAGTCGCCATCACCATAATTCTAGTTAGAGCTCATAACCTGAGAGTACTCCTATACGCGCTACCGGTCTCCTTTAAATGCATGATGTATGACCTAAGTTTTCCGACCAGGCAAAACTACAATGCATGTATGAGATCCTAACCCCACCGTGCACGTACGGAATACCTCTGACCGGTTTTCTTGCTTAGAACTAGGGAAGGCCTGTTTTTCACAAACATTCTTTGCTTGCTTGCTTGCTTGCTTGCTTGAAAAATGTTTTAATTATTCAAAACCATTTGCTTACTTGCTTGCTTGAAAAAATGGTTTAATTATTCAAAACCATTTGCTTACTGTTTACACTATGGTTTTACAATTTAAAACCAATGCTTGCTTTTCAAAAAATGGTTTAACTCAAAACCATTAGCTTGCTTTCTAATTCATTGCTTGCTTCTTGAAAATGGTTTGTCATCAAAACCATGAAATACCAGTGTAAAACAGTTTATAATAATAATAATAATACACTAGTATTTGAAAAATGAGTTTAGAACACTCACATCTTTGCTTGCTAAACTTGAGCACAGTTCCACACTTTACCCGCCTTTGCTTTTTACACTCAACCGAATACGACGACAATTAATCGCCACGATAACTGATAATTTTTAATCATTTCCTAGACTTATTCAATACCCCCACCTAATACATTGAGGCGGCGAGAAGGCCGCCACGCCACGAAGTTCTAATCTTATTCAAACCTATCTTAATCATTTAATGTTATCTATAAACCATCGGTAATGGTCTGGGGCTTAATTACACAAAAACATAGCATTCTGGGCATTTTAGGCACACATGTACCGGTACACCCTGGACCTGTACCGGTACATGTTGCATTTTGGGCGTGGGTAAACGACATCCCTCAGCATTTGAGACCGTACACCTCGGGCTTCAGCCTGGGTGTACCCGGTACACCCTCGTACATGTACCGGCACACTCCGAATGGCCTGGGATTTAAGTATTTTCCCACTTTGATACCAATTCACTTTATACTAACTCTATAATCTAACACCTCAAGAATTATCATGGAAATCATCCAAAACAACTCCACAACATTTGAATTAAAAGTGGAACCTCAAACCACAAAAACCCTAGGTGAAACCAAGAACTCTACCCAAGGTCCACCAATTTTTTATAAAACCACTTAATGATGATTCCATGGTTATTTTCTTTCTCCCCAATTGGGGTTTTACCTCATAACCCCAACAATTCAAAGGTTCAGAGCTACATTTAAATCCAGATCAGGTTGATTACACCTCCATTAGAATTCATACTAAAAAGCTCTAAGAATTCAAAATACACTCAATTTCAAGACAAACATACCTCGATCTTGGATTTCTCTTTTTCCTCCTCCTCCTTCTTCTTCCTTCTCTTCCTCTTCCTTGGCTCTCTCCTCCTCCTCAAAATCATGAACCCTAGCCTGCGAGAACAGTTTAATTTCGGCTTGGTTTCATGCTATTTATATGCTAAACTTGCCTAAATTGCAAATTTGTCCTCAAGCATTTAATTATTGCAAATCTAAATTCCTACTATGGCCCATCTCTACTTTGATTTTGGATTGTATCCTATTTGCTTAATGACAATTTTAATTCTTATTCTCATACACAACCCTAAGCCTATAATTTATCATTTCCTACTTTAGTCCCCAAAATACTACTACATGCGGTGACACTTAGTGCCTTATACACACCCTCTATTACCATGTACCGCACTCTCTGATCTGGTGTTACAAAACCCTACCTCAAATGGTGATTTCAGACACCGCCTTTCTTGGTTTCCGTGAAAACCCGAACCTGACCTTGGCAAGACCCGGTGATTCGTATCCACGCCAGCCTCGCCGCTAGATCAACTTTAATTCTCAACCTAACGAGATCCGACCGACGAAATCCCGTGAATCGAAGAGAGAAGATTGCTTCTCTCTCTCTCTCTCTCTTACTCTCTCTCTTACGATTTGGCTAAGACCAAATGAGAGCATTAGATATTTTTTGGGATATTTATAGTGTGGATACGTGGCCCACGTCGCACCACGTGTCACACTTCTTCGATTCTGTTTTCGCTCCTAAACAATTTATTTCGTCCTGGTTTCAGTTCCATCTATCTTAAATGAAAATTCTTTAAATATTTGACACTTTTCGGGATTTTTCTAAAAATCTCGTTTTCGAGGTCCACTCGACGCCCGTCGCCTCGAATTTCGTGAAAATCCGACTATCTCGGAATTCAATGAAATTTGACTGGGTAACTAGATTTCACGAGACAAATTCAACGGTGAAGTCCGTTTTATTATCCGAGATCTAGAAAAATTTCAGATTTTTCTATGGCAAATTACCGTTTTGCCATTTTTTAAAAATTGCATTTTCACCCCCAACATAATTCGTTTTAATTTATTTCTGTTTTTCGATCTAATACATTATTATGAATATTTTTATTTTTATTTTCAATGCTTGTTTTTTTTTTAAATTACTATTCATTTGATCAAGCTGGGGCCAAATACCTAACTGAATAAAACGAAATTTACTATTCATGGAAACATAAATCAAGGTCTTACACCACTCCTCCTTATAAAATTTCTGGCTCCCGAAATTTAAATATCATATCCGACTAAAACAGTGTGGATACCGAGTTTACATGATCTTCACTTTCCATGTTGCTCCTCTCGTGATTCATCCACAAAGATCTTCACTAAAAGAATCACTTTGTTTTGAAGAACCTCGGATCCTTCGATCAACAATCCAACTCTATTCTCTTCATAAGTCAAGTCTTCTTTCAATTCAATCAGTTGATCTCTTAACACATGAAGGATCTGCCATATACTTTCGAAGCATAGAAACATGAAAGACATCATGTATTCTGGCCAATTCAGGTGGCAACCTCAACCGATACGCTACCTCCCTAATTCTTTCTACAATCTCATAAGGTCCCATAGCCGGACTTAACTTCCCTTCTTTCTCGACCGCAACACCCTCTCTCTGCAGGATATCCCCGTAAATACCCGATCTCTCACCCGGGAATTCAGATCTCTCCTTCTATTATCGCATAACTTTTATGTCGATTCAGGCTATCTTTAATCCTCCTCTCCCGATAACCTTAACACATTATCCTGTCGTGGACCCGAACAATTTCGGCCTAATAATTTTCTCTCACCTACCTCATCCCAACACAATGGAGTCCTACACTTCCTTCCATATAAGGCCTCAGAAGGCCATTTCAATGTCGATCGATAAGTATTGTTTAGCAACTCCATTAATGGTAGATGTCTATCCCAACTTCCTTTAAACTCTAACACACAAGCCCTGAGCATATCTTCCAATGTCTGTATGGTTATTTCAGATTGGCCATCCATCTAAGGATGGAAAGCATTATTGAAATGTAACTTAGTACCCAGAGCTCTCTGTAAGCTGGGCAAGAATCGGGAAGTAAACAATGGATCTCTGTCTGACACTATCGATACCGGCGTACCGTGAAGTCGCACAATCTCTTTTACATACAACTCACCAACTTCTCAATTGAGTCACTATTTTTCATAGGTAGGAAATGGGCTGATTTCGTCAATCTATCAACAATCACCCATATCGCGTCATAACCACTCTGGCAACACGACAGTCCTACCACAAAATCCATCATGATTTTCTCCCATTTCCACTGAGAGATCGGAAGAGACTGTAAGAGCCCTCGCAGTCTTTGGATGCCTTTCACCCTGACTCGCTGAAAATGAGACATCTGAGACAAACTCTGCAACACCTTTCTTCATACCCCTCCACCAGTAGTGTTTCCTCAAGGTATGATACATTTTAGTGCTTCCCGGATGCATCACATATGCAGAAGAGTGAGCCTCTTCCATAATTTCCTTCTTTAATTCTCCCACATCCGGTACACATAATCTGTGACCCATCATCAATGTACCATCTGCCTGCATCGAAAATCCTTCAAACACTCGTGACTCGCTTCCCTTTCAACTTAATTCATGGTCGGATCTTGAGTCTGTAGCTCCCTTATCCCGTTTATCAGTACCGGACGAACATGAAATGTAGCTAGCAGCCCAAGATTTACCAACTCTAGTCTCACACCTAAAGACCCCAATTCCACAAGTATAGGGAGGTATACACTTTAAGTGTAGATATGGAACTCCGTAGATTTCCTATCGAGAGCATCGCCTACCACATTAGCCTTCCCCGATGGTATTCAATAGTGCACTCATAACTTTAACAGCTCAACCCATCTCCTCCGTCTCATATTTAATTCCTTCCGTAGAATATCGCTGTGCCTCAGATCTCTCTGTAGCACTCGCTTTGGAACCCCATATAAGTAATGCCTCCATATCCGTAGAGCAAGACTACAAAGAACAAATTTCTGTGTCGCAAAGGTCGGATACTCGCTTCATGCTTCTTCAATTGTCTCGAAGAATATGCTATCACATTTTCATGTTGCATTAACACACACCCTAAGCCTTGCCTGGATGCATCACAATACACTGTATATCCATCATGCCCTAATGGAAGTGTAAGAACTGGGGCTGAGGTCAATTTCCGTTTTAGTTCATCGAAGCTTTGCTGACATGCCTCTAACAATACAAACTTTTCTTCTTTCCTTGTCAATTTAGTCAAAGGAGTCGTGCGAACTCGAAAAACCCTCAATGTCCCTCGATAGTACCAAACCTTAAAACTCGTATTCAGTCACATTCGTAGGTGGTTTCCAATTAACAATTGCCTCAATCTTTGAGGATCAACAAATCCCTTTGTCAAAATCATACTGTCCTAGAAAGGCAACACTCCATTCAACCGTAACCGGCATTTATTGAATTTTGCATACAACCGATTTTCCCTCGTAACTGTGAACAACTCTCGATGCTCCTCATGATCTTCCATCGGGCTCGAATAGATCAAAATGTCATCAATGAATACTATAACAAATTGATCTAAATAAGGCTGAAAGATCCTATTCATAAGATCCATAAAAACAGCTGGGGCATTAGTTAGTCCAAATGGCATGACTAAGAACTCATAATGCCCATACCGTGTTCTAAAAGCTGTCTTGGGAACATCTTCTGACCGGATCTTTAATTGATGGTAACCCGAATTCCTCGATCACTTCGAAAATACCCTCGCCTCCTCGTAATTGATCAAAAGATCATCAATTGCGGAAACGTATTGATTTCAGATTGTCACTTTATTCAACTCAGAATCACTACACAATCTCAAACTTCCATCCTTTTTCTCTTCATAAACAGAATGTAAGCTTCTCTCGTACATGGTGCGTACCCTACTGACAAAACCCTTATTCACAAGCTCTTCCATCTGTACCTTCAATTCTTTCAACTCTAAAGGAGCCATCCTGTAAGGTGCCTTAGAGATTGGTTCTGTCCCAAGGGCCAATTCAATCTGAAAATTAATCTCTCTATCTGGAGGTATACCTAGAAGATCCTCTGGAAATACATCCGGAAATTCTCCTGACCACGTAATGTCCTCCAAATGACTACCACTATCCCCTCACCTCAATGGCATAAGCTAGGCACCCTCGATATGACTTCCAGCATCTTACTAGCCTCATAGTCAGTTACATCAAGTAGGTAGTGTCTTTTGTAACCTATAGAACACAACCTCTCGTCCGCTCTGGGTCTCGTAGAACTCCAACCTCTTCTATAACAATCCACTGTAGCATGATGTCTAGATAGCCAATCCATGCCTAAGATAACATCAAAGTCATGGATGTCTAATAAAATCAAGTCTGCCAGAAACTCCTGGCCTCTAATAATCACCCTGCTATCCATATAAACACTCTCTCGCAGCCGGAATCCCCTCGTAGAAAGAGATACCACTATGCCGCGCCTATAGGCTGGGGAATCCGCATTAACATTTGAAATAAACCCCATAGAAATAAAAGAATGTAGCTCCAAGGTCTATAAGAATATGAGCATCACGATCAAAGACTCCGAAATCATACCACACAACACGGAGCGCATCAAAGATCCCGCTGTAATCAGAAATACCCCCGGCCTCGGGTCATAGTCTACCCTCGGGAGGTCCTCTAGGTGGTCGACCCTCTACCCGCTAGTGCACTAGGGTCTACTAGGAAGGAGTAGAACCTCTACCAGCCCCCTCCGATCCCGACCCTACCAACCGAAATGGCCTCTCAGACAGTGCCACCGTGAGCCGACGACCGCTAGAGGGCTAACCGTGGACATTCTTGCAAATGTCCCGACCATTCACATCTATAACAAACATTGGTACCCCATCCGCACTTCAATGAAACCTTCCACACTTACTCGCATTGTCAGTTTGGGGTCAAAGTTCCGCCTATGGTTTTGATCGAACTCCGACCGACTGTCTCCACCCTGCCTTTACCAACTACCCATGGTGCTTTTCCTCCCTTCTTTGACTTTTTACTGGATCCACCTTGAGTCCAAGTAGATCCATCTCTCTCGTCTCAACCTCGTGTGCAATCTGAGGAGCTAATCCCAAACTCCTCTCTATCCTGATGGCAGCCTCAACCACCTGTCCATACTGAGTATGAGAGACTAACGCCAAAATGCTCTTAACCTCTTTTCTCAAGCCCACTACAAACCTCTTACTTTTCTGTACCTCATGGTCACAAAATAGAGGAACATGTCGCACTAGTTCCGAGAAATTCTTTTCATAATCTGTCACTGACATGGTCCCTTGCTCAAGCTTGAAAAATTCTTCAATTTTCTGATCTTTATAAACCGTAGGGTAGAATTTCTACAACCTCTTTGGAACCGAGTCCAGACACCCCTAGAAATCGCCTCGCATTGCCTTCCACCGCCAAGTGCTCTGCCTCTCAATAGGAAAGTAGAATATGTCACCATCCGCTTCACTCCGAGCATCCCATAACATCAACACCCTCTCATTACCCTCAGCCACGACCATGCCTTTCGATCCCTATTCCGTCATAATTTCTGGGTCCCTAATTCTCGCTTCTCTCAATGGACATTGCCTGGCCACAAAGATTTACCGAAATGTTGTGGCTAAAATCTAAGTAACTGACTGCTGCATATTCACCTACCGGGCTTTGAGGATGCGAGGTCCCGCCGTGAAGGCCCTGGGCGGACCAAGAGGTGGAATAGTAAACATTAATATATTCATCTATATGTTCCTCAACTACAGACGGGGGAATGACTGCGGAACTCTCACTCTTGAGTTGGACGGCCTGTATATTTGTAGCATATTTAAATATATCTATGTATAAAGTTCATATGACATTTAAATTATTAAAATAACTACGTGCACCTTTAAATAAAACATTAAATCATTTAGAATGGACTTTTAAAACAACAAAACATTTTCAAAGGCACTTCGGCTCGATACCATGTTGAAGGGACCCGACCAGGAGTTTTCCTTTTCTAACTCAGGGGACCTCAGGCACTCTTATTTGAAAAAAAACCTTTCTATTCTTCCTTACTTTTAAAAAGTGAATCAGTGGAACTGACATTATAGTTCACGTTTCCATTTTAAATCTTATGAAACATGAGTGGGACAATTTTTTTTTTTTAAACATTAAACCCTTTATGAAACCAATTAGGACTCTCATTTTTAGGACATGTCATTCTAACCCTATAATAAAACAATTTAATTTACTCATCCAACAATGGGACATCAAGGTCACCACAACCAATTTCCACAAATCAAACTTTAAAATCAATTTCTGAACACTATAGATATATAAACAATCTTTTAAAACCTATATACATTACAAAATAAAAGGTGCCTGAAGTAGTTATTTACAACAAAAACTATGCACATTGTCAAATGTGAGGTAATCACGTGGCGGAGTGTCATGCGGGAGGATGCTTTCGGCGCACGTCGGTCTCCTTTGAGAAACATTTCTCTAAAACATTTGGAAAAAAGGTGAGCTAAGGAGCTGTTGAGTCTGGGTTCGGTGATGCAGTTCATGGGAAATAATGTTTCGGATATGGTTGAATCTGATGTGTAAAACAATTTGTATGAGATCTCATTCTCATTATTTACTTACACATTTCTTTTCCTTTCTATTCAAATACAACGTGTAAAACAATTATAGAGATCTCCTTTCTATATGTATTTACTTCACTTTCTTGCTACCATGGTTTCAATCCACAAATGTGTAAAACAATTGTATCAACATATATTTTCAATATACTTTCTTTCCTTTTTGAATGCACATCTTATCGATGGAACCCATAGTTAACCACCATTGGTCCCGCAAAGAACCCTCAGAAATAGTCTTACGATAGCCTATGGCCCCAAAGGAACCTCCGATCGTGCCGTTAATCACCGTTGGCCCATGAAGAACCTACGAGAAGCAGTCTTATGATCACCGATGGCCCCGAGGAACCTTCGTTCAAATCGTGCCTTTCTTTTCATCACCATTTGCACTATACGGGAATAATCACATTATCGTTTAGTAAAATTTTCGTACTTTACACGTGTATGGCAATATGCATCACTTTTCCCTTCCCTCTAAAACAAATCCTAACCCTTTCCCATGTACCATGCACGCGTAAAGTACTTTAGTCGACTTTCCTTTAACCTTTATCTTTGTAGCATGGGAGTAACCATGGATTAAAACATTTTCATATAAAAACATGTATATATAAAATATACATTTCATAAACATTTCATTTCATATATAAGAGCCACAAATCATACTTTATAAAACTATGAAACCATAATCATTTCTATTTTCTCAGCAAAATTTAAAGTCAAGAAAACCACATTTTTTTCATTTGAACATTTATAACATAGATATAGAAACATATACATTGGTAAACATTAATATATATATATATATATATATATATATATATATATATATATATATATATATATATATATATATTTTCATAAACATTTACATTTCCTCACCTTAGTTATTTCAGCCCTTTTTCTTCCCTTTAATAAAACTCCACCTCACACTTGTCCTTTATCACCTTCCTCCTATGAGTCACATTATCCAGCCAAAGTCAACTAACATCATATAATCTTGTTCAATTAAACCATTAACTATACTATACTTTCCGGCAACCCTTAAGCATTTAAATCTTCAATTAGATTAAAATCAATTGAACTCAACCTCTTTTGTTCTCATGATATTCTTATGCTAACTCATGGAAATTACTACCCCATCTGATAGCCCTGACTATGCCATGAAATGGTCATACCAAACAAACTATTCACATCGGCCTAACCAAGCAACTGGACACTTGGTGTGACCATAAACTTTTAGTCATGTTCTGTTCATCCACTGTCTCCTACCTGGGAATGGTTATAATCCTTGCTCAATGAACTCCATAGGTCCAAAAAACACCCAAACGGAGTTTGGATGAAGAAGTTATGGCCTTCCGAAGTTGGAGGCCATGACAGTGTCTCAGATTGGAGTTTGAATGATTCTGGTCCCAATGGGTGGAATTTAGGATTGACCCTATTTCAATGAGGATTGTTCTCTATCAGTCTAGTTTACTTAGAAATTTCAATCACTCAATTCGGATGAGTGATGGTCAGGGTGTAATCCAAAAATCTGATCATGAGTCTGCTGCGAACCTCATGCTGAACATGACTCCACACTTTGAATGCATTTTAGTCCAATGGAGTGAATTTGGATAGACCTATTTCAATGAGGATTGTTGTCCTATCAGTCTAGTTTACTTAGCAATTGAAATCACTAAATTCGGATGAGTGATGGCCAAGGTATAAGCAAAATACGATCATGAGTCTTAAAAACATGGAAAAATGGCACAGACATAAATCCCTTTGAATTGTTTTGAGTCCAAATGGGTCGAATTTGGATTGACCTATTTCAATGAGGATTATTGTCCTATCAGTCTAGTTTATACTTAAAATTGAATCTTTCGGTCGGATGGTGATGGCCAAGTGCTTAATGGATCATAAGTCGGAGAAAACAAAGCTGGACCGCATCTCCCTTTATTACCCATTCCTCAGTGAAATTAACCAGTAGAAAAACCCTACTCGATGGTGGCGATTTCCGGGACACCGACTTTCGTTTTTTTCGTGAAAGCAGAGACCTTGGATATGGCGGAATCTGGTGATTGGTATCCGCGTAGCCTCGTCAGCGTCGTCGGCTTTGTTCTTGACGAAGCGGATCGACGGCAGAAATCCCATGAATCGAAGAGAAGATCAGCTTTCTCTCTCTCTCTCTCTCTCTCTTACTCTCTCTCTTACGGTTTGGCTAAGACCAAATGAGAGCATTAGATATTTTTTGGGATATTTATAGTGTGGACACGTGGCCCACGTCGCGCGTATCACGCCAACCGGTTAGTTTTCCTCCTAAATATTTATTTTGTCGGTTTCAGTTCCATCTATCTTAAATGGAATTCTTTAAATATTTGACATTTTGGGATTTTCTAAAATCTCATTTTCTAGGTCCATGGCCTTGATCACTTCTCGAATTTTGTGAAAATCGATTGTCTAGATTGACTAAATTTGGTAGGTAACTAGATTTCGTGAGATGAATTCAGCGGTGAAGTTGGTTTCGTCGTGAGGATCTAGAAAATTTTCATATTTTTTTGTAGCGAATTACCGTTTTGCCTTTTCGAGAAAAATTGCATTTCACCTTAACATAATTTCGTTTTAATATATTTATTCTTTGGATCAATACATTATTATGAACATTTTTATTTTTTATTTTCGGGGGTTTGTTTTTTTCCAAAAGTACTATTCATTTGACTATTATGGTAGAATACCTAATAATCAACTAATTTACTACTTCATGGAAAGCGCAAATTAGGGGTCCTTACAATTACTCACCAAAATATATCCAACCAACTATATTACATGGTTCAAGAGTTAATTTCACTCTTAATACAAACATATATTAAAATTAAGAATTTTAATACATGTTATACAAAAATGTAATCAAAGCCACAATCCGGCTTTCTTCTTAAGAGCGGCTTCTAGTGAGCGTCGTCTTCCTAGCTTGTCCTTGTACACAGAAATAATGATCCTCGAGCAAGGTGAACGAGTACTGATGAAGTGATAATCTCCTCATTGGGTTGCCTCCCACGCCTAAGTGCACATGTAATGGCTAAACCGCAAAACATTCAAGTAAATACATGATCTACTTGAATGTCTACCATGCTGTCCCATAATCTGAGTTCTCATGACTCACACATGCTAGCCAAATGTGAAAACAACATTTTGAAAACAAAGGTTTTGTTCTAGAAAGAAAACGTCTTATCGGTTTGAGTAAAATCTATTGGACAACCTCTCAGGTGAATTCTTTGGGTAATCCTCCAAAAGCAGTCGTAGATTACGCGTTAGGATGAGCCCCCGTTGGACAACTCTCGAGCAATTCTTGAATCTTTGTAGAGATTCAGCACAACCATTTTTCATTTTATTTTCTTTAAATGTCATGCTTTTCGCACCTATGGGTTCTAGGGTGCTTGATGCATATGGAATGCATTATGCCATTTTCAAACAATTCAGTGCTAATATATTTTACATGGATATACCAACAAAATTAACTCACATAAATCATGTTATTCAATTCATAGCAATAACATAAAAAATTAGCTTCAGCGTGGGCTAATAAACAATTCAAGCAATTCATTTTGAATCATGAACTAACACAAAAATCACACACAAATCACGTGAGCGGTAAAACCTAGGCTCGGCACTATTCACGGCCCACAATGAGATTTTCTTCACTTTCGAGTTCCAAATATTTTTTGAAGTGAAGCCAAATAAGTCAGAACCTCAGATAAAGTCACATCAATTCAAAAATGGATCTTAGTAAGAGAATAAACCAAGTAGGAGAAGACCCCTACCTCTTGTGTTCATTAAACTCCCAAGTGCTGGTGTCCACGCGTAGCCCTTGTAACATAGATCAACTTTGCTTGGCCCAACGAGAACCAACGGTCCGAAAGCCGAGAAATCTAGAGAGAAGTTGCACTTTCTCTCACTAAAACTGGTTCTCCCCCCTCACTGCACGTTTCAGCCAAAAATGGGAGAAGATGAAGTTGTCTTTTGTCTTTATTTTAAATCTTTTAACTTAATTCCCTCCTTGTCCCTTTAATTTGCCAGGCCTTTTGACATGGCTCAATCCCCAAGCCATTCTCTCCATCATCTCATAATCCATGCAACATGTGTCAAAACGGTACATGTATATTAGGTGACTTTTTACATCATGCTTCTCACAAGGCGTCATCATTTTGGAAACTACGGTGCCTAGAAAGATGTCAAATTCTGGTAAATACCAGATTAAGAGGTGGTATGATGGTAGTTTGTGAGAAAATTCAACAGTGTAAGTGTTAGATCATCCGAGATCTAGAAAAATTTTGAATTTTGACCGAAATTACCATTTTACCCTTTTTCAGAAAATTAGAATTTTCCCGGGTTTTACATTAAATGTGTGAGTATGGTCATATCATAGCAAGAATATACATGCATTATTTCCATCTAATTTATCTCATTTCTTTACTTCACATCTAATTTATAAATACATACACCCAACATATGTATATGTATAAAAATTTTATGCCTATACATCATTGGTGATTGTCGGTCAGAAGATGAGCCAGGTGGATTGCAGGTCAAAATAGACAATGTAATGAATTTGTTGAAGGTGCGAAGAACATTTATTGGCTTGACAAGGTAACCTCTGAGTGGATATCAAACAGTGCCCATCTATAGATAATGTACAATGTAAGATTCCATCAATTTGGTCACAATTGAACCTTTCTATTGAATATGGGTTTTCAAGCAGCTATAATAAATGGATACATCATGGTGAAAATATTGGAGGTGTTTCACGTGCTCAAACTAGTATGCCTAGTGATAGAGATGAGTGCGATAAATGAATATGTTGAGGATGACAAAGCATTTTGTGATGACATTATTCTTTTGCACTAAATGATATGCATGCTCCTATTAACAAAGTGACTCAAATGAATATACTAGTCATGAAATGGGTAGAAATGAGAAGAATCTTGATAAATTTGTTTGTTGAAGCTCATAAGCTTTGTATCGAGGTTGTACTAAGTTCTACGACATTGACACTTTCTTCTTAAAGTTGATGCATATAAAGGTGTAACCGATCGATGGAGCAATAAGTAATTTGACATGTTGCTCGAATTATTGCTTGATGCTTTTCCAGATGGCGCAAGCATTCCAAAATCACATTATGACGTAAAGAAGATGCTGCGAGATTTTGGTTTAGGATATGATTCAATTCATGCATGTAGTATGATTGTGCATTATTGTGGAAGAGAATGAGAAGCTTCGCAATTGTCACGTGTGTGGTGAGCCGCGGAACATAAAGGAAAGATTCCTCGAAAGTGTTCTGACATTTTCCATGCCAAGGCTACAAAAGATTTGTTTTATGTCAAGACATACATCGGTTGATATGCGATGGCATAAGGAAAAAGACTACATGAAGATGGGATGATAAGGCGTCAAATGATTTGGAAGTATGGAAGGATTTTGATAATCAATATACTTGGTTTGCTCAGGATGCTAGAAATGTGAGGTTGGCTCTTGCAACTGATGGTTTCAATCCATTTGGTACTATGAGTAATAGTTATAGTATGGCTGTTGTCCTGATTGCCGCTCTGATATGCCACCCAGTGGAAGTGTATGAAGGAAAGCTTTTTCATGATGTCATTACTTATTCCTGGGCCATAAGCTCCAGGTAAGGATATGGACATATACTTGCGCCCTATGATAGATGAGCTTAAAGAGCTTTGGCATGATGGTATTCATACGTTTGACATGTCAAGTGGAGATTATTTTCACATGCATGCTTATGCATGGACTATGCATGACTTTCACATGGAAGCTTTTAATTTGGAGCATAAGGGTACAAGGCATGTCCTACTTGTAATGAAGACACACATCATCACAAGGCATTAGAAGCAAAATATGTTATATATAGGTCATAGGAGATTCTTGCCTCTTAATCAAAATTAGAAGAATTAAATGACATGATAGTAACTGAACATACGACCACCACGAAAGATACTATGCGGTGATGACATTTGAATAGTGTCTCATGTTTGTAATTGTAGACCTGGTAAGCATATCAATAATACAAACAGGAAATGAAAACGAGGGCCTCAAGAATTGAATTGGACAAGACAAAGTTTTTTTTTTTGAGTTGGAGTACTAGTCACAACTTAAGATGAGACATAATATTGATGTGATGCATGTTGAGAAAAATGTTTGTGAAAGTGTGGTGAATACCTTATTGACTACTGTTGGGAAGACTAAAGATACTGAAAAAGCTCGTTGGGACTTAGCAAACATGAGAGGTAAGGAATGGAGTTGTCATGATTGAAAGGGAATAAGCTATTATTAAAACCCATGCATGTTATACGTTGACCTTGGAAAGAAGAATTTGTAAATTTCTTAAATCAGTTAAGTTTCCCGATGGTTATGCAACAAACATATCAAGAAATGTAAACATTAGTGATAGAAAGATTTCAGGGTTAAAATCCCATGATTGTCATGTCTTACTTCAACGACTTCTCCTTGTTGGTATTCATCCTTATTTAAATAAGGATGTGTGTGATGCATTGGTTGAATTATCCGGATTCTTTCAAAAGTTATGCGCTAAGACATTGTATGTCACTAACTTAGAAAGACTTGAGGAAGGAATTGTAATTATATTGTTTAAACTTAAAAGGATATTTCCTCCAGCTTTCTTTGATATTATGATCAACTTTGTAGTACATTTTCCTCGTGAAGCTAAGCTTGCTGGGCTAGTAAGTTATCGGTGGATGTAT
The DNA here is from genome assembly GCA_016808115.1 of Tetrastigma voinierianum. Taxonomy (NCBI): domain Eukaryota; kingdom Viridiplantae; phylum Streptophyta; class Magnoliopsida; order Vitales; family Vitaceae; genus Tetrastigma; species Tetrastigma voinierianum. The sequence goes on from JAEQBH010001872.1 coordinate 251,269, forward strand.
CCATTTGAGAGGTATTTCACATACATTCAAATTTATCAAAAAATAAGGAAATTTGTTTCATGTTACCACATGACAAAAAATTATTAATTTTTTTTTTATACTATTCTTACAACACTTAGGAACCTAGAGCACATTAAAAAAATATGTGAAGCCAAGGCTAGACAGAAGGCTCCATTCTTGAAGCATACACTGTAAATGAAGCTTTAACGTTCTGTTCAATGTACCTTCGTGGTATTGAAACACGCTTCTCTCGAGTTGAAAGGAATGATGATGATCGAGAAAAACAGGCTCGTGGCCATTTACCTATTTTCTCACAACAAGCACGACCAATAGGTGGTAGACAATTAGTGCAACTCTCAAAAGAAGAACTGGAAAAGGCACATTGGTATGTCATAAATAATTGTCATGAGCTACAACCTTATTTAGAGTAAGTTTACTCAATCTTGTACAAATTCTTTGTTTCAAATATTTGTGATATGTTAGAGTTTATGTGTAATGGAACACCTTATTTACATTCTTTTTCAAACAATGCACATATAGAGAGCACTTGGATGAGTTACAAAAGACATAGCCTTCAAATTTAGAGTTGGAACTTGAAAAGTCTTTTCAAAGTGGTTTAAAGATCATGTAAGTTATTAATTATAAATTTCATGTTTCATAATGATAAAGTTTATCTTTTAACAATAATTCTAATAAATTTCAATTATTACAGATGCGAGATATTCATCTTGTAAGACCCGAGAAAATTCCAATTTTCGGAAAAATGGTAAAACGGTAATTTCGGTAAAATCCGAAATTTTTTTAGATCTCAGATGATGAAACAGATTTCACCGTTGGAATCGTCTCGCGAAATCTAGCTACCACGTCGAATTTCGTCGAATTAGGAGCGGTCGAATTTCCACATTTCGAGGCATCGGGTGTCGGGGGAGCGTAAGCGGGTTTGAGATATGTTATGTGACAAAAGTCACCCTCTGCAGCATACACATGTGACACATGTTGCATGAGTAGAGAGACGATGGAAATGGACGGCCTAGATAGTACAAAGTGTCAAAAATCTAGAAGAAGGGACATGATGGGAATTATTTGGTGTAAATGATAATAAGACAGAGTGGTGGTGCTTTCTTCCCCAATTTGAAGCCAAAGGCGGAAAATTTGAAGGGAGCGTTAGGTGGATTTTGATTTTTAGAGAGAGAGAGCACCTTCTCTCTAGATTTCGGTCATTCGGACCGTCGGTTTTTAGCCAGACGAAGTAAAGCTGTTCTACCTTGAGGGCTGCAGCGTGGACATCGATTTGGTGGAGTTAAGACGACTCAGGATAGGGATCTTTTCCTACTTGCGTTAATCTTTGGCTAAGAGCCATGTAAATGGTTATGAATGTTGCAGGGCTTGTTTTAGCTAGTAAACTCGGTCTGAAAGCTTTGAGCAAGGTGGGAGAAAATTCCTATTTGTGTGGCGGGTGAGCGATAACGAAGGGTTTTCCTTTGTTCAAGTGAATAATGTTTCTGCGAAAATTTTGGTGTGAAAATGTGTTTGGTTGAGTCATAAAAAATGAATTTATCGTGTTTGTTAATTAACCCATGTATTAATTTGGTGTAATTTATTATTAATTTGCATAACATTTTTATATGATTTAATTATGTTAATATATATGCATGTGAATATATTAGCATGGAATGTGTTGGAATTGGCATCATGCATTCCACACATATGCACTAGGAGCACCACTAGAGTATTAATAGTGAGTGCATGACATGAAATGAAACAAAGTAAAAATGTTTAGTGAAAGGAATTTCGGAAGATTTTAGGAGAAATTGTGTTGGAGGTGTCAACAATTCACGTCGGAGGGGCCCATGAATTGTTTCGAAGGGTTATCCATGATTCTCCTCTCGGAGGGTTGTCGATATTCTGAAACTTCGGTAGCAAGTTTTCGAGAACAAAAGCACGTTTTGAAAGCTGGATATTTACTCCCATTCGGCAAGCATATGTGGGAATGGGCGAGGACTCGGGACATGGGATTGGTCATGTAGACATTGAGTAGGTTCATGAAATTGCTTGGATGTGATTGTTTGCCATGACATGTGCACTTAGGTGGGAGTAACCATGTAGGAAATTATCAACTACTTAGGCTTTCTTCGCACTGTCGGATATTATTCCAGTCTGAGGTACACGGGAGGACGGCACTCCACTTGAAGTAACGTTTAGAAAGTCGGGTTGTGGCTTTGACATTGTCATTTTGTTTAACATGTATTAGAAATTGTACATTTTAATATATGTTGAATTAAGAGTAATTTATTAACTCTTGAACTATTGTATATAGTTGATGTATTTTGTAAGTATTAATGCAAGGGCCCAAGTGGCCATTATTTTACTCGCATGTGGACCCTGTGTGGTCATTGTGAATTGTTTGGGACAGGTTTTGTATTTGGGTAGAGCTCCCCGTACAAAGGAGACTATGCTCGATTTTCATGAGTGGTGTCGGGTTACCGGCATCACAGTATTCCAGCGAGGTTGGCGGGTTGTCAGCGGACCGGGTTTGGGGCGTCCTGACTTGGTATCGGAGGCTTAGGTAAGCGATTACCTAGGGAGCTCGGGTTTCAGGTAATCCATAATTTTTAGTCGATGCCGCTTCACGACGGTATCGAGCTAAGATAAACAATTGCAGCAGGAGCTCGGTGGGTGTAGAGCTTAGAGTAAATGGCTTTAGGGATTGAGGGACTTGGGCTTAGGCCGTGGTCAGTGAGGTGTAAGAACATCACGAAGCAGTACCGCTTCGATGTTGAATCTTAGAGTTATAACTGAGTATCGATGGGATTAGGTATGCGTGCTCGTAGGACTTGATGGCACGGGTTAGAACACTACAGGCATGGTGTTTTATGTGTGAATGGTGTGCATAACATGAGTTGTTGTGTATGAAATGTGATGTGTGATTGAATCATGTGTTGTATGAATTGTGTGATTTGTATGCTTGGTGAGTAGCATAGGAGAAAACATTGAAGCAGCTAGAATTAGAAAATATAACTTAGGGTAGTTCGAGAAAATTTTGGCAAATGGTGAATTGAATAAAAAAAAAAAATAAAAAAAATAAAATATATATATATATATATATATATATATATATATATACTATATATATATATATATATATATATTTTTTTTTTTTCTCAAAATTTTAGATTGTATGATCTGAGTGAATGCAGGCTCTTTGCATTTATGGAGTAAGAGCTGCGGAAAAAATAAATAAATAAATAAATGATATGGAGAAAAAAAATTTCTCTAAGGTTTCTGATGTGTAAAGCGGAAGAAAAAAAAATGGATAAAACTGAAATTTTAGAAATTTATTTGGTTCTTGGAAAATGAAAAAAAAATTTATTTTTTTTGAGTGGTTTCGATGGTGGAATGAGGAAAAAAATGATATGAAAAAAAAAAAAAAAGAAAGCGTTACAAGCTCTTCAGCTGAGAGCTCTTGCCCATTTTCAGCATCACTAGGTGCGATACAACAATTTGTATCGTGACACGAGAAGAAACTGGGAAAGGCTGGCTAGGCGCAGCAGGGGCCGCGACAAGGCCGGGACTTCGACCCGCGACCGCAGTAGAGGCACATTGCCGCGATCACGACCATCGAAGGGCCCGCGTCACAGTAGGCCTGTATGATAAACCCAGGCTGGCCCCGGGAGCTAGGTCGCGATACAGATTGTGTCGTGGGCGAGGAGGCGACCATGTGTCGCGATCTGAGGCGGCCCGAGGGCGCGATCTGGCCCTGTCTGCTAGCGATGTCACGGCGTTGGGGCGCGATACAGCTCGACACGCAATGACGAGGGCGCGGCCGCGGCGCCCTTTCGTCTTGTGGTGTCCTGACAGCCAAGCCTCACGACATGCTTGAGCGAACTACTTGACTGCTTGAGCGAACTATCTACTAATATTGAACTTACGACATAAATATGGAAAAAAAAAGCCGTGTGTCTGTACACAGAAATACTTGCAGCTTTGTCTTGCCTGACTTGAGTGAGGTATAAACGTGCGCAAGCTTAGATTTTGGACTTTCGATTGCATTGTTGATCCTTTGTTTGAGACCCTTTGTTCATGAACTTGTTCACAAGTTTTTTCGAAAAAAAAATAAAATAAAATAAAATCAAATGAAATAAAATCTTTTAAAATAAAATTTTCTAAAATGAAATTTTTTTGTTGCATTTGATTTAATATAATGAATTATTGTCTTGCATTACCTATGAATGCATGGACATTGTGCATAAAATATTTTTTCTGTATATGAATAGTGTCTCGCGGCTGTGTTTACGCCTTGGAGATACTGCATTGAATATTAACTTGCCATTTGACATGTGTAGATGGCTAGTCGCGGGAGAGGACGTAGAGGTCGTCCACGAGTGCTGGTCGGCTCTGGTATTTGAGCCGACGGGCATTTGTTGGTGTAGGTGTGCGAGTGCGCCATTGCCTGAGCTAGTGTGCGGTAGCCGGGGAGGTGCGAAGTAACCTCGGAGGTTTAGGGCACATCATCCTCCGACATTCACAGGGGTAGGAGATCCGATAGTGGAAGACCATTGGTTCATGCAGATTGAGAAGGTGTTAGAGGCTATGGAGATTACCTCAGACACGACCAGGATTAGACTAGCTGCGTTCCATCTAGAGGGTGAGGCCCAAGTATGGTGGAACTAGGCAAAGACCTCAAGAGATCTAGAGCGATGACTTGGGCAGAGTTCCATGATCTTTTCATGGGTAACTATTTTCCGGATACTGCGTGACATGCGAAGGTTCAAGAGTTCCTAGAGCTAAAGCAAGGGACGGTGACTGTGATGGATTATGTGGCTAGATTCACGGAGCTAGCTCGTTTTGCTGATGACTACGTGGACACGAACATGGCCAAGGTTAATGGATTCGAGAATGTGCTGAAGTTGTCCGTTCGAGGCAGAATTCTAGGACTTCGCCTACAGGACATGGACTCCATGGTTGGGACGGCCCTGACCATAGAGAGAGGGTTGGGCTTAGAGGTTGAGGCCTTGGAGGAGCCCTCGTATGTGAGTTCTCCCCTAGGGATTAGGGCGAGAATAGGGATGATATGTCGTGGTTGCGAGTTAGAGATCTCGGGGACTCTACTCACAGTGGACCTTAGGATCATGGGCATGTCAGAGTTCGACCTCATCCTGGGGATGGATTGGCTGACAGCTTACAGGGTCATTATCGATTGTGAGCGTAGGAGGGTTACCGCCTACACATAGGACGGTACTCGCGTTGTGTTTCATGGGGACAAGCATGATATTTTTCCCCAGACAGTGTACGAGTCCAAGTGTCATGGACAGTTAGCGGGTTGGCTAGCAAGCCTTACCTTAGAGGACGAGGTGAGACCAGACTTAAATCTACCTCGAGTAGTCTGCTTGATCTGAGGATGTTTCGAATGAGCTAGAGATTGTCCGCGAGAGGGTTGTAGACTTAGATTATCCCGAGGAGTTACACCACAGTGCCATGACCTATGACTCCGTAGAATGACACGAGTTGAGTTACGGGAACTTCGAGTCAGTACAAAACTCTGGACAAAGGGTTCGTGGGCCGAGCACTTAACACGTGGGCGCTCGGTTTACGTTTCGCGAAAGAGAAGAACCAGACCAGCCAGTGTGCGTGACTCTGAGCAGTTGAACGGGTTATGATCGAGAATCGATTACCCGTTAGAAGTTGGCGATTTGTTGATCGAGTTGAGAGGAAGCGCGGTACTCAAGATGAACCTTCGCGTGGTTACCATTAGCTGAGGGTTAGGGAGACAAATATCCTTAAGACAACGTTCAGGACATGTTATGGGCACTTTGAGTTTACAGTGATGCCCTTTAGATTGACGAATGCGCCAGTAGCATTCATGGATCTCATTCATAGGGTATTCCAACCCTATTTGGATCAGTTTGTCGTAGTCTTCGTAGATGACATTTTGATCTACTCCCAGTCAAAGTGGGAGCATGAGTATCATTTGAGGATTGTGTTCGATTGTTGAGACCATCGGTTGTAATCGAGTTCGATAAATGCAGTTTGGCTTGCGAGGTGAGATTTTTTGACACGTGGTGTCGGCGTGAGCGTGTCGGTGGACCCGAGAGAAGGTAGGTGATGAGTTGGGAAAGTAGAAGTCGGTCTTCGAGATACGCGAGTTTCTTAGGATTAAATTTGGGTATTCTGGAGATTCGTGAGAGTTTCTCAGCGGCTTATGATAGATTGAATCGGAAGGAGGTCAAGTTTGATTGGGATGACCGATGCGAGGAGGCATTCCAGGAGTTGAAGAGGAGGCTTACTTCAACTCTTATCTTGATAGTCCCGAACAGGAGACATGGGTACACAGTGTATTGTGATGCCTCGAGGGCCGGATTGGGATGTGTTTTGATGCAGTCCGGGAGGGTAGTAGCTTATGGTTCCCGTCGAGTTGAAAGTCGTAGTAAGAGTGCTGACATGACATGGAGTTGGCGACCGTAGTCTTCGCCTTGAAGATTTGGCGCCACTACTTATACGACGAGGAGTTCGAGGTGTACTCAGACCATAAAAGTCTAAAGTATATTTTCATGCAGCGGGACCTCAATATGAGGCAACCTTGAGATGGATGCGATTCACAGGACTATGACTTCACTTTGCATTACCGCAGGTAAGGCAAATGTGGTGGCAGATGCGCAGTCGGGAGTCTGGGAGCATTGGATAGTATGGCTTCAGGAGTGGCGGATGCTCGAGGCGTGGGACCGGTTGGAGTTCTGATGCATCGGCGAGCCCCAAGGTATGTTAGTGAGTTTGTCTTCCCCACCATCTCTATTGAAGCCCAGTGGTGGAGTCCCGAGGGCGGGACGAGATAAATATCCATCGGGGCCAGGGTGAGTTAGGTACAGGGTGACGAGGTTTGGGCCGAATCCACATGGATGGTAGTCTTCGGGTATAGAGGACGGGTAGTGGTTCTGGGTTGGCTGGGTTGAGAGAGGAGATCTCGGGAGTTTCATTGCTCTCGATTTGCGGGTGCGTCGTGGCACGAAGATGTATCAGGGATCTTCGTCGTCCGGTACTATCTTGGAATGGGATGAAGAGACACGTAGGACTTTGTTGACGATGTCTCACGTGTGACGGGTTAAGGTTGAGAACCCGAAGCCAGCGAGGGCAGCCGACCATTGGAGGTGTGGTGGAGAATGGGAGCAACGTCCGCTGATGGATTTTGTGACCCACTTTCCCATGGACCACCATTAGAGACATGATGCGGGCAGTGGGTGATAATGCTGGGTGGCTCGTAGAGAGTCGGCACATTTTCTGGCCGTGCGGATGACCTTCACATTGGAGAGATTCCTACCTGGGGTTATGCGTTCGAGAGATAGTCGGCTGACATGGGTACCGGTATCCATAGTGTCGGATAGAGACCCGAGGTTTAACCGCGCACTTTTGGAAGAGTTTCCAAAAAGGCTATAGGCTACGGTTGACCATGGTCTGACTTTCCACCCATAGACGGATGAATTGGGTATGAGATGATACGGTGTTAGAGGGACATGCGAGCATGCGTCTGGATCATGGGGTATTTGGGAAGAGCACTTGCCCTTAGTGGAATTCTCCTCACAACCCAGCTTGATTATCGAGGCGAGTATAGATGGCACCATATGAGGCATTGTATGGGAGGCCATGCAAGTCAAATATGTTGGACCGAGGTGGGAGAGAGCTCCATCGGTCACGATCGATTAGAGACACCTCAGAAGATGAGCTTGATACGACGGCGTGTTCTCGCTGGCTCGGGGCGACCGGAAGAGTATCTTGATGTGCGACGTGGACCCTTAGAGTTTGAGGTTGGTGATCACATCTTCTTAAAGGTGATGCCTAAGAGAGGAGTGGTCAGGTTCGTCAAGCGAGGGAAGATATCGCCGAGGTTTATTGGGCCCTTCGAGATACTCGAGAGGGTAGGCACTATAGCGTACCGGTTGGATTCTTGCCCGGCATGTCGGGGTGTCACGGGGTGACTCACGTCTCCATGCTCGGCCCCTCTAGATCCGGCTCATGTAGTGGATTGGGGAGGGTGAGATTGACAAGAATGAGACCTTCGAGGAGAGGTTCATTGCATTATGTGGATCACTTAGGGATCGGGTTTTCGACCAGACCACGAGGCTAGTGAGGGGTCGTTATGGTAGCAGGTGGAGTGGAGGAGCCTCGTGGGAGCGCGAGGACACGATGCGGGCACCTATCCCTTCTTGTTTAGGGATGAAGGTCGATGGTTTCGATCGTTTAATACTTAAATGACTAGTTTACATGCATAGGGTAGTGCACGTTGCATATGCATGTGAATGGTTGTGATTGTCCAGAATTTCGGGACGAAATTCTTTTTAAGGAGGGGAGAATGTAAGACCCGAGAAAATTTCAATTTTCGAAAAAAAGGTAAAACGGTAATTTCGGTAAAAATACGAAATTGTTCTAGATCTGGGACTCTTTACCTGCTTTATCAGACATTGGTATATCCCGATTCCTCAGCATATCAATATATCCATAATACAAAATTAAAATAAAACTACCCACTGTGGTGGTTTACGATCTCCTTATAGTCTTGAGTCCCATTTGCAAATTCAAAAAACTATACATTTACATTCTTGTCGAGAGCGCGAAATCTCACGGTGATGAACCCTTTGCTCGTGTGTTAGCGGAAGCGAATGCGGAATATCATTGTCTCTTTCTTTTGTACCTATATTGGATTAAAGCAATTACTAAGCTTTCACAGCAATTGAGCATAATTAATATGCTGCTCTACAGTCATAACAAGCGTATAACATCATGAGATAACGGATATCAACAAATTTGCACATTCATATAATGGACTTATCTGATACTTATGCTTATATGTTTATGCTTGTCGGATCTCAGTAGGAATTCTGAGCAATTAACATTGAAATACATTAGGTGGTACGGTCGAGCGATACACATTTGTTTCCTCTTATTCTCATTCGGGTTATTATCATATAATTAAGGGAATACACAGACCGGTGCTAATAAATAGGTAAAACCACATTGATAAAAATTGCCAGAATCTTTGTGCAGTATTGAAGTCTTAAAAGTAGCACAAATGAAGTACTTTGAACCAACGAATGGGAGTCGTGTAATCAAAATCTTAAGTCTTAATATGAGTCTTGAGTAGCACTAATCAAAATAGAAGTACTAATGCGGGTCTTGTGCCTTGTCGAATCTGAAGTACTAATGCAGGTCTTGAAGTAGCAGCAATAAGAATTACCGAAGTACTAATCATGAGTTCCGTGGCACTGTCGGAGTCACAGGAAATTGCTAATGCAGTGTCGTCAACGTGTCGGGTACCAAAGTACTGTCTGGAGTCTTGGTATCTTAATCGGGGAGATGTGCTGCCCGTGTCGTGACGAAGTCTTTGTGTCATTTAATACATGGTCTTAGGCATTCCTTCGATTATATGTATTAAGAAACTTCCTGTCTTATTATTGGGGCATGAACTTTGCTCCGCTTTGCCTCGGCGGTGAGGTACGGTACATTTTTCACTTAATTTCTTCATTTTCTATACTTCCGGTATGCGAATTTTAGCTTAAATACGCAAAAAATAGCAAAAGCGAATACGGGAACCGGTGATACGATGCCGCTCACGATCGGTACCGATGTCGAGTTCGGTTACGGAGAGGCGATACGATCTGGGTTGGGTGAATGCCGTCTTGGATTTGCTACTACATCGTGATCTGGATGCGGCTCGAAAGATGAATGGGTTTGAATACGCGAAATAGGCGGGATTCACCATTTTTCATGCACTTTTCTTCCATACTTCTCTTCTATTCCATTCTTCATCAAAATTAACATGAAATCCCTCAAAACAACTCCACAAACACTTTTCATTAGCTAAAGAATCCAAGGATTCATACCAAAAAGTTCACTAAACTTACAAAACCTTGGAATTGTGAAGGATTCCATATCTAAGTATTATCAACTAGGGATTTTCAACCCAACTTCCCTTAAATCTAGAGTTAGGATGTATTCCTAACAAAACCCTAGAAAAGGGAACCAATTAATCTCTAAGGAAAACCCTAGCAATCCATACCCAAGTGGTTTGAGTGTATCCTACTCAAAATCATACAATTCCATACTAAACTCCAAAGATCCATACCTTGGGTTTGATTTCCCTTTCTTCCTCTCTCTTTCTTTCTCCTTCCTCCTCCTCTTCTTCCCGTAAGCTCTTGTTTGGAGACCAAAAATGAGTTATTTTTGGTCTCCTCCTCTATTTATACTTAAAGTTTCATTTATTTGCCTTTTAGTCCTCCAACTCTTGACCATTTGTATTTCAATTTCCCATTATTTTATTTTGGCCTCTAATCTTATTAATCCATGTCTTTAATGCCCCTTTTTGGACAAATTACGATTTTGTCCTTAAGTCTTGTACAATTTTCAGGTTTCTAATTTTCCATGTTTTCACATTTACGAAAAATTCCATTTTCTGCATGCAAAATACCCTAAACACGTTGAAAACAACTAGGGTATATTTCGGGGTGTTATAGAGACGATGGAAATGGATGGCCTAGATAGTGCCAAGTGTCAAAAATCTAGAAGAAGGGACATTTCTTTGACGATGAATTCAAATGATAATAAGACAAATAGAATAGCTTTCTTCCCCAATTTGAAGCCAAAAGGCGTGTCGAAAGGGTACAATGGCTGATTTTTGATTTTTTAGGAGAGAGAGAGAACCTCTCTAGATTTCCGGTCATCTGACTCATCGGCTTCGACAGCAGCAAGAAGTAAAGTTGTTCTACGCGGCGAGGCCACACGTGACAATCGATTTGGCAGGGAGTCTCGACAACTCCAAGAGGTAGGGATCTTTTCCTACTTGCGTTAATCTTTGGCTAAGAGCCATGTAAAATGGTTATGAATGTTCTGAGGCTTATTTTAGATGTAAACGCAATCTCAAAATCTTTGAATCGAGTGGAGAAAATTCCTATTTGTGTGGTCGCGGAACAAGAATCCTGAGGGTTTCACTATTTATGTGAATAAAGGACACGAACTTTTGGTGAAAATGTGTTTGCTCGAAATATGCAAATGAATTTATCGTGTTTGTTAATTAGCCCATGTGAGGTAATTTTGGTGTAATTGATTGTGAATTTGCATAACATGTTTTATATGATTTAATTATGTTAATATATATGCATGTGAATATATTAGCATGAATGTGTTTGAATATAACATGCATTCCATATGCACTGGTGGCACCCTAGAGTATTAGGGAGGAGTGCATGACATGAAATGAAACAAAAATGAAAATGTTTGTGAAAGGAATTTCACTCTAAAGATTTGTCGGAGAATTCGTTAGGGAGATTGTCCAACAATTCACGCCTAGGGGCCCATGAATTGTTTCTGAGGGTTATCCAACAGATTTGCCTCGGAGGGTTGTCCAATATTTTATCGGGAACCCAGAGCAAGTTTTCGAGAACAAAAGTTTTTGCTTTGAAAACTGATATTTTACTCCCATTCCGCTTTTAAGCATATGAGGGAGCCTGGAGGACTCCCCGATACTGGATCGGGTCATGTAGACATCTCGTAGGAGCCCACAATTGCTTGGATGTACTGTTAAGCCATGACATTCACACTTAGGTGGGGAGTAACCCATGTAGGAAATTATCACTACTGGGCTTTGCTCACCATATCGAGGGATCACTATTTCAGGTACAAGGAGTGCATAGGAGGACGACGCTCACTAGAGGTCGCGTTTAGAAGAAAGCCGGGTTGTGGCTTTGGCATTGTCATTTTGTTTAACATGTATTAGAAATTGTACATTTTAATATATGTTGAATTAAGAGTAACTATTAACTCTGAACTATTGTATATAGTTGATGTATTTTGTATATTAATGGAGGTGGGTCTGGGCGATCATTATCATACTCCGCATGTGGACCCCGTGGTCATCACGTGTGAACTATTGGACAGTTTGTATTTGGGTAGAGCCCTCACAAAGGGAGACTCGGGCCATTTTCACATGAGTGGGTACAAGAACAGATCAATAGCAGTACTCCGCGGTTGATGGGTTGTCAACTGACCCCTGGTTCAGCGCCACACATCTAAGCAATCATCTGTTCAAATGAACTATATTCATTGGCATGAACCGTATGCTCGACCCACGCATATTATACAGATGTATTGTAAATGAGTTCGCTGCACTAAAGATCGTGGACGATCACTCAAATTACTCAAAATAGTGGCATTGATGTTTCAGGGGAGCAGCGATGGGAGGATGTTGACTTTTATGGAGTTTTAACTAATGTGGTGGAGTTAGATTATTTATTTGGGTATAAAGTTATCCTTTTCAAGTGTTAGTGGTTCGATACAAATCGCAAATATAAGAGAATACAACAAGATCCACACTTCACCATCATAGACATTAGTTCCACTTGGTATGAGAATGATCCATTTGTACTAGCTACTCAAGCTCGCCAAGTGTTCTATCTCGATGATTATAAAAATGGCCAAAATTGGAAAGTTGTCCAAAAGGTTCAACATAGACGCTTATGGGATATTTTAGAGAAGGATAATACAACCGTTGACGGGAATTTTTACTTAGACGACCAAGACGACAAGTTACTACAAATGAGTCATGTGATATTGAATGGTCATTTGGACTAGATGATCAATTAGGGTTGCAACGTTTTGATCGTACAAATGTTAATCCAGAAGTAATAAATAATAACATTTTGTTTATGTGAGATAGAAATGATGATGATGACTTCATTTGTGAAGATATAATTGAAGAAGATATTAGTATTGATAGTGCTAACAATGTGGAGGAGTGGCTTTCAAGTGAAAGTGAGAGTGACTAAACATGGAAGTATGATAACTAGTGATAAATGTTTTCATTGTTATATTTTACTAATTTATTATATATGTGTATATATATATATATATATATATATATATATATATATAATGAGATCTTTGATTATAATTTCATTATTTTATTAATTATAAATTATCACATTATTAATGACATCTTTATTTTTGTATGCATATTATCAACATAGTTACAAATGGCCCCTGGAAACAAGCACCGTCCACCAGTCATTCCTAAGAGGTTAGAGGAGAATTTGAATCTAGGTCAAATTGATGTTGAACTAAAATTAACTCATTCAAATATTTATATGACAAATTCCTTTAACGAGTTAATGATGTCAAATAGATATTATAATTTAAAATGGTATGCGAGTAAGAAGAAAATAAATGGCTGTGGTGCCCTGAAAACTTCGGGGTCTAAATCGACAACACATCAACTTTGTGGAAATTACGCAAATCGGGTATCCGTCTCGGCTCTCACATGTCTGCATTATCACAGAGACTCATCCTACATATTTAATTCATAAATACAAAACCTTCATACGATTCGTATACAAAATGTAGAGTTATAGCGGCTAACTCACACCCATATGGGTACAAATATATGTGCGTAGAACAAAATGTTGTTCCAATATACAAAACAGGATATGTATTACGAGTAACAATTCTCATGCATATCTGAAACTTCATCCGAGCCACAGCAGGCCCTCTTCTCAACTGTTGGCCTTTAAGGAGCACCGTCTATCCACACGTGACCAATACCTGAAAAGGGGGTTCCTATGGCGTGGTGAGCTACGCTCAGTAGAGACAAAACCTACCAGGGCTACTCCCCACCTAGGTGCATGAAATGATCGTGCCGGTCACCGAGCAACCACGATCCATGTAGACATGCTATCCTATATGCCATGTACGAGACGACACTCTACATGCCCCATGTATCGGGTTAACCACTAACCCACCACCCAATGCAAGTGCCAATGGGAGAATCAAACACCGAGTCAGTCTCGAATCCCATCACACAACCCGTAGTCTATGTGATATTTATTTACTCATCCTTCTTGTGTCTTTTTTGAAGCGACGGGACTTTTCAGGAGTCTCTGCAGATGTACACCCTCGACATTTTCGGGCTTTCATCGGTGGATCTGTTGTGTCTAACGGGTTTCAAGCTTTTCACACGAGGGAGTATCTATCCTACTTGCTATGCCCGACACATTTCATTTTCCATTTCATTTAACATTGTGTGACTCGATTTGGACCGTCCTGACAAAACCCCCTAATTCAGCACCAAACGTAGTGCGAATCGATGTCATGTACACACACCCCATGTAATGCGGTGTTTTTTGATGTACACCCGATGCAATGCAATTGTGCCCTTGCACTCGACTCATGCCTGATGTATGAAGACCCTACGTGGACATTTTACATTGTACAATATGTGTATGCCATGAACCCTCATGTCTAATGCATGTCTGACGGTTCATATATTCAATTCAATATCAATATACATGTGAAGTCATATTAATATTCACACATTCAATTCAATACATCATGTAGACATGCATTCCCATAATTCTTAACATCACTTAGACAAGTAAAATGTCAAGGCTCATGTCTCAGGCAGACTTGTAGCACCTCGATCACACAACACACCCAACATGCCAAGACATGACCATGTTAGCTCAAACCAATACAATCCAAATACATTTGGAACACACATTTCAAAACACGGTGTCATCCTAGCAGCAAGAGGTGACACTTGATCAACAATCATGATGAGCACAAATTTAAGCCTCATTCTATCATAATTAGATACAGAATTGACCCATAATTCACCAAATCCATGAATTAAAACCGATCTAAAAGCAAGAAAAGCAGTTATTGAAACAACATTTTAACTCGATTTTCAAACAAGACCAGAAAGCGCATGACACTAGCTTCCATTTGAATGAATTTTTTGGTCAAAGAGTCGAATTTGGACAAACCTATTTAGAAAATCATATTCTCCTTCAGTTAGTTTATCTAGCAACTTGAATCACTCAATTATGATGTGTGATGGCCAAGTTATAGCCAAAAACTCTTTATCGAGAGTTGAAGGAAAGAAAAAGTAGGCATCTCCCTACAACATTTACCACATGCAATCTCCTTCATTAGGATTACAATAAACACAAACCCAATGCCATTCCATGGCCCCGAAAAGGAAAATAACCAAATAGAGGCAAGGTCCATACCTCTTTGTAGTGTGTGGGATCAAGTCCTTGATCCTTCAGCACTGCAACAATGGAGTTTTAAATATATCATTTCATTCCTTCATCATATTCTCTATAGTTTGGTTCCTTCTCATATCAGCCCATGAAGCGACCTTGATGGCAAACCCCCTCTTCTCTCCTTAGTTCACGAATTGTTCTAGGCCTCACAAAGCTTGATTCATTCCAACACAAACCACTAAGCCTAGACATGTTCTCAAACATGCATGACACATGGCCTAAGTTAAGGCATGTGTCACTCATCCCACTATAATGCATGCATTCACAAGGGCATGACACTCGGCCCACCCATGTGCCAAGTGTATCCCATGCAAGTCACATATCAATCCCATGATTTGGCCCATTAGTCTCGAGAATACGTGAAAGAAAGCCATTTGTCTCGAAGATTCAGCGTGGTTGTCTGTTTCTACTAGATTTTGCGAGATGATTCTAACGACATGATCCGTTTAAGGTCATCGAATCAGAAGAAATTTATAAGGGTTTTGCACATGCTTGTCAGGCAAAATTCTGGTCTTTCGTTTAAAAAAAAAACCTATCTACAGTTTTAAGGGCTTCACAATGACATTCAAAGAGTTAGTGCTTATCAACACATCGAAGGTCATGAGGTAACATCCTCAATGGTGAACTAGTGGGACATGTAGGAGGTTGGAATTGACCTCCACGATTGGAAATGAGTTTTGACAACTGGTAAAGAGAAGTTGGAAATATTTACAATTTGTTTAGAATAGAAGTTTATATTAATTAACAAAGTGTGTGTCATTGTCAAAATTTAGAGATGGACCCAGAAATTAGGAAGGATCATAAGAGTGACCCAATAAAGGAGGTTAATAGCAACATAGAAAGTTATAGCACCTCGATGCACAAGTCAATGTGGAGTTGTACTAGTCTCAACAAAATTCTACATGTAAGAATGTTAAATTGATTTAATTGAGTATTAAATAATTTTTTATTTTGTAGATATATCAATGTTTAAGGTATAAAAAATATTGAACTTGTTATCTTTCTATAATTTTTACATTTATTATAAAAATATTTATTTTATATCATATTCAGGAAGATGAAGTTGTTATAGTTCTAACTTAAATGATTTCTTAATGTTAATTGATTGTGATAAGTTCTTAACATGCAACACATAAGATGAATGATAATAATAATAAAGAGAATTATGAATAAGAGATATAAAAGTTATTTGGGAATGTAGGACACTACAGCTGTGCAACATGACTGATGGAATGCATACTGAGCATAAAAATAACTCCACATGTAAGCATGTTGATCTAGTTTAATTGAATAAGTTACCTCATAATGTGGATTTTTGATTATTTTTTGAGTACTATATATAGACTTATTAATGCTAAAGCTATAAAAAAATATCTTTGAAGTGACCAGACAATATCATATGTTTCCTTAGCTATTTTTTATAAATTCTGTTACCAGTGTAGGATGACTTATGTGGTGACAAAGTTGATACAAATCAGCCTATGCAAGATATTAATAAGTAAGTTACATACAAAAATTGTTATCTAAAGTACAGATTATAGAAAACATAAAATCTTGCAAATTCTGATAAATATTGAATTAGAAAATTCCACATTAGTATGAGTGAATTAGTTTAATTAATAATCGAAGAAAATTGAAATTTTCTTCTTGCTATCATAAACTTGCAATTGAAGCAATGTTGACATTAAAGAAATAATTAATTTCATTTTCGAATATATTGGAATATAATTAAAATTATGAACTTTAGGTATGTTCTTTATAGTCTATTTTGTTAAATGAATTCCATGTGATACTTAATTATTATAATTTTCTTATGTTTAGCTCGAAGAATGACTCGTAGTCATAGTCGAATAGTCGGTGTAGATGAAGTCATGCGACCCGTACAGCGTTGAACGAGTGAGGATATTTTCATCGATAACACCCTACCATGGATGGTGATTCTACCATTGGTAAGATATTGGACATAATATTAATACTTATTATATCAGTATATTATAACATCTATATTTTATTTGGTTTGTGGTATTTACCATGAGTATTAATTAAATTGTTTAGTTGAACAAAATATATTAAACTGTGATTGATATAATGTAGTCTGCAAACATTTGAAAGTTTAAAGAATATAGATAGTATTCTATATGTTGAGTTAACATGAAGTATGATAAGCGTAAAACCAGAAAATTCTAATTTTTAAAAATAGTAAAATGGTAATTTACATCCGAAATGCGAATTTTCTGATCTGGTTCAATCATGGACTTCACAGTTCAGATAGTCTATAGTGTGACACGTCAGTTGATCATTGAGGCCGGTCGAATTTCCACTGTTTTCGAGAGCAATAAGGTGTTGAGTGTCGTATGGCCGGCTTGTGAGAGACATTTGATGTGAAGCCAAAGAAGTCACCCCTCTTACATGTACCCATCTGTGATACATCATTTCATACAGATTAGTGAGGATGAATCTGATGACTTAGATTAAGCCATGTGCTTTAAGTCAGCTAATAATACAATGGGAATTAGTGAAAAGATTAAAATAAAGACAAAAAGAACCATCTTCTTATGATTGCCAAATGGAGTAGTGAGGAGGGAGAGACTAGTTTAGAGAGAAAGTGTGACTTCTCTCTAGATTTCCGACTTTTCGGACCGAGTCGGTTCTCGTCGGGCGAAAACAAAGTTTATCACGCTACGGGGCTACGCGTGGACATTGATTTTGTGGAGTTGACGACAAAATGAGGGATCTTTCTGCCAGCTGTCTTTGTTTGAAACTATGTGATGGTCGAGATGTTCGCCGAATTGAGATGTGTGTGTTTTTCAATTCCAGCGTTGGTTGGGTGAAAATCTATGGTGGGCGTGAACGGTCATAGGAGCCTAGGGTTTCACTGTTCACATGATTTGTGTCTGATTTTTGTGTTGTTTGGGTAATTCAAAATGGGTGGCAGATAAGTTTATTAGCCCGTATGAGGCTCATTTGATAATCATTGTTGTGATTGAATAAACATAGTTTATGTAAATTAATTTTTGTTAATATATGCATGTAAAATATATTAGCATGAATTGTTTGGAAATGACATAATGCATTCCATATGCACCAGGGCACCCTAGAACGATAGGTGTGAGTGCATGACATGGGATTGGGCATGTAGACATTCAAGTAGGATCATGTATTTGCTTGCGTGTGTTTGGTTGCCATTACATGTGCACTTAGGTGGGGAGTAACCCATGTAGGAGACTATCACTACTGGGCATTGCTCACCCTATCGAGGGATCATTATTTCAGGTATAGGGAGTGTACGGGAGGACGGCGCTCACTAGGAGGCCACGTTTAGAAAAAGCGGTGTGTCTTTGATTGTTTGTAAATATTATGAATTATTCTGGGTGAAACATGTTGTATTAAGAGTGATGTATTAACTCTTCTTGAACTATGGTAATATAGTTGATGTATTTTTGTGAGTGAGTAATGCATGTTACAGTATTGTTTTACTCATTTTTATTCGTATGTGGACCCGATGTGGTCGGTGTACAATGTTGGGACAGGTTGTACCTTGGATAGAGCTCCCCATATAAAGGAGACTCCGCCTGATTTTCATTAAATCTTGAGTCTTGGAAAAAGAGGACTCGATGGATTTTACTTACATATGTGTCTCATAATATGAGACACAGATATTCCGCGAGTTAACGGGTTGTTAACGGACCCCCGGGAAACGGGACGTCACAGCTTGGTATCAGAGCTTAGGTTTATAAATACCTAGAGCTTAATGTCGAATACTAAAGTATAGCTTAGTATCAATAAGTTAGGTATACGATTACCTAGGACTTGATGAAGCAGGTTTAGATCATTGCCATCCATTGTTTGCATTTGATGATTGATGTATGTGTTGTATGTTCTGTGAAATTGTATGCTTGGTGAATAGCATATAGGAAAAAAAAATGTGTTGAGGGAAATTTTTTTTCTGTTAGTTTTACAGTGTAAAACAGGAAAAAAAATAAAATAAATTTTGATGAATTTATTTGGTTCCTCGCGAGGAACAAATATATATATATATATAATTTTTTTAGTCTTCATAATGATTGAACGAAAGGAAAAAAAATATGAGTGAAAAAAAATCTGAGAGCTGTGAAATTTGTGCCCATTTTTATTTTGAGTTTGAATCCCACGACCACAACAAGTTTGTATTATGACACATGCGCGCGAGGGCGCGCGGCGGCGCGACCGGCCAGCGGTGCGTGCGTGTCTGGTGGCTCACGACCCGCGATAAGGCCCGGGAGGCCGCAGTGCGGCCGGCGCACGCTGGCGGCGGCGAGCGCCGGCGCATGGCGGCGGGGGTGTGTCGCGATCTGTCGTTTGTATCGTGGCGGGGAGAAGCGAGGCACGGTCTTGCGACCGCGGCCAGCGCCCGAGGGCTCGATGCGGCGCAACGGCGCCCGTGCGGCATGGCGCGAGCTGGCTGCGGCATGCCCGCGGCAACAGCCCAGCGACCTTTGCTTGCGTAGCGGAGGCGGCCAAGAGTTATGTCGTGACACGAATTTTGTGGCGCTAGCGAGGCTACGACCGCGGCGCGCACGGTGCGCACCGTTCACACGCTACGACTACGACGCGGCGGGCGCACAGCGACACGGCGGCGTGAGCCGCGACCCGGTCTTGTATTGTGACCGCGACATTGTCGCGACTGGGCGTAGTCGCGTCGCGGCTGGGCGCTGGGTGTGTGCAGCGTACTCGCCCAGTTTTGGCTTCGGTCACCTTGTTTTGAGTCCTTTGTTTGGATCCGCCCAATTCACGGACCTTTGTTCCACGAACCGCAATTCACGAAGTTTAAAGTAAACCAATAATAAAATGGAATAAAATAAAATAAAAATTTTGTTGCATATGATTTAAAGTATGGAAAATTTTTCGATATGTGAATAGTGTCTAGGGGCTGTGTTTACACCCTTAGAGATGCTGTGTTAAGACTTAACTTGCCATTTGACATGTGTAGATGGCTAGTCGCAGGAGAGGACGTAGAGGTCGTCCATGAGGTGCTAGCGAAACCTTTACCCGATGTGACGGGGCCTTTGTTGAAATTTGTAAGGGATTGCGAGCTGCTTTGCCATTGCACGAAGCTAGTAAAGTGGGCAGCGAGGAGTTACGGGTAACCTCGGAGGTTCGGGGCACATCATCGTCGATATTCCGCAGGGAGATCAGATGGTGGCGAGACCATTGGTTTAATAGGAGTTGGTGATATTTGAGGTAATGGAATTACCTCCGTCTGGCCCAGGATCGGACTAAATTTGCATTCGGTAGAAGGTGAGGCCAGTGTGGTGGGCGGGCGAAGACCTCCTAAGGACCTAGAGCGATGCCATGGCGAGTTCGAATTTGTTCATGGGCAAGTATTTTCGGGACAACGCTGGTGTCGCGAGAGGGCTTAGGGTTCCTAGAATTTGGAAGCGGAATTTAGTTGTGATTGAGTATGTGGCCAGGTTCACGGAGTTAGTGATTCGTAGCATAGTAAGGTGATCCGAAATTAACAAAATTTGTATCCTAAATTCTTCCTACTGTCGTAGCAAAGCTACTGCAGTATAGTGGCTCTAGGGTCGAACACAGGGATGGGTTTTCTTTGAACAAATGATTTACTATTAAGCTCAAAATGGTGAATTAAATTTGGATTTTCAGGTTTGGTAAAAAGCTGTGAGAGGTATTATTGTTTAGGCTTGAAATTTAAATACAATAAAATGTAAAAATTATCCTTGAAGTGTTAAGAACAATAGCTGGATTTGGGTTCTAAAGATCACTGAGGGGTCCTCGAGTTCATTTCCTCGCGTTGGGGAGACCTGACCTATAGTCATTTAAACGGATCATATTGCTTGAAACTAAACCACAAATTTTCCCTTTTGAAAAATAGCCATGTGGCCATTCATGGTCCGGCGAGTGAAAAATGAGTCTCCCTGACTCACCTCACAATGATTAATAGAGAAGTGCTAATGAATCTCGGTGGATCTAGAAATAAGCATCAAGCTGAACCACTAAAGATTACCAAATACAAGTCATTGAGGTGAATCTAGGGGATTTAAACTGGCGTGAAGAAGCAAATGCCGGTGAATGCAACGTTGAAAGATGAGGCCTTTGTTATGCCCGAGTTCCCTTGCTAGAGTAGCCTTCCTCTTTAAGGAAGGGTTTTAAGCCAGCTCATCCTCAGAGTTGTCATCCTCGGAGGGTGTTTTAGCGAGGAGAGAAAATGAAAAGAAAATGAGAGAAGAGAGAGAAAGCGGGAAAGGGGAAAGGCTGAAGTTTCCACGTCACTTTTATTGATTAAGTGATGTTTCTACGATTGCTTGGCTTGGGGATTTGTAGTGAAAGCCCTTTACCAAGTACAAAAATAACATTGCAAAACTGTATTACAATGGGACAGGAAAACCAAAAGAGACAAAAAGCAAAAACGACAACATGAAGGAACAGTGGCTGTATGCATGAATAGTGTCAGGATGAATAGTGGCGGGCAGGAGCAAATTCCTTAACATGCAAAATTTCTTACAGCTCCACTTTTCTTGCATTTTCTGCTCTTCTCATACAGTCTCGATACGTAATCTTAAGTTGACTCGAATTCTTCGTGCTTGGATCGACTCAACAATTTTGGCACGATTAGCTCGCAAAAACTGTAAAATTTGCCACAAAATGCTATCAGTAGAATAATAGGGACCTTAATGTGTAAATTGGGTTAATTAAAATGATTAGTACACAAAAAGCACTCAAAACCTATAATAAATAGGGTTCAAAATAGCACTTTTTGGGCACTAATCGGTTAGCTTGCTTTGCTGACAATTATGTGGCCACAGACTTGGCCAAGGTCAGGAGGTTTGAGAATGAACTAAGATTGTCGTGCAGGCGAGTTGGCAGGACTTCGCTGAGACATGGACTCTATGGTTGGGACTACCATGACCATAGAGGTCGAGGATGCACGGGCACTTGGGATGCGGGTGTTAGCCGGCAGAGGAAGGGGAGAGTCAATCTTCTTCTGGTTCGGAAAGAGCGGAGACCGGTTCCCACGTGAGTTCAGGCATGGCCATCAGACGAGGGCGAGATAAGGGTTACCCGGTCGAGTGGGCGGATGATGTGCTACCATTGCCCGATAACCCGGGACATAGGAGGTTTCCTTTAGAGACAAGGATTCTCGGGGTTTCGGGACCAGCGGTCAGTCGGTGGTGGGACTGGGAGACACAATATGTTCCTCCACACCCTAGTATGGGTCGAAGGAGCCGATTTCGGTCAGGGTCTTTGCGGGCGCCACGTTTACCTGAAACGGGCGGAAGGGCCAAACTATGGGCGAGAAGGGATGAGGCCCCTGGGCAGGAGCGTCGAGGGTTCAAAGTGTCTCGCCATGAGAACTATCATTTGAGTCATGGTCATTAATCATACGAGAATGGATTTTCTATCTCTTTATGAATGAGAGTGTTGTTGATTAAGTGATCGCATTCGGTGTTTCTTCTTTGCATCGGTTGTGATAGGATTAGGCTTGAGTTGAGGCCTTGAAGGCCTGTATTGTGGTTCTTCCCTAGGATTGAGGCAAGGATAGTGTAAAGGCAGAAATTCAATTTACGGAAAAGGGCAAATCGTAATTTAAGTTCAAATTTGTAATTCAGTTCAAAAATTTTAGATTTATTCTCTAGATCTCGGATGATAAGTAGTTTTACAGGTTAAGATGATCTCACGAAATCTCTAACAGTGAATTGAGTTAGGTAGAGACATTCGGAGTTGGCACGTTTTCGAGCATCGCGATTCGGGTCTTAGTAAAACAATTTTGATAGGCAGTCCTGAATAGCGTACTCATGTGTCATAAAGAGGCATGGTAAATGATAAATGGATGGTGAGATAGTGCTGAGATGTGGCGGGAAAGAAGGGCGTAATGGTCATTTTAAATTTGTTTAAATGAAATAATGCCAAAATAGAGGAATGAGTAAACTTCTTATTCTTTAAACCAAGACAAAAGCGTGAAAATCAAAGAAGGTCAGTAGAGAAAATGGATTTTTAGAGAGAGAGATTTACGACATCTCTAGGTTTTGTAAAATCATTGGTGGAGTCTTGAGATTGAAGGAAAGGCGCTCTGGAGCGAGGCTCTGACGTGGACACCGGATTGAGGAGTTTGACAAACTCCATTGAGGTGGAGTGTTTCTCCCTACTTAAGGTTTACTTTATTTAGATTTTTCAATGTTTCGGTTGGCGGGGCCTTGAGCGGCTGTTTGGTCGGTTGAGGAAACTTGGGGCGGGGTGTTGGAATTTATTGAATCAAAAATTCGGTCGTGACACGTGAGGGCTGTTGGGTGTTTTATTTCACAAATTATGTGATAAATCATGTAGTGATGATTGGAATGAAATTTGGGAATGGCCATTGAAACAGGGTTCACTAAAGTGAGACGAGGATGATTTGAGTGATTTTCGGGGAATGAAGTAGCAGGGGTTTCACTATTCAGGAATAATGTTCTAAAATAAATTTTGTGAATTAATGTGTTTGGTCGAGTAATTCAAATTAGAATTCTTTCGTGTTTGATCATTAGCCGCATTGATCTAATTTTGATGTGATGAAATGCGAAATTACATAACATGATTGTATAATTTAATTTTTATGTGAATATATGCATGTTTATATATTTGCATGTGTGGTATGTGGAATTGGCATCATGATTTCCATATACCTTTGGGACACTAGGACGGTAGGAGTAGGTGCATGAGATGATCTAGAAAATGGTTTCGGAGGGTTGTCTAAAATGATAATTATCGGGTAGTCCATTACCAAAAATATCAATCGTCGGAGGCGGCCCAATTGACATCAAGCCGGAGGGTAGTCCATAAATAATATCAATCGTCGGAGACGGCCCAATTGATATATACACATCGGAGGGTTGTCCACAAACAAAATAAACATAATAATTTTCATACGAGCCTTAGGCGAGTGTGAGGGAGTCGATGAGGACTCGGGGTATGAGATGATCAGTTAGACATTCAAGTAGGATCATGCATTTGCTTGAATGTGTGTTTATTTAGACATTGCATTGCATAGGTGGAAGTAGCCCAGCTTAGGGTGATTCCACTGCGAGCGTGTAGCTCCTGCAGTCGAGGATATTGTTTTCTGGTACGGGAGTGTGCGAGGGGACGACTCGTCCTAGAGACTGAGGTTTAGAAGAAAGCCGGATTGTGGCTTTGGGCTATGATGTATTACATGTATTAGAAGCGGTTCGAGTGGTGAGACAATGTCGGAATTTGCACGTTTTCGAACAGCAGTAATGCAAGACACTTGGCACATTTTGAGTGGTGGCTCACGATTATTGCCACGTGTTAGGTGCGGGAATGGGTCAACTTGAGCTCAAGTGTGGGGCCCATGTGGACATGTGGCATCTCTAATTGGAGAAGAAAATCAAGGTAGAGTGGATGAGTGGATAAGGTAATCCTATCTACCAATGAGAATTTGACAAGTGGCAAGTGAGGGACAAAAGAGAAATAAAATAAAATGAAAAAGAGCTTTCTTCTCCATTTTTGGAACTGAATCCGGTAGTGGGGAGAGAGGAAAGCAGATTTTGAAAAATGGAGACTATTTAGAGAGAGAAAGTGCAACTTCTCTCTAGATTTCCCGGCTTTTGAACCGTCGGTTCGCGTCGATCCAAGAAGCAAAGTTGTTCTACGCGGCAAGGGCTACACGTGGGCACCGGTTTTGTTGAGTTTCGACAACTCCAAGAGGTAGGGGTCTTCTCCTACTCGGTTATTTTCGGTTTTAAGAGCCTTGTAAATGGTTTGGTTGATTTGAGGCCATGAGTGGTCGTTTGATCGGTCTCGAAAATTCGGGACTGAAATGCCAAAAATTTGGAACCCGTTTTGGATAGTCCATGGACTGTTGGGTGGTTTGTGTGATAATTTATGTAATAAATTATGGTTTGGGTGTTAGACTAGGAAATAGCCATGGATTCGGGTTCAGTACGATGCTTGGTGAAGGGAACTACGGACAACACTACTCGTTTAGGGACTGTTAAAAACAGCCCCGGTTTGCTTGATTGGACCGAAAATGGTCCATGTGTGTTGTAAGCAAAATATTGCTTGAATTGGATGGCTTGGTGGTGGAAAAGAAATGTTAATGCATATAATTTAAATGTGTTAACATGATGTTGAATTATATAAAAATATAATTGTGTGTGAGCCATTGGAATTGAATTGTTATTAGCCTATGTGAGCTAATTTTGATGTTATTGCTATAAATAAATAACATGTGGTTAGTAGGTGAATTTTGTTAATATATGCATGATGATATATTGGCATGTGTTGCATGAAAATGGCATAATGCATTTCATATGCATCGGGGCAACCTAGATCAATAAGTGTAAGTGCATTACATGAAAGAAAAATGAAAATGGTTGTGAAAGGAATTTCAAGGAAGATTTTCCGAAGAATTGCTTTGGAGAGTTGTCCAACAATTCATCTCGGAGCGAACCCGTAGTTGTTTCGAGAGGATTATGACAATTTACCCAAAGAATTCACCTCGGAGGGTTGTTCAATAGATTTTACCGAAACTCAGTAGTATGTTTTGAGAAACAAAATCCTTTTGTTTTGAAAATAGCGTTTTCTCTCACTGCTTAGGCATGCGGAGATTTGAGGGCTCGAGAAGTGGGAAAGGGTGAGTCACATTCTCATCCATATCATGTAGACATTCAAGTAGGATCATGTATTTGCTTGAATGTGTTTGGTTGCTATTACATGTGCACTTAGGTGAGGAGTAACCTATGTAGGATAATTCAACTACTGGGCATTGCTCACCCTGTCGAGGGAAAATTATTTCAGTACGTAGGAGTTCGGAAGATAGCGCTATTAGAGGTCGCTGAGAAGAAAGCCATATGTTGCTGGTAGATATATTTCAGAAACATGACAAACCTAATTTTAATATATGTTTGTATTAAGAGTGATGGTTACTTGAACTATGGTAATAGTTGATGTATTTTGTGAGATATGTATGTAGGCTAATGTGGCCATTTAATACGCATGGTCTCATGATATGAGACATACAAGTTTTCCGCAGGTTGACGGTGGTCAACGGACCCTGGATCGAGGCGCCACAATTGATACATTGAGAATCTCATCTAGAGTTAGTGATACTTATAGAGTTTTATTACTCTTTTCAATCTTCATAATTATCCTTACATTATCATGATATCTATAATTTAGAATGCTTTGTGATCCCATCTCCAACTAGAATCCTACATAGAGTAAACATTTATCTTTTTTCTTATAATTTTTTATTTTCTCTAAAGATTATATATTAGTTTTGTTTAATTAACAATGAACTTTTAGTGATAGATTTAACTTGTTTTTTTATTGTGACTTGAATAAAATTAAAATCATCCAACTATTATGGTCAAATTTTTATATATGTTGTTATTATCCATGTTTAACATTAATTTACAAACCAATATATTTTATTTTACTATTTGTATGAGGAAAAGTTTATAATTGATCTTACTCCAAATCATGTGAAGAAGGCCATCGAAAATAAAATGGCTACAAGGTATAGAGAGCATAGGAATAAGTGTCACAAGCATTTCAAGAAGTTCTCAAATAGCAGTTTATGCAAAACAACATCCATATAAGTTATGTTAGTACTAAAGGCAATGGGATTGAGCAGGATAGATTTGCTCAAAAATTTCAGGTGAAGTCTTCATCAAAATCTTGTTTGGTTTGATTTTCTATGTGAAACATGATAACATACTTTAATGCTGAAATTTTGATTTTAACTTTTAATCATATAGCGGCGCTCAACATTGAACATGGAAAAATAGAAACAAGTCAGCTTTACTCATCAAGGGGGATCACAACTTTGTAATAACATGTGGAAGAATTCAGTAAAATTTAAAAACAATTCTCCAAACTTTATTGATGCCTTAGAATTAATATTGGATTATACTTCATCAATGATTTTCTAAAGTTCAATGAGATATATCTACTT
Source organism: Tetrastigma voinierianum (assembly GCA_016808115.1). Taxonomy (NCBI): domain Eukaryota; kingdom Viridiplantae; phylum Streptophyta; class Magnoliopsida; order Vitales; family Vitaceae; genus Tetrastigma; species Tetrastigma voinierianum. Next base: position 278,296 of record JAEQBH010001872.1, read on the forward strand.
TTATCTTTCTTCATAATTATCTTATCTCAATATTTATCGTTATTATATTGAATCTTTTATGAGACTATCATTGTTATTACATCCTTATGTCATTGTCATACTTTACCGCATCAAAATTATTTGTTATCAAAAAGCCATGGTGCATGTCATTGCAATTTATTAAGACTTAGTATGAGTGAAAATTTTGAATATTCTTCATAGCATGTTTTGTTTATTTTAATGGGGAATGTTTATTTATTATTAAAATAAAATGTATGTCTGGAACAATGACAATTTATGTTAGTTGTAATATATGTCTTGTTTACTCCTTTTAATAATGTTTTTTATAAAGGGTGAAGTGTATTTCTATACACAACTACTATAAGTTAAATTGAAATAGATAACATTTGTTTCTATAATAAAGTTTTTATGTTATTTACATAACTTTTATATACAATGTCCATAATATTTATAGCAAAGATGTATTTCTTGGATATTATATGTATGAGGTGAATTTAAGGCAATGAAATTGAATTTTTAAAGAAATTTCGATTGTTTAAATATATATGTAAAGATATCTTGTATTATTTTAATAAATAGATGGTTACCAACTTAAGTATGTGTCAATTATTTTTTATATATGTTTTTAACTATTTTCCTTTACAATAGATATTGTGACTTGTACATTTTATAATATACATTTTTTATACAAAGCACATACATTTGTTTATTTCTTCATAAGTGTGACGCCCCAAAACCCGGGGTGTCTCGTTGACAACCCGTCAACCCATGGAATATCTTTGTCTCATACCGAGAGACCCATACAAAATAAATGGCCATATCGTCTGGCATCACTCATTAAAATTACATCAACTACATACCAATAGTTCAAGAGTTGATATATCACTCTTAATACAACATATATTAATACAACATATATTAAAATTAAGAGTTTAATACATGTTTTACATAATCCATGTCAAAGCCACATGTCGGCTTTCTTCTCAAAACGGCCTCTAATGAGTGCCACATTCCCGATCGCTCCCTGTACCTTAAATAATATTCCCTCGACAGGGTGAGCAATGCCCAGTAGTGGAATTACCCTACTTGGGTTACTCCCCACCTAAGTGTACATGTAATGATTTAACATAAACACACACTCAAGCAAATACATGATCCTACTTGAATGTCTACATACCCAATCCCGTGTCTCGAGTCCTCACCGACTCCCTCACGCATGCCTAAGCCAACGCGAGAAAAACATCCTTTTTATTTCTTTCATGTCGTGCACTCACACATAATTCTTTCTAGGTTCCCTCGGTGCATATGAATGCATTATGTCATTCTCAAACCACAATTCATGCACACATGCCAATACATCATCATGCATATATTGACAATTTTACATGCTTCATGTTATTCAATTCCTAGCAATAACCAAATTAGCTCACTTGAGTTAATCATAATTTATTTCCAATGGCTTACACACAATTATATTTTTCATATAATTCACACACCAGCAAGCTACAACACATTAATTAGCACATTAACATCTCATTTTCCACACACCAAGCCATTCATCCTAGCAATATTCCATGCAAATAACATGGATGCTTGGTCCGACACGCAACCGACTCGCTTTAATACCCCAACAAGCAAGGGGCTCAACCGCGGGCAGCCCACTCACCAGTTAATCTGTTCCCACTTTGTGGAACCGAAATCTACGGCCATTTCCCGCCCAAAAGCACCAAATTCATAATTTAATGCATAAATTATCACACAAGTCGCCCAAATAGTTTCTTGGACTATCCAAAATGGGTTCAAAAAATTCCCACAATTCGGTCCCAAGTTTTGGGACCTATCAAACGGCCACTCACGACCTCAAATCAACCAAACCATTAACAAAACACTTAAATAAAAATGTTCAAGTAGGAGAAACCTACCTCACGGAGTTTGTTCAAAACTTTCTCAAAACCTGGTGTCACGCAGAGAATAACTTGTCTTAACCGGCGATCCGATGGTCCGAACACCTTAATTTTAGAGAGAAGTTGGAGCTTCTCAAAACCCTTCCATTTTTTAAATCAAGATTTTCTCCTCACTGATCAGATAGTCTCAACCAAAAATGGAGAAGAAGCTCTCTTGCCTCATTGCCATGTCATCTCCTAATCGCTCCTTGGATTTATCCACTTACTCCAATCAACCATTTGATTTTCCAATGGCATCATGCCATGTCCACATGGGCCCCACCTTGAGCTCAAGTTAACCGAATATGCACTGACATCAAACACCGTGAACCACCTAAAAATGTGTCAAGTGTCCCGCGACTACGCCAAGAACTTCGAAAAACGTGCAAATTCCGACTATCTCAAAATTCGACAGAATTCGACGTCGTAGCTAGATTTCGATATGATCCTTAACGGTGAAGTCCTTTGTCATCCGGAGATCTAGAAAATTTTCGATTTTGACCGAAATTACCATTTTGCCTTTTTCTTAAAAAATTAGATTTTCTCGGGCTCTACAATAAGAATCAATCTATTATAAGCATCATGAAGTTTGGGCTGAAAAAAAAATATAACAAAAATTATATTGAAATACAATATCAAAGAATGACTTTACATTACTATGAATAACAAATACAAATATGTTTATTAATAAAAGATATTTCTAGGTTCTTTACATTAATTATGATGGTAATGGATGCAAATTATTGAGAGGATTTTAACTCAGTCTATTATTTCTAAAAATTATATTCATATTGTTTACTATTTTTCCATATTGTTATTTAGGCACGACACACCTATGCTTAATTAGGCCAAATAGAACTTTTCAAGTTAATGCATTGACCTCCGAGAATGGTTGGGTACAATAGCTAATAAACTTTTGTGAGCTTTTTACAAATCCTATACTTGTTTATTTATTTGACAATTCTTTGAACTTATTTGTAATTTCCACTACATTACTATTAATTTATTTTTCAAATTAGAATTTTGTGATGTTCACTTGATGATTTGGTAAATGTTATAGGAGAAATGTAATACATTAGTTTTATTAAATTTTTATTCTATGTATAGTAGAAAATTTGTAAACATGCTATTGAAATGGATCTAAACCTTCCAAAAGTATATTAATTATAAAGAACATACAAACATTATGATATGTAATTCAAATATTTAAATTTTTGGTCTTTTGTAGAGGAATGTTAGAGTTGAAAAAGCAACCAGTGGTAGAAGGTGGTCAAGCCTTATCTGATGTTGATATATGTGTTCAAGTGTTAGGCTCAAGATCTGGATATATCAAAGGCCTAGGTCATGGCCCTAAACCACCCCCATTCTCATCAAGATCTAGACATGCTAAGTCACATCGAGAGATAGAATTGGAAATGAGCTTGGTAAAGCACATGAGCCTCATCCAAAGTCAAGAGACCTTAATCCAACACTACCAACCCAAATAGATCGCTAGCTAGCTTTGTTATGAAATGCGCCAAGACATGCACATCCAAAGATCAAGCTCGTGAAGTCTATCTTCTTCACATGATACAACATTCATGGATTCCTAATCACACTTTATGGATATCATAAACCTTGGTTTTGTTTTTTGGGGACGTTATCTCTTTTGGCATGTATATATGGTTTTTTCTTTTTTTGGGACATTCATCTCCTTCTCTTCATACACAACTCAAGGATTCCTAGCCACACTTTATGGAAACCATATCACTTGGTTTTGTGTTTTGAGGGAAATTATCTCTTCTTAACATGTATATATAGTTTTGCTTTTTTGGGGACATTATATCTCCTTGACATGTATATATGGTACATTAGATGTTGCAGTTTTTTGGATGTGATGATATTTTGTATGTAAGTTAGTTTCATTTTTTAGTTTTAAGTTATTTCATTTTTACAAATGTGGATATTAGTCTATACTATTTCTTTATGTTATCATATTTTGTACTAAAGGCTGGAGCCAACTTTCTTTTACTTTTTGACCACATAATATTTTTATAAATCGATACTAATTGGTACAATTTGTCCTTATATATGGAGCTTCTTAGTATTTGATGGAATACTATAAATTATGTGTTACAACTATGACACATAAGTATTTGATGGAACATTATAAATTATGTGTTAGAACTATGACACATAACTAGGGCTGGTAACGAGCCGAGCCGAGCTGAGCTTTGAACATTTCGAGCTAGGCTTGTTAATTTATGAGTGGGCTCGAGCCCGAGCCGAGCTTTTGAACGAGCTTAAAATCAGGCTCAAGCTTGGCTTCGATTTAAAGCTTGGCTCGAGCTCATTAGGCTCAAGCCTATATGAACGAGCTCCTCTCGAGCTTAACCCTCGAGCCTGCCCATTCCCGAGCCTATACAAGTTTGTATTGTAATCAACTCAAGCTCACCATACTTTAACTTTTTGTAATCAACTGAGCAACAAATACATCAATTAAGGAAATAATTTTCTATGGGATTTGTTTACCCAGCCGATTTAGCAATTGACGCTAAAGTTGTTAAAGCCACCTCCTTCAACATTTGTTTCCTTTCCGATTACGAGAATTCCATTACCGAACAAATTTGCAGTAACCGAAAAATTATGAAATACAGAGTGAAGAAATAAGATACCTGAAATCATTGAATAAGAAACATGATTGGTTTTAATCAATTATCTAAATAAAGAAATAATGATATCAAACAAGATCTCGCCACTGTAAACTCATTAACAACAGAAACTATTTGGCAATATACTACTGCACATGGTTAAGTTGGCCACTACCTTCCTGACTACCAAGATGCGCATGATTAATTTCAAGACCCATAGCTTTACCATCATTTGACCGAGATCCGCATCCCCACCATGTCGAACCGCCGCCTAAATTTTCAGGCCCAGCAGTACCGACAAAGTGGCACTCCCGCCGCTACACTGGTCCGTTCCGCAAATCCCAGATGCCGGCTCCTTGTTTCCTCTATGAAACCCCACCCCACGATCACCCTTGATGCCTTTGCCCATACCCACGCCTAGATGAGCTGGGTTAAGTCCAGTACCAGTATCCAAAGGGGCCCCAATACCCCCAGATTAGATCGGATCCTACCATCAGTCAATCGATCGTGATCGGGTCCACATTTGCCATTAATGTTACTCAAGATCGCAACCTTTGTCTAAGCTCATGGCCACCAAATTTCTACGCTCCAATAAAGATCCCAATACCCTCATATTTGCAATCAGATTCTGTACACCAGATCGACCGATCATACCTGGTCATACCCAACATCCATGTCCTTCCTCGACGCCCCTCTTGTCGCACCTTCTTCACGCTTATCCACACCGAACATACCGTCGACACCTTCGCGCCATCGTGGTACCATTTCTACCGAAAGGACATCTAGAGATTTAGGGTACAATCCCCAACCGAATTCCGTGATTCGCCGAAGCTTGGCCGCCTTCGCCGTCACGCCTCCTAATCCACTTCGTGAGGATTCACGCATTTGCCATCCATGTCGACTGGATCTAGAGCTTGAGGATCCACTGCATCGATATCCGGGACACATGACCGCATTTCACTCCGGCGCGCCTGAGTCGGGATCGCACAGGTGAAGACCAGATCTCACGGCCGAGACCATAGGAAGCCCTGCTCCAGCCGATGGATGGTCCCACGCTCCGAGCCGAAGTACCAGCCCGAGCCGAGCCCGAGCCGAGCTTGAGATTTTATCAAGCCTAAATTAAGGCTCAAGCTCGGCTTGTTTAGCTCACGAGCTAAGCCCGAGCCGAGCTTTTTTCGAGCCGAGCCCGAGCCGAGCCCGAGTAGCTTGGCTCGTTACCATCCCTACACATAATTTACTTATTCATTTGTAATTTTTTATTATTAATCTGTAATAAATTCAACTATGACACACGTTTATGCTTTATTATATTTTATAATTTAATTTTCAATTTAATTCTTGAAAATTTTTATTTAATATGTTATGATAAGATAATAAAATTATAATAATAATAATAATTGTGACGCCCCAAATCCCGGGGGTCCATTGACAATCCGTCAACCCGCGGAAAACCTGTGTCTCATGTCATGAGACCTATACATGAGTAAAAATAGCCACTTGGGCCCATACATCAATACTCACCAAAATCTAACTAACTATATTACAATAGTTCAAGAGAGTTATTACATCACTCTTAACACAAACATATATTAAAATTTAGAATTATAATACATGTTTTACAAATTTCATATCAAAGCCACAATCCGGCTTTCTTCTCAAAAAAGCCGCTCTAATGAGCTGCCTCCCTAACACCCGCACCTAAAATAATGTTCCTCGACATAGCGAGTAATGCCCAAAGCGATAATTTCCTACATGGGTTACTCCCCACCTAAGTGCACATGTAATGGCAACCAAACACACTCAAGAAAATACATGATCCTACTTGAATGTCTACATGATATGGATGAGAATGCGACTCACCCTTTCCACTTCCTCGAGCCTCACGACTCCCTCACGCTTGGGCCAAATGTGAGAAAACTTCGCCAAAACAAAAGGCTTTGCTCAAACGCATTTCACAGTTTCGTAAATATATCGGAACTACTCCTCCGAGGCGAATTTGTTGGATAACTTTCCGAAACAATTCATGGGTTCCTCCGACGTGAATTGTTGGACAATCTCCCAACCCAATTCTTCGGAAAATCTTCCATTGAAATTCCTTTCACAACCATTTTTGTTTTTCATTTTCTTTCATGTCATGCACTCACACCTATTATTCTAGGTTGCCCCGATGCATATGTGATGAGCTTAAAAGTCATCTATTTTTAGTCCATTTTTCTGTTGATTTTAATGTAAAAAGGAATAATTAAGATGCAGAAATATAAAGAAACACACCAAATTTGTTATTTGCAGGAAGTATAAAAGAAAGAAGAAAATGCGCGAAAATGCGTGAATCATGGAAAGTAAAAATGCGTAAAATAGCAGGCGTATGAAAGCAACTGGCTAACTAATGTTGCAAGTTTTGGGGTTTACACAGTCCAGTTATGAGGTCGCGACATCAGGAAAATTGAAGGAATTTGATGCAGGTCGCGACAGGGATCACAAGATAGGCAGCTGAGGATTGAGCAGAAACATAAGAAGTGATGTCGCGACAAAATTTTTAATGTTCGCGATAGTTGCGGAAGTCGTGACAAGAGAATCGACTTGAGTTTCGCGACATACTCGGGAAGGATGAGCTTGAGTTAATCAAGCCGATGTCACAAAGAGATCGATCGCTATTACGAGACTTTGATCACGAAAGTCAGAAGAATTGAACTGTTGTCGCGACGTGAGATTGATGTCACGACATCAGGAACCCCAGTTGAAGCCTCCAGATGACTAAAGCTGATGTCCCGACAAGAGATCGATGTCGCGACACTACGGCGACCAATTCAAAGTCATAGAAACATGAAGTGATGTCATACAACAAGAGCAACCAGTTGAAAGATACCAAGTATGGCAAGATTGAAGCATGCAAGGATCACGCTTGATGTCACGACAATAGTTGTTGTTGCGATAAGAAAACTCGCTTGAAATCTACATAAGAATAGAGCCGTTGTCGCTGACTACGCATTGATGTCGCTGACATCATGAGAAACCGCTGAAACCCAGATCCTAAGCTGATGTCGCATAAGAGATTGATGTCACACACCGGTCGTTGAATACTCCGCAGAAAGACTTGAGCTGAGGTCGCGACGTGAGATTGATTTCACAGACATCAGAATACCTGAAGGTCAGAGAATATCAATCAAGGTCGCGACGCAGGAGATCGAGGTCATGCATGATCAGGAATCATCAGTTGAAACCGCAGAGCGATGAAGTGCGATGTCACGACAAGAGATTGATGCCGACACCAAGACGTTGGTTTGTGAAGACTTGCCGATGTCGCAATGCGAGATCGATGTCGACATAGATGATGTCGCGACAAGGAATTGAAGTCGCTGACCAACATTAACATGGGCCAACCCACTTGAAATCCACAAACTGCATTGGGATTAGGGCCTAACTGAGAGAAACCCTATAAATACGCTAGCCTACCCAAACTCTCATAAAAGTAGCTTACATGTACACGCATCAGAGAACTGCAGTCAAGGCTCATTTTCTTTATTTTTCTTTAATTTTTTTCTTTTCTTTTCTTTTCTTCATAATGTTGATAGTTAGAGATTAGATTAGATTTATCGCTTAGCTTTCGCTTTATTTTCTCGAATTGATGTTATCGTTTTGAGCAGGTTTCGACGTGCATCCAATTCTAAATTACTACTCGGAATGTTCAAGTTCGTATACTGGAATTCATTCTCCGCCATAATGCTATTCTTATGATCGAGGAATACTATAGTGTGTAATTCAAGAATTGAGGAACCCAAACTTTCCATTATGAATGCTATTGTCAAATTATCTTTCCCGTAGTTCTTTTTCCAAAGAAATTGCGAAATTTCGCTTATGAATTTACTGGTTATAGGTTTAATGTTTTGATCTCGAATATCGCTTTCTTTATACCCGTATTAAGAATGGCTCATCGCTTCGATTTCATGAGGTCCTCCGAAAGGACACAGAGATGACAACTCGGGAGTTATGAACCTTTCTTTTGAAGGTATATTAACTTGCTATTAGAGATCTAATGAGCTTTGTGAGTTTACTTGATAAATCCTCTCTCACTTGAAATCAAGAATGAGTTGAATGAGTTATCAATTTAAACATGAGAGTTCACCTCAATTCGAATAGTGGCCAACTCCGCGTTAGCTGAGATCTAAATCAAGTGAGAGGGCATCTATTCTAATTGAGGAAGAGCAACCTCGTAGTTGTATATCCTTGCTTGACCGACACTTGGGAGTTAAGGCTTGATGTACCATAAACGGGTATGAAGTATTGCAAAGAAAAATACCCGTAATTAGGAAGTCCCTGCTAAGTAGTTATCTAACTTCGTATTCGAGAGGATCGTAAGATTAGATAATGAAATGTGAAGTGGAGAGATCCAAACAGACTACTAAACGCCTTGACGTATTTTAAACCTGAAATACACAAACAAAATTAACAAGATGGACAATGTGAGAATTGATACTCACAATAGCATTGATCTACGTGTACTCTAAACGATAATTATTCAAAGGTCCATTTATTTTCTTAACTATTAGTTATTCATTATTCTTTAGGACTCGCTTGTTCGATTGTTCATTCTTTTTTATTATATACGTGTATACTTACAATTTTCTTAAGTTGGAACACAATGTCACTTTATAGTCCAAATAGTATGGAGCTCAGTAGTCGTAGTTGATCTAGAATTCTCGAGATCTCTGTGGGATCGACATTCGACTTAAATCAGATTTATTACTTGTCGACCGTGCACTTGGCAAAAGATATTAGCCAAAACCAATATTGAAAAATGATTTAATCTAGGAGATTCTTTTGCTGGTTAACGTTTTATGGCTCAGCTTGTCGGACTAGACAATAGTCCTTGGTAATAACGTCAGAATTGAAGGCGTGTTTCGTCCAAGAAACAAGTTTTATGGCTGTCATTGGTCAGGACTGTGACACAGTCCTTGGTAATAACGTCAGAAATTTGTATATGTGATGGTCCGTAAACAGTTTTATGGCGTCATGTCGGATCAGACAGTCCTTGCACAACGTCGCAAATTTGTATATGTGTTTTGGGTCCCAAGAAATAAGTTTTATATACTGCTTTCCGGATCGAAGAATTTAGTAAATCAATATTCAGACTAAAGAAGGAAATACTAATTTGGACATTTTGAAGAAAAAGAAAATAGTTTTTCAAGCGTGGGTTAATTTTAGCCATCAACCTTAACAAACCATATTGAAAATATTTGTTGACCAAACTAATCCTTATTAATGTAAGTGTTTTGATTTTCAGAACAAAAGTTTAATGCATAGGAAACAGAAACACCGATCCGATTCCACAGACACGCACTGGGGAAGGACACTCGTGCTTGAGAAAGATAAAGAAAGCGTAAAACTCAACCATGGGCGTATGAAAGGCGTGGATCGTGATGAGGTGCACATAGAAGGCTGGGCGCCTCCAATCACCGATATATAACGGAGGACTTCGAGACCAATTATACAGAAGAATATCGCAAGAATCGGGACAAATTATAGCTGATGCTAATAATGAACTGCCAAAGATCGGACATAATGGTCCGGAAGAAAGATCACATCGGGTCATCCCACTGAAGATCCAAACGAGCACCCGAAGATTCCCCAGACGGGCTAATACGCTTGCCGAACGCGAGACCGTGGTCATAAACTCGCATATATTCCCATTCTTCTAAGAGATACAACAGCTACATGGTATGAATCTTTAACATATGGTTCTGATACTTGGGAGGAGTTAGTAGCTTCCACTTAGGTAGGATTCTTTCCCCGCCACTACGTAAAGAAGAAGTGGAAATCATTTGCGGTTCCAACAGGGGGAAGATGAGTCAGAGGCTCGGGGAAAGATTCAAACGGTTGCCGAGAAGATGTCCAATGCATGGGATAGATTCAAGACCTCGATGGACATTGTATATCATGCCTTGAATGATATATCAAAGGGATCATTGATGCTTCATGCCGTGGAGCATTCAAACGAAAAAGTACTGAACAGGCAAAGAGCCGATCAAGACCTGGCTAGTCAACATGAAAACCCTTCCGAGCTTTCTCAAGAGGAAACAAACAGAGGAAAGGGGATCATGGAGCCGAAAGATGACAGCCATGGAAGCCAAGTTGGATGCCATTATGCACAGTTTGACAAGGTGAGCAAAGACACACACCGCCATGAAATAGAGCAACAAAGAGAGTTATCAAGCGGAAGTGTCGAGAGGGTAACTCAAGAACAATTCTATGATGTCGAAGAGGTTAATTATCCGGTGAGCCAAGAAACTACCATTTTAAACCCAATACTAATCTCGCTAAAGACATTATCACCCAAAGACCGAGGAACCATGAGAATTTCTCTGCGGTGGAGCGGGCTTCACAAGGCCCAAGGTACTTTATTTAACCCCTCCACAGGTTATCAATACCACCAAGGTTCCAGCAGCTAAAGAAGAAGGAAATGAGCATTAAATGAACATCGTGGTCGAGGAGGCCCAACTTTGAAGAACGTATGTCGCAGCTCACGGGGGATAATAAGAAGGTTTAATCTTCCATGAACAAAAATTCCGCAGAAGTCGAAGCAATCGCTACCACTCAAATTTTTCGCACACCACCAATGCATCCCCTCAAGAACCTGAGACAAGTAGGGCAGTCGGCCCTAACCCCCAGTGCCGAGGAAAGATGCCTCCCAAGTGACACAAGGAAGAACCCAAAGACTGCATGGTCAGGTAAATTAGAGCGGGAAGGAGCTTAGAGGGAGGTTAAGGAGAAAAATGATACTGTTAAGAAATTCCGTAGCGGGAAGAGCAGACCGGAGAATGAAAAAAATAAAGAGAAAGGAAGAACATCCAGGATCAAAGCCTCGTACCCCATTTCTCAAAGACCAAGCAGGTTTAAGGATGGAGGAGCGCTTGAAAAGTTCTTGAAAATCTTCAGAGCCGGAGGATCGCATGCCTTTTATCGAAGTGGTAACTCAAATGCCACTCTATGCAAAATTTCAAGGACATAATGGCAAGAAAAGAAAATAAGAGAGGAAGGAATAGTGAATTCACCGCTACTTGCAAAGGCAAGAACTTAAAAGAACTACCAAGAAGATGAAAGCACCCAGGAGCCTACGATTCGTATTGTCGGGAGGAATTGAATTCCGTGAAGCTCGTGACTCGTGAGCTAGTATCAATTTGATGCCTCTGTCTGTTGCCAAGAACTTAAGTTTGGGGGAGCTTACTCCCACAACTGTTACTCTTCAAATGGCAGACAGATCGATGGTGAAACCTGAAGGAGTCATTGAAGATGTACTGGTCACTGTTGGGAAGTTTGTTTTCCCAGTAGACTTCATCATTCTGGACATGGAAGAAGATTCACAAGTACCCATGCTATTGGGAAGACCATTCCTAGCTACTGGAGCTGCCCTGATTGACATGCAAAAGGGAGTTCTTACCTTAAGGGTTGGAGAAGAAGCAGCTGTTTTTAACTTGATCAAAAGTATACAAAAATATGACAGGATCAGAAAGTTGCAACGTAGTCGATTTTGTCTATACTTCCAAACCCGATAATAATGATTATACTCCATTTAATAATGAAAAGAGATGAATTCCCAGTATACTGAAGATGTCTATTCTCAATTTCCATACAACAATATTCCAGGAAACCGTGTCGTTCGGCTGTACCGTAAAACTATAACGGGAAAAATAGTGAAAAAGAGGAAATTCATCAAGAAACCAAAGTGTATGGGCTTAAGCTTGAAAGAGTTGCCATGTCATTTAAAGTGCATGCTTACTTAGAATTACCTAAGAAAAACCGCGATCATTTCAAATTTACCTGATGCCGAGGAATAAAGATTGTCAGTAAATATTAAGGAAGCAAAAAGGAATCGCGAAGCTCGTCCATCAAGAGTCGAAGGGTATCGCCCATCAATTCCGCATGCATAAGAGATTTGCTAGAAGAGACTTCAAAACCATCTGTAGAACACCAAAGGAGACTCGAATCCAAAGATTTAAGAAGTAGTCGAAGGAGGTACTCAAATCACGTCAGGTTTTATCTATGCTATTTCCGCATACCTCGGGTGAGCCCAAATTCATGGTTCCAAAGAAAGGGGGTTTATCATGATCCGCACGAGAAATGAATTGATTCCAACAAGAACAAGATGTGACGGAGGGTATGTATTGATTACGTAGTGTCGAACACGCCCACCGTAGTGCCATCATTTCCTTTCGTCTCTATCGATCGATGTTGACGTTAGCGTGACACCACTTTTGTTTTCTCGGATGGGTACTTGTGAGCAATCAGACATTGCTACTGCGACCGAGGATCAAGAGAAGACCACATTCACATGCCCTTATGGTACCTTTGCCTTCAGAAGGATGCCATTTGGGCTATGTAATGCTCCAGCTACATTCCAGAGGTGTATGATGTCAATATTCTCATATTTGGTTGAAGAAGTGATGGAAATTTTCATGGATGACTTTATCGCATGATCCAGCCTTTGATCAATGTTTAAACAACTGAAACAAGATTTCAAAGATGCCAAGACAAACAGCCTAGTAATCGAATTGGGAAAAATGCCATTTTATGGTGACAAGGTATTGTCTTTGGGCATAAAATTTCGCTACCGACTAGAAGTCGACCATTCAAGGTATCCATTATCAAAACTCTGCACTACCTACTACAAGAAAAGGAGGCGAAGCTGGCATGCTGGATTTGATAGAGATTCATCAAAGACTTTTTTCAAAATAGCCAGACCACTATGCGACATCGGAAAAGATAAGGTTCAATTTGATGACTTCGCAGCGATGCTTACTAAATCAAGATCGATCGTACAAGCACCTATAATGGCTGCACCGTATCGGATCAAGGATTTAAAATAATGTGTGATGCGTGATTTTGCGCTGAGTCGTGGCCGGGGCAAAGAAAAGAGAAAGTATTCAGTGGCCATAAACTATGCTAGTAAGACCTTCAATGAAGCACAAGAGAAACTACTCAACAACTCGAAAAGAGATGCTAGCTATAGTATTTGTTTCAGGAAAATTTAGGCAATACATTTTAGGATCCCATGTGGTAATTCACACTGATCATGCAGCAATCAAATACTTGATGTCGAAAAAGGAAGCTAAGCCAAGATTGATAAGGTGGGTGTTGTTGTTGCAGGAGTTTGATTTGGAAATCAAGGATAAAAAGGGATGTGACAATGTGATAGCTGATCACTTGTCAAGAGTAGAAAGAAGCAGTGAAGATGAAGAAAAGGTGATGTTAACAGAGAACTTCCTGCATGCAGCAATTTGGCTTAATGTTTCTTCCAACTTCCCCGTATAGCCGAGATATGGTGAATTATCCGTTTAGAGTAATGCTCTTTAATTCAGCTACCAATGTAAGAGGAAGCCTTAACCGACACAGTGTATTATATTTGGGATGATCCACTATTATTCAAGAGAGGTGCTGACATGATAATAAGAAGATGTGTGCCAGAAAGTGAACAAGGCAACATTATGAATGGATGCCATGCATCACCATATGGGGGACATTTTTCTGGAGAAAGAACAGCCCGCAAGATACTCCAATCAGGATTTTATTGGCCCACTATCTTCAGAGATTGTGCTGAGTGGGTTAGATTGTGTGATAGATGCCAAAGGATTGGGAATATCAGCAGCAGGAATGAAATGCCCCTCAAAGGTATTATGGTGATACAAATTTTTGATGTATGGGGAATAGATTTTATGGGACCCTTCCTCATTCATCATTTGAAACCTATACATATCGCTTAGCAAGATTACGTTTTCTTTCAAATGGGTGGAAGAAGGGTTTACCCAAGGAATGATGCTACTGGCGCTTGTGAGTTTCTCGCAAAGAATATTTCGAAAGGCATTTGGAACACCTTAACTATCATTAGCGCATGGGGGGGAACCCACTTTGCAAACAAAATATTTGCAAAACTCATGAGCAGTATAATCAAGCAGATAATGAGTTTAGCTTATCATCCTGCACTAATGGACAAGCGTAAATTTCAATGTGGAGATCAAAAGAATACTTGAAAAGATCGTGAGCTCAAGCAGAAGGATTGGTCTTCCAAACTCTGATGCACTCGCTTACAGGCTGCATACAAACCCCTATCGAATGTTCCCATACAGAGTTGTTTTTGGTAAACCATGTCATCTACCTCTTGAATTAGAATACAAGGTAATGGCCATCACAGTTAAACTTCGATTTTAAGGTCGTAAAGGAAGAAAGATCGCTCCAACTCCGTCCGACCAAAGAATCGAGAAATGAAGCCTATGATAATGCTAGAATATACAAAGACAAGACAAAGAAATGGCATGATCAGAGAATCTTGAGAAAAGAGTTCGTGAGCCGGGGAACAAATCTCATTGCTTAATTCTGCATCGAAATTGTTTCCCCTGTGAAAGTTGAAATCCAATCGAGCGGGCCACAAAAGGGTGTCAAGTACTACATTCGGAGCAAAGACACCGAGGACCGGAGCACGGAGAAGAATTCAAGGTCAATGGACAGAGGTTAAAGCATTATCTAAACAAGGAAGAGGAAAATGAAGAACTCCAACCGGGGTTCTCGAGAAAAAGAAGTTAAGTACCGCGAACAAGAAGTCCAAATCTAAGGACTCAAAACTGAAAGTGTACTTAAATGTAGGCAACCCATAAGGATTTAATTTCTGGTTTTAAGTTTTGAAATATTTTTCTTTTAGTTGCTTAAATTAGGTCAGAATTGTTTATATAAGGATAGATTTAATTTTTAGAAATCAATTGTAGTTTAATTAGATTTTTCTTGAATATTGCAGTAATTTTCTGAAAGGTTTAAAGACATGAAACGGGTAAGGCAAACTACAGAACAATTCCAAAGAAATTATGCAGCAAGTCACCACGAGAAAAGGAGTAAATTTAATCCTAACCCAATTCAGATATACTTTAATTGCTTCGTTAAATCTTGCTTGGAGATGCCTAAAGAAATGTCTAAAAGGGTTAGGAACAATAAGAGAAAAAAAGTTTTCGAGATCAATGGTTAAGGGCTTAAGGCGCTGATGGTAGCGTTACGTCATGACATAAGTGATGTCGACAAAATATCATGTCGTGGACTCGCTCCGAAAGGGCATCTTGTGAGTATTGAAGGAAGAAGGTATATGTCGCGACACCACTGTGAAGTCGCGACAGAGAATTAAGTTTCAAAATGGATAAGGTTGTCGCAACATCAAACAATTCCTAGAAAACCTTTTATCGGCCGCGACATAAAGCCGACAAAGCACCACCACTTTAAAAAGCTCCTAAATTCAATGACTTAAAATAAAAAGACGCGAATTGAAGTCGACGTGTTTTTAATGAAGCAATAATTAGCCCACAAACATTGATTGAATTGCAACTCAAGTGGAAGCCTCATTCACTCCAAACCACATAGCTTTTCACCTCTCTCTTCCTCCTTCGAATCTCAACCCCGAAAACCCTAAATTTTCCAACCTTCTCGAAAGCTTGTCTCTGCTTCCAATGGCTGAAATTACCAATTCCTAGTCCCTAACCTAGACGAGATTATGAGGGAACATGAACAACCGGAAAAGAAACTCGCCAAGAAGAACGCTAGATGACTACGTGTTAACAAGTAGGAGAGGTGCCACTGTAAACACCAAGCTCCTAAGAACTTCAAGAAAGAGCAAAAGGAAAGGGAAGGATGAGAGAAGAAGAAGAAGTAGAAGATTTCGTGTCAGACGAAGCTTACTCCAAATGGAAGAAATATTATGCTAACAAGGGGTTTGTCGCAGAGGAGATTTCAAAATCCGCTACCCTTTTCAAGGAGATGATGAGCAGAGAGGATGGGAGAGTCTCGCGCACACCAAAAAAATCGTGGTATACCTATGACCGGGTAATGAGTTTTATTCAAATTTAGAAGCAAGGATGGGGCGGTTTTGCTGAGTGAGTCCGGTTTCATATGAGGCTAAGGCCATCAACGAGGCCTATAGCATGGCAGTGCACAAGCATGGTTCCAAATTTAAGAAACTTTGGAAAACTGCATTTTGAAAGATTGCCAAGAAGCCTACTAATGGTAAGTGCACTAAGTCAAGAAGAAGGAAGGCCAGAATAAGGAATGTGGAGTCTTCTCACTGAAAGAGTTTAAGGTATGGTTTTACTTTTATTCTTTTGTTTTAGTTCCAACAAAACATGTGTGCACAGTGAGAGAACAGGAGGTTATGTTGCTGTATGCCATCCTAAAAGGATACAAGATCAATATAGGAGTTGTCATTGAAAATTCTATCATGAGGCATCATGAAGGAACAAAGAGGTTCATTCTCACCCACCACAACTTCACTGCTCTATGTTTAAAGGCTGGGTGAAAGGAATATGGGAATCGTAAAGAGTTATACCTAGATCTTCACCAATTTTCCGGACAGAGTTACAAAGGACCAAGAAACCAAGAAAAAGGGAACAGAGAACAAGAGGTGAGCCCAAGATGAAGGACTAAAGGAGACTCCGGGAGGTTGCCGATCAAGGAGCGTGAGCAACCAAACTCCCCGACAACAATGATTACATGTTTGCAACAATGAAGGGCAGATGAAGGCAAACCCATCAATTTCCATCCTCTGCCAGCTCTCCTCCCGTGCGCAATGTAACTTTCCAATGGAGAAAGCTCAAGGGGGAGCACAAGAGAACAGCTTCACACTGAAGCTCTCAATGCCATGCGTAAGAGAATAGATGAAAGAGAGAAGGAGGAACTACAGCAGAATCTCGTAGAAGGCATTTATGAAAAAGAATTGAAAAGCAAGAGACCAACAAATGGAGGAAGAGCAACGTAGTTAGTATGAGCATGAGGGCGGAGCTACAATAAGAGAACAAAGAAGTGGGGAGTAAGAGTTGAATGTAAAAGAGGAACAAGATGGGAAAATTTTGAAGCAAAGAAGGGGAAGAGTTTAAGAAAGAAACGAAGGAAAGAGAGAATCTGGCGTAAACTCAAACTCGCCATGAAGCTAGAACAACCGCTGAGCGTGATTCTCAACTCTTAACACTGATAAAGAAAAGAGATACAGAACAAGAAGCCAAATTTGGGGAGCAAATCAAAGGATTCAAGTTTTTATACAAGTCTCTACAGAAGGATTTTGAGAAGAAATTGGATGATAGAGACAAGAAGCAGAAAGATACAGAATCCTATAGGCAAAAAGAATACCGGAAAACTTAGATCCGATTAACAACAATCTTCAAATTCAGAGGTCATGACCGAAATGGAGAATACAATGAATGGTACGGGGAAGAGGATGAGTTTAACAAAAGGTTGATCTCTAATGAGATTTTCATTGAAGAACAAATGCAAGGAAACTAAGAAGAGAAAGCGAAAGAAGAAATGAAAATTCCCGACTCCTACCATTTAGGTACACCGACTCCGATCCTAACATCTTTGCTCCCGGGCTATTTCAAAAGAAAAATAGACCTTCTCCCCTAACTTTCATTACATCCTATCCCATACTGTAGTATCCAAATCAAGGCAAATGAATCGAAATAAAAATGAGAAATTTAAATCGAATTGTCAGGTGCTATTTTGAATTATGTTTGATTCAATATCAGGCTGCTTTGTGGTTGCATGATTAGGAAATTAAAGTAGGAATTAGTACTTAATAAAACTCACGAGATGCAATGAGCTAAATTGAATGAAGCATAGATTAGGAATGAGTCGAAATGTAGAATAAGGGCCAATGAATACAATGATTGAAACAAGGTGCAAAAAGTTACTTAAGTCTAACTGATAAGTCCAGAATTGAGGAAAGTAATACAATAGAAGGAACAAAACATATTTTTGAGTTTGTGGTATGAACAATAAGTCAAGGAACCCGTTGAATATCAATTAATTTAGATACTCACCAACAAAAATGAGTCAAGGTAATTCTATGTTATCACTACTGTTCAAACCAAATTCTAGAATTTGTTAGATTATCGGGTCGAGGCGAAATCCCAGTGATGCAAATCTGACAAGAGATGATGCAGCCATTCTGGATAGTTTGAGCCATTTTAACTATCCCTACTCATATGCTGATGATATACCCAGTTCCGCAATTACACAACTGATTTGTATATCTACTGAATCATTCTAAGAAATCAATCCTTCAGAAAGAACCTAAGATTACCCAGGAATTCAAGGAGGAAGAAAGAAATGAAGTTTGTGGGAGTATATATTTTTGAGGAACTCAAAAAGGGAATGAAAAGAAAAAGGCAAAGAGCAGAAAATGCAATAGAAAAGAAGGCTTATAGGGATAAGTTTTATCTGCGGGCCTAACTCTCGAACAATTAAGTTCTTAGGGGTGTTTCAACACCTAGTACCCTAATGCCATCTGGTATGGGAGCTACTAACCCAAAGTTCGCTAAGAGTGTTAGAAAGCCTAAAAAGTTAAAACATTGCACTATCCCTGAATGGTGACAAACAAGGAATTTACCCCAGTGAAATTTCAAGTGATAAATAAAGCGGGCATACAATTCTTGAATCAAGAAATCAAAGAGATGTCCCAAACATGAAGTCTAGGGAGTTTATTAGAGAAACTACAAAGAAAGGCGTAAGAGAGAGAAAAAGGTTCGCAGTAATCTTAACCTAAAATTCCTTCCATCCTACCCATTACCCGCCTAACAATATGTTCAAAAGACCCGATTGATCTTGAAGGCTGAAATCATCTACATTAGTGGAGATCAATATGAAAACAAACCGGTGGAATTTGGAAATATAGAAACAATCAAAACTGTGAAGGACTTTAGGGAGTTAATTGACTCAGCATGAAAATGAGAAAGGAAAATAATCTATTATTCAACAGGATCTAATGATTATGTTGTTTGTCAAACAATTTCAACAGTTTAGTTTTGTATACCATGAAAAGTAGAAACTAACTTTGAACTGGACTTGAAGCTAGATGTACAGAAAATAATGCATACCTTGTATTTCAATTAAATAGAATGCCACTGCGTAACAAACCGCAAAATGTCCTTAAAATTTCTTTATTTTGTCTGAGGACAAAATCTTTTCTTTTCTACTTGAGGACAAGCAAAACTTTGGGTGCCTGGGGGAGTTTGACGAAATAAAGTTTATCTCTTTGCCCATTTTTCTCGTTGATTTTAATGTAAAAGGAATAATTAAGATGCAAATATGAAGAAACTCACCAAATTTGTTATTTGCAGAAGTATAAAAGAAAGAAGAAAATGCAAGGAAAAAATGCAAGAATCGGGCGAGTAAAAAATGCAAAATAAAGAGGCGGTATGGTGCCAACCGGCCAACTAATGTCAAGAAGTCGGGTTTACACAAATTCAGCTTATGAGGTCGCGACATCAGAAAATTGAAGAAATTGATGCGTGTCGCGAGCGGATCACAAGATAGGCGTACCGAGGATTGAGCAGAACTTAAGAAGTGATGTCGCCAATAAAATTTTAATGTCGCTACAAAGTGGAAGTCGTGACAAGAGAATCGACTTGAAGCTATGACATGTTTCGCGATTTGAAATGAAGTTAATCAAGCCGATGTCGGCGCAGATCGAGATCGTGACATGAGACGGATCGCTTGAAAGCCAGAAAGAATTGAACTGTCGCGACGCGAGATTGATGTCACGCATATCAGAACCCTTACGGAAGCCTGTGATGACTGGGGAAGTCGGGTCCCGACAAGAGATCGGTCGACACTACGGCGACCACCCAAGTCGCAGAGCCATGAAGATGTCACGACAACAAGAGCAAACTAGCTGAAAGATACCAAAGGGCGACAAGATTGAAGCATGCAAAGGATCGCTGATGTCACGACAGTTGTTGCTTATGATACAAGAAAACTCAAGTGAAATCTACAAGAATGTGAGCCGTTTGTCGCGGACTACGTATTGATGTCGCGACATCATGAGAAACCACTGAAACCCGTGCATCCTGTCGATGTCGCGATAAGAGATTGATGTCGCGATTAATCAAGACGTTGAATACCGCTAGAAGACTGAGCTGAGGTCGCGACGTGAGATTGATTTCGCGACATCAGGAATACCAGTTGAAGGCTGTAGAATATTGAACTAAGGTCGCGACATGAGATCGAGGTCGCGACATCGTGAATCATCGCCTGAAACCCGCAGCGCACGAAGTGATGTCGCGACAAGAGATTGATGTCGCGACACCCGAAGACAAGTTGAAGGCTGCAGAAGACTTAAGCTGATGTCGCGACGTGAGATCGATGTCGCGACATAGATGATGTCGCGACAAGGGAATTGAAGTCGCGACCTGAACATTAACATGGGCCAACCCACTTGGAAATCCACAAAAACTGCATCGGGATTAGGCCCAAATCGAGAAACCCTAGGCAACACGTAGCTACCCAAATCATAAAAGTAGCTTCGCATGGCTACGCACGAGAGTAACCGGGTAAATAAGGCTCATTTTCTTATTTTTCTTTAATTTTTCTCTTTTCTTTTCTTTTCTCTTCAATGTTGATAGTTAGAGATTAGATTAGATTTATCGCTTTAGCTCGCTTTTATTTTCCGAATCAGATGTTATCGCTTTGAGCGTAACAATGCGTAATTCAATTCTTTTCAAATTACTACCTGGAATGTTCGAAGTTCAGACAAATTTCTGGAATTCGGCTCCTCCAGTTTCATAATGCAGTTATTCTTATGATCAGAGGAATACTGTAGTGTGTAATTCAGTAATTGAGAAACCTAACTTCCATTAAGTGAATTTATTGTCAGAAATTATCTTTCCTGTAGTTCTTTTTCCAGCAAATTGCGAATTTCAGTTTATGAATTTACTTTCTAAGTATAGGTTTAATAAGCCTTGATCTCGAATACGCTCTTATACCCGTATTAAGAATTCGCCTCATTGCTCGAGTTTCAAGAGGTCCTCCGAGTGACACAGATGACAAACCCGAGAGTTATGAACATTTCTTTGAAGGTATATTAACTTGGCTATTAGAGATCTAATGAGCTTTGTGAGTTTACTTGATAAATCCTCTTCACTTGAAATCAAGAATGAGTTGAATGAGTTATCAATTTAAACAAGCAGAGTTCACCTCAATCTCGAATAGCGAAGCCAACTCGTGTTGGGCCGAGATCTAATCAAGGAGAGTAAGATCTATTCTAATTCTCGAGGAAGAGCAACCTGAAGTCAGATATCCTCGCTTGACCGATAACTCAGGGTTAAGGTTTACACCATAAAATGGGTATGAAGTATTGCAAAAGAAAAATACCTGCATCAGGAAGTCCCTCAAAAGTAGCTATCTAATTCCCCTCGATTCGAGAGGATCAGGTAAGATTAGATAATGAAATGTGAAGTGTGGAGATCCAAATTGCATCACAAACGCCCGGGACATTTTAAAACCCGAAATACACAAACAAAATTAACAAAGATTGACAATGTGAATTGATACTCTACAATAGCATTGGATCTTAATATGTACTCTAAAACGATAATTATTCGAAGGTCCATTTATTTTCTCTTAACTATTCGTTATTCATTATTCTTGTGACTTAGTTTGTTCGGATTGCTCATTCTTTTATTATATACGCAGTATAATTTATGTACTTCTAAGCCGAACACAATGTCACTTTATAGTCCAAATAGTATGGAGCTGAGTAGTCAAGGTAATTTGATCTAGAATTCTTGAGATCTCCGTGGGATCGAGACCGACTTAAATCCAATTTATTACTTGTTGACCGTGCACTTGCAAGATGTTGTGCCAAAACCAATATTGAAAAATGATTTAATCTAGAGATTCTTTCGTTGGCTAACAAGTTTTATGGCGCCGTTGCCGACTAGACAATAGTCCTTGGTAATAACGTCGTAAATTTGTATATGTGTTTTGGTCCGGTAAACAATATGAAATGCATTATGCCATTTCCATACAACACATGCTAATATATCTCAATCATGCATATATTAACAAATCCACATACCAATCACCTGTTATTTATTCAAGTCAGTAACATCAAAATTAGCTCACATGGGCTAATCAACAATCCAATTTAATTCCAATGGCTCTCACACAATTATATTTTATATAATTCAAACATTCATGTTAACACACCAACTCTGGCGCATTAACATTTTCTTTCCATACAATAATCTAAGCCATTTTTTTAAGCAATATTTTTCTTACAACAATAATGACCATTTTCTACCCAACAAAACAAATTCCACATCCGCGTTGGTCGTCCGTGCGCCCTCTCACCTCAAGCCTCCTCTTCCTACTTGTGGAACTGAAATCCATGGCCATTTCTGGCCCAACAACACCCAAACCATAATTTATTGTATAAATTATAACACAAGTCACACAAATTGCGGATCGTCCAAACATGTCCCAAATTTCCAAAGACACTCTAAGTTTCGGACTGACAACCGTCTCACGACTACATCATCCAAAGCATTAACAAAGCTCTTAAAAAAGGATTAAATCAAGTAGGAGAAAACCCCTAACTCCAGGAGTTGTTGAAACTCCACAAAACTGGTGCCCACGCTAGCCCTTGCAGCGTAGAAGAACTTTTCTTCTTGGCCCGACGAAAACCGACGGTCCGAACACCGGGAAATCTAGAGATAAGTTGGACTTTCTCTCTCTAAAATCCCATTCTTTTTCAAAATCTGCTCTCCCCTCTCCCACTGCCGGATTCCAGCAAAAACGAGAGAAAATATGTCTTTTTTCTTTTGTTTTATTCCCTCACTTGCCACTTGTCAAGCCATTATTGGCTCATTGGATTTCCTTATCCACTTTATTCACCCACTTTGGATTTCCATCCAATTAGGAGATGCCACATGTCCACATGGGCCCCACACTTGAGCTCAAGTTTGCTCATTATTCACCTGACACATGGCACATTATGAGCCACTCAAAATGTGCAAAGTGTCCAACATTACGCTCGTTGCCTCGAAAAACATGCAAATTCCAACTGTCTCGGAATTCGACAAAATTCGACGTGATAGCTAGATTTCACGAGACGATTCCAACGGTGAAGTCCGTTTCGTCATCCGAGATCTAGAAAAATTCCGAATTTTTGACCGAAATTACCATTTTACTCATTTTTTCGAAAATTAGAATTTTCAGCTTACACACACACACACTATTATTATTATTATTATTATTATTATAATTATAATTATTGTTATTATTAGTTTTATTATTTGAAAATCAAAGCTTTCTTTCAATAAATTTTATTATTTTTATTTTTATTATTATTATTATATAAAAAGCAAAGCTTCTTAAATAAAGTTTTGATCAAAATCTATTTAGCAACGAAATTATAATTTTCATTGTTGTATGCATTTAATTTAGCAACAAATTAACTCATAATTGGGAATTTTTTGCAAACATTTTTTAAATATTTAACAATGAAAATTTTTGTCAAAATATATTATTGGAGACAATAAAAAAATTATGTCTCTATAAGGTATTAGAAACGAAATATTTTATTTGTTTCGAAAACTCGCGACGAGAATAAGGCGGATGTCCTGAAACAAAAATATTTTCGTTGCAAAATAGTTTTTGTGACAATATTAATCCTTTGGCAACAAAATAATTATGTTGCTAATTACCATATTTCTTGTAGTGACATTACCAAATCTGATTTGGACTTAAAATTGGAAATTAGCTAAATTTTCTTGCCAAGAAATTCACAAGAGGGGTTTAAATGAACTACAACAATAAACGTGAGGAGGCTTCAGGGACCAAAAAAAGTTTTTAGTGTAAATGATATATTAGGGTTTTTTTTTAACCTTATCCCTAAAATAAACCAATGTCATTATCCTAAAATCATCAAAGAATAGAACGAAGTACCTATTTGAGAATGAGAGGGTGTTTATTGCATTGATCCACATACGTCCGTATGCACAAGTTTAAGCAACTTCTCGGCTCTCCAAGCTACTCCTTTCCAATGGCATTTGTAAGGTTTCTTATTGGGATTAAGCAGCTTGAGACCAACAATGGCTTGGGTAGTTTAATTTAGTTAAAGATAGTCTTAGTTGATTAATCGACCCAACAGGATACTGTAATTATCAATTAATGTGATCCATAGATACAACCCACTAAGGTCTTGTGTAACCTTGCATAATCGCGAAAGCATCCTTATATATATACCTTAACAAAGTTCCAATCAACCCCTTATAAATCTTGTTACGCCCTGAAAATACCCTAACATGTTTAGGGTATAAAATAAAATAAATTGTATTTTTTTGGCTTTTAAATTGCTAAAAACAAAAAATGATAAAACTCGAATAGGAGCCAAATAAATCGGTGAAAATGTCAATGAGACCTGCGTGGTCTTAAAATGAGTAATGGGGTAAGTGCCAAAGTATAAATGAGATGAAATGAAGAGAAACGAAAGTGAAATGAAGTTTAAATAAAAAAATGAGAAATGATAATTAGTGTGTATTACAAACGTGGCCTTAGTCATGTAACGGACAAAAGACCAATATTTGGTCTTTGAATGCCATAACCCACATTTAAAGGAGAGGAGAGTTAGTGCACACTACGTACGCCCAAATCCGGGGTCTCCGCTGACAACCCGTCAACTCGAAAACCCGTGTCTCATGTCATGAGACCCATACATGAGTAAAAATGGCCACATTGGCCCATACATCCATACTCACTAAAAATACATCAACTATATTACCATAGTTCAAGAGTTAATGCATCACTCTTAATACAACATGTTTCAATTGTAATAATTCATACATGTTTTACAAAAATGAAATCAAAGCCACATGTCGGCTTTCTTCTCAAAAGCGGCCTTTAATGAGCCCCGTCTTCTCGAACACTGCACTGGAATAATGATCCTCCATAGTACGAAGCAATGCCTAAGAGCGATAATCTCCTACATGGGCTACTTCCCACCTAAGTGCGCACATATAATGGTGCAACCAAACACACTCGCTAAATGCATGATCATACTCAATGTCTACATGATATGGATGAGAATGTGACCTTCAAATCTCTCCTCCCACTGAGCCCCACCTAGACTCCCACGCATGCCCACAAAATGTGAGAAAACACGTTTTCAAACAAAAGATTTTGTTCTCAAAACATACCACCGAAGTTTTGGTAAAATCTATCGACAACCCTCCGAGGCGAATTTGTTGATAAACTTTTAAAACAATTCATGGCTCCTCCCATCAGGAATTGTTGGACAATCTCCCCAACCCAATTCGAAAATCTTCCATTGAAATTCCTTTTACAACCATTTTCCTTTATTTTCTTCATGTCATGCACTCACACCTACCATTCTAGTGGTGCCCTTAAAGGTTATGGAAAATGCATTATGCCATTTTAAACACCATGTTAATATATAAATCATGCATATATTAACAAATTACTAATCACATGTTATTAATCTTATAGCAATAACATCAAAATTAGCTCACATGGGCTAATAAATACCCAAGCAAATTACTGAATTACCCAAGCAACACAAAAATCATTGACATACCCCCACCCCCATTAGTGGCAAAAGGTCGCCAATCTCAATAAACTTCCTAGTCGCTATTACTCTAACGACTAGAAATTCATGAAGCTGGGGCCGCGTTGCTTGTCAAAACTCCTATAAAAAATTTTTCCCTTTCCACTCTAGGATTTTTGTAAAATCTCGGCAACATATCAGCTTCATAAAGGACATATTCCAAATCCTGTAAACACAATTTACACTTTTCCAAATATGGCAACCAACAACGTTCTTTCAAAAGAGCCTCAGGCTCAACACATTTTGACAAAACTACACTATGTACATACATATGCTCCATTATACAAAATTCAAAGTATTTCCTTACAAAATATTATTAATGCAACGCTTATACAAAAGTCGAGAATTTACTATGCTCCACATCTACTGCATTCGAAAATAGTTTCTTAAAACAAGAAAATAATGAGTTAAACGAGCCTACCGAGCGTATGCTTTATAAAATGTTTGCTTTTTCTGAAAACATCTCAAAACTGTAAAACTCTCTTTTACAAGATATTTTCCAGAAGCCTTGCTTGCTTACTTTGCCTTGCTTTGCTTTAAAAGTTTCTAAAACTTTTTATAAACACGGGAGCCTAGGCTCAACCGTCTGCTTTAAAATAACCATGGGAGCCTGGGCTCAACCGCTTG
Organism: Tetrastigma voinierianum; assembly: GCA_016808115.1. Lineage (NCBI taxonomy): Eukaryota > Viridiplantae > Streptophyta > Magnoliopsida > Vitales > Vitaceae > Tetrastigma > Tetrastigma voinierianum. The sequence goes on from JAEQBH010001872.1 coordinate 304,917, forward strand.
TTTTAAAAATAAAAACGGGAGCCTGGGCTCAACCGTTTGTTTTAAAATAAAAACGGGAGCCTAGGCTCAACCGTTTGGTTTAAAATAAACACGGGAGCCTGGGCTCAACCGTGCACTAGTGGTTGATTTCAAAACTGTATAAAACATGCTTATAAATCATCAACCACCTGGAGGCCTTTCCTGCTTGCTGTACCCTAGTGAACACGGGAGCCTGTGCATCGACCGTGCCGCAGCGATCTGGGTCCATCACCTAGGTGAAAGAGCCTTTGGCTCAATTCTTCCGATAAATATGGTGGAATTGACCCGGTCTCCGTCACCATAATTTAGCTAACGCTGCTAACCCTATATACATTCCAAGACAAGGCTAATGTTTCTTAAATGTTATGATGCATGAACAAAAGTTTGCCGCATCAGGTAAATCTAAATGCATGAATGTCCTACACCACCATGCATGTACCGAATACCTTCGACTAGTATGCTTGTTAAAACTAGGATTTTCGTTAGGCCTGCCGAAAAATATACTTTTGCTTGCTTGCTCTTTGAAATACGGTTTTACAACTCAAAACCATTGCTTACTTTTTAAAAGTATGGTTGAATACATCAAAACCATTACTTGTTTTCTTTTCATATATGGTTTAAATCAAAACCATTGTTTGCTTACTAAACTCATTGCTTGCTTGAAACATGGTTTAACAATTCAAAACCATTAAACACCAGTGTAAAACAGTTTATAATAATACACTAGTATTTGAAAAATAGATTTAGAACACTCACCTTTTTGTTTGCCAAAACTTGAGCACGACTCCACAACTTTCCTGCCTTTGCTTTTAGCCTACACACTCAAAAGATTACGGCGAAGACATTAATCGCCTGCTTAATCGTATAAACTTAACGTACTTCATAGCACTTAGTTACACTCAATGAATATCGCTGAGGCGAAGCGAAGCTTCGTCGAGGCGGCGAGGTATGCTACATTTTTCATTGAGTTCCAATCTTCTTTGAACCTCTCTTAATCATTTAGTAAGGTCTCATATCATCGTGTGTGAACTTAGGCTTAACTATGTGAAATTACCAAAATTCAGATGCAAGCAAAGAGGATCGGGCATCATCGTGCTTGGTACCCAGATCAACACTTCTCGCATGGTGGTACTCGGCATTATATTGGCACCGTACCAAATCGTTATGTTGCGGACCGGGTACCAAATCAAAGAGAGTTGGGTGGTACCGGTACCACCCTGTTTTGGTACCGGTACCACCTCGTGGTTTTGCCCAGAATTTGCTGATTTTGCCCTTTTTGGTACCAATTATCTTCATACCACTTCTCCATTCCATAATACCTCAAAAATCAACATGGAATCTAACTCAAAACCACTCCATAACACTTGTATTGGTGGTTTGGAACCTCATATAACCAAACCCTAGGTAAAAATCCTAAGAATTCAACCTAAGGTCCACCAATTCCTACAAAACCAAATAATTTTGATGGATTCCATGTTTATTCTTTACCAACTAGGGTTTTACCCACAAAACTTCAAGAATTCTAGGGTTAATGTGATCTCTCCACAAAACCCTATGGCAAGGAGCAACTAATCTCCATGGAAAATTCATACCAAAAACCCTAGACATCCAAAAGACACATAAATCCATACCTGAAATTATTCCATTTCTTCTCCTTCTCCTTCTTCCTCTTCTTTCTCTATTATTCTCCTTTCTTCACAACCGTGGAGCCCTAGAAAAATGAGACCAAAAATGAGTTTTGGTTTAGTTCCTCACCCTGTTTATAGCCTATTTCCTAATTGCAATTAGGTCCTCCATCTCAACAATTGCACTTCAACTTTTGATATTTTTATTTTGGAATACTCTTTGGTTATGACTTTATGTCCCATTCGATCAATTACGATTTACCCTTTTCAAGCACTCATTCCGGTTCATAAATTTATCATTTCGCCAATTTCATCCTTACAACAACTCCTAAAATACATTATAATTTCACTTTGCAGACACATGCGCCCTACGCTACATCGTATCAGACACCTTCACAGATCGCTACAATCACACACAAATCATGTGAACAAGAAAAAACCCAGGTCTCGACACCTGCTCACACCACTCTCAGTGATTTTCTACTCTGGCCCAAATACTTTTGAGACCGAAACACCGCCATCCAGCCTTTAACAAATCCTCATCCATTAAATGGCTCTTAGTCAGTAATGTGAAACCGCAAGTATGGGGTACACTCCCCCGGGGCTCTTAGTTGTCGAAACTCCACAAAATCGACGCCCACGCATAGCCCCAGCGTAGATCAACTTTACTGGGTTCTAATGAGAAAAACTATTGAAAGCTTCCAGGAAATCTAGAGAGAAGTTTCACTTTCTCTCTAAACCGGTTTTTACGTCGAAAAACGTGAAATTCGATTGTCTCTAATTCACTTAAAATTTGACGTGGTAGTTAGATTTCACGAGACGATTCCAATCTGAAGTCTCGTTTTACAACCGAGATTTCCTCCAGAAAAATTTCTGATTTTGACCGGAATACTATTTTACCATTTTTTAGAAATAGCTTCTGGTTTTACATTCTCCTTTCTAAAAGTACTTCTGTCCCGAAATTCCGTACAATCACAACAAATCATATGCATATGCAACTTGAACTATGCCATGCATGTAAACTAGTCATCTTCGTATTAAACGACTAAACCACGTACCTTCATCCCTAAACAAGAAGGGATAGGTGGCTCGTGTCCCTCTCGCGCTCTCCCACGTGCTGACTCTCCACTCCACCCGCCACCATGGCACCCTCACTAGCCTCACGTCTGGCGTCAGAAACCCGGGGATCCCCGGCCATCCACGCACATCGTCCCTCCTCGCGTCCCATACGTGAGCAACTCTAATCTCTCCCCAATCCACTACATGAGTTGATCTAGAGTGTACCTCCTGAGCATAGAGACGTGAAATACCAGACACCTCGACATGCCGGGCGGTGGGCCAATCGTATGCCATGCTGCTTACCCTCTCGAGCATCTCGGCGGGTCCAATGAACCTCCGATAACTTCCCACGCCCAATCCGACTACCTCTCAGCATCACCTTCAAGAAGACGTGATCTCAACCTCGAACTCTAAGGGTCGACGCTTCACACGCGATAGCTCTTCTTCTCGCTCTGAGCCGTGAGAAGACGCTTATCGCATCGCACACCTTCTCGAGGTGTCTCTTAATCGATCGTGACCAAATGACGAGCTCTCTCCCCACCCTACCCAACATATCGGATCCGCACGGGCCTCCCATACAATGCCTCATATGGTTCCATCCGCATATTCCGCCCCGACAACCGGTTGTTGTAGGTGAATTCCACTAAGGGCAAGTGTTATTCCCAGCTGCCCTTATGATCCAGGACGCATGCTTTCTCACAAAGACGTCCCTCCAACACCTGTAGATGGTCCTCTCTAACCCACCATCCGGTCATGCGGCGTCAGACTCATGGCCTCCATGCCTTTGGAAACTCCTCCAAAAGTGTGCTGTAAACCTCGGGTCTCTATCTGACACTATGGATACTGGTAATCCATGTAGCCGGACGATCTCTTGAATGTACAACCGGCAGAATCTCTCCAATGTGAAGGTCATCCACACGACTAGAAAATGTGCTGACTTTGTGAGCCAGTCCACTATCACCTATACCGCATCATGTCCTTGCGGTGTTCAGGCGCGGGTCACAAAAATCCATCGTGATCGCGCCCCACTTCTACCACCCACCTCCACGGTCAAGGAAACACTGGCTTCTAAGTACCAGCCTTAAACTTATCATGAGACATCATCGAACAAAGTCCCCTACGGTTCTTCATCTCATTCAATAGTACTGCGATCTAAGTTCCTAGTACATCTTCGTGCCACCCGGATGCACAAAGAAATCGAGAGAAGCGAAACCTCGAGAATCTCCTTTCAAATCCACAACTGGGAACCACTACCCATCCTCTATACCGAAGACTACCATCTACTGCATGTCCAGCCCTCACACCGTGACCGACCGCACCCTATCCCTCGATGGACACTATCTTCGCCCTCGTCCCTGGGATCTCACCACTGGCCAACAAAGAAAGGTGTAGCTACTAAACTCCCCAACGCACTGAGCCTCGCTCTGTATCAGAAACAAACCGACCCATACCAAGCATCCGCCACTCCGGGCAGCCATACTACCAATGCCCCCGCGGACTTTCGACCATGTATCAGGCCACCACATTTGCTCACTGCGTTGTAATGCAAAGTGAAGTCATAGTCTTCAGAACTCCATCCATTTGCGTTGCCCTCATGTCGAGGTCCCATCGCGTGAAGACATATACGCACTTTACATGGTCTCGAGTACACTCGAACCGCCATATAAGTAGTGGCACCAAATCTTCAAGGCGAAGACTATGAACGCCAACTCCATGTCGTGGGGTACTTGCTCATGACTCAACCGACGGAAACCATGTTACTACCCTCCCGACCGCATCAAAACACATCCCGCCCTTCCTCGAGGCATCACAATACAATCGTGTACCCTCGTCCCCCGTCTGATTATCAAGATAGGATCAATAGTGAGCCTCCTCCTCAACTCCTGGAATGCCTCCTCGCATCGGTCATCCCAATCAAACTTGACCTCCTTTCTTTTCAGTCTCGTCATAGGTGCTGCCAATCGAGAGAAATCCTCAATGAATCTCCTGTAGTACCCATCCAATTCCAAGAAACTGCGTATCTCGAAGACTGACTTCGGCCTCTCCCAACTCATCACGACCTCGACCTTCTCTGGGTCCACTAACACACTTGATGCTGACGTCGTGTCCCAAAAATCTCACCTAGTACAACCGTGACTTACTAAACTCGCGCATAGCCACGATCTCCTCAAGAATCAGAACGATCCTCGCGATCCTCATGCCCTCCGACCGGGAGAGATCAAAATGTCATCCACAAAGACTACGACAAACCGGACTAGATAGGGTTAAATACCCATGCATGAGGTACATGAATGCTAATGGGCGCATTCGCCAATCCAAAGGGCATCATCAGAAACTCATGCCCATAACGCGTCCCTCGAACGTCACTTAGGGATATCTTTCTCCTCAACCCTCGATGATGGTAAACTTGAAAAGCGAAGGTTCATTTGAGAGACTCGCTCCTTCAACCGACAAACAAGTCATCAACTAAAATGGGTACCGATTCCTGATCGTAACCCTCGCTCAACCTGGTCTGCAGTAATGCACACAAAGGTCCCGTCTTTCTTCTTCGCAAATGTAATCCGAGCGCCATTGTGAAGTGCCTCAGCCTAATGAATCCCTGTCCGCAACCCCGTAGCCGGACTCGAAGTTCTGCATCAACCGGGCGCCATCCTATGTGGAGTCATAGAGATGGGCGAAGTACCAGGGTGTAACTCGATACCGAAGTCTACAATCCTCTGCGGAGGTGATGAGTCTAAAAATTCATTTGATTTTTAATCCATTTTTCTTATTACAAGTTAATTGTTGATCTACATATGTTGCAAACCCTCGTATTCTGCTTGAATTGAATTTTGAAAAAGTACAAAAGGCAGGGGTTTAAAATCCCAAGAAAAACCGAAGAGATCGCCCTGGCAAGCGTAAATGAAGTCGCAACTCAAAATTGGAGTTGCGACAGGAAGCTCATTTGTTTAGTCATTTCCAAGTCACGACATCACCAAGATAAGTCTTGAGGAAGAAATATAAGACCTTAACAAGCGAAGTCGTGACTTGAAGTCGAAGCTTATGATCGTATTTACTAAAGCAACAAGTGAAAGAGGTTATGACAAAGGAAGTGTGGCTGAGATCAGCTAAATATTCAAAGCACCTTCGATCGCGACACCACTCTAATGTCGCGACGCAAATTGAATATAATTAAGGTCGCGACGTGGATCCATCAATGAAGCAACAAGGGAGGTCTCTGCAAGAAAATGAAGTTGCAATTAGTTTTTAAATGAAGGGCTCCATTGAAGGACGTGTCGTTGAGTCGCAACATGAAAACGGAACCGGAGTCTCACCGTAAAGATTGAAGTTGCAAACTACAAATTAAGAGTTGAAGAACAAAAGGGAGGTCACAACTTGAAGCAAAGCCAATGAAGTCTTTGCTACAGGGTTACGCACTAATATTAATCATGACCACAAACGATGTCGCGGTCTCACACTATTCAGTCGCGACTCCGGCAAGAACCGAGCAGAAGAAATCTAGGTAACAACTACTTTTGAGCAATTGGGACTACATGCGCAATTTAAAAGAGAACATGAGGCTCGCGACATCACCTCAGGTCGCGACCGAATGAGGTTGAAGGAGAAACCGTTGCAATAAAGAATCGAGGTCGACCGTAAGAAGTGGAATGAACATCAAAAGAGGTCGCGACTCGAAAAGCGAAGTCACAACCTAGAACTTAGGCGCTGAAATAGAAATATATCCCAACTTAAAATCAAGTCGACGCAAGACAAGGAAGAGAAGTCTCGATCGAACCGAGGTCGTGACTGCACGTAAGAAGAGAAAGACAACGAGGTCGCGACGTGAAACCGTGGTCACAACATCAACTCTTGAGAAACACTGAGCCAACAAGGTTGCAACCACAAACGATGTTGCGGCGATTAATCCAAGCAGCTGCAAGGAATTTGGTCGCACTGGTATAACAAGGTCGCAATCGAAAACAAGAGCATACAGCAAATCCAGTCACGACATTCACTTGAGGTCGCGACCTAGGATGCAAGAAATCGGGCTGGGAATTCCACCGAGGTTTGTGACAGCCCAATTTCTTTTGGAAAGTTATGCAATGACAAAGGTTAGAAATAGTAAAGTAGCTTCCTGGTCACTACCCGCAAAAGGGAACTAGAGGAACTCGGGGCAAGAATTCAGAGTAGAATTTTTAGTTTTTATTTCTTAAATTTTTTTAATTTACTCTTAAATCTTTTCGATCGCACCGCGAATCGCAAGTGTAAACGAAGAGCTTGATTTCTATATATGTTATTTTTCTTCTGTACTATCACAACATTATGAAATTCAGACAAATTTCAATTCTTCTTCTAAGTTTCATTGCAATTAGTGGATTATATCTCTGAAGATCTATTTCTTTTAATCAGAATGCAAGAATTGGAACGCAGCTCAAGTAGATTCAATTAGAGTTACATACTCTTTTCGCAAAAATCCGAGATAATTATTTTGGGCCAGATTTACTTACTTGGTGTCCTTTTTTGAATCGATTAGGTTCCTTGTTAGAGTACCGAATACCGCTTTAAGGAGGTATCTTGCTCGATTCAGATGCCCTCGCGTGACGTAGATGAGATTTTGAGAGCCGAGAGCATTCTCTTATGGGTATGTTAGACTGTCACGATGAACCCTGAGCTCAAAGTTCATTTTGATAAATGTCACCCTTATTCACTCATAATTGAAGTTGATAGACATTTAATAACAATATAAATAATCGTAGAGTTCACCTTAATCTAAAGGAAGTTCCTTCAACACCTATGTTAATGAGATCTAATTCATGGAAAGGATCGAACCAATAGATCCATGACGAACACCACTAGTGGTGAACTTTGCAAAAACCAGAAGGAAAGCAAAAGATCCTCGCAAATTATCAAGAAATGGGTGAAAATGAGAAAGAAAATCTTTATCTTGTAAGAAAAAGTTAAGAATACACTAATTGTTTGATCTGACTCGATAGGCAAGAGCTTCTAACCAAAGTGAATGGAGAAATCCAACCCGCAACATTTAGGGCAATCTTGACAAATCCAAGGTATCCATCAATACACATGAGTAATAAGTATTTTCGTAGAATTGACTGCTTCGCAATAAGTAATTCACTGATAGGCTGCTTTCTCACAGAAACGTATTAGATCCAAAAGATTTTATTCTTTATACTTTATTTTCAAGGTTATTTTCATGTCATTCCAATTTCTATTTTTAGCTAATAGTCTAGGATCTATTGCCTTTCTTAGATCAAACTTTCATTGGCTCACTCTCTTAGTCCAAATAGCATAGAACTTCGCAGTCAGTAATTGATTTTTTTTTAATTTCACAATCTCTGTGGGAATGATAATTGGACTTTGCATTCGTGATTTTACTACTTAGTATGACTTTAGCCTTATGTCATGGACTTAAACCCAATTTTAAACTTAAACAATCAAGAAGATTCATTTAATCAAGCCACTCTATCCTTCAGAAAGTGACATGGGCAAGAAGAGAATTGTGACTCTTTGTAACTACAGAATTTGAGGGGTTTTGGCCTATAAAAAAAGGCAAACATGAGGCAATCCCAGAGGTTCATCCTGAAAAACATCCCCATCTGCATCACTCGGTGTAGATTTGGGTCAGCCTCACCTCGCCCCCAGTGTGCGTCATAGCCAACCTCACCAACTATCCACATGATACTTCGGATTCCGTATTAATCGCCCCAGGCAAAATATCATGCTTCGTCTCCGAAATACAACACAGTAATCGCCCCGCTTGAGAGCAGTAAATCTTCTACGCCACACAATCGATAACAACAACTCAGAAGTCAACCAACGGCATCCCAAGGATGACGCCGAACTCGATCTCATGACCATCAAGTCCACCGGGCGGTGGAACTCAGATCTCTACCAGCAACCTCAACATATCATCCCTATCCGCCTAATCCCTGGGAGAACTCACATACAAGTGGTTCTCCAAGGCCTCAACCTCTAAGCCCAACCCCAACACAATCGATGCAAAGAATGAATGAATGCGGCTAAATATAATCAAATAACACTCTTCCCATAGCAAGATAGTAAAACGTACCTTTGCAGCATCATTCGGATGATTCACGATCGCCGGCATGTGATGGCGCACGCCTAACCCTCGAAGTGCGGTCGTAATCTCATCCTCCGCCTTTGGCCCATACTTGGCTTTCTAGCTCGTTGGGTAATCTGGAGGGTGCCTCAGGTGTACCGAGACTGACATCGGCCTCTCGGGCTCTATACTGGGGCGAGGAATAAATCAATGATCCTCCCGTCCCAGATACCGATTGGGACAGCCCTAAACCCAGGATCCCCGGTCTCTCGAGGGCAACCCCGATCTGCTCGGCTCGGATGACCGTGGGCTCGAACTCCACGTGAATTAGCGCCTCGCTTCTTCCTCAATCGAAGAAGCACCTACTCTTCCTTCTCGACACAACACCCGCATCCCGAGAGTGCCCGATATCCTCGATCTCTCTCGGTAGTCATGCGCCCCAACCATAGAAGCCCCGAACTCTACCCATGTCACTTCAGTCTCAGGTCTTCGCCCAGTTCCACCATACTTGAGTCTCGCCCTCTAGCTGGAATGCAGCTAGTCTAATCTTGGTCGTATCAGAGGTAATCTCCATCGCCTCCAATATCTTCTCAACCTGCATAAACCAATGGTATGCCACATCAAATCTCCTCCCTCTGTGAATATCGGAGGGTGATGTGCCCTAAACCTCTGGAGGTTACTTCCACCTCCCCTCGGGCTACCTACCGCACTAGCCTCGTGCAACAAAGAAACACACAACCCACACTCTCACAAAGGCCTATCGGTCAAATACTAATGGAAGCTGCTGGCACCGTGGACCCACCTTCTACGTCCCTCCCTCGCGACTAGCCTCTTCTGGCATGTCAAATGGCGTTAAGTTTTAAATGCAGTGATTCTAAGGTAAAAATGTACCCGGATCATTCATTATACCACAAAAATTTTTTTCATACTTTAAATCATACGCAACAAAAATTTTATTTTATTTTATTTTATTTTATTTTGTTTTATTTTATTTTATTTTTGAAAACCCAGAACGAAGGTTCATGAACAATAGCCCCAAACAAGGATCAAACGCATCGGGTCAAAATCAAGGCAAAAACACACCCGAGTCTCTGCCACGGTGCACCGCGCCTGTGCCGCATACCGCGCTGGCTTGGCAGCCGCAAGACTGGGCGCCATGCCGTGGTGCATCGGCAACCGCTTCAGGCCTCATCAGTCGCGGCGGTCGCGCGAGGTACCGCCGGTCGAGGTCGCGGTCGCAGCGCTCGCAAGGTCTCCATGCGGCAGCCGATCACGACATAAAATTGTCATCGCGACCAAACTCTCGCCATCACACCAGATCGCGGTCGCGACGCTGGCCGCAGCGCACGTCGCCCCCGCGCCGCAGATCGCAGGGCGCCATCGCGCCGGATCGCAACGACCTCAAAGGCGTCGCCGCCACGGCATACAAAAATCAGATAGACCTAGAACCGCCGCGCACGACGCGCGCCGTCGGGTCGTGGTCGCAGCGCTCGCGCTACTTGTCGCGCCGAAGCAGCCGTATCGCAGTCGCGCGGTCAGTGCATCGCCGCTGCGGTCGTGAAGGCCGCCGCCGCCGCTTTGCCGCGATACAAATTTTGTATCGTGACACCCAGTGCGGTCGTGGCGGGCGGTTACGGCCACCGCGACGTGCTCACGCACGCCCCTTGCCAGCAGCAGGTCGCAGCGACACGTACAGCCGATGGCCAGCTACCGACGCCGCTTCAAGGCTGGCCACCGCCCCCGTGGTCACGACATAATTTCCTTATCGCGGACTCCAAAGATCGGGAAATGGCGTAGCCCATTCCAACTCCCCTTCGCAACCTCTTTTTTTATTTTTCTTCAGTTTCTTTTTCATCCGCTCCTACCTCACTACAAGATCACAATTTTTTTTTCTTTTTTTCATATCTTCAGTAGAATCAAATAAATTTATTATAATTTATTTTATTTATTTATTTTCCTGTTTTACACTCTGTAAAACCTCAGAAAAAAAAATTCCCTCAACACATTTTTTTTTTCATTTCATTCTGAACTATTTTGCCCAAAATTTCTTCAATCAAACTTTTACTCGAACTTAGGGGTTATGTTTTTCTCGACTCTAATGTTCCACATTTTCTCCTATGCTACTCATCAAGCATACAAATCAAACAATTCAATCACACATAATCGCACAACAATTCTTCAAATGCACAAAGGATGCATGATATAACCCATTTCCCATCAAGTCCTAGGTAATCGTATACCTAACTTATTGATACTAAGCTATACTTTAGTATCCGACATTAAGCCCTAGGTATTTATAAACCTATGCTATGATACCAAGCTGTGATGCCCCAAATCCCGGGGGTCCCGTTGACCACCCGTCAACCTGCGGAAAACCTGTGTCTCATGTCATGAGACCCATACATGAGTAAAAATGGTCACATTGGCCCATACATCCATACTCACTAAAAATACATCAACTATATTACCATAGTTTAAGAGTTAATATCACTCTTTAATACAAATATGTTTCACTTGTGGTTAATTCATACATATTTACAAAATGAAATCAAAGTCACATATCGGCTTTCTCGTGCCACCAATGAGCCGCCGGCCTCTCCGAACACTCCTCGTACCTGAAACAATGATCCTCTCCATGTGGCATAAATTAGTAGCGAGTAATCTCCTACATGGGTTACTCCCACCTAAGACATACGACAACCAAACACACTCAAATGCATGATCCTACTTGAATGTCTACATGATATGGATGAGAATGTGACTCACCCTCTCCCACTTCTCGAGCCCTCACTGACTCCCTCACATATGCCTAAGCCAAATGTGAGAAAATACTATTTTCAAAACAAAAGATTTTTGTTCTCGAAAACATACTACCGAGTTTCGGTAAAATCTATTGGACAACCCTCCGAGACGAATTTGTTGGATAACTCTCTGAAACAATTCATAGGCCCCTCTGACGTGAATTGTTGGACAATCTCCCAACCCAATTCTCCGGAAAATCTTCCATTGAAATTACTTTCACAACCATTTTCCTTTTTATTTTTCTTCATGTCAGTACCACACCTACCATTCTAGTATGCCCTTGCAGTATAAGTGGAATGCATTATGTCATTCAAAATTCATGCTAATATATAAATCATGCATATATTAACAAATTACATACTAATCACATGTTATTCGTTAATTCATAGCAATAACATCGCATTAGCTCATGGGCTAATAAACAATTCAAGCAATTCATTTCAATCACCCAAGCAACACAAAAATCACACACAACACGTGAAATGAAAAACCCCAGGTCTTCGGCACTATTCGTTTACCACTTGGGATTTTCACTCTGGCCCAAATATTTTGAAACCGAAAACACCGCCATCCAGGCCTTAACAAATCCCCATCCATTATAATGGCTCTTAGCCAAAGAATAAACCAAGTAGGAAAAGACCCCTACCTCTTGGAGTTGTCAAAAATCCACAAAATCGGTGTCCACAGAGTTCTTGTAGCGCAGGATCGACCTCATATTCGACGAGAACCGACGGCCCGAAAGCCGAGAAATCTAGAGAAAAGCTGCACTTTCTCTTTCTTAAACTCGGTTCTCCTCACCGCACAATGTTTTCCGTGAGCGCCAAACGGAGAAGAAGGCAGTTGTCTTTATTATTTTATTCTTTTCTCTTAATTCCATCCTTGCCCTTAGTTTAATTTTAAAGGCTTTTTGACACATGGCTTAATCTAAGTCATTTATCTCTATCCTCTCACTATTCATGCAAAATGTGTCACATGAGTACATGTAGTAGGTGACTTTTGTCACATCACATATCTTCAATAAGTCGTCATAATGACACTGACACCCTAAGCCTCAAAAACATGAAATTCGACCGTCTTCAATTCGATGTGGTAGCTAGATTTCTCGAAGACGATTCCAATCCGGCGAACTGTCATCCAAGATCTAGAAAATTTCAGATTTTGACCAAATTACCATTTTGCTCATTTTTCATAAAATTAGAATTTTTTCTGGGTTTTACACCAATACTTCGCTTGAGGAATAAGAGAGAGGAAATTTCGTGATTTTCCTCTGCTAGGATCAAGGATTTGTAGTGGATCAAAAAAGAGAAAGAAGAAGAAAGAAGAAGATTGAAAGAGATTGAGGTGAGTAAAACCAAACCCTAACCCCATTTTCTTATTTCAATGGGAAACCTCTACAAATTTGAATAAAATAGTTTTTATTGGTCGTCTGGGTTATTTTTTTGTTGTTCGATGGGTCAGGTCCTGTTTGAGGAATTTTTATATAAAGGAAATGTTAGTTTTTAAAGGGGAAATGTCGCCAAAATTTTCCAAAACCCATGTTTTTCTTTTGGCTATAACTTGGCCATCACTCATCCGACCAGCCATTCACTTAAGGTAAACTAGGACTTCAAGAAAAATAAATCTCCTCAAATAAAATTTGGACCCCATTGGACCCAGATATTCGTCAAAAGTGAGGCTCTATTTTAAGGTCAAATTTTGTTAAGTTCTGATACATTTTGGTGTTTTGGGAGAGCTAGCCTTGGTATATTTAGGCTAACTCGTCATCACCATCCGAATTGAGTGATTCAAATTTATGGGTAAACAAGACTTCTAGTAGAACAAATCTTTCTTAAATAAAATTTAGACCCCATTGAACCCAGAAATTAGTCAAAGTGAGGCTCTGCTGAAGTCAACAATGGTCATTCGATACATTCGGGGTGCCTGGAGTAGTTTCAGATGGCCATAATCACATCACTCATCCGACCGAGTGATTCAAATTTATGGGTAACCATAATTTCCTAGAGAACAAATCTCCTGAAATAAAAATTTGGGATCCCATTGGGACCCGCAGACCACAAAAGTGGAGGCTTAGTTTTTGGTCAAATTTCGTTCGGCTTCGATACATTTTGGTGTTTAGAGCAGCTTTGATATGAGGGCCATTACACCTCGCTATCACTAATCCGACTGAAAGATTCAAATTTATAAAAACTAGACTTCTTGAGAACAAATCTCCCCTCGAAATAAAATTTCGGGGACACCATTGACCCAGAATTCAAAATGAGGCTCATAGGGTCAAATTCTCGTTCCGCTTGATACATTTTGCAAGCCTGAGCGCTGATATTTAGGCCATAACCCTCGCCATCAATCATCCGACCGAAAAGGATTCAAAAATTATAGTAAACTAGAGACTTCAAGAAAACAAATCTCCTAAAATAAAATTTGGACCCCATTGACTCAGAATTCATCAAAAGTGAGGCTCTGCTGGCCAAATTTATTCTAATGTTTGGAGCAAGGTATTTAGGTCATAACTCGCCATCACTCATCCGAATTGAGTAGATTCAAATTTACGGGTAACCAGACTTCTCACGAGAACAAATCTTCCTTAAATAAAATTTGGACCCCATTGAACTTAGAAATTAGTCGTGCGAGGCTCGCTTAGTCACCGTCACTTCTCCGATACATTTTCATGCTGAGCGCTCAGATTTAGGCCATAATCGCGTCATCACTCATTCGAACTGGAGTGATTCAAATTTAAGGGTAAACTATACTTCTAGGAGAACAAATCTCCCTAAGAAATAAAAATTTGGACCCGTTGGACGAGAAGTCGTCAGCGAGGCTTTGTTTTATGGTCAAATTCTGTTCGGTTATGTACATTTTGGTGTTTGGAGTAGTTTCAGTATTTAGGCCATAACTTGGCCATCACTCATCCGAATTGAGTGATTCAAATTTATGGGAAAAACTAGACTTCGTTGAGAACAAATCTCCCTAAAATAAAATTTAGACCCGGTAGTTTGAGAAATTCGTCAGTGAGGCTATGTTTTTGGGTGGTCGATCAAATTTGATACATTTGGTGTTTGGAGCGGGTTTTCGTCTTTAGGCCATAACTTGGCCATCACTCACATCGAATTGAGTTATTCAAATTTGCTTAAATTATAGCTAGACCTAAGAGAACAAATCTCCTAAAAAAATTTGGAACCCATTGGACTCAGGAAACTGTCATTAGAGGCCTTTGTTTCGAATCAAAATTCTACTCAGTTCTGATACAGTTTTGGTGTTTGGAGCAGTTTCGATATTTAGGCCATAACGCCCATCACTCGTAAATTAGGTAGTTCAAATTTAATGGGTAAACTAGACTTCTAGGAGAACAAAATATTTCTTAAATAAAATTTGGACCCCATTGAACCCTGATTAGTCAAAGTAAGGCTCTGTTTTTCGAGTCAAATTACATTCGATTCTGATACATTTTTGGTGTTTGGGCAGTTTAGTGTTTAGGCCATAACTTGGCTATCGCCTCATTCAAATTGAGTGGTCAGAATTTATGGGTAAACTATACTTCTAGGAGAACAAATCTTTCTTAAATAAAATTTGGCCCCCATTGAACACAGAAATTAGTCAAAAGTGAGGCTATGTTTTGAGTGAGTGCATTCGATTCTAATACATTTTGGTGTTTGGAGGCGGGTTTGAATTATTTAGAGCTGCTTGGACATCCTCATTCGAATTGAGTGATTCAAATTTATGGAGTAAGCTATCTTACAGGAAGCAAATCTCCCATGCAAATAAAATTTGGACCCCATTGGACGAAGTACCGTCAAAAGTGAGGCTTTGTTTTTGGTCAAGTGCAATTACGTTACATTTTGTTTTTGTGTTGGGACGATTTGATATTTAGGCCATGGCAGCTTCATCACTCATCGAATTGAGTGATTCAAATTTATGGGTAAGTATACTTAAGAAGGGCGATCTTTCTTAAATAAATTTGGACCCAATTGAACCCAGAAATTAGTCAAAGTGAGGCTACGGTTTGGTCGAGTGCGGTAAGTTCTAATACATTTTGGTGTTTGGAAGCGGTTTCGGTGTTAGGCCATAACCATCACTCATCCCGAGTCAGTGATTCAAATTTATGGAGTAAACTAGACTTCTAGGAGAACAAATATTTGTAATAAAATTTGGGACCCCAGTGAACCCGAGAAATTAGTCAAAGTGAGGCTGTTTTGAGTCAAGTGCAATTGGATTAAATACATTTTGGTGTTGGAAGCCAGTTTGGGTATTTAGGCCATAACTTGGCCATCACTCGTGAATTGGTGAGTTCAAATTTATGGGTAAACTATACTTCTAGAAGGACAAATCTTTCAATACAAAGTTTGGACCCCATTGAACGAGAAATTGGAGTGAAAGTGAGGCTATGTTTTCAGTCAAAGTGCATTAGAGATTCTATTTTTATTTTGGTGTTTAGACGATTTAAAATTATTTAGGCCATAACTTGCCCATCCCACTCTTATTAAATTAGTGATTCAAATTTATGGGTAAACCTGCTTCAGGAGAACAAATATTTCTTAAATAAAAATTTGGACCACATTGAACCTGATTAGTCAAAGTAGGCCTCTGTTTTTAAGTCAAATTACTGTTAGGTTCGTACATTTTGGTGTTTGGAGCAGTTTCGGCATTTAGGGCGTAGCAGCCGTCACTCGATCCAGTGGTAGATTCAAATTTATGGGTAAACTATACTTCTAGGAGAACAAATCTTTCATAAATAAAATTTAGCCCCCATTGAACCTAGAAATTAGCCAAAAGTGAGGCTATGTTTTCGAGTCAAGTTCTGTTCAGTTCTAATACATTTTGGTGTTTGGAGAGGCCGGTTTTGATTATTTAGGCGTAACTTGGGCATCCTCTGTGAATTGGAGTGATTCAAATTTATGGGTAAACTATACTTCTAGGAGAATGAATCTCCCGTAATAAATTGGACCCATTGGATTGAAGTCGTCAAAAGTGAAACTGTTTTTGGTCAAATTACAGTACAATTCTGATGTTTGGTGTTTGGAGGCGAGTTTAGGTGTTAGGCCGTAACTTAGTCGTCACTCATCAGGAATTGAGGTGATTCAAATTTATGATGACTAGACTGCCGGAACCGTCTCTAAATAAAATTTGGACCCCATTGGACCCGAAATTCGTCAAAGTGAAATTTCTGTTTTTAGGTCAAGTACGATTCGGTTTTGATACATTTTGATGTTTGGGCAGTTTCGATGTTTAGGCATAGCAGCCGTCACTCATCCAATTCGATTGATTCAAGGTATGGGTAAACTGGAGCTTCTAAGAACAAATCTCCCTAAAATAAAATTTGGACCCCATTGGACTCAGAAATTCGTCAAAAGTGAGGCTTTGTTTTCGGGTCAAATTCTGTTCAGTTCAGATACATTTTGGTGTTTGGAGGAGTTTCGATATTTAGGCCATAACTTGGCCCATCACTCAATCGAATTAAGTGATTCAAAATTATGGGTAAATTAGACTTTTAGGAGAACAAATATTTCTTAAATAAAATTTGGACCCCATTGAACCCAGAAATTAGTCAAAAGTGAGGCTCTGTTTTCGAGTCAAATTCTGTTCAGTTCTGATACATTTTGGTGTTTGGAGTAGTTTCGATTATTTAGGCAGCCCAACTTGGCCGTCACTCGACCGAATTAGTGATTCAAATTTATTAAACTATACTTCTAGAAGGACAAATCTTTCTTAACTAAAATTTGAACCCCATTGTACCCATAAATTCGTCAAAAGTGAGGCTCTGTTTTCGGGTCAAATTCTGTTAAGTTCTAATACATTTTGGTGTTTGGAGCAGTTTCGGTATTTAGGCCATAACTTGGTCATCACTCATTCGAATTGAGTGATTCAAATTTATGGGTAAACTATACTTCTAGGAGAACAAATCTCCCAGAAATAAAATTTGGACCCCATTGGACCCAGAAATTCGTCAAAAGTGAGGCTTTGTTTTTTGGTCAAATTCTGTTCGGTTCTGATACATTTTGGTGTTTGGAGCAGTTTCAGTATTTAGGCCATAACTTGGCCATCACTCATCCGAATTGAGTGAATCAAATTTATGGGAAAACTAGACTTCTTGGAGAACAAATCTCCCTGAAATAAAATTTAGACCCCATTGGACCCAGAAATTCGTCAAAAGTGAGGCTATGTTTTTGGGTGAGTGTTCGATTTGATACATTTTGGTGTTTGGAAGCGGTTTCGATATTTAGGCCATGACAGCCATCACTCATGCGAATTGAGTTATTTCAAATTTAATGGGTAAGCTAGACTTCTAGAACAAATCTCTAAAATAAAATTTGGACCTCATTGGACTCATAAGTCGTCAAAAGTGAGGCTCTGTTTGAATTGAGTGCAGTAGGTTCAATACATATTGGTGTTTAGAAGCGGTTTCGATATTTAGGCATGGCGGCCATCACTCATCAGAGATTAGGTGATTCAAATTTATGGGTAAACAAGACTTCTGAAGAACAAATATTTCTTAAATAAAATTTGGACCCCATTGAACCAGCGGTAGTCACTTGGTGAGAACACGTTTTGGTGAATTTGTTTTAGTTGATACATTTTGGTGTTTGGAGGCTAGTTTAAATTGTGAGCCATAACTTGGCCATTACTCTTAAGTTATTCAAATTTATGGGTAAACTATATACTTCTAGGAGGACAAATCTTTCTTAATAATTTTGAGCCTCATTGAACCAGAAATTAGTCAAAAGTGAAGCTCTGTTTCAAGTCGAAATTACATTGATTATGATACATTTGGTGTTTGGGGCTGTTTGATGTTAGGCGCTTGGTCATCACTCATTACGAGGTGAGTGATTCAAATTTATGGATGAAGCTACCTTCTAAGAACAAATCTCCCCTGAAATAAAATTTGGACCCCATTGGACCGGAGGAAATTTGTCAAAAGTGGGGCATTGTTTATAATTGGTCTGTTCGGTTATTACATTTTGTAGTGTTTGGAGGCCGGAGTTTCGAGTATTTAGGCCATAACTTGGCCATCACTCATCCGAATTGAGTGATTCAAATTTATGGATAAACTAGACTTCTTGGAGAACAAATCTCTCTGAAATAAAATTTGGGCCCATTGGACCCGAAGTCAAATCGAAGTGAGGGCTATGTTTTAGATTAGTCTGTTCGATTTTGATACATTTTGGTGTTTGGAGCAGTTTCGATATTTAGGCCATAACTTGGTCATCACTCATCCGAATTGAGTTATTCAAATTTATGGGTAAACTAGACTTCTAAGAGAATAAATCTCCCTAAAATAAAATTAGGACCCCATTGGACTCAGAAATTCGTCAAAGTGAGAGCTCTGTTGGTCGAGTGCATTCGGTTCTGATACATTTTTGTGTTTAGGCCGATTTCGATATTTAGGCATAACTTGGCCATCACTCATCAAAATTGAGTGATTCAAATTTATGGTAAACTAGACTCTAGGAGAACAAATATTTCTTAAATAAAATTTGGACCCATTGAACCCGAAGTGAGTCAAAGTGAGGCTTTGTTTTGAAATTAGATTACATTCGGTTCGATGACATTTTGGTGTTTGGAGAAGCGATTTTCGATATTTAGGCCATAACTTGGCCATCACTCAGTCGAATTGAGTGATTCAAATTTCTGGGTAAACTATACTTCTGGGAGAACAAATCTTTCTTAACTAAAATTTTGTTCCCATTGAACCCAGGAATTAGTCAAAAGTGAGGCTCTGTTTGGTCAGTGCATTCGGTTCTAATACATTTTGTGTTTGGAGGCAGGTTTGATGTTAGGCCATAACTTGGTCATCACTCATTCGAATTAATTGATTCAAATTTATGGGTGACTATACTTCTAGGAGAATAAATCTCACTGAAATAAAATTTGGACCCGTTGGACTGAAATTCTTCAAAAGTGAGGCTTTGTTTTTTGGTGAGTCACATTCTAATTCGATACATTTTGGTGTTTGGGCGGTTCGATTATTTAGGCCATAACTTGAGTGAAATCACTCGTCCGAATTAGTCATTCAAATTTATGGGTAAAATAGACTTCTTGAAGCCAAATCTCACGAAATAAAATTTGGACTGATAGTTGGTCGACAAAGTGAAGACTCACGATTTTAGATTAGTGCATTTACGATTTTGATACATTTGATGTTTGGGTAGTTGATGTTAAGCGTAACTGGCCATCACTCATCGGTGATGATTGGTATGGAGTAAACTAGACACAGAACAAATCTCCCTAAAATAAAATTTGGACACCATTGGACTCGAAGTCGTCAAAAAGTGAGGCTTTGTTTTCGGGTGAGTCACGTTCGAGTTCGGATACATTTGGTGTTTGGAGGAGTTTCGATATTTAGGCCATAACTTGGCCATCACTCAATTTAATTAAGTGATTCAAATTTATGGGTAAATTAGACTTTTAGGAGAACAAATATTTCTTAAATAAAATTTGGACCCCATTGAACCCAGAAATTAGTCAAAAAGTGAGAACTCACATTTTCGAGTCAAGTGCATTTCGATTCTGATACATTTTGGTGTTTGGAGTAGTTTCGTGGTGACTAGACCATAACTTGTGCATCACTCTATTCGAATTGAGTGATTCAAATTTTTGGGTAAACTATACTTCTAGAAGGACAAATCTTTCTTAACTAAAATTTGAACCCATTGTACTTGAATTAGTCAAAAGTGAGGCTCACATTTAGTCAAGTCTGTTAGTTCATACATTTTGGTGTTTGGAGCAGTTTCGGTATTTAGGCCATAACTTGGTCATCACTCATTCGAATTGAGTGATTCAAATTTATGGGTAAACTATACTTCTAGGAGAACAAATCTCCCTGAAATAAAATTTGGACCCCATTGGACCCAGAAATTTGTCAAAGTAGGGCATTATTTTGTAATTGAGTCATTCGGTTCGATACATTTTGGTGTTTGGAGGCGGGTTTCGGTATTTAGGCCATAACCTGGCCATCACTCATCAGAATTTAGTGATTCAAATTTATGGGCCAAACTAGACTTCTTGGAGAACAAATCTCTGAAATAGAATTTGACCCCATTGGACCTAGAAATTCGTCAAAGTGAGGCTATGTTTTTGGGTCAAATTCTGTTCAGTTTTGATACATTTTGGTGTTTGGAGCAGTTTCGATATTTAGGCCATAACTTGGTTATCACTCATCCGAATTGAGTTATTCAAATTTATGGGTAAACTAGACTTCTAAGAGAATAAATCTCCCTAAAATAAAATTAGGACCCCATTGGACTCGAAGTCGTCAAAGTGAGGCTGCATTTTGGTCAAGTGCATTGATTCACGATACATTTTTGTGTTTAAAGACTGAGTTTTCGATATTTTAGGCCATGCAGCATTAAACAATAAAATTGAGTGATTCAAATTTATGGGTAAACTAGACTTCTAGAACAAATATTACTTAAATAAAATTTGGACCCCATTGAACCAGTGGTCGAGTGAAGACTTTGTTTAGTCAAGTGCATTTGGTTCTTATACATTTTGGTGTTTGGAGCTTGGTTCCCCGATATTTAGACGTAACTTGGCCGTCACTCAGTCGAATTGAGTGATTCAAATTTATGGGTAAACTATACTTCTAGGAGAACAAATCTTTCTTAAATAAAATTTTGTTCCCATTGAACCCAGAAATTAGTCAAAAGTGAGGCTCTGTTTTCGAGTCAAATAATGTTCAGTTCTAATACATTTTGGTGTTTGGAGCAGTTTCGGTATTTAGGCCATAACTTGGACATCACTCATTCGAATTGAGTGATTCAAATTTATGGGTAAACTATACTTCTAGGAGAACAAATCTCCCATAAATAAAATTTGGACCCCATTGGACCCAGAAATTCGTCAAAAGTGAGGCTTTGTTTTTAGTGAGTCTGGTACGTTACGATACATTTTAATGTTTGGAAGCGGTTTGATATTTAGGCCATAGCAACCATCACTCATCAGATAGTGATTCAAGTATGGGTAAACTATACTTCTAGAAGTACAAATCTTTCTTAAATAAAATTTGGACCCAATTGAACCCAGAAATTAGTCAAAAGTGAGGCTCTGGTTTCGAGTCAAATTCTGTTAAGTTCTAATACATTTTGGTGTTTGGAGCAGTTTCGGTATTTAGGCCATAACTTGCCCATCACTCATCCGAATTGAGTGATTCAAATTTATGGGTAAACTAGACTTCTAGGAGAACAAATATTTCTTAAATAAAATTTGGACCCCATTGAACCCAGAAATTAGTCAAAAGTGAGGCTTCTTGTTTGAGTCGAGTGCATTCAGTTCTGATACATTTTGGTGTTTGGAGCAGTTTGGGTATTTAGGCCATAACTTGGCCATCACTCATTCGAATTGAGTGATTCAAATTTATGGGTAAACTATACTTCTAGAAGGACAAATCTTTCTTCAATAAAATTTGGACCCCATTGAACCCAGAAATTAGTCAAAAGTGAGGCTATGTTTTCGAGTCAAATTCTGTTAAGTTCTAATACATTTTGGTGTTTGGAAACTGATTTGATTATTTAGGCCATAACTTGCCCATCACTCATCCGAATTGAGTGATTCAAATTTATGGGTAAACTATACTTCTAGGAGAACAAATATTTCTTAAATAAAATTTGGACCCTATTGAACCCAGAAATTAGTCAAAAGTAAATTTCTGTTTTGAGTCAAGTGCATTCGGTCTGATACATTTTGGTGTTTGGAAGGAGTTTGGCATTTAGGCCGTAACTTGGCCATCACTCATTCAGGTAATTGATTCAAATTTATGGGTAAACTATACTTCTAAGGAGAACAAATCTTTCATAATGAAATTTAGCCCCGTTGAACTGAAAGTGGCGAAAGTGAGGCTATGTTTAGTCAAGTTACATTAGTTCTAATACATTTTGGTGTTTGGGCGATTTCGGTATTTAGGCCATAACTTGGGCGTCACTCCTAATTCGAATTGAGTGATTCAGATTTATGGGTAAACTATACTTAGGAGAACAAATCTCCTCAAATAAAATTTGGACCCCATTGGACCCACGGTCGATCCAAAAGTGAGGCTTTTGTTTGAACAAATTACATTTACGTTACGATACATTTTGGTGTTTGGAAGCGGTTTCGATTATTTAGGTAGAGCCATGCTTAGTCATCCTCATCCAAGGAATTAGTGATTCAAATTATGGGTAAGCTAGAACTTCTTGGAGAACAAATCTCACAAAAATAAAATTTGGACCCCGATGGACCGAAATTAAATCAAAAGTGAGGCTCTGTTTTTGGGTCAAATTCTATTCAGTTTTGATACATTTTGATGTTTGGAAGCGGTTTGATATTTAGGCCATAGCAGCCGTCACTCATCAAGGTCGATGATTCAGAACCTTGGGTAAACTATCTTCTAAGAGAACAAATCTCCCTAAAATAAAATTTGGACCCCATTGGACTCAGAAATTCGTCAAAAGTGAGGCTTTGTTTTCGGGTCAAATTCTGTTCAGTTCAGATACATTTTGGTGTTTGGAGGAGTTTCGATATTTAGGCCATAGCTTGGCCATCACTCAATCGAATTAAGTGATTCAAAATTATGGGTAAATTAGACTTTTAGGAGAACAAATATTTCTTAATAAAATTTGGACCCCATTGAACCCAGAATTAGTCAAAAGTGAGGCTCTGTTTCGAGTCAAATTAGAATTCGATTCGTACATTTTGGTGTTTGGAGGCGAGTTTAGGTATTTGAGCCGTAACTTGGCCATCACTCGTCCAATTGATGATTCAAATTTTTGGGTAAACTATACTTCTAGAAGGACAAATCTTTCTTAACTAAAATTTGAACCCCATTGTACCCAGAAATTAGTCAAAAGTGAGGCTCTGTTTTCGAGTCAAATACTGTTAAGTTCTAATACATTTTGGTGTTTAGACGGTTTAATTGTTAGGCATAGCAGTGCATCCTCTATTCTAGATTGATTGATTCAAATTTATGGAGTAAACTATATACAGGAGAACAAATCTCCCACGAAATAAAATTTGGACCCCATTGGACCCCGAATTTCGTCACAAGTGAGCTTTGTTTTGGTCAAGTGATTCGGTTCGATACATTTTGGTGTTTGGAAGCAGTTTCGATTATTTAGGCATGTGCTGGCCATCACTCATCCGAATTGAGTGAATCAAATTTAAGGGAAAACTAGACTTCTTGGAGAACAAATCTCCCTGAAATAAAATTTAGACCCCATTGGACCCAGAAATTCGTCAAAAGTGAGGCTATGTTTTGGGTGAGTGTTCGGTTTGTTATTTTGGTGTTTGGAGGCCGGTTTCGATATTTAGGCCATAACTTGTGCATCACTCATCTGAGTGAGTTATTCAAATTTATGGGTAAACTAGACTTCTAAGAGAACAAATCTCCCTAAAATAAAATTTGGACCTCATTGGACTCATAAATTCATCAAAAGTGAGGCTCTGTTTTCGGGTCAAATTCTGTTCAGTTCTAATACATATTGGTGTTTAGAGCAGTTTCGATATTTAGGTCATAACTTGGCCATCACTCATCCGAATTGAGTGATTCAAATTTATGGGTAAACAAGACTTCTAGAAGAACAAATATTTCTTAAATAAAATTTGGACCCCATTGAACCCAGAAATTAGTCACTTGGTGAGGCCTACGTTTTTCGAGTCAAATTTTGTTTAGTTCTGATACATTTTGGTGTTTGGAGCCGTTTCGGTATTTAGGCCATAACTTGGCCATTACTCATTCGAATTAAGTTATTCAAATTTATGGGTAAACTATACTTCTAGGAGGACAAATCTTTCTTAAATAAAAATTTGGACCCCATTGAACTTGAAATTAGTCAAAGGTAGCTTCACATTTTCAAGTCAAATTCTGTTCAATTATGATACATTTTGGTGTTTGGAGCTGTTTCGGTATTTAGGCCATAACTTGGTCATCACTCATTCGAATTGAGTGATTCAAATTTATGGGTAAACTATACTTCTAGGAGAACAAATCTCCCTGAAATAAAATTTGGACCTCATTGGACCCAGAAATTTGTCAAAAGTGGGGCATTGTTTTATGGTCCAAATTACGTTCGGTTCGTTACATTTGGTGTTTGGAAGCCGATTTCGGTATTTAGGCCATGGCGGCCATCACTCATCAATTGAAAATTGATTCAAATTTATGGATAAACTAGACTTCTTGGAGAGCAAATCTCTCTGAAATAAAATTTGAACCCCATTGGACCCGAGAAATTAAGTCAAAAGTGAGGCTATGTTTTGAATTAGTCTGATTCGGTTGATACATTTTGGTGTTTGGAGCGGTTTACCGATATTTAGTATAACTTAATTCGCATCACTCATCAGGTGAGTTTGTTATTCAAATTTATGGGTAAACTAGACTTCTAAGAGAATAAATCTCCCTAAAATAAAAATTAGGACATTGGACTCGAGAAATTGATCTTGGGAGTGAGGCTGTTTTGAGATTGAGTGCATTCAGGATCGATACATTTTGTGTTTGAAGCCGGTTTCGATATTTAGGCCATAACTTGGCCATCACTCATCAAATTGAGTGATTCAAATTTATGGAGTAAACTAGACTGGGAGAACAAATATTTCTTAAATAAATTTGGATTGTTGAACCCGGAAATTAGTCGAAAAGTGAAGCTTTGTTTTCGAGGTCAAATTATGTTCGAGTTCGATACATTTTGGTGTTGGAAGCGAGTTTGATGTTGGAGGCCATAA
Source organism: Tetrastigma voinierianum (assembly GCA_016808115.1). Taxonomy (NCBI): domain Eukaryota; kingdom Viridiplantae; phylum Streptophyta; class Magnoliopsida; order Vitales; family Vitaceae; genus Tetrastigma; species Tetrastigma voinierianum. Next base: position 330,159 of record JAEQBH010001872.1, read on the forward strand.
CTTGGCCATCACTCAATGAATTGAGTGATTCAAATTTATGGGTAAACTATGCTTCTGGGAAGATAAATCTCCTAATAAAAATTTGGACCCCATTGGACCCGAATTCTTCCAAAAGTGAGGCTTTGTTTTTGGTCAAGTTACGTTACGTTACGACATTTTGGTGTTTGGAGCAGTTTCAGTATTTAGGCCATAACTTGGTCATCACTCATCCGAATTGAGTCATTCAAATTTATGGGTAAAATAGACTTCTTGGAGAACAAATCTCCCTGAAATAAAATTTGGACCCCAATGGACCCAGAAATTCGACAAAAGTGTGGCTCTGATTTTGGGTCAAATTACATTCGATTTTGATACATTTGATGTTTGGGCTTGATTTCGATATTTAAATATGGCAATGCATCACTCATCGAATTGATGATTCAAATTTATGGGTAAACTAGACTTCTAAGAGAACAAATCTCTAAAATAAAATTTGGACCCCCATTGGACTCGAAGTCGTCAAAAGTGAAGGCTTTGTTTGGTCAAGTCTGTTCGGTTGAGATACATTTTGGTGTTTGGAGAGTTTGATATTTGGTACTAACGGCCATCACTCAATCAGATAAGTGATTCAAATTTATGGGTAAATTAGACTTTAGGAGAACAAATATTTCTTAAATAAAATTTGGACCCCATTGAACCCGGAGAATTAGTCAAAGTGAGGCTCTGTTTTAGTCAAGTGCATTCAGTTCGATACATTTGGTGTTTAAGGCTTAGTTTCGATTATTTAGGCCATAACTTGGCAATCACTCGGTGAATTGAGTGATTCAAATTTATGGAGTAAACTATACTTAGAAGAATAATCTTTCTTAACTAAAATTTGAACCCCATTGTACCCGAATTAGTCAAAAGTGAGGCTGTTTTGAGTCAAGTGCATTTAAGTTCTAATACATTTTGGTGTTTGGAGGCGATTTCGGTATTTAGGCCTGCGCTTTGGTCATCACTCATTCGGTGTGGGTGATTGGTATGGGTAAAGTATACTTGGGAAGACAATCTCCACGAAATAAAATTTGGACCCCATTGGACCCAGAAATTTGTCAAAAGTGGGGCATTGTTTTATGGTCAAATTCTGTTCGGTTCTGATACATTTTGGTGTTTGGAGCAGTTTCAGTATTTAGGCCATAACTTGGCCATCACTCATCCGAATTGAGTGATTCAAATTTATGGATAAACTAGACTTCTTGGAAACCATGATCTCCTTGAAATAAATTTAGACCCCATTGGACTTTGAAATTGATCAAGTGGACGATGATGGGTCCAAGTGTTGATTTGATACATTGCAGTGTTCGGGCAGTTTTGATATTTAGGCCATAGCTACGGAACATCACTCATCAGACAGTTATTAGTTGCTAATTCAAAACTGACTTCAGGACTCAATCTCTTAAAAATAAGTACCGGACCCCATTGGACTCGAAAGTCGTCAAAAGTGAGGCTCTGTTTTCGGGTCAAATTACATTGAGTTCGATACATTTTGTGTTTGAAACGGTTCCGATATTTAGGCCCGTAACTTGGCCATCACTCATCAAAATTAGGTGATTCAAATTTATCGATAAACTAGACTTAGGAAACGAATATTACTTAAATAAAATTTGGACCTAAGTGAACCCGAAATTAGTCAAAAAGTGAGGCTTTGTTTTCGAGTGGAATTACGTTCGGTTCGATACATTTGGTGTTTGGAGCAGTTTCGATATTTAGGCCATAACTTGGCCATCACTCATTCGAATTGAGTGATTCAAATTTATGGGTAAACTATACTTCTAGGAGAACAAATCTTTCTTAAATAAAATTTTGTTCCCATTGAACCCAGAAATTAGTCAAAGTGAAGACTCATTTTAAATCCAAGTCTATTCGGTTCTAATACATTTTTGTGTTTGGAGCAGTTTCAGTATTTAGGCCATAACTTGGTCATCACTCATTCGAATTGAGTGATTCAAATTTATGGGTAAACTATACTTCTAGGAGAATAAATCTCCATGAAATAAAATTTTGGACCCCATTGGACCCAAAAATTCTTGAAAGATGAGGCTTTGTTTTTGGTCAAATTACGTTACGTTACGATACATTTTGGTGTTTGGAGGCGGTTCGGTATTTAGGCCATAGCAGTCATCACTCATGAGATTAGTGATTCAAATTTACTGAGTAAACTAGACTTCTTGGTGAACCGTCTCCTGAAATAAAATTTGGATTTATTGGACCCAGAAATTCGACAAAAGTGAGGCTCTGATTTTGGGTCAAATTCTGTTCAGTTTTGATACATTTTGATGTTTGGAGCAGTTTCGATATTTAGGCCATAACTTGGCCATCACTCATCCGAATTCAGTGATTCAAATTTATGGGTAAACTAGACTTCTAAGAGAACAAATCTCCCTAAAATAAAATTTGGACCCCATTGGACTCAGAAATTCGTCAAAAGTGAGGCTTTGTTTTCGGGTCAAATTCTGTTCAGTTCAGATACATTTTGGTGTTTGGAGGAGTTTCGATATTTAGGCCATAACTTGGCCATCACTCAATCGAATTAAGTGATTCAAATTTATGGGTAAATTAGACTTTTAGGAGAACAAATATTTCTTAAATAAAATTTGGACCCCATTGAACCCAGAAATTAGTCAAAAGTGAGGCTCTGTTTTCGAGTCAAATTCTGTTCAGTTCTGATACATTTTGGTGTTTGGGCGGAGTTTGTTATTTAGGTATAACTTGGCCCATCACTCATTCGAATTGAGTGATTCAAATTTATGGGTAAACTATACTTCTAGAAGGACAAATCTTTCTTAACTAAAATTTGAACCCCATTGTACCCAGAAATTAGTCAAAAGTGAGGCTCTGTTTTCGAGTCAAATTCTGTTAAGTTCTAATACATTTTGGTGTTTGGAGCAGTTTCGGTATTTAGGCCATAACTTGGTCATCACTCATTCGAATTGATTGATTCAAATTTATGGGTAAACTATACTTCTAGGAGAACAAATCTCCCTGAAATAAAATTTGGACCCCATTGGACCCAGAATTTCGTCACAAGTGAGGCTTTGTTTTTTGGTCAAATTCAGTTCGGTTCTGATACATTTTGGTGTTTGGAGCAGTTTCAGTATTTAGGCCATAACTTGGCCATCACTCATCAATTAGGTAGATCAAATTTAAGGGAAAACTAGACTTCTTGGAGAACAAATCTCCCTGAAATAAAATTTAGACCCCATTGGACCCAGAAATTCGTCAAAAGTGAGGCTATGTTTTTGGGTCAAATTCTGTTCAGTTTTGATACATTTTGGTGTTTGGAGCAGTTTCGATATTTAGGCCATAACTTGGCTATCACTCATACGAATTGAGTTATTCAAATTTATGGAGTAAACTAGACTTCTAAGAGAAACGAATCTCCACTAAATAAAATTTGGACCTCATTGGACTCATAAATTCGTCAAAAGTGAGGCTCTGTTTTGGTCGAGTGCATTCAGTTCCTGTAATACATATTGGTGTTTGAGGCGGTTTCGATATTTAGGCCCATAAGCTTGGCCATCCTCATCGAATTAGGTGATTCAAATTTATGGGTAAACAAGACTTCCTAGAAGAAACAAATATTTCTTAAATAAAATTTGGACCCCATTGAACCCGGAAGAATTAGTCCATGAGTGAGAGGCTCTGTTTGAATCAAATTTTGTTTAGTTACGATACATTTTGGTGTTTAAAATTTGTTTCGATTATTTAGGCCATAACTTGGTCATCCTCATTCAGATTGAGTGATTCAAATTTATTAAACTATACTTCTAGGAGAACAAATCTCCCTGAAATAAAATTTGGACCCCATTGGACCCAGAAATTTGTCAAAAGTGGGGCATTGTTTTATGGTCAATTCACGTTGCGGTTACATTACATTTTGGTGTTTGGAAGCCGATTTAGTATTTAGGCCATAGCAGCCATCACTCATCCGAATTGAGTGATTCAAATTTATGGATAAACTAGACTTCTTGGAGAACAAATCTCCCTGAAATTAAATTTAGACCCCATTGGACCCAGAAATTCGTCAAAAGTGAGGCTATGTTTTTGGGTCAAATTCTGTTCAGTTTTGATACATTTTGGTGTTTGGAGCAGTTTTGATATTTAGGCCATAACTTGGTCATCACTCATCCGAATTGAGTTATTCAAATTTATGGGTAAACTACACTTCTAAGAGAATAAATCTCCCTAAAATAAAATTAGGACCCCATTGGACTCAGAAATTCGTCAAAAGTGAGGCTCTGTTTTGAATTGAGTGCATTCGGTTCTGATGATACATTTTGTGTTTGAAGCGAGTTTCGAATATTTAGGCCATAACCCTTGTGCATCCTCATCAAAATTGAGTGATTCAAATTTATGGGTAAACTGAACTTCTAAACAAATATTTCTTAAATAAATTTGGACCCCATTGAACCGAAATTAGTGAGTGAGGCTTTGTTTTGAGGTCAAGTGCATTCGATTCGATACATTTTGGTGTTTGGAGGCGGTTTCGATATTTAGGCCATAACGGCATCACTCATTCGAATTGAGTGATTCCGTTATGGGTAAACTATACTTCTAAGAACCGTCTTAAATAAAATTTTGTTCCCATTGAACCCAGAAATTAGTCAAAAGTGAGGCTCTTGTTTTGCGAAGTGAATTACATTCGGTTCTAATACATTTTTGTGTTTGGGCAGGTTTCGATTATTTAGGCCATAACTTGGTCATCACTCATTCGAATTGAGTGATTTAAATTTATGGGTAAACTATACTTCTAGGAGAATAAATCTCCCTGAAATAAAATTTTGGACCCCATTGGACCCAAAAATTCTTCAAAAGTGAGGCTTTGTTTTTAGTGAGTGCATTCTGTTACGATATTTTGGTGTTTGGAGGCCGGTTTCGATTATTTAGGCCATAACGGTCATCATCATCGAATTGAGTCATTCTCAAATTTATGGGTAAACTAGACTTCTTGGAGAACAAATCTCCTTGAAATAAAATTTGGACTTGATGGACCCGGAAGTCGACAAAAGTGAGGCTCGATTTTGGGTGAGTGCATTCAGTTTGATACATTTTGATGTTTGGAGCAGTTTCGATATTTAGGCCATAACTTGGCCATCACTCATCCGAATTCAGTGATTCAAATTTATGGGTAAACTAGACTTCTAAGAGAACAAATCTCCCTAAAATAAAATTTGGACCCCATTGGACTCAGAAATTCGTCAAAAGTGAGGCTTTGTTTTCGGATCAAATTCTGTTCAGTTCAGATACATTTTGGTGTTTGGAGGAGTTTCGATATTTATGCCATAACTTGGCCATCACTCAATCGAATTAAGTGATTCAAATTTATGGGTAAATTAGACTTTAAGGAGAACAAATATTTCTTAAATAAAATTTGGACCCCATTGAACGAGAAGTAGTGAAAGTGAGGCTACATTTCGAGTCAAATTCTGTTCGGTTCGATACATTTTGGTGTTTAGGCGGTTTGTTTAGGCCATAACTTGGCCGTCACTCCCATCTGGTGAGTTATTCAAATTTATGGGTCAACTAGACTTCTAAGAGAACAAATCTCCCTAAAATAAAATTAGGACCCCATTGGACTCATAAATTCGTCAAAAGTGAGGCTCTGTTTTCGGGTCAAATTCTGTTCAGTTCTAATACATATTGGTGTTTAGAGCAGTTTCGATATTTAGGCCATAACTTGGCCATCACTCATCCGAATTGAGTGATTCAAATTTATGGGTAAACAAGACTTCTAGAAGAACAAATATTTCTTAAATAAAATTTGGACCCCATTGAACCCAGAAATTAGTCAACAGTGAGGCTCTGTTTTCGAGTCAAATTTTGTTTTAGTTGATACATTTTGTGTTTGGGTAGTTTTTCGTGTTAGGCCATAGCAGCCATTACTCATTCGAATTCAGTTGTTCAAATTTATGGGTAAACTATGCTTCTAGGAGGACAAATCTTTCTTAAATAAAATTTGGACCCCATTGAACCCAAATTGATCGAGTGAAGCTGTTTCAAGTCTAAGTCTGTTCCAATTATGATACATTTTGGTGTTTGGGTTGTTTCGGTGTTTGGAGCCTGGCAGTCATCACTCTCATTGAATTGAGTGATTCAAATTTATGGGTAAACTATACTTCTAGGAGAACAAATCTCCCTGAAATAAAATTTGGACCCCATTGGACCCAGAAATTTGTCAAAAGTGGGGCATTGTTTTATGGTCAAATTCTGTTCGGTTCTGATACATTTTGGTGTTTGGAGACGATTTTGATATTTAGGCCATAACCATCACTCATCTCTCAGTGAAGTGATTCATTTATGGTCGCTAGACTTCTTGGAGAACAAAATCTCTCTGAAATAAATTTAAAGGCCCCATTGGACCCGAAATTAAGTCAAAAGTGAGGCTATGTTTTTTAGATTGAGTGCATTCGATTTTGATACATTTTTGGTGTTTGGGCGGTTTCGATATTTAGGCCATAACGGTCATCACTCATCGAATTGAGTTATTCAAATTTATGGGTAAACTAGACTTCCTAAGAGAATAAATCTCCTAAAATAAAATTAGGACCCCATTTGGACTCGAAATCCGTCAAAAGTGAGGCTCTGTTTTGGGTGGAGTGCATTCGATTCTGATACATTTTTGTATTTGACCGGTTTTTCGATATTTAGGCATAACACAGTATATCTCATCAAAATTTAGTGATTCAAATTTATGGGTAAACTAGACTTAGATGAAATATTTCTTAAATAAAATTTGGGTAGAAATTGAGCAGAAATTAGTCAAAAGTGAAGGGCTTGTTTGGTCAGTCACCATTCGATTCGATACATTTTGGTGTTTGGAGGCGGTTTGATATTTAGGCCATAACTTGTATCTCACTCATTGAATTGAGTGATTTCAGAATTATGGAGTAAACTATACTTCTAGGAAACGAATCTTTGCTAAATAAATTTGTTCCCATTGAACCAGAAATTAGTGAAAGTGAGGCTACATTTTGGTCAAATTACATTCGATTCTAATACATTTTTGTGTTTTGGGGGTTTAGTCATTTAGGCCATAACTTGGTCGCTCACTCATTGGTGAGTGATTCAAATTTATGGTAAGCTACTACTTCTAGGAGAATAAATCTCCACGCAGAGAATAAAATTTGGACCCCATTGGACCAAAATTCTTCCAAAGTGGCTTTGTTTTTGGTGAGTCGTGCAGTGCGATACATTTTGGTGTTTGGAGGCGGTTTTCGATGGCCCCAGGCCATAGCAGATGCATCACTCGTCAGATTGAGTCCATTAATTTATGGAGTAAATAGGCTTCGGAGAGCAAATCTCACAAGTAAAATTTGGACCCAGTGGACTGATACGACAAAAGTGTAGCTCGATTTTGGGTCAAGTGCAATTGAGTTTGATACATTTTGATGTTTGATGGTTTCGATATTTAGGCCATAGCTGGCCATCACTCATCAAAATTCGATGATTCAAATTTATGGGTAAAGCTGACTTCTAAGAGAACAAATCTCTCACTAAATAAAATTTGGACCCCATTAGTTCAGAAGTCGTCAAAAGTGAGAAACTTTGTTTTAGATTCAAATTAAATTTGATTAAGATACATTTGGTGTTTGGAGGAGTTTCGATATTTGGGCATAACTTAGCCATCCTCAATCGAATTAATTGAGTTAAATTTATGAGTAAATTAGACTTTTAGGAGAACAAATATTTCTTAAACTAAATTTGGACCCCATTGAACGAAATTAGTCAAAAAGTGAGGCTCTGTTTCGAGTCAAGTGCAATTCGGGATTCGATACATTTTGGTGTTTGGAGGCGGAGTTTAGGTATTTAGGCGTAGCAAGCGATCCTTCATTCAATTAGTGATTCAAATTTATGGAATTAGTATACTTCTAGAAGGACAAATCTTTCTTAACTAAAATTTGAACCCCATTGTATAAAATTAGTCAAAAGTGAGGCTACGTTTTAAAGGAGTCAAGTGCAGTTAAGTTCTAATACATTTTGGTGTTTGGACGGTTTCGTTAATTAGGCATAACTTGGTCATCCTTTCGTTCGAATTGAGTGATTCGATTTATCAGATTAATATACTTCTAGGAGAACAAATCTCCCTGAAATAAAATTTGGACCCCATTGGACCCAGAAATTTGTCAAAAGTGGGGCATTGTTTTATGGTCAAGTCTGTTCTACGATTACGATACATTTTGGTGTTGGAGCGATTTTAATTATTTGGCCATAACTGGCCGTCACTCATCCCGAATTGAGTGATTCCAAATTTATGTAAAATAAACTAGACTTCTTGGAGAACAAAGCTCCCTGAAATAAAATTTAGACCCCATTGGACCTAGAAATTAGTCAAAAGTGAGGCTATGTTTTGGGTGAGTGCATTCGGTTGATACATTTGGTGACTGGAGCTGGTTTCGATATTTGACCATAACTTGGTCATCACTCATCCAGATTGAGTTATTCAAATTTATGGAGTAAATAGACTTCTAAGAGAATATCTCCTAAAATAAAATTAGGACCCCATTGGACTCGAAGTCGTCAAAGTGAGGCTCTGTTTTGGTCGAGTCTGATTGATACATTTTTGTCGTTTAGGCGGTTTGATATTTAGGCCGTAACTTGGCCATCCTGCATCAAATTAGTGATTCAAATTTATGGAGTAAACTAGACTTCTAGAACAAATATTACTTAAATAAATTTGGACCCCATTAGACGAGAAATTCGATCCAAAGTGAGGCTTTGTTTTGAGTCAAATTACATTCGGGTTCGATACATTTTGGTGTTTGAAGCGGAGTTTCGATATTTAGGCCATGCTTGGCCATCACTCATCGAATTGGTGAGATTCAAATTTATATGGGTAAACTATACTCCTAGGAGGTAATCTTTCTTAAATAAAATTTTGTTCCCATTGAACCGAAATTAGTCAGTGAGGCTCACATTTTGAGTGAGTCGATTCGGTTAAAACATTTTTTGTGTTTGGAGCAGTTTCGATATTTAGGCCATAACTTGGTCATCACTCATTCGAATTGAGTGATTCAAATTTATGGGTAAACTATACTTCTAGGAGAATAAATCTCCCTGAAATAAAATTTTGGACCCCATTGGACCCAAAAATTCTTCAAAAGTGAGGCTTTGTTTTGAATTGAGTCGCAATTGTTACGATACATTTTTGGTGTTTGGAGCAGTTTCGGTATTTAGGCGTAACGGTCATCACTCATCAGACCAGTGATTCAAATTTATGAAGTATTAAACTTCTTGGTGAACAAATCTCCCTGAAATAAATTTGGACCCGATGGACCCAGAGAATTCGACAAAGTGAGGCTCGATTTTGGAGTGAGTCTGTTCGGTTTGATACATTTAGTCTTTGGGCGGTTTCGATATTTAGGCCATAACTTGGCCATCACTCATCCGAATTGAGTGATTCAAATTTATGGGTAAACTAGACTTCTAAGAGAACAAATCTCCCTAAAATAAAATTTGGACCCCATTGGACTCGAAACCAAATTAAAGTGAGGCTTTGTTTAAGTTCAGTGCAGTGAATCAGAATCCCATTTTGGTGTTTGGAGGAGTTTTGATATTTAGGCCATAACTTGGCCATCACTCAATCGAATTAAGTGATTCAAATTTATGGAGTAATTGAGCTTTAGGAGAACAAATATTTCTTAAATAAAATTTGGACCCCATTGAACCCAGAAATTAGTCAAAAGTGAGGCTCTGTTTTCGAGTCAAATTACATTGATTCGATACATTTTGGTGTTTGGAGCAGTTTCGGTATTTAGGCCATAACTTGGCCATCACTCATTCGAATTGAGTGATTCAAATTTTTGGGTAAACTATACTTCTAGAAGGACAAATCTTTCTTAACTAAAATTTGAACCCCATTGTACCCAGAAATTAGTCAAAAGTGAGGCTCTGTTTTCGAGTCAAATTCTGTTCAGTTCTAATACATTTTTGTGTTTGGAGCAGTTTCAGTATTTAGGCCATAACTTGGTCATCACTCATTCGAATTGAGTGATTCAAATTTATGGGTAAACTAGACTTTTAGAAGAACAAATCTCCCTGAAATAAAATTTGGACCCCGTTGGACCCGAATTTCGGTAGTGAGGCTTTGTTTTTTGGTGAGTCGATTCGGTTACGATACATTTGGTGTTTGGAGGCGGTTTCGATTATTTAGGCCATAACTTGGCCTCGCTCATCGAATTGGAGTGAATCAAATTTAAGGAAAACTAGACTTCTTGGAGAACAAATCTCCACGAAATAAAATTTAGACCCCATTGGACCCCGAGAGGAGCCGTCAAAAGGTAGAGGCTATGTTTTGGGTGAGTGCATTCGATTTTGATACATTTTGGTGTTTGGAGCAGTTTCGATATTTAGGCCATAACTTGGCCATCACTCATACGAATTGAGTTATTCAAATTTATGGGTAAACTAGACTTCTAAGAGAACAAATCTCCCTAAAATAAAATTTGGACCTCATTGGACTCATAAATTAGGTGTGGCTTTCTGTTTTGGAGTCAAGTGCGATTGGTTCTAATACATATTGGTGTTTAGAAACGTTTCGATCATTTAGGCCATAACTTGGCTGCATCACTCATCACAGTTAATTGATTCAAATTTATGAACAAACAAGACTTCTAGAAGAACAAATATTTCTTAAATAAAATTTGGACCCCATTGAACCCAGAAATTAGTCAACAGTGAGGCTCTGTTTTCGAGTCAAATTTTGTTTAGTTCTGATACATTTTGGTGTTTGGAGCCGTTTCGGTATTTAGGCCATAACTTGGCCATTACTCATTCGAATTAAGTTATTCAAATTTATGGGTAAACTATACTTCTAGGAGGACAAATCTTTCTTAAATAAAATTTGGACCCCATTGAACCCAGAAATTAGTCAAAAGTGAAGCTCTGTTTTCAAGTCAAATTCTGTTCAATTATGATACATTTTGGTGTTTGGAGCTGTTTCGATTATTTGACCTGCTTGGTCATCACTCATTGAATTGAGTGATTCAAATTTATGGAGTAAACTATGCTTCTAGGAGAACAAATCTCCCTGAAATAATTTGGACCCCATTGGACCAGAGAATTTGTCAAAAGTGGAGGCATTGTTTTATGGTCAAGTGCATTTGGGTTCGATACATTTTGGTGTTGGAGGCAGTTTGGTATTTAGGCCATAACTTGGCCATCACTCATCCGAATTGAGTGATTCAAATTTATGGATAAACTAGACTTCTTGGAGAACAAATCTCCCTGAAATAAAATTTAGACCCCATTGGACCCAGAAATTCGTCAAAAGTGAGGCTATGTTTTGGGTCAAATTCTGTTCAGTTTTGATACATTTTGGTGTTTGGAGCAGTTTCGATATTTAGGCCATAACTTGGTCATCACTTATCCGAATTAAGTTATTCAAGATTGCTGGGTAAACTAGACTTCTAAGAGAATAAATCTCCTAAAATAAAATTAGGACCCCATTTGGACTCGAGAAGTGCGTCAAAGAGTGAGGCTCTGTTTTGGTGAGTCATTGGTTAAGTACATTTTTGTGTTTAGACGGTTGCCGATATTTAGGCCATAACTTGGCCATCACTCATCAAGATGAGTGATTCAAATTTATCGTGTAAACTAGACTTCTAGAAGAACAAATATTTCTTAAATAAAATTTGGACCCCATTGAACCCAGAAATTAGTCAAAAGTGAGGCTTTGTTTTCGAGTCAAATTCTGTTCAGTTCTGATACATTTTGGTGTTTGGAGCAGTTTCGATATTTAGGCCATAACTTGGCCATCACTCATTCGAATTGAGTGATTCAAATTTATGGGTAAACTATACTTCTAGGAGAACAAATCTTTCTTAAATAAAATTTTGTTCCCATTGGTCTTGAAATTAGTCAGTGAGGCTACGTTTTCGAGTCAAATTACCATTCGGTTCTAATACATTTTGTGTTTGGAAGACGATTTAGTATTTAGGCCATAACTTGGTCATCACTCATTCGAATTGAGTGATTCAAATTTATGGGTAAACTATACTTCTAGGAGAATAAATCTCCCTGAAATAAAATTTGGACCCCATTGGACCCAAAAATTCTTCAAAAGTGAGGCTTTGTTTTTTGGTCAAATTCTGTTCTGTTCTGATACATTTTGGTGTTTGGAGCAGTTTCAGTATTTAGGCCATAACTTGGCCATCACTCATCTGAATTGAGTGATTCAAATTTATGGGTAAACTAGACTTCTTGGAGAACAAATCTCCCTGAAATAAAATTTGGACCCCAATGGACCCAGAAATTCGACAAAAGTGAGGCTCTGATTTTGGGTCAAATTCTGTTCAGTTTTGATACATTTTGATGTTTGGAGCAGTTTCGATATTTAGGCCATAACTTGGCCATCACTCATCCGAATTCAGTGATTCAAATTTCTGGGTAAACTAGACTAAGAGAACAAATCTCCCTAAAAAAAAATTTGGACCCCATTGGACTCAAATTCGTCAAAAGTGAGGCTGTTTTGGTCAAGTCTGTGATTGAATACATTTTGGTGTTTGGAGGAGTTTCGATATTTAGGCGTAAATTGGCCATCACTGTCGAATTAATTGATTCAAATTTATAGATGAAATTAGACTTTTAGAAGGAGAACAAAAATCTTCTTAATAAAATTAGACCCCATTGAACCCGAAATTAGTCAAAAGTGAGGCTCACATTTTCGAGTCAAATTACATTCGGTTCACGATACATTTGGTGTTTGGAAGCAGTTTGGTATTTAGGTATAGCAGCCCATCGCTCTTTCGAATTGAGTGATTCAAATTTATGGGTAAACTATACTTCTAGAAGGACAAATCTTTCTTCAATAAAATTTGGACCCCATTGAACCCATAAATTAGTAAATGAGGCTCTGTTTTCGAGTCAAATTCTGTTAAGTTCTAATACATTTTGGTGTTTGGAGCAGTTTCGGTATTTAGGCCCATAGCGAGGTCTGTAATCCTCTCATTGAATTGAGTGATTCAAATTTATGGGTAAACTATACTTCTAGGAGAACAAATCTCCCTGAAATAAAATTTGGACCCCATTGGACCCAGAATTTCGTCAAAAGTGAGGCTTTGTTTTTTGGTCAAATTCAGTTCGGTTCTGATATATTTTGGTGTTTGGAAGCGAGTTTCGATTATTTATGATGTACATAACTGGTCATCACTCATCGAATTGAGTCATTCAAATTTATCAATTAAATGAACTTCTTGGAGAACAAATCTCCCGAAATAAAATTTGGACCCCAATGGACCGAAATTCGACAAAAGTGAGGCTGATTTTGGGTGAGTGCATTCGGTTTGATACATTTTCGATGTTTGGGCGGTTTGATATTTAGGCCATAACTTGGCCATCACTCATCGAATCGATTCAAATTTATGGGTAAGCTAGACTTCTAAGAGAACAAATCTCCCTAAAAATAAAATTTGGACCCCATTGGACTGGTCGTCAAAGTGAGGCTTTTTGTTTCGGTCGAGTGCATTCGGTGGATACATTTTGGTGTTTGGAGGTTTCGATATTTAGGCCATAACTGGCCATCCTCCAATCGAATTAAGTCATTCAAATTTATGGGTAATTAGACTTTTTAGGAGGCAAATATTTCTTAAATAAAATTTGGACCCGTTGAACCGAGAAGTGGTCAAAGTGAGGCTCTGTTTTCGAGTCAAATTCTGTTCAGTTCTGATACATTTTGGTGTTTGGAGCAGTTTCGGTATTTAGGCCATAACTTGGCTATGACTCATTCGAATGAGTGATTCAAATTTATGGGTAAACTATACTTCTTGGAGAACAAATCTTTCTTAAATAAAATTTACATTTAATGAACCACAAATTAGTCAAAAGTGAGAATACGTTTTGAGTCAAATTACATTGGGTTCTAATACATTTTGGTGTTGGAGCCGAGTTTAATTATTTGGGCTATAACTTGGTCATCACTCATTCGAATTAATTGATTAAAATTTGTAGATGCCATGCTGCTTCTAGGAGGGCAATCTCCCTGAAATAAAATTTGGACATTGGACCGAGTCGTCAGTGGGAAGCTTTGTTTTTTGGTCGAATCAGTTGGTTTACGATACATTTTGGTGTTTAGACGGAGTTTCGGTATTTAGGCCATAACTGGCCATCACTCATCCGAATTGAGTGATTCAAATTTATGGGTAAACTAGACTTCTTGGAGAACAAATTTTCCTGAAATAAAATTTGGACCCCATTGGACCCAAAAATTCGTCGAAAGTTAGGATCTGTTTTTGGGTCAAATTCTGTTCAGTTTTGATACATTTTGGTGTTTGGAGCAGTTTCGATGTTTAGGCCATAACTTGGCCATCACTCATCCGAATTGAGTGATTCAAATTTATAGATGCAAGCAAGACTTCTAAGAGAACAAATCTCCATAAAATAAAATTTTGACCCCATTGGACTCATAAATTCTTCAAAAGTGAGCTCTACATTTTGGTGAGTACATTGATTCTAATACATATTGGTGTTTAGAAGCCGGTTTGATATTTAGGCCATAACTTGGCCATCACTCATCCGAATTAAGTGATTCAAATTTATGGAGTAAACAAGACTTCTAGAGAGCAAATATTTCTTAAATAAAATTTGGACCCATTGAACGAAATTAGTCAACAGTGAGAAACAACGTTTTAGTCGAGTATTTTGTTTAGTTACGATACATTTTGGTGTTTGGAAGCCAGTTTCGATTATTTAGGCCAAAACTTGGCCATTACTCATTCGAATTAAGTTATTCAAATTTATGACAAACTATACTTCTAGGAGGACAAATCTTTCTTAATAAAATTTGGACCCCATTGAACCAATTAGTCAAAGTGAAGCTCTATTTTCCAAGTCAAAATTACGTTCAATTATGATACATTTGGTGTTTTGGAGGCTCATTTCGGTATTTGAGGCCATAACTTGAATTCATCACTCATTCGAATTGAGTGATTCTGAGATTTATGGGTAAACTGTACTTCTAGGAGAACAAAATCTCCCTGAAATAAAATTTGGACCCCATTGGACCCGAAATTTGTCGAAAAGTGGGGCGTTGTTTATGGTGGAGTCTGTTCGGTTCGATACATTTGGTGTTTGGAGGTTTGATGTTGGCCATAACTTGGCTTCCATCACTCATCCGGGTAAGTGATTCAAATTTATGGATAAACTAGACTTCTTGGAGAACAATCTCCCTGAAATAAAATTTAGACCCCATTGGACCCAGAAATTCGTCAAAAGTGAGGCTATGTTTTTGGGTCAAATTCTGTTCAGTTTTGATACATTTTGGTGTTTGGAGCAGTTTCGATATTTAGGCCATAACTTGGTCATCACTCATCCGAATTGAGTTATTCAAATTTATGGGTAAACTAGACTTCTAAGAGAATAAATCTCCCTAAAATAAAATTAGGACCCCATTGGACTCAGAAATTCGTCAAAAGTGAGGCTCTGTTTTCGGGTCAAATTCTGTTCAGTTCTGATACATTTTTGTGTTTGAAGCAGTTTCGATATTTAGGCCATAACTTGGCCATCACTCATCAAAATTGAGTGATTCAAATTTATGGGTAAACTAGACTTCTAGGAGAACAAATATTTCTTAAATAAAATTTGGACCCCATTGAACCCAGAAATTAGTCAAAAGTGAGGCTTTGTTTTCGAGTCAAATTCTGTTCAGTTCTGATACATTTTGGTGTTTGGAGCAGTTTCGATATTTAGGCCATAACTTGGCCATCACTCATTCGAATTAAGTGATTCAAATTTATGGGTAAACTATACTTCTAGGAGAACAAATCTTTCTTAAATAAAATTTTGTTCCCATTGAACCCAGAAATTAGTCAAAAGTGAGGCTCTGTTTTGAGTGAGTGCAATTCGATTCTAATACATTTTTGTGTTTGGAAGCGATTTCGGTATTTAGGCCATAACTTAGTGGTCATCACTCTCATTGTAAATTCAGGTGATTCAAATTTATGGGTAAACTATACTTCTAGGAGAATAAATCTCCCTGAAATAAAATTTGGACCCCATTGGACCCAAAAATTCTTCAAAAGTGAGGCTTTATTTCTTGGTCAAATTCTGTTCTGTTCTGATACATTTTGGTGTTTGGAGCAGTTTTAGTATTTAGGCCATAACTTGGCCATCACTCATCTGAATTGAGTGATTCAAATTTATGGGTAAACTAGACTTCTTGGAGAACAAATCTCCCTGAAATAAAATTTGGACCCCAATGGACCCAGAAATTCGTCAAAAGTGAGAGGCTCACGATTTTGGGTGAGTGTTCGATTTGATACATTTGATATTTGGGCCGGTTGTGACATGCCGCCGAATTCAGTGACATCAGTATCATAAGTCAGCCAGACCTGACGCCTGTGCAGGGTCCCATTGGACTCAGAAATTCGTCAAAGTGAGGCTTTGTTTAGTCGAGTGTTCGATTCGGATACATTTTGGTGTTTGGAGGGTTTAGTATTTAGGCCATAAATTGGCCATCACTCAATCAGATTCGTGATTCAAATTTATGGAGTAAATTAGACACAGGAGAACAAATATTTCTTAAATAAAAATTTAGACCCCATTGAACCCGAAATTAGTAAAAGTGAGAGGCTCTGTTTCGAGTCAAATTACATTCGAGTTCGATACATTTTAATGTTTGGAGCAGTTTCAGTATTTAGGCCATAACTTGGCCATCACTCATCCGAATTGAGTGATTCAAATTTATGGGTAAACTATACTTCTAGAAGGACAAATCTTTCTTAAATAAAATTTGGACCCCATTGAACCCATAAATTAGTAAAAACGAGGCTCTGTTTTCGAGTCAAATTCTGTTAAGTTCTAATACATTTTGGTGTTTGGAGCAGTTTCGGTATTTAGGCCATAACTTGGTCATCCCTCATTCGAATTGAGTGATTCAAATTTATGGGTAAACTATACTTCTAGGAGAACAAATCTCCCTTGAATAAAATTTGGACCCCATTGGACCCAGAATTTCGTCAAAAGTGAGGCTTTGTTTTTGAAGGTGAATTCAGTTAGGTTACGGATATATTTTGGTGGTTTGGAGGCGGTTCGGTATTTAGGCCGCTAACTTGGCCATCACTCATCGAATTGAAGGTGATTCAAATTTATGGAAAACCTAGAGACTTCTTGGAGAACATATCTCCACAGTAAATTTGACCCCATTGGACCCATAAATTCGTCAAAAGTGAGGCTATGTTTTTGGGTCAAATTCTGTTCAGTTCTGATACAGTTTTGGTGTTTGGAGCAGTTTCGATATTTAGGCCATAACTTGGCCATCACTCACTCTGGTGAGTTATTCAAATTTATGGAGTAAACTAGACTTCTAGAACAATCTCCCACAAATAAATTTGGACCTCATTGGACTCATAAATTCGTCAAAAGTGAAGCTCCTTTTTCGGGTCAAATTCTGTTCAGTTCTAATACATATTGGTGTTTGGAGCAGTTTCGATATTTAGGCCATAATTTGGCCATCACTCATCCGAATTGAGTGATTCAAATTTATGGGTAAACAAGACTTCTAGAAGAACAAATATTTCTTAAATAAAATTTGGACCCCATTGAACCCAGAAATTAGTCAAAAGTGAGGCTCTGTTTTCGAGTCAAATTTTGTTCAGTTCTGATACATTTTGGTGTTTGGAGCAATTTCGGTATTTAGGCCATAACTTGGCCATTACTCATTCGAATTGAGTTATTCAAATTTATGGGTAAACTATACTTCTAGGAGGACAAATCTTTCTTAAATAAAATTTGGACCCCATTGAACCCAGAAATTAGTCAAAAGTGAGGCTCTGTTTTCGAGTTAAATTCTGTTCACTTATGACACATTTTGGTGTTTGGAGCTGTTTCGGTATTTAGGCCATAACTTGGTCATTACTCATTCGAATTGAGTGATTCAAATTTATGGGTAAACTATACTTCTAAGAGAACAAATCTCCCTGAAATAAAATTTGGACCCCATTAGACCCAGAAATTTGTCAAAAGTGGGGCATTGTTTTATGGTCAAATTCTGTTCGGTTCTGATACATTTTGGTGTTTGGAGCAGTTTCAGTATTTAGGCCATAACTTGGCCATCACTCATCCGAATTGAGTGATTCAAATTTATGGATAAACTAGACTTCTTGGAGAACAAATCTCCCTGAAATAAAATTTAGACCCCATTGGATGAAATTAGGTGAGTGAGGCTATGTTTTAGGTCGAATTCTGTTCGATTTGATACATTTTGGTGTTTGGAGGCGGAGTTTACGATATTTAGGCCCATAACGGCCCATCACTCATCGAATTGAGTTATTCAAATTTATGGGTAAACTAGACTTCTAAGAATAAATCTCCTAAAATAAAGTAGGACCCCAGTGGACTCAAATTTGTCAAAGTGAGGCTCTGTTTTGAATTGAGTGCGTTCGGTTACGATGCATTTTTGTGTTTGAAGCAGTTTCGATATTTAGGTCATAACTTGGCCATCACTCATCCGAATTGAGTGATTCAAATATATGGGTAAACTAGACTTCTTGGAGAACAAATATTTCTTAAATAAAATTTGGACCCTATTGAACCCAGAAATTAGTCAAAAGTGAGGCTTTGTTTTCGAGTCAAATTCTGTTCAGTTCTAATACATTTTGGTGTTTGGAGCAGTTTCGGTATTTAGGCCATAACTTGGTCATCACTCATTCGAATTGAGTGATTCAAATTTATGGGTAAACTATACTTCTAGGAGAACAAATCTCCCTGAAATAAAATTTGGACCCCATTGGACCCAGAAATTCTTCAAAAGTGAAGCTTTGTTTCTTGGTCAAATTTTGTTCTGTTCTGATACATTTTGGTGTTTGGAGCAGTTTTAGTATTTAGGCCATAACTTGGCCATCTCTCATCTGAATTGAGTGATTCAAATTTATGGGTAAACTAGACTTCTTGGAGAACAAATCTCCCTGAAATAAAATTTGGACCCATTGGACGAAATTCGAGCAAAAGTGGGAGGCTACGTTTTTGGGTGAGTGCATTCCGGTTTGATACATTTTGGTGTTGGAGCGGGTTTACGATATTTAGGCCATAACCCAGCCATCACTCATCGAATTGGTATTCAAATTTATGGGTAAACTAGACTTCTAAGAACAAATCTCCTAAAAAAATAAAATTTGGACCCCATTGGACTGAAGTCGTCAAAAGTGAGGCTTTGTTTTCGAGGTGAATTTGTTCAGGATTGATACATTTGGTGTTTGGAGGCGGTTTGATATTTAGGCCCTTCTTGGCCATCCCACTCATCGGTAATTATTCAAATTTATAGGTAAATTAGACTTTTAGGAGAACAAATATTTCTTAAATAAATTTTGACCCCATTGAACCCAGAAATTTGTCAAAGTGAGGCTACGTTTTGGTCAAATTTTGTTCGGTTACGAGTAAATTTTGGTGTTTAGGCGGTTTCGGTATTTGGGGCCTGCTTGGCTATCACTCATTCGAATGAGTGATTCAAATTTATGGGTAAACTATACTTCTTGGAGAACAAATCTTTCTTAAATAAAATTTTGACCCCAATGAACCCACAAATTAGTCAAAAGTGAGGCTCTGTTTTCGAGTCAAATTCTGTTCAGTTCTAATACATTTTGGTGTTTGGAGCAGTTTCGGTATTTGGGCCATAACTTGGTCATCACTCATTCGAATTGAGTGATTAAAATTTATGGGTAAACTATACTTCTAGGAGAACAAATCTCCCTGAAATAAAATTTGGACCCCATTGGACCCAGAAATTCGTCAAAAGTGAGGCTTTGTTTTTTGGTCAAATCAGTTCGGTTCTGATACATTTTGGTGTTTGGAGCAGTTTCAGTATTTAGGCCATAACTTGGCCATCACTCATCCGAATTGAGTGATTCAAATTTATGGGTAAACTAGACTTCTTGGAGAACAAATTTTCCTGAAATAAAATTTGGACCCCATTGGACCCAAAAATTCGTCGAAAGTTGAGGTTTGTTTGGGTGAATTACATTCGAGTTTGATACATTTTGGTGTTTGGAGCAGTTTCGATGTTTAGGCCATAACTTGGCCATCACTCATCCGAATTGAGTGATTCAAATTTATGGGTAAACTAGACTTCTAAGAGAACAAATCTCCATAAAATAAAATTTTGACCCCATTGGACTCATAAATTCTTCAAAAGTGAGGCTCTTTTTTCGGGTCAAATTCTATTCAGTTCTTATACATTTTTGTGTTTGGAGCAGTTTCGATATTTAGGCCATTACATGGCCATCACTCATCCGAATTGAGTGATTCAAATTTATGGGTAAACTAGACTTCTAGGAGAACAAATATTTCTTAAAAAAAATTTGGACCCCATTGAACCCAGAAATTAGTCAAAAGTGAGGCCCTATTTTCTAGTCAAATTATGTTCAGTTCTGATACATTTTGGTGTTTGGAGCAGTTTCGGTATTTATGCCATAACTTGGCCATCACTCATTCGAATTGAGTGATTCAAATATATGAGTAAACTATACTTCTAGGAGAACAAATCTCCCTGAAATAAAATTTGGACCCCATTGGACGAAATTCGTCGAAAAGTGGGGCTTTATTTTGAATTCGAGTCGTCGGTTTGATACATTTGGTGTTTAGGCGGTTTCGATATTTAGGTGTATAACTTGCCATCACTCATCTGAATTGAGTGATTCAAATTTATCGGTAAACTAGACTTCTAAAAGAACAAATCTCCCTAAAATAAAATTTGGACCCCATTGGACTCAGAAATTCATCAAAAGTGAGGCTCTTTTTTCGGGTCAAATTCTGTTCAGTTCTTATACATTTTAGTGTTTGGAGCAGTTTCGATATTTAGGTCATAACTTGGCCATCACTCATCCGAATTGAGTGATTCAAATTTATGGGTAAACTAGACTTCTAGGAGAACAAATCTCCCTGAAATAATATTTGGACCCCATTGGACCTAGAAATTCGTCAAAAATGAGGCTCTGTTTTTTGTTCAAATTCTATTCAGTTCTGATACATTTTGGTGTTTTGAGCAGTTTCGGTATTTAGGCCATAACTTGGCCATCACTCATCCGTATTGAGTTATTCAAATTTATGGGTAAACTAGACTTCTAAGATGACAAATCTCCCTAAAAAAAAATTTGGAACCCATTGGACTCAGAAATTCGTCAAAAGTGAGGCTCTGTTTTGAATTGAGTCTGTTCGGTTCGATACATTTTGTGTTTGAGAAGCGGTTTTTGATATATAGGCCATAACTTGGCCATCACTCATCCGAATTGAGTGATTCAAATTTATGGGTAAACTAGACTTCTAGGAGAACAAATATTTCTTAAATAAAATTTGGACCCCATTGAACCCAGAAATTAGTCAAAAGTGAGGCTCTGTTTTCGAGTCAAATTCTGTTCAGTTCTGATACATTTTGGTGTTTGGAGCAGTTTCGGTATTTAGGCCATAACTTGGCCATCACTCATTCGAATTGAGTGATTCAAATTTATGGGTAAACTATACTTCTAGGAGAACAAATCTTTCTTAAATAAAATTTGGACCCATTATTACCAGAAATTAGTAGTGAGCTCGTTTTGAGTCAAATTACATTCGGTTCTAATACATTTTGGTGTTTTGAGCAGTTTCGGTATTTAGGCCATAACTTGGTCATCACTCATTCGAATTGAGTGATTCAAATTTATGGGTATACTATACTTCTAGGAGAACAAATCTCCCTGAAATAAAATTTGGACCCCATTGGACCTAGAAATTCGTCAAAAGCGAGGCTTTGTTTTTTTGTCAAGTGCAATTTACGTTCGATACATTTTGGTGTTTGGAGCGATTTCATTATTTATTATAACTTGGCCATCTCATCAGTTAGTGATTCAAATTTATGGGTAAACTAGACTTCTTGGAGAACAAATCTCCCTGAAATAAAATTTGGACCCCATTGGACCCAGAAATTCGTCAAAAGTGAGGCTCTGTTTTTGGGTCAATTATGTTTAGTTTTGATACATTTTTGTATTTGGAGCTGTTTCGATATTTAGGCCATAACTTAGCCATCACTCATCTGAATTGAGTGATTCAAATTTATGGGTAAACTAGACTTCTAAGAGAACAAATCTCCCTAAAATAAAATTTGGACCCCATTGGACTCAGAAATTTGTCAAAGTGGCTCTTTTGAATTGAGTGGATACATTTTGGTGTTTGGAGCAGATTCGATATTTAGGCCATAACTTGGCCATCACTCATCCGAATTGTGTGATTCAAATTTATGGGTAAACTAGACTTCTAGGAGAATAAATATTTCTTAAATAAAATTTGGACCCCATTGAACCCAGAAATTAGTCAAAAGTGAGGCTCTATTTTCGAGTTAAATTGCCTGGGCCACTGATACATTTTGGTGTTTCGAGCGCTTTGCTAAAGAGAACTCGCCATCACTCATTCGAACTGGAGGATTCAAATTTATGGTAAACTATACTTTAGGAGAACAAATCTCCCCGAAATAAAATTTGTCCTCTATTGGACCCAGAATTCACAAAAGTGAGGCTTTGTTTTTGTCAAATTCTCGCTCTGGGCTCGATACATTTTGGTGTTCGTATAGTTTCGGAGTATTTAGGTCATAGCTTGGTCATCACTCATCCGAATTGAGTGATTCAAATTTATCGGTAAACTAGACTTCTAAGAGAACAAATCTCCCTAAAATAAAATTTTGACTCCTTTGACTCGTAAATTCACAAAAGTGAGGCCTTCTGGTCAAATTCGTTCGCTTCCGATACATTTTGTTCGAGCAGCTTCGACATTTAGGCTACAACTTGGCCATCATCATCCTAATCTGAGTGGGATTCAAATTTATGGTATTAAACTAGGACTTCTAGGAGAACAAATCTCCTGAAATAAAATTCTAATCATTGACCTGAAATTGTGAAATGAGGCTCAAGTTTGGGCTAAAATTCTATTCAGCTTCGATACATTTTGGTGTTTGGAGCAAGCGGTATTTAGAAATATAACTTGGCCATCACTCATCCGAATTGAGTGATTCAAATTTATGGGTAAACTAGACTTCTAGGAGAAAAAATCTCCCTGAAATAAGTGTATCCAAATTTGGACACCATTGAACCCAGAAATTTGTCAAAGTGAGGCTCTATTTTTGGGTCACCCTATTCAATTCGATACGCTTTTGTATTTGCGCCATAACCCTACCATCACCCATCCGACCGAAAGGATTCAAATTTTTGGGTAAACTAGACTTTTCCTTGAAATACGTGTATTTAAATTTTGACCCCATTGAACCTAGAAAATTTGTCAAAATGAAGCATATCGATCCCTAAAAAGAATGATAAGAATGTATGAGGATGAGGAAATGGGGAAAAATGAAAGGAACAATGTACCAGAAAGGAGTCGGGTAGAAATAAGACCTAAATAGAAACCTTGGAATACCCAACTAATATGTGATTGTCATTTGTGATGGATTAGGGGCTAACGAGGAGAAAAACCCGAGTTAAGGTCGAGATTCTGAGGACAGGAATCGAATAACGACAATCTTTTTGGTTTGTTATCCACTTCTCTCTCTCTAATTCCAATGTGTTTGAATGATTACAAAATTATTTGAATTGCTGAAATGATTTATAAGAAAAAGCATATTGATTTGTTTTAATTGATTGTGAAATGATTTATGAAAAATGTAATATATTGAAAATGAATTGCTCAGGAGTAATGTACATACTATACTGTATTTTTCTATGAATGATTTGAACGCCCTTAATAGAATGTTAACCATTAAATTCGAGTTGATGATAGATTGGTATACCAATAAGGGTCAAATTAGCAATACTGCGAACGAACGTATTGATGTCACTCCGATCCGTAGCCCAGAGGGAAAGTATCAGTAGTGTTCACGAATTGTTTTTAATAACCAGTCAGCAGCCCAGTAGGATCGTACTGTGTTATAAAACAAAATGTATTTACACCGGCTTGCAGCCCAGCGAGACCTTGTCGGTGATTCCGTTATACTGTGCATCGAAAGCATAGGTTAAATTCATTTAAGGGCAAATTGAAATGATAAGAAAATTGTGAAATGCATGATTTGTGTTTTGAATGATTTATTGCATATGAATGTGCGTATTTGGAATTATCAATATACTATAAATGAATGTATATGGAATGAATATATGTATCGTATTGCATTGATCATTCAAAAAGGTTAAAAAGCATTGTTTAGAAAAATTGCATGTTTTGTATTAAATTGAAATGAAAGAGAGAACTATATAAAACCACTAAGCATGAAAATGTTTAGCGTGTTGTTTTATCATCGCGCAGGTACCGAGAGAACATGTATGAGGACATAGATCGTAGTGAATCAAAGTCATCGTCAAAGTCACACAGAGGATAAGTAAAACTCCGTCACATGCATACATGGAATTATTCGACTCATTTTGTACAAACACTATTATGAAAATTAAACTCTTATTATATTTTGTAAATATTTGGATATTGAAAAAGGCTAATAATGCTGCATTGTATAAATGTGGGAATGGACTGCACCATATGAAATGCCACATCGAATGAAAAGAGAGTTTTGTGATCAAATGATGAGCCCCCCTTTATGTTAAAGTGGTATTTACGTATATATATTTTCATTGAGTATTTGAAATGTGTTTGGAAAAGTAATTGTATTTGGCTTATTCGAAATGATTCAAAAAAAAAAAAAAAAAGAGTAAGGACCGCGTCCCCGAGTCCGGGTTCGGCCTCCAAGTCGGATCGTGTATGACGATGTGGGCCGTCACAAACCTTACTAATAAGTTATATGAAGTCAAACGGGGACCATAAGAACCAACAAGAAAATCTTAGTGGGGCTTTTTTGCCTTTCAGAATTGAAGTATAGGAAAGGGAAAAAGAGAAAAGACAAAGGCATGATGATCATACAAGTCAGGATAATTTGTCAAGTAGGTTAATTTTAGTTTAAGCTTTGTTTTTTCGATTTGCAAGCAGGCTTCATGAATCTTTAAGCATACGTTTATCATTTTTTTTTTTTTGCCTTGAATCATCTGTTAAGAAGAGAGAAGAGAGTTTTCTGTATATTAGTATATGGATGGCTGGGATGAGTCAAAGACACTTTTTTTTCTTTTCTTATTTTATAGTTGAAATAAAGAAAAGGAAATAAGTAATAAATTAAAGGCCAATTTGGTTGCAGTTTTTGAAAACTGTTTTTTTTTTCTTTTTATATTCTGAAAAATAAGGAGAACAATGAAAAAATGAGAACATGTTTGGTTCTCAATTTTTTTTATTCTGAAAAACACAAAATACATAGAAAACACTAAATTCAAATAAAAAGAACAGTTTTCAGAGACTACTAAAATGATGTTCTCTAAATTTTCAAAAACTATTCTCAAAAATAGTTTTATAAAACACAAAACAAATAGTCCCTAAGTTTTGTGACTGGTAGGAAGTGTTAGTGATATTTCTATTAATCACGACCCGAGAGAACCCTTGAATGAGCTAGGGTTAAAATCAAAATATTTTGATGTATAAAAAGTAAGGTTTTTAAAACCGGACCGGCCCGGTCGGTCCAATCGGAAAAACCGGGGAGAGCCAAAAACCGGGACAAAACCGGCCACCCGCCGGTCGAACCGATAACCCGGCCGACCCGGTGTCGAGTTAACCGGCTCTTGCTTTTTTTTTTCCCTCCTTTGATCATGCGACGCCGTTTCTGAAAAAACTACACAGTTTTTTAAGTTTTTATTTTATTGATTTTTTTTAATATTATTAATCAAAATAATCCAGTTCCTATGCTTACTGAGACTTTCAATATTGTTGGCGTCCAAGGTAATTTTTTAAAATTTGTGTGTTATTTTATTTTGTTATATGTATTTATTTATTTTAAGTTAAATGAGTTATTTTTTAAAAAATTTATGACAATGATTTAGGAGTTGATATTTGGAGCTAGTATATTCAGTAGTTGGATGTTCAAGTACTACTTTAGTGCTTCGAGATGGAGAGATGGCGATATCTAATCTAATGTAACTTACTAATCAAGCCTAATTTTATTATTATATGAAGTAAGGATTTAATTATGTATTGATTTATCTCTTTAATGTGTATTGGATGTATCTCTTTAATTTTATTATTCAATGAAAATTAAGTTTTATATATAAGAAAAAATATATTTTTTATTTTATATATAGACCGGGTCTATCCCTCCGGTTGAACCCCGGTTCGACCCGGTTGGAACTTGACCTTTGATCTCTTCTTCCTCCTCGGTCAATAATTCTCGTAATGGTTTTGAAAAACCTTGATAAAAAGCATTAGGGGAAAAGAAAACTGAAAAGAGGCAGTGAAATTGATAACAACATGAGTGGAGCTTGTTTGATCATGTAGAAAGAAAACAGGAAACTGCTGGCTGATGGGAAAGGAATGGGTTGATTCATGCTGAAGGCGTGATAGTTACGTTGAATTTAAAGAGGAAATGGGATTAAACAATGTGAACAGAGCTTGATGACATGACTTGACTATATTGGAGACACTGGTAAAAAAGGGATTATGACTACTGTTAATTGAACAGATAAATTCGAAATATGAGTGTCTGATTCTTGCTTCACTCAATTCCATAAAATTATGTCATCAATTTTGTTGAAATTCTCCTTTAATCAAGCCTGTAGAAACAATCCATCTTTTTTATAATCATCAATAGATGTTGAAAGAAAAAAAAAAACCTTCATCTTAATGTGGTATAGCATAATTTTATTTCTTTGTCTCATTGTCATTCATATCCAATACCTGGATGATCATAACTGTCATAGCCTTGCTTTCTCTAGTATCGTTAGACCCTTTGTGTTTGGAATATTTTGATTCCACCGTCTCTTTAAAATAAAATATGAATACTTAAAATTATTACTTTATATCTACTTTTTTATTCATCAAGCCCGATATCTAATGTTCTAAGTTAAATCAAGAAATAAAAATAAAATAAAGTATTTTTTTCTCAAAAATAAAATAAAGTATTGATTTTCTGTAGAAAAAAATACAAACACACTAAAGATAGTTTACTCTCATTTCCATTCTCCTTAAAAAATATAAAAACTTAAAATCACTATTTTGCCCATATATTTATTCATCAAGTCTCTCATGGAACACTCAAGTCAAATATTTACATCTTTCTGTGGGTCCAACTCTACTTTTACATTTCTATTAATTTGCTTTCAAAAATATTTACCAATTTCAATTTTGATTTTGTATATAAATCCAATTTCGAAATAATTGATTATTTTTCTAAACTTTTACCAAAAAAATTATCTTCATCAATTTAAAAATAATCGATTATGCATTTTTTAGTTTTTTCTTAAAATAACTTTTTACGTCATTATATCAAACAATATTACACGAAATTAATTTATTTTTTAATTCTTACAACTAAATATAAATTATTTTTTATTTTTATTAAAAATATAAAACTTAAATCCTAAAGTTTAAAAAATCAAATATTACTAATAAAAAATGAGAACTAATTCTATAGTTTATTGTTTGACCAAATAAAATAATTATTTGGGTAAATAATTATCCAACTTATATATTTTTTTGAAATTCTTAAAATAACGTGATATGATATTATTGTCAATTTATTTCATTTTTCATTCTAATTCATAATATTAAAAAAAATACTCAAATAGAAATAAATAATCATTCAAATGAAATCAAATTATTGATTATGTTTGTTAGATAATTACTACATGGCAAATTCTATTATTGTATATGGCAATTGTATATTTTCCTTTCTTAGGTTTGTATAGCCCAGCCTATATAAGGCCTCATCTTGTACATGTAATACACAGTTTATAATATACAAAGACTCAAGTCTTTCTTCATGGTATTAGAGCAGGTTCTCTGAATTTTTTCTTATCGCTTCCACGATTTATTTTTTCATTGCTCTCCCACGATTTATACATTCGGCCCGCATAGCTTATTTTTCGATGAACACCACCATTCGCGGGCGGAGTACGTTAACGCCTGCCCGGCAGCGGCACCGTCGACCATTGACCGTGCGCCGACATTGACCGTGATGGTGAAGCGAAAAATTTGACGGTGCGTTGACTTATTTTCGTGTCCTGATTCCATCTTTACTGTCTATTTTTCAATTCAGAATTTAGATATGCTAGGTGATAAGATTTCTCGTCCGATTCACGTTATTTTTTATGGAGATAATTTTTCCTGGTGGTCACAAGCCATGCGCAGTTATCTCAAGGGCCACGAGCTGTGGCTTTATGTCTCTAGTGACCGTCCTATTCTAGAAAAAATAGGACAAAGAAACTGATTTTGCCTATGCCATTCAGATTGAGGATTGGGAGAGTGCTAATCATCAGATCATCACTTGGTTTCGTAATACTTCTATTCCATCCATTGTTGATGAGTTTGTAATGATGATATTGTCGAAAAACTTGGGACTTACTTGTTACTCGGTATGTTTGACCGGGGGTGCTCATGACTTCAAGCTCACCTTGAGCTTTATCGGATTAGGTCGAGGAGCGGTGAGTGGATTATTGTATATCACAACCGACTGAAATCCATTTGGGATCAACTAATTGCTTAAGACGAGTTCTCTCACGATTTTGTTGACGCAGGTGGTTCTTTCACCATGAACAAGAATAATTTTGTTTGATTTCTAATAAGGCTTCGTAATGAGTTTGAATCAACCAGAAGTCATATTCTACATTAGGATCCTTTACCAACAGTCTCACAAGCTATTCATAAATTAGTTGATGATGAGACACGTCTTCAGACTGATCCCATTTCTATCTAGACCATGGTTCTTGCTACTCCAGCCGTTGTTTCGCAGACTGCTACTCCTGTTTTTCCCTCTACCAATTCATCTACCTATGTTTCCAATGGTAAAGGGAATAATGTCAGACGACATAATAATAAGAAGTCTCTTCTTATCTGCAATTTATGTAAGAACAAAGGTCATTCCGTTGAAGCACAGTACACGTTTCGTCGTATTCTTGAAATTAACTGCTGCTGACTGATCCCGAATTATCAACTATGGACTCTCATTCAAGTCGATTACGCTCGCATCTCTCGATAGAAGATCTACGAGGATATGGTTAACTAGGTTAAATCTTCCATCTTCGATTATCCAACAACTGTTATTTCTTCGATGCTCAGTGCCGCTCGTGGCTTCTTGATTAACTGCTGCAATTATATGACTTCTTCTCTTGATGTTGTCTGATGAATACACATTGGAGTGATAATTATAGTAGAATTTAGCACATCTAAGTCACAATTTACCCACATTTGGCATAAGAATAGGTACTTCTAATTTCTTCTATGTTTTTAGACTTGTGCGGAGTCTTCCAGTTTAAATAAGTGCTGAGGATGTATGCCCCGGGGCTTGATATGACCTTGTGGATGTGGGTGAACAATTGTGAAGTCTCGGGAACTCAATTAAAGCAAAGGAAGCACCGGTGGACATATTGTACGGTACAACCCAAACTTGTGCAGTGCGACTTAACGAAAATCAACGGAGTGGTGAAATTGTCTTAGAATTACAGCAAGCATATATACAGTACAAAGCGCATGGAAGTGCGGGATTTGTCCAGAACTGATCCGTGCGAGGCACTCTTGTCAACGAACCAAAATGGGGAAAATCACATTGGAGGGGATATAAAAGCGAGAAGACACAAGTAAAGGCGACACGACCACAGGGTTTAGGTTTGAAGGAGAAGAGTTTTCTCTCCATTTTTTTGAGTGGGAACTTGTAGATCCGGTTAAGATTTCTTTTCTATTGGAAGTTTTTTAGATTCAAGCGTTTGTAATCTTTCGAGCGAAATACTTATCTTTCTTTAAATCTAATATCTCTTATTCATCCTTCTCAGTTTTACAAGTGAATTCTGATTTCCAAAAGGTACTGTTTTTATGATTAATCGCTCTTTAATTATAATTGTTCTTATAAGTTTTATGGAGTTCTAAACCCCTACTGCTGGGAATCACGGGGGAAACTCACCCTGATTAAGGTATAGTCCCTCAATTCCTCTTTTGATCTTCAATGGATTGTGTAATATTAATCACTTGTGCAGAAGAGTTATAAATCCTTAGTTGGACATATTCTTGACAACGTGTTAACGAGATATCCCTGATCACGCGTTGTGTGATCATGAATGCAAGCTAAGGGTTCGTATTAATTGAGAACAAGTGTTTAGTATTACTCGATCATCTTTATTTATTTCCAAAGAGCATTTAAGATAAATCCTCCATCAAATACCGTTTTATCAATGGTTCCTAGATGAGTTTATAAAATAGAATTAGGACTTACGCTGATCGGGAGTGAGTGGAACCACTAAAATCCGACAATTGTCTTTCTATTTTAAAACATTTAAACCAATCAACCATTCAATCAATCAACACAACCTTACAATTCTCTTTTAAATCATACCCTTATTGGAGAATAGCTCCTATTGGTCGATAAAATTAGACCACTCCTATGGAGCAATATAGTTCCACGAGTATTACAAATCTTACAGACAAAATGTAATTCTCGGCAGGAATAGAATTCGGCACCTGAATAAGGACAAAGCTTGTTTGGCGCCGTTGCCGGCGATGTGTTGATCAAGTTGATGCGAGAAGAGAGCTAGAGGTAATTTGCAATTGCATTTACCATCCGTCGTTATATTTTCTTTTTTATTTTGTTTTGTTTGGTGAGAAATCTAAGTGGGTATTTCTTAAGACGGAGAGAGTGTAGTGCATGTCGGTTGGGCTCGCCTTGGCGGCGCGATCTAGTAAAATAATTAGCTACAGAGTGCGAGGAAATCATAATAGGTCAATTGTCTCAAGATAACATTATACCTCGAATGGATCCTTACGTGTAATGACCTCTGTTTATGAACATGCTGGTTCTGTGCAAGCCTGAGTTCGATGAACCTCCACGACACGGAGTAGAGCTACACTCGGTATGCCGGTAGTAGGAGGGAATGTTAACTTCCAGCAATCAATATAGAAGTCTCCCTGTCCTTTACCTAATGTGGAAGAACCCTTAGAGAAATCCTACAGCCTCGAAGGACTTTCTGACCAATTCTTGCATTCGTCTTCTGAAGAGGCGCTCGATTTCTAATGAAGTCGGAAATGATCCGTCTCTTACGCATATATCAGGTTGAATGCGAGAACCTTGTTCATTCATGAGAGATTTTGAAGATGTTTGCGGTGCATTTTCTTTCTCTTGGCTCACCCCTCCATAATCTGCTCTAGTTTTATTTCCTTTTTGCTTTAAAGGAGAAGGCTAAAAATTTGGTTTCTTCCTTGGCACCTAATTCCAATCTTTACATAGAGAAGAATATGCGAAATGAGTTCTCAAACAAATTTTCCGCACACGCTACTAATGCTCTCATGCGAAGCTGATTCGAACTTTACGAAAGCACGAGTGAACCGTTTGTGTGCGGTATGGGAAAGATATAAGGATCTCCTCCATGCTATCCTCACCGTAGTTGGATCGCTTCAGGACAAATATGTGCATACTTTCATCGAGGATTATCACGAGATAATAAACGGTACATCCGGATGATGTGTGCGGGGCGAATTCTATGAAGAGTGCTAGGAAGCAATCAACTCTTTGACACTATAGTAGAATGCTCGAACTTGGGAGACTAACACCTCCATAGACCTTTGCTAAAGTGCATAGCACATCGGCGAGTGGAATCCATCACTTAAGAGAAAATGATGAGTTGCAGCCAAGTGCCA
Source organism: Tetrastigma voinierianum (assembly GCA_016808115.1). Lineage (NCBI taxonomy): Eukaryota > Viridiplantae > Streptophyta > Magnoliopsida > Vitales > Vitaceae > Tetrastigma > Tetrastigma voinierianum. Next base: position 361,821 of record JAEQBH010001872.1, read on the forward strand.
ATTCTTGAGGCGGAGGCCATAGAGATGAAAAAGGTACATGAGGTAACTAGTGTGCCTCAAATACCCTCGACTACTTTGGACCTAGAGTGGAGGAGCCATGCATTATATACGATGATTCTCGCACTTTCGACCATCAAGTGCCCAAAACCTTCCTCAAGTAAAGGTGCAATTGAATAGAGTAGGCCAATGCCCTCGATTACGAAAGTACTTGATTCTCATATTAAAACATATAATCTGGATGGGGTAAGCACCTAATTTTAGTTGGAGGAGGGAATGAAGGAGGGCCAATAACGCAGCTTGACCAAGGTCCTCATTACCAAAACCATGGCTTTACAAATCCCCATTCCACCATTTCAGAATCAAGGCCCTCAAGGTTCCACTTTGTGAACCACTAATCAAGGTTTCCGACCATCCCGAGTCAAGGGACTCCATCACACAACCATATCAACTTAGCATAAGAAATCTGGAAGATATAGTTACCTGGTTATTTCGACAACAATCCACAAACACAGAACTCCGAACTGCTCTGAATGATGTGAGATCTCAGATAACCAAGTTAACCTCATCCATAGGTAGCCTTGACAAGAAAAAAACTTCCATCGGCCATTCAAAATCCCTGTGAGGGCAAAATAGTGTAGGAAGTTCAGGACCAATTGAGGGTACCTTTGAACACTGTAAGGCTGTCACTACTCTCCGAAGTGGAAAGGTAGTTGACAAAACCATTCAACCTAAGGAACCAACTCAAGAGTCTCCAAGTGAATTGTTTAGAGAGGATGAGTTGGCAGACAAATCTCATGTCACGATATGAATGATGATGATCGACCCGAGGGCTGACGAAATTACACCCATATCCTCAATCACTTATACCCTCATGGTGAGAGCACCAAGAAAGTGAACCATCTTTGAAAATTTATGAGTTGTTCAAGCGAGGTGAAGCGAACATTCCCTTGTTAGATGCATTAAGCAAATTCCATCTTATGCTAAATTTACGGAAAGGATTTATACACGGTAAAAGGAAAAAGGTGTCGACAAGGAGGGCCTTCATGACTGAGCAATCTACCTCCCTGATTCGGAACAACTTGCCTCAATACAAGACCGGGAAGTCCTACTATTTCTATAGTAGTGGGAAATTCAAAGTTAAGGGCATGATTTAGTGGACTTAGAGACAAGTATTGTCAATTTGCGCCTCAGTATATGTGGACTAGGGTTAGGAGAATTTAGAACTTGACCAATGCCTCAATTGGCTGACCGTAGTGTAAAAATTCCTAGGGGAATAGTGAAGGATGTTTGGTACAAGTGGACAAATTTTACTTCCCTGTGGATTTTGTTGTGCTTGACCTCAGCACATGGCAAAATCAAGGAACTCGGTTCAGTAGTGTAGTCGACCATTCTTGGCATTGCTAATGCCATTATACATTGTAGGGAGGCCTAATGACACTATCGTTTGGTAACATAGTGGTAATCTGAATATTTTCAATGTTATTGAGGAATGGGAGATGAAAGATATTTGTGAAATTAACATGGTTGATTCAGTGAGTACAAAAATACCTGGATAATGTCTCACATGATGATCCTCTTAAGTCATGTTTGGTCAGCCCGAGTTGGAAGGAGGAAGTGACCTGCTTTGGAGTCAGTACATACTCTTTGTCGAGCATAAAGATGTATTGGAGTTAATGGGTGGACACTAAATTTGAACCTTTGCCGCCCAAATGAGGATAACACATTGCCTTCGAGGAGGCCACCTAAGCAGACTAAAACCTTTTGACACATCCTGAATATGCATTCTTAGGGGAGGAGGACACTTTTCCAGTAATCATATCTTCCTCATTAGACTTGACTCAAGAAACTCAACTTTTGGAAATATTGAAAACCCACATGACTGCTTTAGGTTGGACAATTGCAAATATTGGAATTAGTCCTTGATACGTACACATAGAATTCACTTAGAAGAGGATGTTGTTGTTAAACCTTCTGAAGCTGACCACGAGGCAGTTGAACCAAATAATGAAAGAAGTGGTGAAAGGAGATCTTCAAAACTCCTTGGATGTAGGGTTATTTACCATATTGCGGATAGTAGTGGAGTTAAGTCATACGGGTAGTTCTACAAGAATTAGAGTCACGGTAGTTGCCAGTAGAAATATTAGAGCTCATTCCGCTTTCGTGTCACTTCGGGATGGAGGGTGTGCATAGATTATAGGAAGCTTAATGCGTGCAAGGGAAAGACCATTTTTCCTCTTAGTTTGTTGTTGATGATGCTAGAGAGTTACGAGGGCATGAATTTTATTGTTTTCTTGTTGGGTACTCGATCTGATCAAATTGAGATAGCTGGAAGATCAAGTAAAAACTTCGATTCACTTGCCCCCTTTTTAGTACCTTTGCCTTTAGGAAAATGCCCTTTGGACTATACAGCTCCCGGAACTTTCCAACGATGCATGATAGAATCTTCGTGACATGATAAAAATCATATTGGAAATCTTCATGGATGATTTCTCAGGGTTTTTGGTGACTAGTTCGAGAAATTTGTTTAGAGAACTTACGTAAGTTTTGGAGGTGTCAAGAAAAATCTTGTGTTAAATTGGGAAAATGTCCGATCATGGTAACCTGAGGAATTGTCTTAAACCACATTGTATCAAAAGATGGAATCGAAGTTGATAATTAAAGTTGAACTGATTTTCAACCTCCTGCTCCCAAGTGTGTTAGAGACATAAGGTCATTCTTGGGCCATCTTGGTTTTTATAGAAGGTTTATAAAGATTTTAGTTACATGGCAGGTATATGTACTTTGCTTGCTAAAGATGTCACTTTCACATGATCAGAAGCTTGTGACTTGCTTTCTACTAAGCTGAAAACATGCTAGATATCTGCAATCATGCGGTCTCCTAATTGGGACCTCCATTTGAGGATCATGTGCGTGCTGGTGATTACCATAGGGGCTGTGTTGAGACAGAGGGAAGAAAAAGGCCTGTCATTTACTATGCCGGTAAGACCTTTAGACTACGCACGGGCTTGACAACCCACAGAAAAGGTTTCATTTTATTGTCTTTGCTCTAGAAAATTTAGGTCATATATTGTTGGCTCCCCTTTGTAACCATCTTTACGGATCATGCGGCTTTGGAAGTACTTGCTCTCTAGCGGGATGCGAGCCAAGGTTAACTAAGGTGGATTTTACTATGTCGAGGAATTCAACTTGACCATCAAAGATAAAGGGGGTTGAAACGTGGTCGTGACCATTTATCTCGATTAGTTCAGTTCGACTCATGGCATACCATAGGTGATAGTTTAGGATGAGAAACTCTTTGCTCTTGTTCATTACGTGGTATCGCGACATTGTGAATTACCTAATGTGGCCAGATTCGGCTCAATGGACTTCTCAACGAAAAAGAAATTTTTTGATAGATATTAAAATACTATTTTGATGATCCATTATCTATTTAAATCTTTGTCGAGATCAAATAATGAGAAGATGTGTACCCAATGATGACGGGTGGGGATTTTAACTTTTGCCATTACACGGAAGCACATGGAGGACATTTCTCCACCAAAAGCAAACTGAGACAAGATTCTCTGGTAGGTTTCTTGGCCCCTCTATTTAAGGTGTTTTGATTTCTGCGGAGACTTGTGCTCGGTGTGACTAGGAGGTCTAAAAGCGAAACATGATGCCTCTTACCCCAATTCTAATTATTGAAATTTTTGGTTGTTGGGATATAGACTTCCCTTCAGGGCCTTTTCCCCCTTCTTGTGGTTATCTCTACATTTTATCATTGATTACGTGTCTACCGTGGGTTGAGACAATTCAGCGAGATCGATGACCATAGGTCGTTTAAAAATTTATAAAGGAACATATTTTTCTCGTTTTGGAACTCCTCGTGCAATCATTAGTGATGGTGGACTCCACTTTTGCAATCAGTCTTTTGAAAATCTGTTAAAAATAGTCACCCATAAAAATATCAACTTGACTTACCACCCAGAGACTAATAGTCAATTAGCTGGCTAATAGGAGATACATAAACTATTTGGAAAAAAGCGGTTGCCCAGAATGTAAAAAGATTGGTCACTCAGTCTCTTACCGATGCTCTTTGGGCTTACCGTGCGCAGCAAAAAGCGTTGTTCTTGAGCGCTAAATATCCTACATAGGCTAGTTTATGGAAAGGCTGCCATTTGCACGTAGAAGATGGAACACAGACTTCTTGAAATTTGTCGAACTTTTAATTAGTCTCTAGCTTCAGCGAATTAAGCGCAGCTTATTGCGATAAATGAACGAAGAGCTACTTGAAGAGTCGTATGGCTCGAATTTACAAGGAGCGGCTCAAGTTATTCCATGACAAATCTATTGCTAGGAAAACTTTCGAACCCAATCAGAAAGTCTTTATACAGCTAAGGTGCATCTCTTCAGGAAGCTGCATTTCTCTTTGAATTTGGCCCATTCATCGTTAAGGTGGTTTATCCATACGGGGCCGTGGAGATTGAAAATTCGGAAACGGAAACTCCTTCAAAGGTGAATGTGGCGCCTCAAACCATTCCTTGAGCATTTCTCTCCTCACGAGCATACTGTGGACTTGGTAGACCCGTTCTACCAAAACTCTCCTTCCAAGTAACCTCATTCTCCACTTGTTGTATATAGTTTTGATTTTATTTTTGTTCTTGCTTTCCTATTTTTTATTGTTTTACTTCAATTGCTTTTCAATAAAATAAGAAAATAAAAATCGTGGGGCTTCTGTTTCTCTACGCCTCCCAAATGCATTTGTGGGAATTACCACTTAGTTTCTATGCATTGAGGGCTGATACTTGTTTTACCTGTGTGGGGGTAGGTGTCTACTTGGGTTGAGATGTAACTACAGCGCTCGTTATATGTTCGGTCGGTCAAATTTTCAAAATTGCTTCTTTTGAGTATTATTATGTTTTACGCCTTTGTACATACCCGCTTGATCTCTGCCACACTCTCCACATCCATCTTATCCGTATACATCTTAACAAGCACACACAACAAGCTTTGTGTTTCTTGTGGATTGCCCCCTTGCATTCTACCTACCTTCTTGCTCCTGAACCAGATTATGGTCAAAATTTCTCCGATCGTGCTGTGTGCTTCCATTTGTGCATCGATTTAGCTATTCATGTTAACTTCATGCATCATAGTCTTGCTGTGGAACATCTTATAGTGGAAAATGATTAGAGCCATTATCTCTTTGCACTTCCTAACGGTTCGTATTGTCTCATCCCTTGCACCCATTTTGAGCTTAAGTTGCCAAGTCAATTCGAGCCTTGGGGAACCCTAATCGATTCTGGAATAGGCGTAAAGCTACTATGGAAGATTACGGGTACCTCAGAGAAATTCAGGTGACAAGTCTGAATCTGATTAGTTGTGGAGATACAGGCAAGAGAAAAGGGGATATCTGTGAGCCGGGATGAAAGGCATTCAAATGCCAAATGATACATCAACACTCGCTCCCAAGTGAAAAAAAAATCCGAGTTTGGGAACAATTTGGCAAATTTACAAGCTTAAGCATCTGAGTCGCGGCTTATCAGGGTGAGTGGTGAAGTTGCTACTAGAGTGCAAGCTTAAACATCATCTTTGAGTACAATATTCGGGAATTAAGGCGAAGAGCTTTTAAACCTTAAGAATTTAGGCGCCTCTTCATTTCCATATGCTTTTTGACATTACAGTTAAGCCCTAACGTTTTGCTTCCTCTCTGGCATTCCAAGATCCCGGTTGCTCTGCCCGAAATTTAGGTGTCGAGTTCTGGGTGTTTATGCGCAATCAGTGTTCGAAAGTGGTAAGCCTTACAACTTTTTATTAGCATTGTTGATCTTCTCTCGGCTATACATGGATTTGCTTGGTTGGATTTGGTTGATATTCACGTGATTCTTAGCGGTTGGGAATTAATCTGCTGTCGATGCTAAACGGTTTGATATCTGATGTGCACATGGCCCGACCCCAGTGCTAATCGAGGCAGATTTTAGATATATTCGATTTATATACGGGCCATCACAGGCGGAGTTATTGCTATCATTGCCATTTCCATGCCACGTTCTAGAATATCGGGAGAAGGCATCAGTTCCTATATGGAACAAGGTTGTGAAGCGAAAATCGATGCCTCCCGGTGGTCGAAGGGGAAGGCCGAATTGCATCCTCTGAAAAGTGAGAATTATCGGCGGTGATGATGAAGAAATAGAGCTATGTTTGCCGGATTTTCGAGGAGAGCGAAAATGGACCGGTCATTAATAAATAGGGTTTCAGCTGCGAGAGGGTGTTAATTTGGAAGCGTTTTATATTCTCATCCCGACCGAGATTATCGAGGAGCGAGAATATGCGCCGTGCACTGCGGGGATCGCGGATACTTACCTTCAGTAGTTCGAGAGTTCTACACTAACTTGAAGGAAAATCAGCGGGTTGAAACCGTATTGGAGACTTCGATGATGGGAAAGCTGACTTCGTGTCCTCATTTCGATAGCACATACCTTACTATTCGCCACGGCGTTTGGGCCAGGCCATATCCACTTAGAATTTATTCACCGGCCCGATGCCCGGTTGTTCCAGCGAGGCTATGTGCACCCCGCCCTATGCCGCGCGAGTGGTTATGAAAAAGAATTCGTTCTGAAACTCAAGCGAATATGCCTGATGAACTCAGATCATTCTGTCAAATTTAGTAGAAGGGTAATGAAAAGTCCCAAGCCTTTGGCTTAGGATTCGATTGTTATGCACGAGGTTATGGTAGGAAGGCGATTGACTATGCATTAGTCATATGGTGCACGATGAGGAGTTCTTACAGCATATTCGCGTGCAAGCCGTATATTCAGTTTCCTTCAGCCTTGGTAGTATTGTAGAAGAAGCGGGGATAAGGGGAACAGTTAAAGAAAAAAGGGTGGTACTGGTGGGCGGATCCTGGAATGGGCGGGGCCCGAGGCGAGGCGGCGTCAGACCACGACCCTCGGTGCAGCCCGGTGCACCTCGCTCAGGGACCATGCATCCCACATTGACACCATCGGGCACATCGCCTTTGAAGAGGATGGAGTGGCGGATCAGAAGTGGTTGAGTGCATTCTCGGGAAACGAGACGGTTGGATCGAAGTCTCGAGGCTTGGGGCCACATTTTTCAGGGAGAGCCAGATGGCCGGATGCTACTTCTCAGTTAGAGAGATTGAAGAGATTAGATGTTTGTGTGGACGGGACGCATTCTCTTGATGAGGATGAGGGCGGTATTTGCATAGTTGTGTTAAGTTTAGACTAGGGTGGTGTTGGCAATCGGGTGGACCTTGGCCATGTTAATGCGACACTTTCGTTTTGATCTTTTACCTTTTCTTTTGTTTAGCCGCGGTGAACCTGACTTTTAAGACCTCATGCAGTTCTACTTATGTTTCTTTGTTCCTTTTGACAGTATGCATGATGGTTACGTGTTCTATGTTATATGATTGCTTACCTTATATCGATCACTACGGTTCACTGCTTGCATGACTACCTTACATTTCTTAAAATCCATAATCCTTATTTGAATAACCAATTTTGTGTTAGCCTGTTATAATGTTCATTGTGTAAGAATGTGGTTGGTCTAAATGAGTCATGCTGGTGCATACTAAAGTGGGTGAAATGTTCTATTCCATAATTGCTATTTTGAGATTCTTGCAAAGCTTAGCATCTGGCCTTGTTGAGATTCATACCTAGTGAGTAGTTCGATCTAAATCTTGCTGGGACTAGCAAGATGCGGAGTTAAGGGAGTATGATGAATACACATTGGGTGATAATTATAGTAGAATTTAGCCTGTCCCAGAGTCACAATTTACCCACATTTGGCATAAGAATAGGTACTTCTAATTTCTTCTATGTTTTTAGACTTGTGCAGGTCTTTCAGGTTTAAAATGTAAGTGCACAAGGATGTATGCCCAGGAAGCCAATATGAAGCACTGTGGATGTGGGTGAACAATTGTGAAGTCTCGAGACTCAGGTAAAGCAAGGAAAGCACCGAGTGGACATATTGTCTCGTCTGACCCAAACTTGTACCGGTCTGACTTAGCTGAAAAGTGGCGGTGGACATATTATGCAGAATTAGCCCAAACTTGTACCGAACTTAACGAATGCTTGATTAGTGAAATTGTACGAGGCTTAAGCATGTACCGGTACAAGCGCATAGAGTGCAGGTTGTCAGGAACTCGATCCTTACACGAGGGCACTCTTTGTCAGCCAGACGAAATGGGAAAATCACATTGGAGGGGATATAAAAGCAGAGGACACAAGTAAAAGCGACTTTGACTTCTAGGGTTTAGGTTTGAAGGGAGAAGAGTTTTCTCTCCATTTTTGAGTGGGAACTTGTAGATCCAGATTTAAGATTTCATTTCTATTGGAAGTTTTAGATTCAAGCGTTTGTAATCTTTCAGCATAAATAATTATCTTGCTTTAAATCCTAATATCTCTTATTCATCCTTCTCGATTTTACAGTGGTCCCCGATTTCCAAAAAGTCTTGTTTTTACTGATTAATCGCTCTTTAATTACTAATTGTTCTTATAAGTTTATGGAGTTCTAAACCCCTACTGGCTGGGAATCCCACGGAAACTCTACTTTGATTAAGGTATAGTCCACTCAATTCCTCTTTTGATCTTCAATGGATTGTGTAATATTAATCACTTGTGCGGAAGAGTTGTAAATCCTTAGTTGGGCATATTCTTGACAGCGTGTTAGCAGAGATATCCTCGGTACCACGTTGTATGATCATGAATGCAAGTAGGGTTCGTGATAATTAGAGAACAAGTGTTTAGTAATTACTCGATCATCTTTATTTTCCAAAGAGCATTTAAAGATAAATCCTCCATCAAGACCGTTTATCAATGGTTCTAGATGAGTTTATAAAATAAGAGGTGGGACTTACATGATCGGGAGTGAGTGGAACCACAAAAATCCGACAATTGTCTTTACATTTAAAACATTCAAACCCGTCAGCCGTTCGGTGTCAACCTGACCTTACAATTCTCTTTTAAATCATACCCTTCTTGGAGAATAGCTCCTGACCAGTCGATAAAATTAGACCACTCTTTGCGGGAGATGACACATGGATTCCCACTGATGTTACAATACTGAACATTTGTAATTCCTCGCCCAGGGAATAAATTCGCACACGAATAAGGGCTGAAGCATTGTCTCTTCTACACTTCCCTTCTCTCTGACTATATCGCAAATGGTTCTCCCTATGCATGTCTCTCATCACTTGGTAACGTCTCTACACCCGGCCTTGTGAACCAGTATTTGCAGATTCCCCAACTCACTCATAATCTTCTATCTGTTGGGCAACTCACTGAACTTGGTTTTTTTCTAACCTTTTCTTCTACTGGTGTGGTTGTGTAGGATTTTCAGATTGAATAGATCGTTGGGACAACCCATAAGGTTGGAAGGTTGTTTGAGCTCATCTTTCTTCATCTACCATCCTCTCGTCTCTCTACTTCTACTATCTCGGGACAAATCACCTCCTCTCTTGCTTTATAGAATTCTCGCCTCAGTCATGCATCTATCTCTAGGGTTAAACAACTAGTTTCTAGGGGTTTGTTAGGTTCAATTTGAAATAAGAGTTTTGATTTTATGCCTTGTCAATTTGGCAAACAAACTACTTTACCATTTCATAACAATGTTTCTCGTATCTCTCGCCCCAGTCTTATTCATTATGATGTATAGGGTCCTCTCCACATTCTTACTTAGGGGTGGAGTCACGTTATTTTATTTATTTTGTGGATGATTTTTCCAAATATACTGCTTGGATTTATGTCTTCAAAATTGTTAAAGCTTTATCAAATATATCGTGACTTTACCAAAATGATTGAAACACAATTTTCTAAAACTATCAAAGTTTTTAGATCTAATAATGCCCAAGAATATAAATCCCATGAATTTACCTCTATTCCACATCAATTTGATATTGTTCCTCATTCCTCTTATGCTAGCACTTCTCAGCAAAATGGCAAGGCTGAGCAAAAACTTCGTCATATTCTTGATGTTGTTCGTGCAACTACTATAGCCGCTTCTACTCCTACTCAGTTTTGGAGGGAAGCTACTCTTATTGCCGTTTACACCATCAATTGGTGTCCTTCTCCCATTTTTCAGAATCAAACTCCTTATGATCTGTTGTTTGGTTCTTCTCCCTCCTATGACTCACTTAGAGTCTTTGGATGTGTCTGTTTTATTCTTCTTCAAGATCATGAAAGAAACAAACTTTAGTCCCATTCTCGTTTGTGTTGTTTTCTTGGGTATGGAATTGGTAAAAAAGGTTATAGGTGTCATGGTCCCATTAGCCCAGCGATCTTCCTGTTTCTCGGCATGTGGTCTTTTAGGAACACAAAATGTTTTACCAACTACCTCCATGATTTCTGTTTCCCTCTATTGATCCTCTCCCTGACCTTTTTCCTGAGGAGTCTCCCACTTCTATGTCTGAGCAGCCCCACCGGCCACCCCCCTTGGTCTGCGAGTCTCCGCTTCACATTTACGTGTTTTCTCGTGCATTTGATGAGCTTCCAACACCATCATTGATCTTGATACTACCAATTTATGCGCCCCCAGAAATACCCTAGAAATTTTTTTTTAATTTTTATTATATATTCAGTATAAATTAATTGACTTGGGTATTTTTTAAGAATTTATTAAATGAATGTTGATTCAGAATTATTATATGGCTAAAAGCGATTGCAAATATTAAATGCTAAAATGAGAAATTAATTGAACCTGGAAATAAACTCAAGTGAAAAAGGGCAAAAATTGGAAATTGTGAAATAAGGACCTAAGAGTCATAAGTTAGAAAGAAGAAAAGTCTGAGTGTGATTAATGAGAATTTAAATGCAAATAGAGACAAATAGTGGGCAAGCTAGCAATTAGGAGAACTTAAACCCATAAATGGATTTTTGAAGAAGGCCAAACAAGGCCTTATGTGACATGGAATATTTAAGACCAAAAGTGTTCTTGGAAGCTCATTTTGAGCAAAACGGTTTGAGAGAGAAGGAAGGAGAGCTAGGGCTTGCAAAGTGAGGAGGTTGTGATTCACTCCCATTAAAGCAAGAGTTTAAGAGATCGAGTTGAAGAATAAAACTTGGCATTGAAGATTGAAAGGGATTTAAGGTAGAAAAATCGGCCCCTAACCCCTTATCTACTTGTGTGTTTAGTTTAATAAAACCCCAAATGTGGTATAAAAAGTGTTCTTGGATGGTTTTTAGTTCAGTTTGAGATTGTTTTGCATTGTTTAGATTGGCTTGGATTGGTTTGGAGGGTGTTTGTAAAAAGGAAAATGTTAGGTTTCAAGGAAATCTTTGTCAAAATTTTGTCAAGACCCCTGTTCTTGTTTTGGCTTTATATTAAGTTATAATCATCCAAATGAAGTGATTCCAATTGGTAAAGAACCATAAGAGATAGGTATACAAATGTAAAGAAGTTACTAGGAGAAAATTGTAGCTCTAAGGCTCCCAAATACGAGCTTCAAGGTGAGCTCGGGTAGCTCACGGGTTATGCTCTGTTTTGGGTATTGTTATAGTGTTTTGGCCATAAGTTGAGTTTTACTCATGAAAATTGAGTGATTCAAAATTATGGATAAATATGCTTCTAGGGGAATAATTTACTTGAAGGAAGTGTATGCAAATTATAACCCCAAAGTGCCCAAAAAAATTTCAAAGTGGAGCTATGTGTACGAACTATCTGATTCTACTTTGCAAATTGGAGTAGTCTGGATGTAAAATGCAATTCGGTGATCCAAATTGGATGATTCTAGTTGGAGAAGAAACCTTAGAACCATATATTCAAATGAGGAACCATTACCAATTTATGGATTTAAGACCACTGAAATTGGGAATAACAGTAGGCAATCGAGTGAGATGGGCATACTGACCAGTTTGGCATTAAAATTCCGTAACTTGAGTTTGGGTGATCCAAATGAGATGATTCTAATTCCTACTAAAAATAGACTCATAGAGCTAAAAATTTCTTGAAGGAAGCATGAGCAAATTATGGCTCATGTGTCCTCATAAAATTTTTCAAGTGAAGGGGTATCAGGTAGACATAAACCCTGACCAAAAACTCCTAGAATAACGTAGTAATATGTGATTGTCATTGTATTTGAATAGGGTCTTACGAGGAGGAAAGCCCGCATTGAAGTCGAGATTCCGAAGATCGGAATCAAAGTGACGATTTTGGTTTGTTCTATCTTCTCTTATTCTACGTTTCAGATTTAACTAATAATGTGTGCCCATTTCTTGCTTGCATAAGAAAATCGTATTGAATTGTTTTAAATTGATTTGAAGAAATTGATTAATGAAATGTTTACCAATGAAAATTACCATGAGTATTGAAAATGAACCATTTATACAAATTGCATGGTATGTTGCTATAAAAGATTTGACGCCCTTAATTGAATGTTAACCGTTTGATTCGTATGAAGGATAGATTGGTATCTGAAAATAGGGATCAAAATAAGCGATCTTTGCGAACAATTGTATTGATGTATCCTCCGTCGGCGGCCAGGAGCCGTATTGGTAGTGTTCACTAGTGATTTTTTTAATAACCAGCCAGCAGCAGGGACCGTGTTAATGTTATAAAACCGTTTTATACCGGCACAGCCCTAGCAAGGCTGTCTTAGAGTGATTCCGATATTCTGTATATCGAAAACATAGGTTAAATTATTAAGAGCGAGAACCCAGGTGAATTGATTTGAGATTATGATAAATTGGAATTGAAAAGCATGATTGCGGGTGTTGAAGTGAAAGAGTATTGTGAAATCATGATTTGATTATCAATGACTTATTGCATATGGGAAGTATATATTTGGATTTGATCGATGAACCATAAATGATTGTATATGAAATAAGTATGTAATATTGACACAGTCATCGAAGATCACGAAGGATTTGTTTAGTAAAAGCGCATGATTTGATTTAAAGCGAGAATGAAATTATAGAACCACTAAGCATGAAAATGCTTGGCGTGTATGGATTTATCTATACGTAGGTAGCAAGTGAGCGAGGGCAGTGACAAGATCGAGGCTTGACAGTCGTAAAGAAGGCTACTTGAAGTCTAGTATATACTCTGTCATATGCATTCATCCTACTTTTGAACAATTGATGTTTTGTGATCAAAAGAGTTAAACTTTGAAACGATTTTTTTGAACATTGATATTTTGTGAAAACAATCTCAACTCTGAATATATATTTTGTAAATCATTTGAAAAGGCTTGATATGCCTTTATAGTAATTATACTTTTGCATGAATGAAATGAAATGAAACACCTTTAAAGCGCTTCCTCATATTTGAAAAGGATTTTATGCCAACTAAAGTGTAACGCTACGGCATGTTTTTGATAAATGATTTTGATAAGGTGATTGAATGACATTAGAGCAACCCGGACTTGGTTCGGACCCGCCAAACGGGTCGGGCTGGGAAAGGGGTGCTACATTTTATTTTAGTATCAGATCCTAGGTTTAGGTGTTTCTGGAAAAAGGCCCTAAACGATTTTGTAAAACGATTTTGAAAATGGTATTTGACATACATTGCATTTGCATATAAAGGGATGACATGACTCGGCCTTGAATCTTATTGGGTCTTAATAGGACAAACATGAGTGGTATAAGTCCTTAGGGTCGAGGGTGGCCAGGGAGAGTGTATAGAGATTGTCCATCAAAATGCGAGTATGAGTTTTGGAAGTTGTTCGAATTATCCTTTAAGGAGTTCGATGTGATTTGGGGATGGATTAGCGTCCCGACACCAAGTGATGGTGGATTGTAGAATGAAAAGAGTGACCAAGGTAGAGATGAGGATGAAGTAACTTTCATCGGCGAGATGTCAAACCACCTCTCTAATGTGATATCCACAGCCACTACTAGAAAAATGGTGCGAAAAGGATGTGAAGCCTTGATGAGTAAAAAACTCATTGGATTTTTAGTCCATTTTTCTGATTTTTATTACAATGTAATTGCTTGTTTTTATGATGAAATATGTACTATTTACCAAATTTATATTTTGCAGAAATTTATAGCAGAAATGAAAATTCGATGGGATCGGAAGTGAAAGCGGTTCTGTAAGGTGAGTCGCTGACGAAGGAATTGAAGTCGCGAACACTCAGATCATACTATCTTGAATGAAAAGTTATTACTTAATGAGAGAAGTTCTTTGAGACGAGAAAAGGGCTTGAAGGATTTCATGTCGCGACACCATTCTGAGGTCACGACACCGAAGGAAGACAACTCTGGTTGCAACAGATAATTGAGGTAGCGACTATGAATGGCTGATGACTAAGCTTGCAAGGTGTACCGGGAAATTTAAGGTTGTGACAAAATATAAGTTGGAGACTCCCAATCGAGTGGCGACCGGGTATTTATGTGTATTACATTTCTGCTGTTGGGATAAGAGCATAGGTAGAAGAGCCACCATCGTAGCCAGCGACACCGTTTGAGTCCGCGACAGAAAAGATTTATTGTTAGTAGCCTTGAAAATTGATGTTGCGACAAAATGTAAGCGAAGGACACTTGTCGAGTCGCGACCGAGGAATTCATGTCGCGACATAAAAATAATTTGAGCAGTTCAAATGCGACTAAGTTTTGGCCTTTGCGACAAAAACAAAGTAAGAAGGGCCACTGCCAAGTACGACACACTTTGTCGCGACCCGAGAAAAAGAAGATGAATTGATGAAGCTGTAAGTCGAAAATGAGGTTCGCAGCCAAGATTGGAAAACGATTCGTGACATGGCACTGAGAATCGCGGCAGAAATGGCATGGAGCAAAGGCTTCCTTGTCGCGACCTAATTTCCCATGTCAGCGATAAGAAAACAAGCGAGTCGATGATCGTCACAACTTGCATGAGGGAAAAAAACTAGATATGATGTCGCGACATGAAAGGGAAGATGAGACCAGGGATCAAAATGGCTAACAACAGAAATGATGTCGCGACATAAAAATGAAGTCGCGACATAGAATGCAGTAGAAAGCAAGACAGCCAGGTCGTGACATGTAACTGAGACCGCGACACAGAATTTATTAAGGGGTCAGAAAAATATGGTCGCAACAAAGATCAACATAGCTGGCAACAAAAATGATGTCGCGACATGAGATTGAGGTTGCAACATATATTTCAGCAAAGGGAAGAACAGTCAGGTCACGACCAGAAATAGAAGATTGAATGGAAACTGTTGAGACTGCGAAATGAGGTTGTGACTAGATAGGAAGAAAGAATGGTCACGACATACTTTTGGTCATACTTGAAGTGCGTGGTCGAAACTACTTGGTCGCAACCTAATGTTCACGTCGCGAGAAGAAAACAAGCAGACCAACATATTTGAGTCGCGACCTGCTTGAAGGTTCAAAATAACTGGATGATGTCTGACACGAAGAGAGAATTTGTAGTACAAATTAAGGGTTGACAACATAAATGATGTCGACATCGAATCGGAGTCGCTGAAGGCGGAAATCACGATAAAGCGAAAGAGCCAAATCGTAACATCGAATTGAGGTCGCGACACCAATTCCTGGAAACAAGAGCGGTCATGGCTTGAGTTCTCAATGTGAACTAACTAACATAGTCCGCGACAAAGAATTCATATCGCGACCACTAATCAAATGCAAGCGAAGAAACAAGTCACAACAAAAAATCGGTCGCATGACTCCAACAATTGCAGAACAAAGTGCAAGAGCGTTGCGACGGAGTTTCTTGAATCACGACAGACTTGTGGAGACCAGACCCGAGGATTTCGTATGCATGACCTAAGCAGAATTTGGTATTTATTTTAGGAAATCCACACGGAGCCTTGAATAGGCTAATTTCTAAAGTTATATAAATAGGCGTACCACGATTTTAGTAAAAGTAACTACGTTTTACGAAACCCATTGTTTAGGAGGACGAGGAAGACTCACTATATATTTTAGAATAGACTTTTCTTTTCTTTTTTGGATCTAAACCAATAATCTGTTAGAATGTAGAAGCTGGATTTAATTTTTCATTCTCTTTTCAATTAGTGCGGAATAAATGGGATTAGGACAGAGCAGATTTTGGAGTCGTTTCTTCAATGAATTATAGTTATAGTGGATGTTCCTTGATCAATACTCCATTGTAGATTGTGATTACATGAATTGAAACCTGACTTCCATTGGAATGGACATGTTGTTAGTTATAGTCATTTAGCCTTGGTGGAAGGAATTTCCACGAAGTGGGATTTTGATTTATTTAATTGATGTTGTTTGTGAATTGAGTTGTTCCCAATAGTAGTATCGAATACCATCTCAAGGATTGTTTCCTGCTCTGATTTCCAGGAAGCCCTCTGAGTGACATAGAGATGGAGATTCCTGAGAGCTCGGAACATTTAACTTGTGGTTATGTTAGACTATTATTGAAGAACTAAGGAGCTCTGAGAGTTCATTTCAATAGATTTCCAATTCACTCATAGTTGAGGTTGAAGGGAATTATTTATCAATTTAACTTATCAGAGATTTCACCTTAATCTGTTGGATAAGATCTTATTACTGTGTTAAGTTTGAGATCTAATCGAGGAGAAGAAAATCCATCATATCTAAGGATGAGTCATCGACCATTTGTAGAAGTTTTGCGATGACCCAGGACTTAGGATGCAAGAAATCTCTTGATCTTAAGAAATGGGTGTAGTATTGAAAAAGAAAAATACCGGATCTTATAAAGAGTGTTTTGAATCTAAGTAACTAATTCAGATCATTTGCTTTGAAAGAAGAAGGGACCTATAATTAGTGAATAATGGAGAAATCCAAGCTGCATTATTAGGCATCTTTGACAAATCTAGATCCAAAAATCAGGATAGAAAGAATCAATGAATTAAAATGCAAAAATTGACTGTTCCATAACAATTTCATCTTATTGTTCATTTCTAACAGAGATCTGATTCAGTCCAGTTTATTTGTTAGTTCAATTCAAATTTTATTTTAATTAGAAGAATGTAATATAAGATTATCTTGTCTTTTAAATTCAGTTTGCAACCTATTGAGAGGTTCAAATAGTGTGGATCTTGAGTAGTTAAGGTAGTTGATTCAACATTCTTGTCAATCTCGTGGGAATGATATCACGGACTTACATAATTTTTACTACTTGTATGACTATGCATGTTCTTGATGTCATAGACTAAACCCATTATTAATTCCAGAACATAAAATCCGTTTTATTCATTTTCAAACAACTCTATTCAACTTTGACATAGATGCAAGAAAATTGTAAGGCTCCTACATAAGTGTTAAATTGAGTGGTTTAGTCTATATTTTCACAGACAAACAAGCCTACTTGGCTTATGTGATTGATAAGGTAAAGGCAAGGCCTAGTGTATCCGATATCCCTACCGTTAGTGACTTTCCGGACGTGTTTCAGGAAGAGTTGCCAGGATTGCCTCCACGGAGGAGATTGGGTTTGCTATCGAGTTGTACAGTGCCACACACCGCATCCGTACACCATCTTAGAATGGCTCAGCCAAAGTTAAAGAATTGAAGCTTGATTCTGAAGCTATTAGAAAAGAGGTTTGTTCGACCAAGTGTATCACCGTGGGAGCTCAGTGCTTTTGTTAAAAATAAAAGATGGTTTTTACTTCGATATATATTGATTATAGAAAATTGAACAATTTGACAGTAAAGAATAAGTATTCGTTACCCAGGATTGATGATTTGTTCGACCAACTGAAAGGTGCAAGTATCTTTTCGAAGATAGATTTGAGATTTGGGTATCATCAGTTGAAACTTAAAGATGTGGATGTGCATAAGACGGCGTTTAGAACACGATATGGACATTATGAGTTCCTTGTAATGTCGTTTGGTTTTAAAAATGCTCCAGTGGCTTTCATGGACCTAATTAATCGTGTTTCAGGAGTAGTATGTGGATCGGTTGGCTAAGTAGTGTTGTGACGACATGCTTGTGTGTTCAAAGGATCGAGAAAATCATGACACACACCTTCGGGTAGTGTTAGAGACTTTGAGAAAAGAGCAATTATATGCAAAATTTAGCAAGTGTGAGTTTTGGTTGAATGAAGTGTCATTTCTTGGGCACATTGTATCGAATGAAGGAATCCGAGTGGATCCAAAGAAAATAGAAGTGGTTATTGAATGCGGCCACGAAATGTTATAGAAGATCTTGTGTTTCCTAGGACTTGTTGGTTACTACCAGAGAAGATTCGTTGAGAGGTTTTTCTTTGGCGTAGCTAATGGCGGGATTGCTCCATAAAAATGTAAGAAATGTAGATGGAGTGAAAAGGTACTTAAAGAAGTTTTGATAAAGTTGAAAGCATTCTTAAGGGCTCAGGTTTTTACTCGATCAACCTACAGTAAGAATGTGATCTTTGGTGATCGTCACTAAATGGACTTGGGTGTGTCTAATGCAGAGGGGTAAAGTGGTAGCCTATGCTTTAAGACAGTTGAAGCTGCATGAAAAGAACTACCCCTCGCATGATGCAGATTACATATGTGTATTTGCACTAAAAATTTGGAACATTACTTATGGAGAAAAATGTTTCATTGCAGATCATAAAGTCTTAAATGTTGCCCTCACAGTAGAGCTTAATTTGAGACAATGTAGATGGATGGAGTTGATAAAATATTATGGCCAGTATGATTGACTATCTATCCGGGGAAAAGCCAAGCGTGTTGTGGATCTTTGAAGCGAGAGAATTCGATGCAAGCGCTTGAGGCGTTGAATGCCCATTTGTCATTTGTCAATTAGTGCGGTAGTGGCGGGGTGATAGCGAGACTAGAGATGTTAAATCAAGTGCTAGAGGCACAAAATAATGATGAGAAAATTTCTACCATAGTGAAACAGATTTGAGATGATAAAGAGACCGAGTTTACAGTGAATGAAAATGGAGTTTTGTATTATAAGGATCGGGTTTGTGTACACGATGATAATGATTTGAGGAAAGCCATACTTGAAGAGGCACATAGTGGATGCTGTTCTTCATCATTAGAACAAAGATGTAGGAACTGAAAATGTCATTCTAGTGAATTAGAGATAGAAAAGAAATTGTTAAATTTGTAACCAATTGCTTGGTTTTGTCAAAGAGTGAAGCGAGCATCAAGTTCCTTCGAGATTATTGCAGCTATCGAGAATCAGGAAATTGGAAATGGGACCGAATCACCATGGATTTTGGTTGGAGTTCACTGGATTAACGGGGAGGAAGCATGACTCGAGTTTAGGTCGTAGTAGGCCCAGATTGACCAAGTCGGCTCACTTCCTACCAGTGAGAACCGACTATTAATTGATAAGCTAGCATAGATTTGTATATCAAGAAATAGTTCGGATGCTGATTCAGTATCCATTATTTGAATAGGAATCAAGGGGTTTATATTGAATTTTAGGAAAATTCTGAGAAGCTAGGCACTTTGTTGAACTTTAGCACGGCGTTCCATCCCACGGATGGATGGACAATCGAAGAGTAATTGATTAAAAGATATGTTAAGGAGTTGTGTGATCGTGATGAGGGTAGTTGGGATAGACACATTCCTTTAGTTGAATTGTGTCTGACAACGGTTTCCAATCAAGTATTGGAATGGCACCTTCTGAGGCTTTATATTGAAGAAAATATAGAACACTTAGTTGTGTTGGACAAAATTGGCCCGAGGAACAAAGTAGTTGGCCCGGAAGCTTGATACAAGAGACTAAAGAAAAGTAGAAAATGATTGAAGAAAGATTGAAGGTGGCCCTTGGAGTAGACGAGGAAATATATCTTGCAGGTATGAAAAGAAAAGATATTCGATATGAGATCGGCGAAAAAATGTTTTTGAAAGTATCGCCTTGGAAAAAGGTGATGAGATTTGGGAAAAAGGGCAAGTTAAGCCCTAGATTTATTGGGCCCTATGAAGTGATTGAAAAAGTGGGTCCAATGGCATACAGATTAACATTACCTCCGGACTTGGAAAAGATCCACAATTTTTTCCATGTCTCAAGGCTGAGGAGGTATAGATCAGACCCGTCACATGTAGTCTCTTCGAAGACAATTAAGCTGAGACCAAATTTGACCTATTAGGAAGAGCCAATGGAGATCTTGGCTCGAGAAGTGAAAGAATTGCTGAACAAGGAGATTCCGTTAGTCAAAGTGCCGTGGAGAAACCCTGGCAGAAGAAGCCGCTTGGGAAAGTGGAAGAAATGATGCTGACAATGATATCATATTGTTTGACTAAGGTAAATTCGGGAATGAAATTTTCTTAAGTGGGGAGAGTTGTAACGCCCAAAAAAATACCTTTGAATTTTTATAACTTTATTATATATTCGGGTATAAATTGAACCAACTTGGTATTTTCGGGGTATTAAATAGATATTGATTAAATTATTATATATTTCAAAAGCCAAATGCAAATATTAAATGCTAAAATAGAGAAATTAATTAATTTCGAAAATAGCCAGTGAAGAGAATCAAAATTGGAAATTGTGAAATAAGGGCTGCAGGGTCGTAAGTTAGAAAAGAAGAAATGTCTAAGTGTGATTAATGAGAGATTTAAATGCAAATAGAAAGAGACAAATAGTGGGCAAGATAGCAATTAGAAGGAGAACTTGGCAAAAATGGATTTTTTTAAAAGAAGGCCAATGAGGCCTTATGTGACATAGGATATTTAAGATAAAAGTGGGCTTGGAAGCTCATTTGAGCAAAAACGGTTTGAGAGAGAGGAAGGAGAGCTAGGGCTTGCAAAGTAGGAGAGTTGTGATTCTTACTCCATTAAAGCGAGTTTAAAGAAGTCAAGTTGAAGAAGAAAACTGACATTGAAGATTAGAAGGGATTTGAGTAAGAAAAAACCAAGCCCTAACACCATTTTCTACTTGTGTTTGGGTTTAATAAAACCAAAATGTGAACATAAAAGTGTTCTTGGATGGTTTTAGTTCAGTTTGGGTGTTTGCATTATTTGGAATTGGTTTGGATTGGTTTGGAGGAGTGTTTGTAAAAGGAAAATGTTAGGTTTTCAAAGGAAATGCTGTCAAAATTTTGTCAAGACCCCTATTCTTGTTTTGGCTATAGATTAAGTTATAATCATCCAAATGAAGTGATTCCAATTGGTAAAGAACCATAAGAGATAGTTATACAAATGTATAGAAGGGACAAGGGGAAAATTGTAGCTCAAAGGCTCCCAAATATGGGCTTCAATGTGAGCTCGTGTAGCTCACGGGTTATGCTCTGTTTTGGGTATTGTTATAGTGTTTTGGCCATAAGTTGAGTTTCACTCATCCAAATTGAGTGATTCAAGGTGGGTAAATATAATTTAGGGGAATAATTTACTTGAAGGGAAGTGTATGCAAATTGTAACCTAAAGTGCCCAGAAATTTGTCAAAGTGGAGTATAATGTAGAACAATTTGATTCTGCTGGAAATTGATAGTACGGATGTAAATGCAATAGCAGGTTTTGGTGATCCATATTGGATGATTCTAGTTGGAGAAGAAACCTTAGAACCATAGCATCAAATGTGTAGAAGGAATGATTACTAATTTATGGAGTTAAGACCCCTGAAATTGGGAATAATAGTAGGTAACTGAGTGAGTTGGGCATACTGACAAGTTTGGCATTAAAATGCCATAACTTGAGTTTGGGTGATCCAAATGAGATGATTCCAATTCCTAATAAACATAGACTCATAGAGATAAAAATTTCTTGAAGGAAGCATGAGCAAATTATGGCTCATGTGTCATCAGAAAATTTTTCAAGTGAAGGGGTATCAGGTAGACATAAACCCTGACCAAAAACTCCTAGAATAACATAGTAATATGTGATTGTCATTGTATTTGAATAGGGGCTTACGAGGAGGAAATCCCGCATTGAAGTCGAGATTCCGAAGATCGGAATCAAAGTGACGATTTTGGTTTGTTCTATCTTCTCTTATTCTCGTTTCAAGATTTGAACTATTTGTTCTAAATGCATAAGAAAAGCATATTGAATTGTTTTAATTGATTTGAAGAAATTGATTGTGAAATGTTTGCAAATGAAAATTGCATGAGTATTGAAAATGAACCATTTATACAAATTGCATGAGTATGTTGCTATAAAAGATTTGAACGCCCTTAATTGAATGTTAACCGTTTAGTTCGTATGAAGGATAGATTGGTATACAAATAGGGATCAAAATAGCGATCTGCGAACAATTATGTGATGTCCTCCGTCGACGGAGCCGTGTGGTAGTGTTCACTGTTGATTTTTAATAACCGGCCCGACCCAGCAAGGACCGTATGAGTATAAAACCGTTTTTATACCCCGGCTGTAGCCTAAGCGAGCGTACGGTGATTCCGATCACTGTATATCAAAAACATAAGTTAAATTTATTCGAGAACAACGAATTGAATTGATTTGAGATTGTGACAAATTGGAATTGAAAAGCATGATTACGAATTGAAATGAAAAGAGTATTGTGAACTGCATGATTTGATTATCAATGACTTAATGTATATGGAAGTGTATATTTGGATTTGATCAATGAACATGATTGTATATGAAATAAGTACATGTATTGTATTGACATTGATCATCCAAAAGATCACGTTTGTTTAGTATTTGCATGATTTGCTTTAAATTGAAACCGAGAATGGAATTGTATAGAACCACTAAGCATGAAAATGCTTAGCGTGTAGTTTTATCTATGCGCAGGTACCGAGTGAATAGGAATGAAGGACAAGATAGAGGAGTGTTGAGTCATAAAGAAAGCTGCGGAGTAAAAGTATATACTCCGTCATATGCATCCATCCCACTTTTGAACAATTGATGTTTTGTGATCAAAAGAGTTAAACTTTGAAACGATTTTTTTGAACATTGATATTTTGTAAAAACAATTTCAAATTTGAATATCTATTTTGTAAATCATTTGAATAGGCTTGATATGCCTTTATAGTAATTGTACTTTTGCATGAATGAAATGAAATGGACTTACACCTTTAAGCGCTTACGCACTATTTGAAAAGGATTTTATGCCAACTAAGTGCTTATTTATGGCGTGTTTTGATAAATGATTTTTGATAAAGATTGAGCATTAGAGCAACCGGACTTGGTTCGGACCCGCCAAGCGAATTCGGGCGGGAAGGAGTGCTACAGCAAGCTGTGGATCTTGGTCCATCGGCTCCCATGCGCCGTCGTTTCCCATCGGAGTAGCTTCTCTTCCTTCTACATGTCGTGACTTCCATTGCTTTGCATGCTTGCCTCTCTCTCTAGGAACCTCATACTTTAGTAGAGCTTCCTCTAACCCTTTATGGCAGCAAGCTATGAAAGAAGAGTTGGATGCACTGCATAAGACTAGAACATGGGATCTGGTTGATCTCCCCTCTGGAAAAACTGCTATCGGTTGTAAATGGGTTTATAAGATCAAGACTCGATTGAATGACACTGTTGATCGTTACAAGGCTCGCCTTGTTGCCAAGGGTTTTACTCATGAGTATGATATTGATTATGAGGAGACTTTTGCTCCTATGGCTCGACTTTCTTCTATCAGGACTCTTATTGTCGTTTCTGCGGTTCGCAAATGGCCACTATTTCAGATGGATGTCAAAAATGATTTTCTTAATGGTGAACTCTTAGAGGAATTCTATATGAAGCTTCCTCCTGGTTACTATCACCCTCCGAGGTTCCCCCACAGAGTATGTCGACTACGGCGGGCACTTTATGGTCTTAAACAAGCTTCTCAAGCGTGGTTTGCAAAGTTAAGTTCTACTATCTCTCAGCATGGTTTTTCAGGCAATCCTTTTGATACAACTCTTTTAAATTGGTGCGATCCTTGGTATTACTATTCTCCTCTTGTATGTCGATGATATGATTATTACATGTGATGATATGATTATTACAGAGTGAAGATCTCAATCCTCTTAATTACTTTCTTAGTCTAGAAGTTTCTTCTTCTACAGATGGTTATTATCTTACTCAAGCCAAATATACTTCCGATATGATTTCTCAAGCCAGTATCACTGATAGCAAGATAGTTGACACACCTATTGAGTATAACTGTCGCCTCAATTCTCATGATAGCGAACCACTATCTGATGCTATTCTCTACAGACAGCTTGTTGGGAGTCTAATCTATCTCACTGTCACTCGCCTTGATATTTCCTATGCAGTTCATATAGTAAGTCATTTTATGGCTACCCTTAGATCTCCTCATTATGCTGTTGTTCTTAGGATTCTTCGATATATGAAAGGCACCATATTTGATGGTCTTCATTTTTCTTCCCATTTTGCATTAACTCTTTAGGCATATTAGTCGAGTTGGGCGGTGATCACGTGATCGTCGATCTCTTATGAGGAATTGTTTTCTTACAGGTGATTATCTTTATCTCTTGAAACCCAAAAGCAAGCAGTCATTGCTCGTTCCAGCAGACGCGGAGAATACTCGAGCACTACATGACTACTACAAAGTTTGAACTTATTTGGTTACGTTGGTTACTATAGGATCTTGGTGTTGACTATTCCACTACAACTAAACTTCACTGTGATAATTGAAGTGCTATTCAAATTGCTCATAATATGTCTTCCATGAACGTACTAAACATGTTGAGATTGATTGTCATTTCATTTGTCATCATGCAGCCAGAATTTTCACTTCAATACATTTCCTCGGGATCAGTTAGGCGATATCACTGCAAACCCATTCCTCGAGAACTTTTGAGCTTTAACTTCCAAACTCATAATGGTTTCCTTAAACCACCCATGAGTTTTGAGAGGATAGATTACTATATATGGCAAGTTAATTATATGGCAAGTTCTATTGTATATGGCAATTGTATATTTTCCTTTCTTAGGTTTGTATAGCCTAAACATATAAGGCCTCATCTTGTACATAATACCACAGTTTATAATATCTGAAGACTCAGTCTTTTCTTCAATGTTACATTAGAAGTATAATGAAAATGGATTCTTGATTCCATTTCCCAATTCCAATATACCAAACATACAAAATCTAACTCTCAAAGTCATAATGTCTTTGAAGGAAATTGGTTTTCTTTAGTTGTGATTTTCTTCGCATGTTGCATATCTGATATGCATTTGTCACAGCTCTGCCCGACATGACTCGGACCTTTTGTTGGTCAAATCTTATTCTACTTGTAGAGTTACGCTGAAATTTTTTAGCTATATAAAATTTTTTTTCGATGCTTTTACCTATCCAAAAAAAAAAATCTTCTACTAAAATTTGAGCTTTTGCTATCAATTAAGGATTCACTATCCCACTAATTAAGATCACCCTATTTAGACATCCTTGTCCCCTTTAGCTTATGTTCTATAGTTGAATTAATAGAGCGCCTAGACTAAATTCTGTTTGGATTAGAAATTTATGGCAAATGATTTCAACTTAATTTTCTCCCTTAATTTTGTTTCATGTATACAAATCCATTCACATACATTGGAACATAGCAAAGCATTATGGAAAATTTTTTGTAATCAAATACATGAGTACGATACAAAAAATACTACAAAACAACGACATTTGTTCTGGTCAGTGGCAGATCCAAAAAATAAGTTGAGAGGGGGCAAAAATACTAAGGCTCTATTAAAGCCCGGAAAGTACTAGGAGAAGAAAAAAAAACTAAGGAAAATAATTTCCTCATGGAAAATATATATAAAAAAATGAAATATAATTCAAATTCCTCAAAAATTTAGATATTTTTAAGTTTCTTAGTCCTTAAAGAGAAACAAATCAAATGAGTTTAAACATATTTTTTATTTTCCTCCAAATTTTCTTTTCTTACACTTTTCCTTCCTATTTTCCTCTCTGTTTTCTTTCTTCGATACTTTTCAGGTTCTAAACGAAGTCTATGGTTTCATTTGAAATCCAAAAAGTAGTAAAGAAAGAAAATAGAGAGGAAAAGTTGAAGGAAATAAAATTTTGAGTGAAATAATGTGACGCCCCAAATCCCGGGGGTTCGTTGACAACCCGTCAACCAGTGGAAAACCTGTGTCTCATGTCATGAGACCCATACATAAGTAAAAATGGTCACTTGGGCCCATACATCAATACTCACCAAAATCTACATCAACTATATTACCATAGTTCAAGAGTTGATACATCACTCTAAATACAAACATATATTAAGATTTAGAGTTTTAATACATGTTATACAAAAAGTATCTACCAAAGCCACATGTCGGCTTTCTTCTCAAAAGCGGCCTCTAGTGAGCGTTGTCCTCCCGAACACCCCCTGTACCTGAAATAATGATCCCTCGACATGGTGAGCAATGCCCAGTAAAGATAATTTCCTACATGGGTTACTCCGTACCTAAGTGCACATGTAATGGCAATCAAACACACTCAAGCAAATACATGATCCTACTTGAATGTCTACATGATAAGGATGAGAATGCGACTCAGCCATTCCCACTTCTCGAGCCCTCATGGCTCTAAATAATGCCTAAGCGAATGTGAGAAAATCATTTTCAAAACAAAATGTTTTGTTCTTTAAAACATATTACCAATTCAGTAAAATCTGTCCCTCCCGAGGCAAATTTGTTAGATAACTCGAGAGAAAGCAGAGTCATAGGCTCCTCGACGTGAATTGTTGGACAATCTCCCAACCCCAATTCTCGGAAAATCTTCATTGAAATTCCTTTCCAAACAATTTTCCTTTTCATTTTCTTTCATGTTATGCGCTCACACCTATTAATCTAGGTTTTTGTGCATATAAATGCATTATGCCATTTCCATACAACACATGCTCTACTATATCTCAATCATTCATATATTAACAAATTCATACAATCATGTTTTATTCACATCAACATTAAAATTAAGCTCACATGGGATAATCGACAATCAATTTAGTGCAATGGTTCTCCACGAATTATATTTTATATAATTCAAACCTCATGTTAACACTAAATTTTCATGCATTAACAATTTATTTCCACCCATATCTAGAAACCAAATTTCATTTTTTAAGCAATAGTTTGCAAAAACACATGAACATTTTCGGTCGATCAACCCAATGGGACTATTTTGGCCACAAGCGAAGGTAAGGTTGTCCATGGTAGCCCTCTCTGGCTTATCGATTCCACTTTGTGGAACAAAATCCATGGTCATTTCCAGGCCCGACTAACCGCATAAACCATAATTTATTTATAAATTATAACCTGAAGCCACACAAGCAGTCCGTGGGTATCAACGTGTCTAAATTTTCGGCATTTCAATCCCGAATTTTCGGGACTGATCAAACGGCCACTCACGGTCTCAAATCAACCCGAACATTCTGAGCTCTTAAAGCCAGAAATAGCAAGGTAGGAAGACCCTTACCTCCGAGGTTGTCAGAAACTCGGCAAAGCCGGTGCCAGCGTAGCCTTGCGGCGTAAAACAACTTTTCTTCTTGGCAGATGAGAATCGTGATTCGAACAGGAATCTAGAACCGCCCCACCCATTTGGCTGCCAGTTAAATATCCAAAATGAGAGAATAGATGTTCTTTTCTCTTTTCATAATTTCCTTTTTGTCCTCATTGCCACATGCCAAGCCATCATTGGCTTATTTGGATTTATTAACATCCGGTACCTCAATTTTCCTCCAATTTTGGAGATCTGCACATGTCCCACATGGACCCCACACTTGGTGAAGTTGACTCATTACGCACGACCACGTGGCTGCTGTGAGCCACTCAAAATGTGCCAAGTGTCCAGGATTACGCTCGTTGCCTCGAAAAATGTGCAAATTCCGACTGTCTTAGAATTCGACGAAATTCGACGTGGTAGTTAAATTTCATGAGGCAGATTTAGCAGTGAAATGCATTTGTCATCGAGATCTAAAAATTCAGTTTTGACCCGAAATTATTTACCTTTTCATAAAATTAGGATTTTCGGGGTTTCACATTCTCCCCCCTTAAAAGAATTTCGTCCGAAATTCCCACCCTTTGCTCTGGCGTCACTCCGTGCATATGCGGCCTTGCATAACTCGAGGCAGTGTCGAGATATGATAATCCGCCACAAGGTCACAATTCACTGATAACTTAGATGGTATCGACTCATCCCATGCCGGGAATGACATCAAAAACCCGATGTCTACCGCGAAGGATCCGTGAGCATAATCAGCGAGATCTGCGACTCCTGATCTCGGCCACATCGACCGACTCGCGCCTTAATAGGGAAGAATTTTCCCATCTGATAGCTTTTCGGAGGCCTCGGCGCCAGGCTGAGCCTATCACCTGAAGATGCATTGTGGACATGATGCATCGGCTCGTGCGGGTATAAAATGTACCCTGCATGTCCAGCTGATTTGCATGCTCGGCCTACAGTACCATGAGACCTCTGCCTCATAGGACATTCTCGTCTCATATGCGGGATGGCGACAAGTAGTAACACGATCATCTTCTCGGCTGACTCGAACTCGGCACGCAAACCACAGCGCTGACCACGACGTGCTCGACCACTGATCTATGTGACCCGTGTGAAGTACTAGGGTGGTGTGGCACCTGGGAGCGATCTTGCTTTCCTCGACCCGCTAGGGTGTGAAAGGCTCGCCCAATATCTCTTATTGTCTCTGACTGACTAGGGCCCGTGCTCTCCCCAAATCTTGGGATCCACGTCTCTGAAATGATCCCTCCTCATATGTAGAGACTCGCGGCGTGGAAGCGCACCATACGCCCTGCCGGCCGGCAATACTAGCTACGTCCCACGCGGTGGGATGAGGTGTCCCATAACCTTGGGATTCACACGCAAGTGGCCCGATCGAGTCGAAGTGTCGAAATTTCATCGGCGTAAATAACATATCATCTTTGCCTGCTTTGACTAAATGCCCCATCACGGCCTTAGTCTAATAACCTTGGCTCGTCGCCGAGATGCGTAATGAGCATAAGTCTTACCTTGCTTCTTTTTCGGGTTGGAAGAGATGGATCCTTCTCTCTTAGTACCGGCTACCCATATCTTGGATGCCTCGTGTGTCATCTACTCCTCCCTCAATGACCATTGGAGGATCATGTCCTTCTAAACGCTGGAGGTCGTTTGACTGCCTGGCTCACTGTGCACATGCAATGCGATAGCGGCGGCTACGCAATCCTCGGCCTCGGCAAAGGCCTGCTGTGAAGTCAAATGCACATGGTGCTGACCCGGTACCTCGTCAGACGACCTGCAAATCCTCTCGAAGTGACTAGCCGTCTACGCGTAGTGAATGGCGAGGATTAAGTTTTATGAAGTGTCTACAAGGTGTAAACACATTACACAGACCTTTATTCACATACCGAAAAATTTTCCTACTTTAAATCATATCTGACAAAATTTTATTTTATTTTTATTTTTTATTTTTAATTTTAATTTTTTAGAAAACCAGAGTGAGCAGTGTTCATGAATAGTGACCCCAACGGTGGTAATAAGCGATTATCTTGAGTCTGGCGGGTCGAGTGCTACAATGTACACACGGAACCAGTCGCGCGCCCAAGCTTTGCGCTTAACATCTAGGCCGCTCGGCCGCGAGTGGGCGCCAGTGTCATGGCGCCTTGGGCTCGGTGTCGTGGCCATGGGGCCCAGTGTCTAAGCGCCTCCTGGCGTGTCGCCCAGCGCGCGCAGCGTCTTTATCCGCGGGTGTCGCGATCCTCCGGTCACGATCTGAAATTTAATCGTGTTTCCGAGTCCACTGTCGCGCGCTCCACGCGCTGTGTCGGGTGCTCTGCCGCTCATGTCGTAGCGCTCCTGCACCGTATCGTAAGGCGCTGGGCGCTGTATCATGGCACATCTCCTGCCGTGTTGCAGGTCGTGTCGCGATACAAAGGCCGCCCTCCTTCCACAATATAAACCATTGTATCGCGACACCCTAGTGGCCAGGTCACGTCGCTCGCTCCGTGCGCAGGTTGGCGTGTCATTGGCCACGGCCCGGAAGTATCGCGGGCTGGTATGTTGCGACACCTGTCGTGCCCGGCCACTGCCTCCTTGGCCTTGTGTCACGATACAATCTCCTGTATCGTGACCCAGCACTAGAAAATGGCGTAGCCCGTTACCTCTATGATTTTTCATTCATTTTTTTCATCTTATTCTACTCACGCGAGATAACAATTTTTTTTCATATCTTCAGTAGAACCAAATATATTTATTATAATTTATTTTTATTTTTTTTCCTGTTTTACACTCTATAAAACCTCAGAAAAATTTTTTTTTTCCTTAACACATTTTTTTTTTCATTTAATTCTAGACTATTTTGCCCAAAAATTCTCAAACTCATAAGGTTTTATTTTCTCACTAGTGTTCAACATCTTTCCTATGTGTTATTCCCCAAGCACACAATTTCACACAACACATATCCAATCACACATCACATTTAATTCATCAAAATGTACCAAGGATGCATGATCTAACCCGTTTCCTATCAAGTCCTAGGTAAATCATTATACACAACTTGCGATGCTAGCTATAACTCACAGTATCGACATCGAGCTATACCAGGCGTGATGCTCTTACACCTTATGACCATGGCTAAGCCCAAGTCCTATCAAGCCCTAGGTATTCGTGCACCTAAGCTCGATACCAATTTGTGAAGTGGTATTAAGGTTCTCTTATAAACACACCAGCTAGGAGCTCCCAGTGTCGTTTACCTTGGCTACGATGCAATTGTGACGCCCGGTCGAGTGGTTAATGACCCGTCGACGGTGGAAAACCACGTAATCTCATGTCAAGAGACCCATACATGAGTAAAAATGGCCACTTGGGCCCATACATCAATACTCACCAAAATCTACATCAACTATATTACCATAGTTCAAGAGTTGATACATCACTCTTAATACAAACATATATTAAGATTTAGAGTTTTAATACATGTTATACAAAAAGTATCTACCAAAGCCACATATCGGCTTTCTTCTCAAACGGCCTCTAGTGGCTATTTGTCCTCCCAGAACACCCACATACGAAATAATGATCTCGGCGGGGTGAACAATGCTAGTAAATTAATTTCCTCATGGGTTACTCCGCCTAAGTGCACATGTGGCAATCAAACACACTCAAGCAATGCATGATCCTGCTTGAATGTCTATGATATGAATGAGAATGTGACTCACCCTTCCCGCCTACCGAGCCCTCCTTTACGTGCCACCATCATTACTAAGCCCCGAATGTTAGAAAATCTGTTTTCAAAACAAAGGCTTTGTTCTGGCTCATACTACCGAGCCCCAAATAAAATCATTGGACAACCTGGCGAATTTGTTGGATAACTCTTTAAAACAAGTCATGGGCTCCTCCGACGTGAATTGTTGGACAATCTCCCAACCCAATTCTCCGGAAAATCTTTCATTGAAATTCTTTTCACAACCATTTTCCTTTTTCATTTTCTTTCATGTCATGCACTTTCACCTATTCTAGAGATTTGCCACGAGATTGCATATAAGAAATGCATTATACCATTTCATACAACACATGCTAATATAACTAAATCATTCATATATTAACAAATTCACATACTAATCACATGTCATTTATTCACATCAATAACATCAAAATTAAATCATGGGCTAATCAACCAATCAATTTAATTCCAATGGCTCTCACACAATTATATTTTATATAATTCAAACACTCAAGTTAACACACTAAATTTTTCATGTATTAACAATTTATTTCCACCCATATCTCGAGCCATTCATTTTTAAGCAATAGTATGCAAAAACACATGGACATTTTCGGTCGATCAAGCGGCAAGGCCCCATTTTAACGGTCCTGGCAAGTGGGTTGTCAGTGGGCAACGCTTCTCACCAACATCGGTTCCACTTTGTGGAACGAAATACTCTTCGGCCAATAACACCCGAAACCATAATTTGTGCATAAATTATAACCTGAGCCTAAGCAGTCCATGGGCTGTCTAAATGTCCCAAATTTCGATTTCGAGTCCCAATTTTCGGGAGCGATCAAACAACTCACGGCCTCAAATCCAACCGACATTTACAAGGCTCTTAAATGAAAATAGCAGGTAGAGACAGACCATACCTCCGGAGTTGTGGAAACTCATGGCCGATTATAGCGTAGCCCTTGCGACATAGAACAACTGCTTCTTGGCAGAGCGAGGTAGGGTGAACAGGAAATCTAGAGAGAAGTTGGATTTTCTCTCTCTAGAATTTGATTCCCCCCACCGCCCCCCCCGGATTCAACCTCTAGAATGAGAGAAGATATGTTTTTTTCTCTTTTCATCATTTCCTTTTTGTCCTCATTGCCACATGTCAAGCCATCATTAGCGCTTGTTTTGGATTTATCAGAACATCGCTCGGCTGATTTTACGCCAGATTAGGAGATGTAACATGTCGCAAAGGCACCTTGAGCTTTCGAGTTGACTCGTTTGGAGCACGTGGCGTGGCGCGTTGTAAGTCATTCAAAATGTGCCAAGTGTCGTATTCTGTTCGTTGTATCGAAAAGCGTGTAAAATTAGGCTATATTGGAATTCAGCGAAGTCGACGAGTAGCTGGAATTTGGGCGTTCCAGCAGTGATCGTTTCGTCATCCGAGATCTAGAAAAATTCCGGATTTTGACCGAAATTACCATATTACCTTTTTTCTGAAAATTAGGATTTTCTCGGGGTTTCACAAATAAAAAAAAATAAATTTAAACATAATAAATTAATTCTATCCAGTCTCATTTTTTTTTTCTTTCTCTATTATGGTTAAAGGGATGAAGATGATCTTCATATTGAACCTAAATCCTATAAACTTGAGTTTTTAGGAGAGTTGGTCATTTAACATGGTATCAGAGTTTGGTCGGACATCATATCTCTGTAATGTATTCCCCATTTGTTTTTGTAAGTTCATATATAATTTTATTTAGTTAGTTTGACTATTCACGTGCAATATGAAGCATAAAAAATATGTAAAATTTTAAGAAATTTTTATTGTATTTAATTTTCTTTTATATTTTTTAATTTGAGAAAATCATTTTCTTTCGTTTTTTTTTTTCCTAGTACTTTTTAGTTTCCAAAGGGGGCCTAAGGTTGTGTTTGGTTCACGAAAGGTACTAAAGAAAATAAAAAATGTCAAAAGAGTATTTTCATTCAGATCTCTAATGAAAAATGTCAAAGAAAATCAAATATACATAAAATTATTTAAAAACTCATGTATTTTAAAATGATTTAACCTTTATAACGAACAAATGAAAAAAAAATGAGTTTGAAGTATTAAATATAAATAATACATTAGATTTTTTCCTTTTATTTTTCTTTTCTTCCTAATTTTCCCTATTTTTTGATTGCATTTTCCAAAGTTTCGAGTTTGCTCACAGGCCCCACACTGAATCCACAGGTGGTTAAGTGCGTATTTATGTCGGGGGGTGGCTCAGGGAACAATTTGGGGCCCTAGCGATACTTCATCGGGCCTTCTATGTTTAGTGTTAATATTTTTATTTAAATTTAATTTTCTTGCTTTGGTTGCAAAAAAGTATTAATTAACGTTTTATATTCAAGTTTTGCTACACCATTTCTTTTCAATTATTAGTATCGGCTAATCAGTTAATCTTTCTTGTGACATAGTTGATCTTAAGTAAGATTTTATCAATTTTAATTTTGAAAAGCTTCTTTCCGCAGAAGCAACTGTTACAAGAATTGTTAATAATATTCTATAAGCAATGCATGCATTTGGAAAAGAATCTAACCTTTTTATATAATTTAGTATCTCAATTGGCGTATTTTATTTCGTTTGTAAAATTTCTTTTAAAACATTTAGTTCTAAAAATATATCTAAGCCATCAATATCGGAAAAAATTTCGTGTTTTAAGAAACATTCGAGATCCAAACAATATTGTTTTAAACTATCATTGGTCAATGATTTTAATTTTTCTAAGTTAAATAAAACCAAAATATTTTCATATTACAGCGGTGATATTCAAATCTATTTTTATTGAAGAAATAAACGATCAATTATATATATAAAATAATCAATTCTAAGATTCTTGATAGATTGTGTGCCTCATCATCGACGTTTTTCATCAAATTGTTTTTCTCACGAACTCTCGTTTTTCCACGAAATATAGGTTCTATACCCGTCACATGCAATCTCTTTAGATGAAATCATAGCATTTGTAAATCCACTTTCCTATATTTTTCAAAAGAAATGAGACACTGTGTTGATTTCTTAATATCAATATGCATGTCTTTTGATTGTAAATATTTACTAACTAAGTTGGCGGAAAATGAAAATATCATACCAAATAGTCATGCCCAATAAGAATTCAAAATTCTCAATCTCATATGTTGCTAAACAATTAGCCACATCCTTGTTTTAGGATCTTCACTAGTTTCCGCTAATTGCAATAATGCATCTCTTATTCTTGGGCTTGAAATCTTATTGCTTTAACACTTTCAACCACGACTTTCCAGCGTGTTTGTGATAATGGCTTAAGAGTTAAACCATGAATATTATCTTGTAAAATTTCCATGCGTTTTGTGGAAGATGAAAATAATGAATATCGTTGTGCCACTGACCAAAAATGATATAGCCTTAGGACAAGAGTTAGCCATATCACAAGAGTACTAGATTTAAATTATGACAACCACATGAATTATTGTAAAATGCTCTAAGTTTATGATGAGTAGCCTTTTGTACACCCTGATGTTTCCTTTCATATTAGACCCATTATCATATCCTTGTCCCCGTACATCTATTCAATATCTAGTTCAAGATTATTTATTACATCTATGAAGTTTATCAAATAAACCTTTTCCCTCGTATCATCTACTTTAATAAACTCTAAAAAATATTCTTCTATTTTTATTGGACTTGTGTAATATCTACGCATCGTAATATGAGAGACATTTGTTCTTGATGACTTGCATCGGAGTACAATCAAGTATGATTGAATAATATTTTACTTCTTTGTTAATATGTGCCTTCTTACTTCATTTCTTAACAAACTTATCAATTCATTTTGTATGTTATGTCCAAGATAATGGTTATGAATTCTATCTTGTTGAATACGACGAACGTGTTCTTGCATTATCGGATCAAATTCTGCAATCATTTCAATTAAACTTAAAAAATTGCCATTATTTTCTTGATATATCTTTTCATTTTTTCCCCGAAAAGCTAAATTATTTTTACCAAGATTCTTTACAACGGCAATAATTCTTACTAATACATTTTGCCAATATTCTTTTTCTCTATTAATTTGTTCTTGGATACTCGATCAATTGTTTTATTTAATTGCAATCTTGTTTCTAATTCCAATCCAAATATTCATATTAATTATGCTCATTAGTTATTTCATGATTTTAAGCTTAACACCAATATTTCTCAATCTTTTGTTCCTTCATTAAGCTAGTTTACTTGTAGAATAATTCATATTGAATAAATTGCAACAAAAACAAAATATTTTATCAAATCTTTTGAATATACTAGCCATCTTCTATCAAGTGTTTCCCCATTTGTTATTGCGAATATAATGTGGCAGTGGAAAAATGTCTAGAGTGTTCATCCTTAGGAAAATCTAAATTAAAACCATATCTAATTGGACCATTTTCTACTAATAAATCCTTAATTTCGTATCAATATTTTTTCCATTGACTTGGATCATAAATATTTATATGACCATAATCACTTGTTTCATTAAGATTTTGATTGTCTTCTATTTCATTTATCTTTTATTTCCTTTATTTTATTTTCAATATTTTCTATTTCATTATCCTCTATTTATTATCTTTTATTTCAATATTTTCTACTTCAATATTTTTATTTCATTATCTTCTATTTGTTATCTTTTATTTCAATATTTTCTATTTCAATATTTTTATTTTATTCTCTTCTATTTCATTATCCCTATGTTTTATTTTCAAAATTTTCATCTAATTTTTGTTACATTATTTTCTTACTAGTAACAAATTTATCGAGATCCTTTTTGAATTCTATTAGTTGATCTATTTTCTTTTTTTTTTTTTCGTATCCACTTGGTTGTCTTCTAGGTGTCATATTATTAATATATTATAACTATATAACATGAAACAAGCCTGAAACAAAATATAACAACAAAACAAACACAAACAAACACAATGACAATATATAGTATAAATAAATATATAACAAAAAAATTTAAATTTAACAAACAATAGAACACAGTGACAATAAACTCAAGTTGAAGAAGGATGGGGTGAGTGGATCAGGAGTCGGTCAGGCTGCGGCCTTGGCAAAAAAAAATTTGATGTGATATTGTAGGGTGGCATTTGTGGTTGAGTTCTCTTGAGACTCGAGCAGAAACGAGAGAAGAAAGCGGAGTAAGTTTTGTTTCGGTTTGATAAATGAGGGAGAAAGAAAAAAAAAATGTTTGTGTTATTGGTTCTGGTTTACCGAGAGAGAGAGACAGAGAGAGAGAGATAATAAATTTAGACTATTAGTCTATTCTCATATTTGATTTACCGAGAGAGAGGGGTTGAGTGTTAAAGGGGTGATTTGACTTTTGATATTTTTGGTGGCTGATATGACTTTTCAGTTTTTTTTTTTTTTTTTTATTGTTCATTTTTTTTAGGTATTTAATGTTGAAATTGGATTATGGGCCTAAAATAATTGATTGGGCTTAGGCTTTGTACATGAGTTATTTATAAATGTTTAAAAATTTGGGGCCTTTCTTGAAATGGGGCACAAAGCCCGGAGCTTTTATATCTGTTGTTGGGCGGCCTGCGTGAGAAATGTCCACTTGTGGATGCGCGATGCGCATCGATGTTTCGCCAGGCGTATGGAATTTAAATACCACATGTCATGGTGCACCAATCGGCATCTGGCATGATGGGAGACCGAAATTATGAAATGTGTAAGCTCATTATCGAATGATAAAAAGGACGGGATTCACCGAACAGAATCCGTCATGAATGTGAATTGTATAGACAAAGTGAAATAACGAACTTGATGAGTGTAAATGAGGAATTTGCGAAGCTAAACACATCTTTAAGAGTGTATGTTTTAAATCTCATACGAATTGGATGTCAGATGATGTGTTGCATGTGAAAATGCATATTTGATATGATCGATGATTTATAAAGTGAAAGCATCAGAAAATGAATAAGCAGGTATTGTTTTGATATAAAGACATGATTTCTTTGATAAATGCATGTCATGTTAAAGCGAAAAATTGAATCTCTTGTATAGAACCACTAAACATGAAAATGTTTAGCGTATAGTTTTTATCTATGCGTAGGTTTTGAGTAAACAGGAAAGAAGACAAGATCAAGAAGCGCAAAGTCATAGAGCAAGTTGCGGCGTATAAGTATATACCCCGCCATATGCATATCATTTCTTTTTGAACATGTGATATTTTGCAAACAAAAGAGTTAAACTCTGAACTATTGTTTTGGATATCATTTTGTAAAGCCAAGATAAGCCATTTGGTAAACGAATTGTATAAGAGTAAATTTTTAGGGGCCTAACATTTGAAAATGCTTCCGCATAATTGAAAACTCAAAAAGGAAATGACATAAATAAAATGTTTTGTGATGATAAATGAAAACGGTCGGAGTAAACTAGGCTCCAGTTTGGATCACTTCATTCGGGTTGAAGTGAGGATTCGAATTATGACAATTTTTTAACGAAAATAAAATTTAATAAGGTAAATAAAAAGAGAATTAAACAAGCATACGGGTTTGATTCTACACTCTCTAAGCTTTCAGCCCAGTGCAAAAACGCCTAAACGGAGTTCGGATGAAAAAATTATGCCAAAACAAAATCAAGAGCCAAAGCGGGGGGAGAGGGCGAAAGAATTTTGCTGGTGGCAGAAAATTAAGCTCTGTAGTGAGTCATTACAGCTACGTAGCGAAATTCCTACAGTATGAATTCCCGCTGGGGTAGCGGGCTGTCTGCCTTGCAATTCCTCTCTTACTTTTACGATCTTCATTCTGCTTCCAAAATTTTCCTCAAATTGCAAAGTGTCTGAGAAAAATTGAAAAGTAAAAAAAGCAAGCTAGAACAAATATTAACTTAAGGTAGAAAATCTAAGAAAGAAAAATTAAAAATCCAAAATAAGCTAAATAAAACAAAAATAAAATAAGAAAAATCAAAACAAAAAGTGGGGGGCGGTATTTGTTGCTGAAAAACAAAATACCAAAAAAATATGAGAATGTGCAATTGAAATGAGAAAAATTACACAAAACAAATCTAAAATTAAGAAAGTGCAAAACTACAAATTAAACTCAAAGTAAAGCAAATAAAACTCTAACAAGAATTGGAGTGGCTTCTAATTACGTCAAAGAACCCTCCTACTCAAAGTCATACGGTTCATGGAGGGTCGAGAGGATGAGCTCCTTTCTCTGCGGTGAGGTGTCTTTGCGGTGCCTTCATCCTTGCTCCTTTGTGTTGAAGCGTTTTATCATCTGAGTGGTGCTTGGGAATCGGTGGTCTTTGGAGGAGTGGCCCGATCACGATTAATTCTTCATCAAACCTTCCTTTGTTTCTTCATTAATTCCTCCTGCCGGTTTGTGAGCATTATTAACCTACTGCGCCCAGGCCCGTCGAGCGGAGTCCTCATATGATTCCTCTTCTGCTCCTCTCACGATACATGCTTGCTACCTAGGTGGAAAATATTAAGCTCCAAGTCATATTGCCAATTAGTACGCATGACTCCATTCCGGCAATTGATTATGGCATTAGATGTGGCCAAAAATGGCCTCCCAAGTATGATGGGCACTTGGTTAGTGCCCTTTGCCACCGGCTCCGTATCGAGAACTACGAAGTCCACCGGATAATAAAATTTGTCTACCTTCACTAAAACATCCTCAACTATACCTTTAGGAATTTTTACTAATCGATCAGCTAAGGATAGAGTGATGTTGGTAGCCTTTAGCTCCCAGAACTCTTTGTGCAGCCCAAAGTATGGCGGTAAGTTTGACACTAACTCCCAAATCAGTAGTGCCTTATCTATACATGTCCCTCGATGTTGGCGAAATGGTGGGGACCACTGGATCTGTATTTCACGGGAGTCTTGCTGCAGATGATGACATGTTCTGTTAGAAAGGCTTTCTTGTCAATGCCGGCCTCTCTTGACTACCTGAGTGCTAAAAATTTGGCATACGTTGGAACACATTTAATCATTTCAAGCGAAGTATGTTGGCCTTCTATGCACTTCCTTCCATTACCACCCACACTTTTGGGATGCGGATGCCTTCTTTTGCCTCTCAGGTGTAGAGGAATGGAGGAGGCACATCTTTATTCTTCATTGAATCTTCTTTAATAAATATGTATCTTTGATTCCTTCATCTACTCTCTTCTTCCTTAAGTCTTGAGTTTAGGCGTTGGTTGGTGTTGTGCTTGCCATTTCTCAAAGTGATGACAGCTTTTACTTCATCCATCCTTGGGGTAGGGTTACTAGCAAAACCTCTCTCATGGACTCCCCTAGGATTGGGCAGTGTCTAGGAAGGGAATCTCCCTTGCTCCTGCACCTGCTGCTGATTGGTCAGTCTTGTGATAGATGACTACAGGTTATCAACTTTCTGGTTGAGGCTACCTTCAGCCAGTTGTTATACATTCAAGGCCTTCCGTTCCAATTTTTTGACTCCGCGAGCATTGATGGCTTTACGCTCACTCTGAAATTTCCCACCACCCTTGCTCAAATTTAAGGATGGCTTGCTCCTTTGAGAAGAGGTGGGTGGTTCTTCTTATTATTAACTCTGGGGAACATATCATTGGGATTGA
Source organism: Tetrastigma voinierianum (assembly GCA_016808115.1). Lineage (NCBI taxonomy): Eukaryota > Viridiplantae > Streptophyta > Magnoliopsida > Vitales > Vitaceae > Tetrastigma > Tetrastigma voinierianum. Next base: position 401,318 of record JAEQBH010001872.1, read on the forward strand.
GGATTTCCGGAGAGGTTTGGGTTCCTCGAGTTTGGGGTTGGTGTTTGCCGCCATCGATGATTTGTTGGTAACTTACTTTGACCCACTATGTTTGCCTGCTCTTATCAAATCCTCCTTTGAAGTCAATTAGATGATGCTCTTCTTGGGTGACCCAGTGGATTGCAATTGATGGTTGCTGTCTGAGGATTTCGATCCTTGCACGGACATCATGCAACCTTTCCTTCGGTTCATCTACCCTCTAACCAGGTGGATATCTTAGCCTTGACTCCATATCTTCTTTCCCGAGCTATACACACCTTTTGGTTTTCTTTGGTGACTATTGTCCTATATCAGTTTCTTGGGTTGGTTCATCCCAAACTTTGGAGATCTCGTGACATAGTTGAAGAGGAGATCCATGGCTTCATCTGGATTCTTCATTTGAGAGTACCGCACATAGTCTCCAAGGGAGTTGTTTTGTGGCGAGGACATTCCGCCATTAGAAGTGGTTTACCAGCATCATGTGATAAAAACATGAATGGACATGTTATGGTTTCAGATACCTTTCCCGGCGTGACCAAGTACCACTATCATGAAACGCAAGGTGTGAATTTGCCTCTTCGAATTATTAGGTCTTGTGTGCCCTTTGAAGAACTGCAAAAATTATACTGCGGCTCACGATTCTAATGGTCCTTGGCCTTAGTGAATTAAGCCAAATTTTTGCTTTGTCTTTGAGGGTTAAGGGAAAGGCCTTCAATTCGTAAATCCATATCGGTGCACCTTCTTTGAAAAGTAGTGCAAACTTCCTCGCCCGACCTCCGGATGTGTGTATGGATTTTCGTTTTCCATTCCATGAAAAGTTGGGAGCAAGGGGACTAAATAAGGCCTCACTGCCACATCTTCAGCAGGGGGTATAATGCATGAGGGTGCACTCACTCTTGGGGGGTGTATGTGTCCTCGTGACTGTAGGCTTGTGTCTCCCCTTTGAACCACTGGCTGGCTCTCTTTGCTCTTGAGACGGGGAGCTCCATGCAGTTGTTGTGCAAATTGATTTCACCCTTGTTCAGCTGGGCACTAAGCCTTTTCCAATGCACTGCTTGTGTGCGTCCCCCTTTGCATGGTGCTATGAACACGCAACAAGTGAGAAACCCAGTAAAACGAGGCTCTCTTAGAAAGGTTGATATTAGTTAAATAGAAAAACAAGGAATACGTATGAGCAGTTCAAAATTCCAAGTTACAACGATGAAGCGTAAATGGGAAAAATGGTAAAAATAAAAGAAATGAGAGTTCTCAATACTTGTGATGTGGATCACAAGTTCATTGTCTCTTTCTCGCTGGGCACCATCTGAAACAGCGTAAATTAGATCGCATGCAAAGTAAGGTGTATCGGAATCAACAATATTTATGTAAACTGCTCCTACTCTTAGTAGCGGAGCTGCTGATGTAGTGGCTCTAGGGTCGAACACGGGGATGGGTTTTCTTCGTAGAGAAGAAATGCGTGATTGAAAATGGTATTTTCTCTTTGGATTTTCGGGTTTTGTTAAACTTGGTCGTGGGTTGTTGGTTGCAAACTGAATATAACGAAATAAAATTGGGAAAAAGAACTCCTTGTTGCAGGGGATGATGACATATAGTCATTGAACCGGATCATCTTCATTTGGCATTAAAGCCTGACCACAAAACTTTCCTAAACCACTAAAACTTTCCTTCTTGAAACATGGCATTTAATAGCCTCAAATGTCTGACGGTCGAACACACCGTCCTGATCTACCCTACAATGACTCATGAAGACAACTAACCCGAATCTCTCAATGGATCTAGCAATAACCATCCGCTGAACCCTAAAAGATTGCCAAATACTGGTCAATCAAGGCATCTCAAGAGGATTTAAACCTAGATTGTAAGATATGGAACACAAATACCCATAACTGCTTGCGTTAAAAACAGGGGAACCAAAATCATACCTTAAAACCGTCGCCTAGTAGCCCTCCTCTTCAAGGATGGAGGGGGTTTAGCAAACCATCCCTTGAGTTGTCATCCTCAAGGGATGTTTGGAAGCTGAGAAAGGGAAAAGAAAATGAGAGAGAAAGTGGAAAGTGCAAAAGCGGGAGAAATTTAGCTTCTCGAGTCAGAATTTATTGATTGATTGAAGAAGTTGATTTTACGAAGGGCTTGCGGAGCATATAGTGCTGAGCAAAGGGTTACAAAACAAACCAAAACAAAAGCTATTACAAGGGTTAAAATATGAAGAAACAAGAAATTGTAACAAAAACGCAAAAGCGTGTAACTGTAGGAAAAGTGAACAGTGGCTGGTGGGGTGAACAGTGCATGAGGTGAACCGATTGCGCGCGGAACAATTTCGCACCCAAAGAATTTTATTGCTACGCTCCATTTTCTTTGTATTTTACGCTCTTAACCATACGGTCTCGTCTGCGATGCTGAGTTTATTTCGAATTCTTGGTGCTTGGATCGACTCAACAATTTCGGCATAAATAGCTTGCAAAAACTACAAAATTAGCCACAAAATGCGATCAGTAGAATAGTAGCGTGATTAATGGAAAATCATGAGTTCGCAACCAAGTTCTGATATCACATGTAAGCTTTAGATTTTGATGATCTTTCTTTGTTCAAGCGGGCGGGGTGGAGCGTCTTGGGGTCGTGGGTTGGGCCAGGCTGTGATTGAAATTTGAACAGGAGGATCTTTGGGTCGTTAGAAATTTGGAGTTAGGATGCGCAATGCTAGTGAATACTGGATGCGGTGCGTTCAAGAATCAAAGGAAGAAGGGTCGACGAGGGCTTCGCGGGGACCGCTCAGATACTAAGTCGGATACTTTATGAGAGGAAAAAGAGAATGTCTGGTTGCTTAGTATTGTACCTTTCCAATGGTGGAGAGCGGCCTTGTATTTGTAGTGGATGATCCCGAGTTTGGACGGTGACTGGGGTCTTTCCATTGGAGGAGTATGGTTCCTCACATAGTCGACCCCTTAGATTTGCTTGATGGATTAGTCAAAGGAGTTTATTTGGAATAATCCTCCTTCTTTATTGGGGAAGGTCCAACTGATGGTCTTCTATTGCTTTTTCTTCCCTTTATAATAGGACTTGATTGGACGAGTAGGATATCTTTTAGGGGATATTCTATCTTCTGTTATTGGAAGGATATGGGTTGACTGGCCGAGTATGGGCCTCCCTATTTTTCCAAATCCATGTTTTAGACTAATAAATGAGACCTCTGTTTGAGTACGCTATGGATAGTCATGGGTGAGACAGGACATTCTTCATCGAGTGGCGAATGGGATAGTTAGTTGATTCTATACCCCATCGGTGCCCAGAGCCCTTGTGTACGGTTTGCGTGGGCAAGGGCGTGATTAATCCTGCGGCGGTTGTTTTTCCCGAATTAATACGCTTGGATGTGGATTGAGGTCTTTGTGAGTCGTCATCGTGGTGTGTTAATGATGGCTCTTCGAGTTTAGCTTGTTTTTCATACTCCCTTTGTGTTCCCTTGTTTCTTATCGACCGCGATTTTGAATTCCTGCGGCCTTATAACTTCCCCTTTTGTCTTTATATTTCTTGGTGTTCTTGTATTTAGATTCGCGGATTTTCCTGCAATACATTTAGTGTTGGGTCCTTTTCTGGCGTTTTCCTTCTTCCCTCTCATTCCTGGGCCCGCTGCGTCTCCGCCTCTTCGTACTTTTTTTTTTTTTTTTTTTTTTTGGTTGGTACGACGAGGCTTTAGGGTTTGGTCGTCACGGATTGCATTTATCTTGTTTGTTTATGTCATGGATCCAGAAGTCGTTCTTCTTCTTTCTTTGCATCGGCGATGACTCTTCTGTGTCATGGATTCCGGCGAGCTAGGGGATATTCCCGTTAGTTCGATCCCCGCCAGGCCTCAAAATGCTCCTGAGGCGCCTCTCCTTCCTTTGGGTAAGGGGTAAGAAAATAAATACGATTAAGTGTCAGGGGTTCGGATTACCTCGAGGTCTGTCGGGCATCTTTGTGAATGTGGGACTGAAGTAAGGTTGGTCCTTCATGCGAGTTTACTTTATTTGAGCGATGTCGGGCTCCCCACGGTGTCAGGATATGGTCCCCGATGTTTTGACTTTTATCTTTGCTCAGGTGCGGTATGGTCTATTTTTGAAGTTGCCTTTGTGCGACTATCGTTTCCCTTGCATCCCTTCATAAAAGGGTTACGCAACACTTCAACATCTGCCCTTCTCGACTAATACAATGGTTGGGGTATTTTAGCGGTCTAACCTTTTAGGGATAGGGTTTAGCGTCCCTAAGCGTGGCTCTGCTCCTTCGTCTTTTTAATCCAGCTGACCAACGCTCGAGGTTTATTTATTTCTCAGACGATTACGGGTGCCCCTACAGTGATCTCGGATCTTCCGCTCACATAGGTCTTGGAAGGACGATACTTCTTCGTCATTAGCTCAAGGCGGAGTACAATTCTTTGATGGGACCGACACCACAGGTGTGCCACAGGCGTGGAGCGCCTGATAACCTTCGTGAGTATTTGCATTACTTTGGTTTGGTTGTCTAAAGACGAAGCGAATGCGCCACGACCTTTGAAAACTTTTCTCACGTTTCCCAGGTGTTCGTCTTGACCTTAGCAACGAGGATACTGCTGTAGCTCTAGCGTTGGAGGAATGTTCTGCCCGTTCCTACGCGGAAATGATAAAGTCGAACATTCCTAGTTCCTCTTGTTTGTTGCACACTTACGTTCCTCGTATTTGAGGCCTCATGTCTGCCCTTGGAGTTTTTTCCTTTGGAGCTGCTTCTTTGCTTTGCTCCCACCGAGGAGAGATTCTACAGTTCATTTAGGGCGACGTCTCGGAAGCCCCGGAGTGTGAAAAGGAAGAAACCAAGCTCCCCTGAGAAGGACCGGCGGCTAGGCGGAACTCGAAATTGGGGGTGTCTCCTCCTTCATACGTTCGAACCGGAAGCGGGCATCGCCGCCCACGGCCGATGTTCGAGTGGGTGGTCCTCCTCTTCACCTTGGTGTTTGGGCGGCGTCGTCACCCACGATTGAGGTTCGGGGTGGGGCATCACCTCCTTCTCTTTACGAGGCCGGCGGCGTTGCCCTTTGGTTGACCTTTTAAGTCTCCCCCCCAGGCACCCAATGAGCGAAAGGGTTTCCGAGTGCGGGCGTTGTGCGGCCCGTTAACGGTTGCACAGTAGCGTATGGAATCCGCCAACCACAGGCAAAGCGAGTCACCTCCTCGGAGGACGACGGAGTTGAAGAGGAAGAAATTGAAAACAAAAGCTGAAGTAGTCAGAGATTCTTTGCTTTCTAGTCTTGGGAAGCTTGCGGCCGGGTGCCATCGTCTATCCTCTGGAGTGCGGCGGTTGGGGCTCGAAAGAGTTGCCCGAGTTGATGAAGCTTTATTATTTGTCTTTTCAGGGATCGCCGGTAAGTGCGCAATTGTGTTTATCTCCATGCTTGTTCTGTGCTGAGCACTATTTCCATGTCTGATATGCAAGCTGCCACCATTGAAAGGGCACGGCCGATAAAGGCCAAATTGAATGAAAACATGTGAAGATCATGGTTATAAAGGAGAAGGTGGCTTCTCTCACTTCCTAAGAGTAGAGCTGCGAGGCAGAAAGCGCGATATAGTGAAGAAATAGAGCGGCTTAAGTCTGATCTTAGGCACACTTCATCGGCTCGTGCTCGGGCAGAAAATAGAGAGGACGAGGTCGGGAGGCGGTGACAACGGTGAGAGCGAGCCCGGGAGGTTGAGAGGTGAGCCCGGGTAGCGCGAGGAATGATTTGGTTGAGACTCGTGAGGCTGCGATCCGCCCAGTGAACTTGGTCGGGAGGAACTCATCATCCCGGGGTGGCTTGGCGGGATCTTCGACGAGGCTTCTGGCGATTCTTGAGTGGTTTTGAGCGAAATGGAGAAACCTTCGAAATTTCCGATCGCGAGTTTTGGAGGGCAAGAGATGTTTCTTGGAGGCGCTCGTCATAGTTCCTCTCACGAAAATTTGTAGAATTTATCCGGAAGGCTAAGTGAAGAATGTCGTGGATTGCGCACAGAGCTCCATCAGCGAGACAGCATGATTGCCCAGATGGATGAGGTTATCAGACAATTGCGGGACCAAGCTGGTGCTTTCGGTGGAGAAGCTACGGGTGGCACTTTCAACGGAGGCCATCCACAGCGATACCAATCTGGATTTCAATTTTGATCCCAAAGTGATGAAGGCGGAGGAGTCTTAGATACGAACTATTCCCGGGAGCACAGTGCTCTGACAGGGTCCTTCTCATTTCTTCATCGTCGATGCACAGATTCGGACTCATTTAATAGCTCTGATGTCGACCTTTCCCTTTTTTTTTTTTTTTTTTGTTGGGCCTGGGGCCCGATACCTGTGTAGCCTTCCTTTCAATAAATACTCATTTTTTGGAAACTTGTGTTCTAGCTGAGATATCTTTATTCTTTTTCCTGAACTGTATAACCTGAATTATGGGTCCTAGCAATTTATTTGCATCGTTAGATTTTGTATACTGTCTGTTTGACACGGCTTGGTTCCCCAGGGTTAGATGAGTGGAGCTTGTCGGATTGGGCCTATGGCTGCGTCTTACATGCTGCGGGTGTTGATATGGTTTAGGTAATGCGACTTTATTTGTGTTTGAGGTCGTCAATGGTTGGAGGCGAGTAGAACTTGTTATTGGGGACTGTTGGTGAAGGCTCATCAGAATGCGTAGTAAGAGCTCGCCCATGTTGACTGATGGGAAGAGCTTGTCAATGAAAATAGTAAACGGGAGCCCGTTCATCTGAAGAGGTGTGAAGGGCTCGTCCGGAGGAACAGTGGGAGCTCATCCATATCGAGGGAAGAGCTTCGCCAATATGAATTGTAGGATGGAGCCCGTCTGTCTGATATGCAGTGAAGGGCTCGTCAGAGCGAATAATAGGAGCTCGTCGTCTGAGTTGATGGGAGAGCTCGTCAAAGCGAATAATAGGAGCTCGCCAGTCTGAGTTGATGGGAGAGCTCGTCAATGTGAGATAATAGGGCTCGTCGAGTGCGAGGTTGATGGGAGGCTCGTCAATGTGAATAATAGGGCTCGTCAGTGCGAGTTGATGGGAGAGGCTTCGTCGTGTGAATAATAGGAGCTCGTCAAGTAAATTTGTTTAAAGAGGGCTGTTCGGGTAGGCCTCTTTGGGAAGAGCTCGTCGGTGGGCGCATTGTAGAGCTCGTCCGGTCTGGTGATGGGAGGCTCGTCGATCGGTTATAGGAAGGGCCGATACGTTTGAAGTGCGGGGAGGGCTCGTGATGTGAATAGTAGGGCTTGTCAGGTACGGGTTGATGGGAGGCTCGTCGAGCGAATGTGGGGCTCGTCCAAGTAGAGTTGTTTGGAGGGCTCGTCGGGTGGAGGCCTCTTTGGGAAGGCCCCTCGTCGGGTGGGGCTGTTGTAGGCCGTCCGTCTGGTGATGGAGGAGCTCGTCGATCGGATTTATAGGAAGGGCCGTCACGTTTTAGGTAGGAGGAGGGCTCGTCAATGTGAATAGTAGGAGCTCGTCCGTCTGAGTTGATGGGAGAGCTCGTCAAAGCGAATAATAGGAGCTCGTCCGTCTGAGTTGATGGGAGAGCTCGTCAATGTGAATAATAGGAGCTCGTCCATCTGAGTTGATGGGAGGGGCTGCGTCAGTGTGAATAATAGGAGCTCGTCGGAGTGGGTTGATGGGAGGCTCGTCAGTATGAATAATAGGAATTTCGTCAAGTAGAAATTTGTTTGGAGGAGCTCGTCGGTGGGGCTCTTTGGGAAGAGCTCGTCGGGTAGAACTCTTGGGAAGAGCTCGTCGGTGAAACTGTTGTAGGCTCGTGCGTACGAGGTTGATGGGAGGCTCATCGATGGGACTTATAGGAAGGAGCGATGCAGCCCGGAGTGCGGGGGGAGGGGGCTCGTCAATATGTGAATGTGGGCTCGTCGAGTGCGAGGTTGATGGGAGGCTCGTCCAAAGCGAATAATAGGGCTCGATCAAGGTCGAGTTCAGTGGGAGAGCTAGTCGATCGGATTTATAGGAAGGGCAGTGCGTTTGAGTGCGGGGAGGGCTCGTAAAATGTGGTGTTAGGAGCTCGATCCGTGCGAGGTTGATGGGAGGCTCGTCAAAGCCGAAAATAATGAGACTCGTCAGTGCGGAGTTGATGGGAGGCTCGTGATGAATAATGGGGGCTCGTCGAGTGCGGGTTGATGGGAGGCTCGTCGATGTGAATAGAGACTCGTCAGTGGAGTTGATGGAAGAGCTCGTCAATGTAAATAATAGGAGCTCGTCAAGTAAGATTTGTTTTGGAGGAACTCGTCGGTGAAACTCACTGGGAAGAATTTCGTCGGTGGAAATTTGTTGTAAGGCTCGTCGTGCGGGTTGATGGGAGGCGGTCGATAGGATTTATAGGAAGGAGCCCGTCTGTTTGAAGTGCAGGGGAGGGCTCGTCAATGTGAATAGTAGGAGCTCGTCCGTCTGAGTTGATGGGAGAGCTCGTCAAGCGAGATAATGAAGACTCGTCAAGTAGAGTACATTTGGAGGACTCGTCGGTGGGAGCTCTTGGGAAGAGCTCGTCAGTGGAAATGCATCGTAAGAGCTCGTCGTGTAAATAATAGGAGCTTCTCGTCGAAGTGAGCAAGCTGGGCTCCTGGCGGCGGGGCCTTGGTGGTATTCAAGCCCAGAATGGCGTGTCTTTAATTTAGTTCGACTCTTGAGCGGCGTGGCTGTCTGGTAGGAGCTCGTCGAAGTGAGCAAGCGGGCCTTGGCCTTTGGGGCCTTGGTGGCGTTCAAGCGAATGGCGATGTAACTGGTACAGTCGACTCTTGAGGCGGCGTGGCCATCTTTGTTGTTCAAGCTGGGCTGAAATTTGGAGCGTGCGGGGTGTAAGTTGGACGAGGCTATTTGGTGGGCTGAGCCAGAAGGATCTTTGGGTTATTGAAATTTGGGTTAGGATTCTTCGATGCTGGTCTGGGGCCACTGGATGCGGTCTGTTCTGCAAGAAGAATCAAAAGGAAGAAGGGTCGGCGAGGCTTCGCGAGGGTGTCCGATCTTAGTCGGATACTTTATGAGAGGAAAAAGAGAGAATGTCCTGGTTGCTTAGTAGTGGCGTCCCTTTTCATGGTGGAGCGGCCTTGTATTTGTAGTGGATATTGATCCAGTTTGGACGGTGACTCGAGGTCTTTCCCATTGGAGGGTATGGTTCCTCACATAGTCAGCCTTAGATTTAGCAATGGATTAGTCAAAGGAGTTTATTTGGAATAATCCTCCTTCTTTATTGGGGAAGGTCCAACTGATGGTCTTCTATTGCTTTTTCTTCCCTTTATAATAGGACTTGATTGGGCCAGTGGGATCCTCTTTTAGGGGATATTCTATCTTACATTTATTGGAAGGATATGGGTTAATTTGGCTAGAGTATGGGCCTCCTGTTTTCCCCAAATCCATGTTTGGGCTAATAGCTAGGGCCTCTATTTGAGGCACTATGGATGATCATGGTGATGGACCCATTGCTTTGCTCGAATTTGGCAGTGAATGGGATAGTTGATCCAATTCTATACCCCCATCAGATTTTATCATTCCTAATTATGCTAATAAACCCCTAATATTGTATAAATCATAATATCTAAGATCTTTGAATAAATCATTTTTCACAATCATATGATAAATTAAGAGCTTTAACTTGATCCATAGCCGAGACACTTGATTTTTAGCGAGAGCAATCACCAAGAATTGTGTTTCTCTCTCTTGACACATTTAGGTTTGACAAACCTTTTTTGATGGATAGAAAACTTTACGTATGGGTTGAGAGAATCAATTCCTATTAGGGTTTCCCTTTAAATACACATTCCATCAAAGTAGTAATTTAGACATTTATCTTTTATTAATTATTGACCAAAGATATTCTTCTTTATTTTATAAAACCAGATAAGCACATGTGGACCAATTGACTTTCCATATTGCTTGCCCACGGTTGAGCTTGTAAAAGGAAAGTCTAACATATTGGAGTTGCTAAATTAAGACATTGAACCACATGCAACATTCATTTTTGAAAGGTGAAGAGATCCTTTTTATAGTTTATTGCGATTCCCATTGCCCAAAGCACGAACTTGAGAGCTTTCTTGCATGGGAGAATTTTGGTCTTACAAGAAAAAATATGAGAGAAGGGATTTTTTATTAATATCCGATGGTTTTTAAAATCAATTCTTTAATTCCCACGAAAGAAAAAGTAAAAATATTCTCTTAGAAAGATTTTTTTTTTTTTTTCTTTTAAATAAAAGAGATGCTTTCTTCATCTTATTATGTTTTAAGATTTAGAAAATATAAAATCTTATACTGAAGAGAAGTTTTCTTTGAAAAAATTATCATGAATATATTCATTGGAAATTTAATTGATTTTAAATTTATTATTTTTAATATATTGTTTATAATTCTAATACTTTATAAAGAATAAATTAAGCTGCGATAAAAATGCTTCCATATTAAACTAGATATTAATTAAAAAAAATTTTAGTCTTTTCTCGAATTTTGCCTTTAAATATATTTTAACTGCAAATTAATAAAGGCTAATTTAATTTTATTTATAATATAAATAATTGTGAGTTTTGTAGTTAGGTTGGTAATATAGGACAAAAATTGGTAAGTGTTCCTTAGAGTTGAGTTTGTGGATTTCTTATTAACTACTTGTCAGTGAAGTTTAAGAAATAACATTTTTTAAGAGACAAAGATGAATTGATAGATGTTTGATGATCTTCCATCGCCTATTTTTTCACAATGGTTTTATTTTGATTTTCTTTTTCAAAAAAAAAAAAGAAAAAAAATAGAGGAAGTTTTTAAAAATTTTATTTGACCGTGTGTCTGGATTGATCCAAGCCAACGACGGATCAGTCCAACTTACTTATTTTTTAGATGCGTTTCGGCTGTCGGATTAGATTTTACTCCCATTTAAATATATTTTCCCTCTTTGAGGTAAAGAGAGAAATAGTAGCTACTTTTCTTTGAACTAAAAGATCTTTTACTTTAGATGGTTGTTTGTTTTACAACAAAACTCTCTCTCACTTGTGCATTTAAGAAATTCTATGTGATTTTTTTTCTTGCAAAAATAGGGATTAATAAGGTCATCTAAAACACTCATATCAAACTTGTGTTTTAGACAAAAACTCGTTTTCTTCTTGATGGATCTTCAAGAGGAAGACCAAATTCAAGCTTGAAAAGGACTCAAAGCATATTTTGGAAGATAAGGGCAAGGAGTTGGGGTGAGAAGGTTCGGTTGAAGTAATTCGAGAGAGATTAGATATATACTTCAAGCTGGGTAAATCTTTGTACACTTTAATTTGTTCATCTTAATGGATTTGTTTAAATGACTATAAGCTTGTGCTTTTTTTTACCACTTAGTAGACTTTCCACGTTAAAATTGGTGTTGCCTTAGTATCTCTACTTCTTCTCCTATTTTAACTAGTTTTAAATTCTGGTTTGCAATATGACTTGATTCTCTTGCCTTTGGTTTGTGATTGAAGAAAGACTTGAGTCTTTATATATTATAAATTGTGTATTACATGTACAAGATGGGGCCTTATATAGGCTAGGCTATACAAACCTAAGAAAGGAAAATATACAATTTCCATATACAATAATAGAACTTCAGTTTTAGGCTGGCGAAGGTAGGAAATAAGTATCAAACGGTGGTGTTCGTCGGAAAAATAAGCTAGACGGTGGCTGTAATGCCTAGACTGTGAGAGCAACGGAAAAAATTCAAAGAACCTGCTCTGATACCATTATGATTGAGGATTGGGAGAGTGCTAATCATCATATCATCACTTGGCTTCATAATACTTCTATTCCATCCATTGTTGATGAGTTTGGCAACATTGATATTGCCAAAGAAGTTTGGGACTTACTTGTTACTTGGTATGCTGGACCGAGTGGTGCTCGCAACTTTAAGTTTACACGCAAACTTTATCATATTCGTCAGGAACCTGTGAGCGGATTACTGTATATCACAGTTGGATGAAATCCATTTTGGATCAACTAATTGCTTCTGAACTAGTTCTCTCCAATTCTGTTGACACCAAATTGGTTTAAGCTCACCGTGAACAAGGACGATTGTTTCAGTTTCTAATGGGACTTTGTGATGAGTTTGAATAAGCCAGAAGTCATATTCTACATCAGGATCATTTACCAACAGTCTTACAAGCTATTCACAAGTTATTTGATGATGAGACCGCGTCTTGGATGATCCCATTTCTATCAGGACAAGGTTCTTGCTACCCTGACCGTTGTTATGACTGCTCTCGTTTTTTCCTTTGCTAGTTCATCTACCTATGTTTCCAAAGCCAGGGAATATTGTCGGTATAACAATAAGAAGTCTCTTCTTATCTATAGTTTTTGTAGAAACGAGTCGTTCGTTGAAGCACAGTACACTTTCGTCGGCATATTCTTCAAAACACTGCTTTGCTTGTACGAACGTTATCGGCTGGACTCTCATTCCAAGTCTGATCCTACCTCATCTCTCTCTATAGCAGATCTACAGGATATGGTTAATCAAGTTCATCTTTCATCTTCCAGTGCATCCAACATTGCTCTTTCTACGATATCAGGTACTTCTCCTACGTGGCTTCTTGATTCTGCTTGCTGCAATCATATGACTCCTTCTCCTGATGTTGTCTCTTCCATATTTAACCTATACTCTCCTACCATATATACTGCAAATGGTTCTCCTATGCATGTCTCTCATCTTGGTAATGTCTCTACACCAGCCTTGTCTGTTTCCAATATGTACTAGATTCCCCAACTCACTCATAATCTTCTATCTGTTGGGCAACTCACCGAACTTGGTTTTTCTCTAACCTTTTCTTCTACTGGTGTGGTTGTACAGGATTCTCAGACAGGATAGATCGTTGGGACCGCCCGTAAGGTCGAAAGGTTGTTTCAGCTCATCTTTCTTCATCTACATTCCTCTCGTCTCTCTGCTTCTGCCGTCTCAAGACAGAGCACCTCCTCTCTTGCTTTATGACATTCTCGCCTTGGTCATGCATCTATCTCTAGGGTTAAACAACTAGTTTCTAGGGGTTTGTTAGGTTTAGTTTCAAATAAGAGTTTTGATTGTTTGCCTTATCAATTTGGCAAGGCGGTTCTTACCATTTAATAACAATGTTTCTCATGCTCTCTCTCCCTTTGATCTTATTCATTATGATGTATGGGGTCTCTTTCCCATTACTACTCAAGGTGGGTCACGTTATTTTGTTATTTTTGTGGATGATTTTTCCAAAAATACTTGGATTTATCTCTTCAAAAATCGCTTTGATACCATGAAGAAAGACTTGAGTCTTTGTATATTATAAACTATGTATTACATGTATAAGATGAGGCCTTATATAGGCTAGGCTATACAAACCTAAGAAAGGAAAATATACAATTGCCATATACAATAATAGAACTTGCCATATAATTAACTTGCCATATAGTAATCTAACGGTGATTAATTTATTACATGTGTTAAATAATTTGTTTGTGATTTGCATCCTAATATTATTTAGTGTTGAAATAAATGACACAATAATGAAATACGAGACAAAGAAAAACACTAGATTTACGTGAAAACCCTTGCGGGAAAAAACCAAGGACAGAGATAAAAACTTCACTATGAATCTGAAAAAAATACAAAGTATAACATAATAGAGAATAAATCCTGATATATTAATTTAACGAAATACCAAGCAGAGTTGGTTCATAACGCTGGGCAAGCCCACGACCCCTTCTTCCTGATAAGCTCGCCATATCGACCGTTATGCTACCACAACAGATATCTATTTTTTTCTCAACTTTTTCTTTTTATGTGTGACACCACGACCATCTGAAGCCGACATAAACCCAAACCAAAATTGGTTACAATCACATTACATGCAATAATAAAAAAATATGTATTATTTATCTTATATATAAAACTAAAAAAGTTTTTGACATTGAACTCATTTTTATGTTTATAATTATTGTCAATTATTAAATTAATTAAAAATAAATTTGGACATAAAGCCAAAATATTTTTTACATCAATGTTTGACTTAATATACAATATTATTTTTGATATCATATACATAACATATAGATATTGAAAGAAAAATTGTTTGTTAAGAGAGATGTTTAGCCAATCCGCACAGGATATATATGTTCAACAAAGTTGTGGACCATCTATCAAATATGAATTATTCAAGAGTAATAATAACGAGAGAAAAACAGATGCAAAGAATAAGAAATCACAACTGATAACCACTTGGAAAAGTACATATTTGGCACTCAACCAATACTTCTTTTTAAAGCTCTTTTGGGCAGTTGCTGCCCAAACTTATCCAATTTAGCAAGTTGCTAGTCTTAACCTATTTTGAGTGTCCTTTTTGTCCATTTTCTGTTTTCGTTCATTTTGTAATTTCTATTTAGAGGCTGTGTGGTTCTAAAGAACAGAATGGACTTTGATAAAAACGAGTTCTATTCTTCACACCAACCAGCTTGACAAAATTCCTCTTTCATAAATTCTCACTTATTTATTGGTTGTTTTAGAATTTGTGTAAGAGTTTGAGGGTTGTTTTGAGCTGCGCTCCAATAGGTCACAACCCTTTAACACCAAAGTTTAAACTCTCATCATCTCAGGTTCCTAGCAGTAGAGAGGAACAAGAAACAATGGACAAGATACCTTAAAAAGCAATCCCTAGAGTGTTGACACAAGGGAAGTCACGTGCACCATGACAACCAGAGTGCTAAGATTTCTGCTGAAGCAACCTGACTGCCGCCAGAGACAAAAACACATAGATACCAGGCTGCAGTCTATTGGTAGAGAGAAGTCAACAAGGCTTTGCAGGGTGGAGAAGGTTCCTAGGGAAGCATAATCCATCTGATGCGAATTTCACCCTTTTCTCCACTGCCCAATTCAGCCATTATCTCGTTGAGTTGGCTGGGATGATTTCAGTAACTCATAGACTTTTTCGCCTCCACATGGCATATAGAACAATTTTTCAGAATTAGTGCATCAATCTGCACTCCTAAGTGATATATTGGATTTCCTCTTGAAGAATAAAGGTTAGCTCACGTCAAGTTGAATAAATTCTCAAATTCGTGATTTTTCTTTCTGAAAGCATCTTCTCTATCATATTTATGGACATCACTGCCTATCCCAGGTACAAAACCATGCTAGCTAAAGGTAACGTATTTTTCGTTGGAGCTAATTCATCCTTAATTGATATTACAAAATTATTCGAATCTACGAAACTCAAACAAAAAACACCTGATTTGCTCTACAAAACATCAGAATAGTTTTTAAAACAAGTTTATCCTCACTGGTAACCGTACGTTTTTCAGAACTGTTTCAAAGAACATTTTCAACCCCACATTATTATAAAGGCAATATCTATTCACGATTTAAACCAGAACATACTAAGGTGCCTGTTTAACTGAACTAATACTTAACTAATTATAAATTACTTTACTGCAAAGAAGCTCATTAATGTTAATTTACAAAGAAGGAAAAAATAAAATTCATATAAGAAAAGACTGAAATCAAAATAATATGATATTATAAGAATTCTGAAACCATAACAAAAAGAAAATTTTTAATTATAAATGTCCTTGAATAATTAAATAATCTCAAAATGTATATTTTAATATAAAACAAGAAGTGAGAATGACAAAACAATTTGACATGTTAATAAGCAACATCATCAGAATGAATTGTATCCTCAGCTTCCCTCCATAAGTTTATTTGGCTCAACTAGCTATCAAAGAAGATTAGAGTCTATATCTCCAACAGCCTATATGATATCAATCATGGGTAATTGCCAATAGCTCCCAATCAGTCAACCAAAACACCCCTTAAAACAGTTTGTATTAATCCATAACAAATGACTTTGTTTAATCACTAAAAACACAGCATATATGAGCCAAACTTGTCCAAGGCTGGTATTGCAGATATTAGTCCTAGCAAAGGGATGAGGAATGCTGTCACTGGGACATGTACCAACAACCATGTATCCAATTATCTTCTAAATGTGTAGACGTTTTAATTTCTTGCCTGTGATTTCTCTCTTTATTGGTTGTTATTTTTATATTTTAGCTAAGGCAATTTATGATATATATGTCATGATCCCTAGGTCTCACTGGATATTACAAGGACGTGCATCACATGCAAAAATGGAATTAATATTAATATATCCACAATCTTTCATCATGCAAGAGCCTTAATAGTAAAAGAAAAATTGACAAAAACAGAAACATAGAAAGTTTTTTCTTCATTGCCAATTTGGAGGTCCTTCAGTACTACTGTTACAACGGGAAGGCAGCAAGCTTACTGGTGTCTATCACAATGTACAATGGCACCAGTACTACTCACCATTCCAATTAATCAGATCTTTAATCTGATTTGTTTTAAGTTTGACGGTTATAAGTGTGTTCCAAGTCACAAATGTTTGGATTGTGATTCGTCAGAACTTTTAGCATAGTGTATTCAAAAAATCCCAATTGTTTCAGCAGATAAACGATATATATGCAGAAAGTTAAAGCTAATACAATCTTTTTATGGTTTGGCAATCTGCCTATGTCCTGGTTGTTCTAGATACAAGGATTTATACTAATCTAATCTGCGTTTCATGGGTAATTAATTTTATGGAGGCATGAAGACTTCCTTTGCACACAACTTTCTTGAAACCTCGTAATTTATTTATTTTTATATAGTCTAGTTTAACCCTCTCATTCTTCCTCTATATAATTGATTACATGCATTCATATAAATCCTCATTTATATTAATATAAGATAAAGAAAGAAGGAATATTCATCTACATGCATATGTGGAAGGTTTCTTTAATTGCATACATCTCACTAGAGTTCTGATCCTCATTTCACCAAGAACTGACTTCTGCTTATTCTTCTTCAAAGTTTCATCTTAAAATTGTCACTAGTCTCCCAAACCCCAAATTTATAGCCTTGTGGGTTCAGTCTGAAGATTTAGATAACATTTGATTATTATCCATTAAGGACTGTAAACTCTACCTTCTATTTTCACATTTCTAAGAGATCATCAAATAGGAAACTTGTTGATCAAGTATCCTTCAGTAATTAGAATCCTAAAATGTTTATAATTTTGGTTTGACAGTTTAGAAGCTCGTATCTTCTGAGATTTTATAGTTTTTCTGCCGTAGGATCTCTGCTCACCGATTACTTGTCGTTGCTTCGCCTCCAAGTTTACTAGAGCCTTGAGCGCATCCCACACCATCGTACTCCTAGTCCAAACTCTTCAAGTCTTGTATGTCCCTACATTGTGGGATGGTGCTATTTTGGACTACTTCCTGGTCCTACTAAGAACTTTACCTCTATTTTTTCAAATTTGCATCAAAACTTGATCTCTAAAGTAGCTTTCTTTCTTTTGTGAACCCTTGAGATGAAGATATGGACAAGTTCAAACCCAACAAATTTCTTCATCAACTTTAAATCTTTAGGTACAAGGTCTAAACTTTTTCTTTTCTTAAGAAAATTTTAAAAATATCAAACTTTTTTACATCTATTCACTTTGTATATCATGTTGTAGTACCTGTTCTTACAAGTATTTGAACTCGGATCTCTCGTATCCCTTTCCTGCCCCTTTACCACTTGAGCCAAGCCTCCAAGGCTAAAAATACCAAATTAATGTTCTAAAGTGGAATAAAATCTGAAGAATGTTGAAAGATATATATAGCTTAACTAATTTGGAATGAGTACTCATCTTCCATATATTAATTTTAACCTGAAGCTGAAAAGCACATTCTTATTATCAAAATATGCAGCTAGTAAAGTGCTGCCCATGCCATTTAGTACTAGAATAACAATAGAAAGAGAAAGCACAACGAATATGCCTTATCCTCTCAACACAAATAATTAGTAGAAATGCAAAAGCCAAGATTAACATCACAAGCGCTCTGGATTTGGGTGCTGATGTCTACAGCATTGGCATCCAGAGTTGTAATAATGGATGCATCTTGATAAAAAATATGAGAAACAATACAATTCTGGACACATAGACATGTCTGTTGGACCCCACGTTCGGCCATCTTGTCTTGGATCCGTCTCAAGGCATTGCAGCAGTCGGTGGATGGGACAACGGTGAGGTTCCCGCTCCGAAGAACATCTGCACAGACATGGAGATTTTCGGTCACATCGGCACACTGGGGATCATTACTGCTCTCACTTAGTACAGTAGCGATCAATCCCAGGAGGAGGAGGAGGAGGATGTGTACCACTGGTTTCAACACACTTCCTACTCCATGAACCCTTAATAAGATCCTCTTAAGTCACTCTCTTAATGTGGCTGCCTCCACCCTTTAAGATCATTGTAATTCATGCTTATGCAATAAAAGCCTCAAATTTCCCTTACCAATACTATGAGTAGCACTCGACCCCTTGAATTGATATATATTGATGTTTAGGGGCCTGCTCTAGTCCTTGGATTTGAACATTCACGATAATACATAATATTTGTTTACCACTTCACCAAATACGCTTGGTTGTATTTACTCAAAACCAAATATGAGGTTCCAACTATTATTATTGGCTTCAAAAAATTGATTGAAAATATTTTCCAAACCAAAATCACCATCTTATACATTGATGGTGGCACTAAATACACTGGAATCCACACAATAGCTCTCAATGTTGGAATTCAGCATATAATTAACTTCCTCGCCTTTCACCCTTGAGATTATGGGAATTGTTAAACGTCACCACCGTCATATAGTTGAAATTGGTCTTACCCTTCTTCATCAAGCCTCTCTTTCTCTCTTTTTAGCTCTTAGCCTTTCTCACATCCATATCCCTCATAAACAAACTTCCCACACCACTTTTTTTAACCATCTTTCACCTTTTGAGAAACTTTTCTCAACCACTCCCAATTACAACAAACTTCGGGTTTTTGGGTGTTTATGTTATCATTGGCTTAAACCATATACAAACCATAAGTTACAACCCAAATCCAGATCATGTATCTTCCTTTGTTACTCCACTACCCATAATGCCTACAAGTGTTATGATCCTGAGACTGCAAAAACTTGCATCTCCTGTCATGTTGTCTTTGTTGAGGATGAATTTCCTCATATCAAAACCTCCCACATTCCTTTAATCAATCACCTCGGATCACAGGCTGCGGGCTGGGCATATCGGCTCAGCCCCTTTGCTACCACAAGATCCCTACTTTTTTTCTCAACTTTTTCTTTTCACAAAAGTCACACCACATGCCTTCGGGTCGGACATATGCCCAAAACCAAATTAGGGTCACAAATCAACAATCTCTACCTTGACCCGAATTCCCATCATAAGTAGAAATCGTCAACGAACTCCCTATTAGAAAACAAAATCAAAACCATACTCCTCTTCCACAACAAAACCCTATAGGATAAAACTCATCGATCAAGTCTAACCAAGTTTGAACACGTACAAAATTGGCTATGTGTGAATCGACTTAGTCATTATATTTCACAGGATTGTCTTAGGGTTACACTTTAATTGCCAACAATGTCACCATAAGCAATAATCTCACGCACAAAATGATACCTCACATCAATATGCTTCATTCTCTCATAAAACATCTGATCTTTGGTGAGAAATATAGCACTTTGGCTATCATAATACAATGTACTGATTTCCAGTTGTTCACTTAGCTCCCTAAACAATCTCTTTAACCAAAGGGTCTCTTTACAAGCCTCTATAACTGCCATGTACTTTGCCTTTGTAGTTGACAAAGCTACTGTAGACTGAAGAGTAGTTTTCCAACTAATAGCACAACTGATGAGTCTTAAACTCATATATTTTTAGTCCATTTTTTTGGATTATTTTTAGTATATTCAGATTTGTTTTAATGCCAAATTATGGATTATTCACCAACTTTGTGTTTTGCAGGTTTTAATTCAAAAAGGAGAAAATTTCAGCAAGAAAGAAGAGAAAAAGAGCAATTACAACAGTCTATGTCGTGACAGAGTTCTGTGTGTCGCAACAAACGTCTAAGCAAATGGCTAAGGAAATCTGTCACGATAATATTTCTTCTGTTGCAACACAAAGGACTGAATATAGAAGATAAGTTATGTCGCAACAAAAGGCAACGTGTCACGATAGAACATGGGAAGAATGTAACAAGTCAGCTGAGACAAAGAAAGATAATGTTGCGACAAGGTTTGTCAGATGGATGTCAACACCAGGAAGAACCTGTCGCGACATAAAATCTCATGTCGGGACACTAGAAACAAAGAAGAAAGCATAAAATTATGTCACGCTATTAAGGTATCTTGTGTCGCGACAAGAAATTAAAGAGCAATACAGGAAGAATACTGCGACATATCAGTTTATGTTGCGACATAATGAAAAATAGAAGGCAGAATCTATGTCACAACATTGAAAGACAAGGTTTCTGGTCCTGACAGAGAAACAAAGTTGCCACAAGTGATGCTGGCAATGGCCTTGTCTTGGGAAGCAAGAAATCTATATTCATAAGAAATGCGTATGAAGTATTGGAAAAGAAAAATACCCAGATCTTATAAAGAAAATCTGATTGCAAGTAATTGGTTAGACACATGTTTCAGAAATGAACATGACTTTCTAATCATGAAATGTATGGTTAAGGGAGAAATCCAAAACTATACTACCTTGCTCTTTTGACAATTTTATTCCAATTCAACATAATAGAATTTTTAGATTACGTTACAGAATTGATAATTTCACAAAGAGTGAAATCCCGTTCATTTCCAAAGAATAATCCTGCGTTCAATCCACTTAGGTATAGGATTTTAAATTTTCTTTTTTATTATAAATGCAGAATTTAAATAGTAGAATTCTAGTATGTTACCGAAAATTTTATGAAATGGAAGTTCAAATAGTGTGGAACTTTATAGTTAGTAGTTGAACTTTAAATTCTTTCTTCAATCTCCTGTGGGAACGATATCCCGAACTCATAAACCACTTTTATTACTTGTACGCATCTGCACTCTGGCAAAAGATTATGACCAAACTAAATCTTCAATGAATTCATTGACAAACCCATTTTTTATTATGAGCATACAAGTTCTATTTGGTCTAAATAAGTTTTTGGTGCCTTTACTGGGGATTAGGTAATAGTCCTTGGGTAAAAGTAGCAGAAATTTGATATATATACAAAAATTGGTCAACAACAACCTCTAATGGTGAACACGTATCCTGTAAGATATCTCCTCTTATCGACATATATCTAATATACCGTATACATTACTACATTGCAAATCATCTCTAACCCTACCAAACTTTCAAAATACCATCGGGATCCATGCAAGTATCACATGATCCATTGAACTGCTTTCCAATGTTCCTTGCCAGGTTTTGCCATGTACTGCTGGATTACACTAGACATAGGTCAATCTAGATGCGACACCTCATAGAATACATCAAAAAAGAACCCATAACACTAGAATATGGACTCTGTATACATGTAGTCAACTCCCTCCTCATCTGATCAGGACATACGAGAAAATCTTTCTCAAATATATCATTTCTAACTCACGGATAATCTTCCTACCACTTTATCCCTCATTATCTCCATCCCAAGTATCTTCTTGGCCTATCCCTGATCTTTTATCTCAAACTTCATTTTGCCGCTTTTATGTTCTTATCTCCTTCACTGGGTCGCTATTATATGTCATCAACATATAAGAGCAGATATAGAAATTACTTATCGTTGCATCGATTGAAGTAGACACAACTATCAAAGCTATCTGGCAATCATGAGAAATCATGAATGAGTCAACTTCTATACCCCATTGTCTAGATTGTTTCAAACTATAAAGAGATTCCCAGCAGGCAAACACAATGCCTCCATTTCCTGAAACTGTAAACCCTCTTATTGTTTCCATATATCCTTCAAGCTCCCATAAAAATGCAATTCACATCCAACCACTCAAGTCATAATCACAGTGTCACAATCTCAAGAAAGCTCAAATTGAGCTATGTTTTTACCATTGCAGAGAATACATATTTGAAGTCAACACTCAGAATCTGACTATAACCTTAGTAACTAGTCTCTTGCTCAGACTACATTTCAACACTGTGTTTTGATTATGTCAAAAAAGTGTTATTTGAACCCTATTTATTATAGTTTTTGAGTGCTTTGTGTACTAACTGATTCAATTAATTTATCAATATTATGTCCTACTATATTCTTGATCGCATTTGTGGCTAATTTTGTAGTTTTACAGAGCTATTTATCTCTCTGCAGAAATTGTTGAGTCGATCAAGCACACGAAGAATTCGAGTCAAATAGCATTGCGGATCAAAGACAGAAGGAAAATACAAAGAAAAAATGGAGCGTGCTTCATTAAGGTCACGAGAGTATCTATCTGCGTGCTGTTCACCCCATGCCTTTGTTCCTGCGCTGACATTGTTCACTTTTCCCTCTGATTGGCTTTTTGCGTTTTTGTTACAATTTCTTGTTTCTTCATATTTTAACCCTTGTAATAGCTTTTGTTTTGGTTTGTTTTGTAACTTCCCTTGCTCTGAGCACTATATAAGCTCAGTCAAGCTCCTGTAAAATCAACTTTTCAATCAATCAATAAAATTTGTGGGAGCTTTATTTCTCATTTTTACCTCTCTCCACTTTCTCTCATTTTCTTTTCCCATCGACTTCCAAACTCCCGCCAGGATGAAGCAACTCGGATGGTTTGCCTAAACCCCTCCATCTTGAAGAGGAGGGCTACTAAATGACGGTTTTAAGGTATGATTTTGGTCCCCTGTCTTTTAGCATGAAAAAGCGTTATGGGTATTTGTGTTCCATATCTTCAATCTACTTTAAATCCTCTTGAGATGCCTTGATTGACCCTTTAGCAATCTTTTTAGGTTCGGTGGATGCTAGATCCGAGATTCGAGTTAGTTGTCTTCTATGAGTCATTGTAGGGTGATGGGACGTGTGTTGGCGTGGGGGAGTACTTTATGCTTATTAAATGCCATGTTTAAGAAGGAAAGTTTTAGGGTTTAAGAGAAAGTTTTAGGGTTTAGGTTTTAATGCCAAATGAAGAAGATCAGGTTCGAAATGACATATGTCATCATCCCAGCCTGCGTGGAAAAGGAGCAGGGGGACATGTTAAATGCCTTGAAGATCACACCGGTGGCGAGACTTCAAGGAGTTCTTTTTTCCCAATTTATTTCGTTATATTCAATTTGCAACCAACAACCCACCTTGTTTTTTAACAAAACACGAAAATCCAAGAAAATACCATTTTTCAATCAATTGCATTTCTTCTCTCAAGAAAACCATCGATGCCCAAATACAAAGCCCTTTATCTGCATTAGCTCGCATTCTGCAGTGTATAAGTATAAATATTGTTGATTCGATGCACACCTACTTTGCATACGAATCAAATGATAAACATACCGTTGCGTGGATGGTGCCCTAGTGAGAAGAAGCAATGACATGATCCACATCACACAGTATTGGTGAATCTCATTTCTTTTTTATTTTACCATTTTTCCCATTTACAGTTCAACTGTTGCAGAAATTTAACTGAAGTATTCCTCTGGTTTCCTTGTTTTCTATTTTAGCAATATCAACCTTTCAGTAGCCTTGTTTTTTATTGGTTTCTGAACGTTGGTGTTGTGTTCTATAGCAGTTCATGGTGGGACGGGGGTGCTGCGAGAGGGGCGGATTAAAAGCGTGCTCAGACGAACAGGGTGTGAAATCAATTTGCCTGAAACATGACGGATGGGGCCACACACTTTGAAGGCTTGTGTGAAGGCCAACGGGGAGGTTCAAGGGAGACCTACGGGGTCAATGGATCACACCACACCCCAGTGAGTGCCTCTGTGCATTATACCCTGAAGATGTGGCAGTGAGGCCTTATCTGGTCCCCCTGCTCCCAACTTTTCATGGAATGGAAAACCTTGAAAATCCACACACACATCGGGTTCGAGGAGGTTGGAAAACTTTCAAGAAGGTGTCGATATGGATTTGCTGAAATTGAAGGCCTTAACCCTCAAGGCCAAAGCCGTTGTTGAAAGCCTTAGTGGTCACGCACTAAGACGAGGACCATTAGGGCTGGGCGGGTTTGTATGCACATAATTTTGAAGAATTTCTTGATCTGTAAGACCCAGAGGCGATAGTCGAAGAGGCAAATCCTACACCTTTGCGGCTCATGACGGTGAAAAGAATTTATGATCTTGGAAATTATCTTGAAACCATAAATACATGCCCACACCATGGCTTTGACACATGGATGCTGGTAAACCACTTCTACGATGGAATGTCCCCTGCCATGAAACAACTCTTGGAGACTATGTGTGGAGGGGACTTCCACCCGGTAAGAATTTGTGGATGAGCCGTGGACATCGGCTATCATTTGAGACCTCCCAAAGCTTGGGATAGACAAGTCGAGGAAAGTATTGACCCGATCAGGCCACCCGATGTAAACCAAAGGGGGGCATATATATTCACTGCGAAGGAAGTATGGGTGGGAAGGCTAAGATTCTTGGTTGGGAGGGTGGATTTGGAAGGAAAAAGGTTGCATGATGTGATGTCGACGGTGGCGGGAAATCCACACGAGACGAAGACCATCAATTGCCAATCCCACTTTGGTCTTGGAAAGAGCAAGCATCGGTGCTCCTCGGTGAAGTTGTGTGATACAAGCGAGGCAAACACCGTTCTGAGTCAAAGTAGCCACCAACAAACGCTCCAAGCCTTACCTATAACCCCAGTGGAGGAACCATACAGCAGGCCTCACGAGCAAGCACTCGACATATATATATGTTCCCCGGGAGCACAACGACAACCACCCACCTCTCTTCTCACATTGTTGGCAAGCCATCCCTAGAATTTGAGCAGGTGGTGGGAAATTTCGTAGAGGAAGCGAGAAAGCCATCAATGCTTAGTGGGAGTCAGGGTAAACGATATAGGCTCGAACAAGAGAATAAGCGAGAGAAGAGCTTGAAGGTAGCCAACGAGAAAGTTGATAACTTTGAGTCATCTATCCTGATATTGATGGCCAATGGTACGGGAAGCGGGAATTCCTTCCCTAGACCTTTGCAATCTAGGGAGTCCATGAGAGTTTTGCTAGTAACCCTACCCCAAGGATGGATGAAGTAAAAGCTGTCATCACTTTGAGAAATGGCAAGCACAACACCAACCAACGCCTAAACTTGCTGAAGAGACTAGAGAAGAAGAGGAAGTGGAACGAGTATACATATTTATTAAAGAAGATTCAATGAAGAATAGCATGCCTCCTCCATTTCCCTCTAAATGCGAGGGGGGAGGAGGCAAAGAGGCATCGAGCAAGCGAGCTCTGGAGGAAGTGCTAAGGCGGGTGAGGAATCGACATACCCTGAAATGATTAAACGAGGTTCCAACGTGTGCCCAGGTACTACCTTGCCAAGGACTTGTGCATAGTCAAGAGGTTGGGCATTGACAGAAAGCGCGCAGAACCGGTGCCATCATTGAGGAGCAAGACCCGGTGTCTAGTCCAAGGTCCCCAGCATTTCAACATTGGAGGGACTTGTATAGATAAGGCCTTGCTGGTTGGGAAGGAAAGCTAGTGTCAGCCTCTTTGCCCGTGCGAATACGAGCGGTTAGGTTTAGGGAATAGAAGTACCCGACATCTATCCTTAAGTGATCGATTAGTAAAAATTCCACAAAAGGTATAGTTAGCAGGGGATGTTTTAGTGAAGGTAGACAAATTTTATTATCCGGTGGACTTGTGAGTTCGTCACGAAGCCGGTGGCAAAATAACGAGTGCCCATCATATGGGGCCATTTTTGGCCACATCTAATGCCATAATCAATTCTTCTTGGAGATGGGTCATGCATTACCTTTGGCAATATGACTTTGGAGCTTAATATTTTCCACCTAGGTAGCAAGCACAGATCAGGAGAGGAGCGGGAAGAGGAATCATATGAGGACTGCCTGATTGGCCCAAGTGCAGGAAAGCACAATGCTCACTGCGAAATTGATGAAGGAAGCAGTGGATTGATGAAAGATTAAGCGCATCAGTCTCCTCCAGCACCACTGATTCCCCAAGCACCACCAGATGATAAAATGCTCAACACAAAGGAGTTAAGCATGAAGGCAACTGCAGCACACCTCACTGCAGGAGTAAAGGAGCTCATCCTCCTTGACCCTCCATGAACCAAAAGGACTTTGAGTAGGAGTGGTTTCTATCGTAAATTAGAAGCCACTCCAATTCTTGTTAGAGTTTTATTTGCTTTACTTTGAGTTTAATTTGTAGTTACATAATTTTCTTAATTTTAGATTTGTTTTTTGTCTACTTTTTCTCATTCTCAATTGCACATTCTCATAATTTTTAGTTTTTTGTTTTTGAATTACTATGACTCCCATCTCTCCCCCACTTTTGTTTTGATTTTTCTTATTTATTTGTTTTATTTTAGTTTATTTTGATTTCTTTAATTTTTCTTCTTAGATTTTCTCCTAATTTTAAGTTAATATTTGTTCTTATTTTTTACTTTTACTTAATTTTTCTTGTATTAATTTTTGCGGTTGAGTGAAAATTTTGGAAGCTGGGAATGAAGATCGGAAAAGAAAGCAAGAGAGGGAATTTCGCTCTGAGCAAAATTTCGCTCTTTTTGTGAATTTAGCTCTTTGTAGGAAATTTTCTCGTAGTGAAAATTCGCTTAATTCATGCGTAGCCGAATTTTTAGCCTCTGTAATAATTAGCTCCCTCCCTGTTTATCCCGATTTGTTTTGAGCATAATTTTTCATCGAACTCCATTTGCATTTTGGCCGTTAAGGCGAGAGTGTAGAATCAAAACCCGGGGATGCTTGTTTAATTCTTTTTATTTACCTTTTTATTAAATTTTATTTTTCAAAAATGTCACGACGAGATCCTCATTAGCCAGATAGCGGATATTGAGCCAGTTTACTCCGACCGTTTTCATTTATCATCACAAAACATTTTATTTATGTCATTTCCTTTTTGAGTTTTCAATTATGCGGAAGCATTTTCAAATGTTAGGCCCCTAAAAATTTACTCTTATATAATTCGTTTACCAAATGGCTTATCTTGGCTTTACAAAATGATATCCAAAACTTAATGAACCGAGTTTAATACTCTTTTGTTACCATATCACATGTTCAAAAAAGAAATGATATATGCATATGGCCGATATGCATATGGCGGGGTATATACTTATACGCATAACATCTATGACTTTACTTCTTGATCTTGTCTTCTTTCCTGTTTACTCAAAACCTGCACATAGATAAAAACCTCATTTAACATTTTCTTTGGTGTTCTATCTGATTATATTAATTTGGTTAACATGACCTGCATTTATCGATCAAATCATGCCTTTTATATCAACGATACTCATGCTTATTCATTTTTCGCTATAAATCATTGATCCTTATCAATATGCATTTTCATACACATCATTAAACAATTCAATTCTAAGTTTAACATATCTTAAAGATGTGTTGGTTACAAATCTATTTACACTGTCAAGATTGATTATTTCTTTGTATACAGTTCACATTCATGACCAGTTGTTCGGTGAATCCGTCCTTTGTCATTAGATAATAGGCTTACACATTTCATAATTTCAAAATTATACATCATGCGGATGCAGTTGGTACCATGACATGTGGTATTTAAATTCCATACGCCATGAAGACGGATGCAGATTGGTGCATCCTTGAGTGGGACATTTCTTCATCAGCATTATGGCGAATTATAAAAAAGCACGGGCTTTAGGCCCGTCAAGAAAGGCCCCAAATTTTAAACATTCATAAATAACTCATGTACAAAAAGCCTAAGCCCAATCAATATTTTAGGCCCATAATCCAATTTCAACATTAAATATCTAAAAAATGAACAATAAAAAAAAAAAAAAAAAAAAAGCGAAAAGTCATATCAACCACAAAAATATCAAAGTCAAATCCTTGCAACACCTCAGCCCTCTCTCGGTAAATCAAATATGGGAATAGACCTAATGGTCTAAATTTATTATCTCTCTCTCTCTCTCTCTCTCTCTCTCTCTCGGTAGCGGTAAACCCGATAACCACAAACATTTTTTTTCTTTCTCCTCACTTATCAAAGCCAAACAAAAACTTACTCTGCTTCTTTCTTTCCCCTCTGTCTCTCTCACAGTCATACAGGTCTCAAGAGAACTCAACTCACAGCTCACTCACAATATCACAGATCAAATTTTTTTTTTTTTTTTTTTTTGCCAAGTCTTTGCGGCGGGCCAGACTCATCCCTCCCTCCATCATTCTTCAACTTGGGGTTTTGTGTGTTTCAAACGAAGGTTCTATTGTTTCATAAATTTAAATTTTTTTGTTATATATTTTTATTTATACTATATATTGTCATTGTGTTTGTTTTGTTGTTATATTTTTGTTTGTGTTTGTTTTGTTGTTATATAGTTATAATATATTAATATGACACCTAAGACAACCAAGTGGATCTGAAAATTAAAAAAAAGAAAAATAGATGGAAATAATAGAATCTCAAAGGATCTCTTGATAAATTTATTAGTAAGAAAAATATGTAACAAAAATTTAGATGAAATTTTTGAAAATAAACAAGTAGATAATGAAATAGAGAATAAAATAAAAATATTGAAATAGAAAATATTGAAATAAAAGATAATGAAATAGAAGATAATGAAGTAAAAAATATTAGTAGAAAATATTGAAATAAAAGATAATAAAATAAAGGATAATGAAATAGAAAATAGTGAAAAAAGAAAATAGTGAAATAAAAGATAATGAAATAGAAGACAATCAAAATCTTAATGAAACAAGTGATTATGGTCGCATAAATATTTATGATCCAAGTCAATGGAAAAATATTGATACGAAATTAAGAGATTTATTAGTAGAAAATGGTCAGTGGAAATAATTTAGATTTTCCTAAGGATGAACCTCTATAGACATTTTCCACTACACATTATATTCGCAAATTAACAAATGAAACACTTGATAGAAGATGGCTAGTATATTCCAAAGATTTGGATTAAATATTTTGTTTTTGTTGCAAGTTGTTCAATATGAATTATTACTATGAATAAAGCCGCTAGCTAATGAAGGAACAAAGATTGGAGAAATATTGGTGTTAAGCAAAATCATGGAAATAACTAATGAGCATATAACTAATATGAATATTTGGATTGAATTAGAAACAAGATTACCAACTAAATAAAGAAAGCAATTGATTAAGTATCCAAAGACAAATTAATAGAGAAAAAGAATATTGGCAAAATGTATTAGTAAATTGTGCGGTTATGAAATCTTAGTAAAAATAATTTAACACTAGGGAAAAAATGAAAAGATATGTCAAGAAAATAATGGCAATTTTTTAAGTTCAATTGAAATGAACCATAAATTTGATCGAATAATGCAAGAACCGTTAATTAAGTATTCCATGAGATCTAAATTTCATAACCATTATCTTGGACATAACATACAAAATGAATTGATAAGTTTGTTAGGAAATGAAGTAAGAAGCAATATTATTAAAAAAGTTAAAGTAAAATATTATTCAATCATACTTAATTGTACTCGATGCAAGTCATCAGAACAAATGTCTCTCATATTCTACGATCGTAGATATTACAATAAGTCCAATAAAAATAGAAGAATATTTTTAGAGTTTATTAAAGTAGATGATGCGAGTGGAAAAGGTTTATTTTGATAAGCTTATAGATGCAAATAAATAATCTTGAACTAGATATTAATGATGTACGGGGACAAGGACATGATAATAGGTCTAATATGAAAGGAAACATCAGGTGTACAAAAAAAGGCTACTCAATATAAATCCTAGAGCATTTTACACACCATGTGGTTGTCATAATTTAAATCTAAGATTTCAGCGATATACTAACTCTTGTCCTAAGGCTATATCATTTTTTGGAATAGTACAACGTATATATTCATTATTTTCATCTTCCACAAAACGATGGAAAATTTTACAAGATAATATTCAAGGTTTAACTCTTAAGCCATTATCACAAAACACGTTTGGGAAAGTCGTGTTGGAAAGTGTTAAGCAATAAGATTTCAAGCTCCAAGAATAAGCAAGAGATGCATTATCAAATGAAGGGAACTAGTGGAAGATCCTGAAACAAGGAGTGAAGCTAATTGTTTAGCAAACATATAGATCGAGAATTTTGAAATTTTATTGGGCATGACTATTTGTATGATATTTTATTTTCCAACTTAGTTAGTAAATATTTACAATCAAAAGACACAGATATTGGATATTGCTATAAATCAATTAAAAGGTCTCTATTTCTTTTTTTAGAAAATATAAAGAAAGTGGATTTACAATGCTATGATTTCATCTAAAGATTGTATGAATGGGTATAGAACCTATATTTCGCGGAAAAACGAGAGTTCGTGAGAAACAATTTGATGAAAATGTCGTATGATGAGGTAACACAATCTATCAAGAATCTTTAGAATTGATTATTTTACATATATACTCGATCAAGCTATTTCTTCACTAAAAAATAGATTTTAACAATTACAAAAAGTACGAAAAATATTTTTGGTTTTTTATTTAACTGAAAAATTAAAATCATTGACCAATGATAGTTTAAACAATATTGTTTGATCTCGAATGTTTCTTAAAACATGAAAATTTTTCCGATATTGATGGCTTAGATTTATTTTTAGAACTAAATGTTTTAAAAGAAATTTTACAAACGAAAGAAAATACGCCAATTGAGATACTAAATTATATAAAAAGGTTAGATTCTTTTCCAAATGCATGCATTGCTTATAGAATATTATTAATACCTCAGAATGGGGCTGTTTCGCTGAAAGAAGCTTTTCAAAATTAAATTGATAAATCTTACTTTAAGATCGACTATGTCACAAGATTAACCTGATTAGCGATACTATCAATTGAAAAAGAAATGGTAGCAAAACTTGAATATAAAACGTTAATTAATACTTTTGCAACTCAAAAAGCAAGAAAATTTAAATTTAAATAAAAAATATTAACACTAAACATAGAAGGCCTCATTTAGAAGTATCGCTTTAGGCCCCAAATTGTCTTGAGCCACCCCTGCTTTAATGTCATACGTCATCATGACGGATGCCGATTGGTGCATTCCGCCAAGTGGGAGATTGGACAATTTCAGGGTGCCTTCATGACGGATGCCGATTAGGGCATCCCGCCAGGTTGTTCATTAGGTATATCGATTCAACTCAATTCAAGATGTCAAGAATTGACCAATTCGTTTACAATTCGATTAATCTTTCACATGCAATTAATCGTCAATCATTTCAATTATCACATTTTCAAATCCATATGCACTTTCGTAATATCATTTGAAAGATATACTCATTCCATATAATCATTTCGCATTTATCGGTATACTACCAAAACACTTGAAATAAGGATAGAGTCAGTGAACAAACCGAAGTTGTCAGCTCTAGTTTCCTTCCTTCGATCTCGGTCCTAGGTTAGGTGATCCTCACCCGTCCCTAGTCAATAACAATCATGCCACTCTTAGTGGATAAACAATTATTATACATTTTTATTGAATGTCGACACTTTCGTTAACTGGCCTGGGTTAAGACACTAAGTCTCCAAGCCATTCACTACGAGGCAAATGAGGTACGATATGTTTTTCATTTAGTTTTATCCTTATTTGAACCTCCATTAATCATTTATTAGGGTCCTTAAACTATCGGGTAAGAAAACGAGGTGTTCAAACAAAATTCAACCGCCTATCAGAACAGCTGACTCACAGCGCAAGATAGCACTGCTAATGCAAGAGTGACTTCATTTCTACAGAAAGGTGGCTACGCCTTGGCGAACTCGAGGGGGGGCCTTTCTAGCCCTTCGGCCTCGTTGCAGCGAGGCAGCCTTGGCTGCGGCGTAGGGCTACATTGCGGTGAAGGTGCCCTTCACTGCGGCGAAGGGGCCCATTTTTGCCCAGTTTTTCTCTTTGTTCATTTTTGCGATTTTTCTCCAAAAATCCTCAAAACTCAAAACAAATTATGGAAAACTCACCCAATGACATCCAAATACCATCCTAAACCAACCATGAGCAAAACCCATGGATGGATTAGGGTTTTTCTAACCCAAACATCAAATACAACTTTGTAGGGCTTAGTTACATACCTCAAATCACTATGTACTTGAAGCCTTAGTTTTCTTCTTCCTTTTTCCTTGCAAGATTTTGCACCATAGAGCAAGCCCCACACAAATTTCTTTATCTTCACACACAAAACCCTAGCTTTTCCTCTCTCATGCTCTCCCACACGTTTTGCACAATGGCTTTCTAAGACCAAATGTGGTCTTAAGTCACTCATCTCTCCTAAGGCCATGTTTGGCACATCAATAAATCCCATTTCTCATTTTTCTCCTTTTTGGTCTTCATTTCACTTTCATTTATCATTTAATTATTTTAGCATTTGCTTAATATTTGACCCTTAGGTCCTCATTTCAATTTTTTCCAAATTTGCCCTTTTCTACTGGGTTTATTTCCCTGGGTTCCATCAATTTTCATTTTAGCATATAATATTTAATTATATGTTCACATTTTCACTTCACATTTCACGATTTAATACCCTATCGCTTCCCGGAAAACTCAAGTTTGCCTAATTTATACCCTAATATAATAAAATTATTATAAAAATTCTAGCAGATTTTTTGAGCGTTACATCTTTTTTTTTCAACTTTTCTTTTACAAGTCGCACAACCTTTAGGTCCGAGAGCAAGCCTAAAACCAAATTGTAGTCACAATGAATGCTAAGCTTGTATTAATGGATTAATAAAAAGACTAACTTCCATTGGAGCCGTCATTATTTATTTGTGTGTTCTTATTTATTTATTCATATTTTTTATTTATTTTATTTTCTTATGACAACTGTGATGAAAGAAAAAAAAAAGGGTATGTTTGGTTCATGTTTTTAAGATTGTTTTGTGTTCTTGTTGCAAAATACCGTGGGCAAGTGGTCTCCTCACAAGATCAAGAAAGACCGTGGGTTTGGGCCTTACGACCCTCACCCTTCGTCTCCACCACAGATCACACAAAATTTTTTTTTTTTCTAGTTGAGCTCCCAAAATATTTTCGGTGAAGTTATAATTTGAGTCCACAAAAATTTTAGTCATTTAACAGTTCTCAAAAATAAGGATAACAAGCAAAACAGAAAGAAATCATTTGGTTCCCTTTTTTTTTTTTTTTTTGGAAAAATACAGAGAACACAAAAAACATTAAATTTAGATAACATGAATAATTTTGAGATAGCATAAAATGATGTTCTTTTGGTTTTTAAAAACTATTCTCAAGAACATATTTTTTAAAAAGTCTCAATCATCATCCACGACAAACCCCTCATCTTTTTATAAAAACCTTTTAGAAATGTTTAAAAGTAGAAAAAAGGCAACAACTAGTTATCCAAATAATACAATAAATATAGATAGATGTCTTAGTATAGAATAATTCCATTTGAAGACAATGACAATTTTGATATTTTAGAATAGTGGAAAAAATAAAAAATTAAATACCCAGTGTTATCTATTATTGCACATGATGTATTAACTGTGCTTGTGAGTACAATCGCATCGGAAGTTGCTTTTAGTGCAAGTGGAAGAATGGTTGGCAAAAAGCGATGTAATTTGTCATTTGAAGCAATCAAAGCAGTAGTATTTTTAAAAGATTGTAATTTAACGGACAAGAGATTGCATGATCATGTTTGAGAAGTCGCACTAGTGACTGACACAGAAAACTTAAAATTATCAAAACATGAATGGATCCATGATCGCTCCCCGTCACCAAAAAATTGTGATTAAAATATTTCATTAAATTTATATTGTATTTTTATTTTCTTATGGCCGGGTGCACAAATGATCGGTATGTTCCTATTTTGTAATGATGTAAACTTTCATACATTTTCAAATGTAATTATATTCAATGAATAAAATTTTTAAATGAGGTATTTTTTATTTTGAATTGTTTTTAATCTTATTTTTTATTTTTTATTTAATTTTTGAATACAATTTAAATAAAAAACCTAAGTGGAGGGGTCGGGCTTTTAGACGAGCCTCTCCAGCCGCCTGGCCGGGCTCGGATCTGGTCTCAGGACGGGCCGCAAGGACCTCCGGGATGCCTGCGGCGGCCTGCAGGTCTGCATCCATGAATCAAGCCCGTCGCCGAGCCGAGCCTAAAATGAAGCCCACGACCCGGTCTTTCTTAAAACGGGCTTGGCCGGGTCGAGCCTAAGAAGGACATCAGGCCCCGGACTTTTTGGAGATCCCTATTATCTAAAAGCAGATGAGCTCATTTCAAAAGTAATCAAAATGTGTTGCAGCACGTGTGCGGTGACATTTTTCTTCCTAAAATACCCTCATGGTCACCTCACTAAATCCAAACAAAAATCAAACTAAACCTAGGTTTTTTTACCAAAATACCGAAATACCCTCGCTTAATTTTATCTTTTTACCACTAAAAACGTGAAGCCCCATCAATTTAAGATAAATAATCTTCAAAATATCAAAATACCCATTATTTAATTTCATCTTTTATTCAAATATTACCCTAAAATATCTAAATTTCATCTTTTATTAAAATATCATCCCAAAATACTATCCCACAAATAATAAAATTCTAGATATTAAATAGTAAAAATATTTCATTTTTATTTAAAAACTTGATAATAAATTATTTAGAAAAATTAAAATAAATATATATTAATATATTGAAACAATTTAAGATAATTTTTTCTACATTACCCGTTAAACAAACATACTCCGAAAGAATGTGAGTTATGTGTTTATAAGTTTTTGTTTGGTTTTCATTTTTAATATTTTTTTTATGAACAGTATTAGAAAAAATCAAATATAATTAAAAAAAAATAGTTAAAAAACATTACCTAAAAGAATAAAACTTAATATAAGTGAGAAAATTTAATATAGATTTCCGCCGAGATCCACGACTAGCCCCTACGCTTCCTCTGCTTAAAGTTTTGAGCTAGAATGATATCTTTGATGAATGAAAGAAGATAGATTTAGTGTATCTTTGGGTATTTGATCAATATATTAGGTTTTCTTATTGATTTAGAGGAGGTGGGCATGATAATATTTTAGGAAGAGAAAATTATAGTTCTCACACGTTTGGCTCAACTTTTTAATCACTTTTTAAATGAGCCCAACTCCTTCGATACCCATCTCTTATTTATGATTTTTTACATATAATAAAATCAGTTATATGTAACGTAAGATTCCCTTTTCACTCATATCTTTTTGATAATCCATTAATCAACGCCTTGATAGGCTTATGACCTCACCAATTAAATAATTAAAAGCGTGAATTCCTCCTTTTGCCGCACCAATTGTTTCTCCACTCCCAATTCTTGATACTCTATCATTCGAACTATAGTTTGTTGAAGCTGCAGCCTGTAGAAGGTCGGAACAAGACGAAGACAACAACAAAGAATGGGGAGTAAGAAATAGAAGTGAAGATCACCGACTACAAGTTCGAGACCAAATGGTGTCCCCGTAAACGAAAGCGTTAGCTTGGAGAAAACAACCTAACTGAAAGTGTGTAACACTGCCCTGCGGAATTTGAATTCTGATACAACAGTTCTTTAGAGTCTAGGACGAGCAGGAACAACAAAGATGATAGATATTCCAAATTGCAGAAAAAAGGTAGGGAAAAGCCGTTTTTTTTTTCGTAACATCAGGACCCGTTTGTATTTATAGGCAAAAAATTGGTTTGAATTAATTTGAAACGTTACGAATTAATTCGAACTTAATTCATAAGAATTAATTCGAAACGTTACGAATTAATGCAAACTTAATTGTAAGAATTAATTCGAATCATTATGAATTAAATGCAAACTTAATGGTTAAATTTGAATTCAAAATAAACCCGTTGTGAACAACTTTTTGTTTTTGTTTTTGTTTTTATTGAAAAACCCATTGTTTACAAATAATCCCCCACATTTTTCGAAAATAAAGAAAAAAACTTTTGTATTTAAAACATATTGTTTGGAATATGGAAGAAGGTGTTAATGCCTTAAGTTTGGTGTTCAATGAACTATGAACAAAACATAGATGAATAAGGTTTAACTTACAGAGTTTTTGGTGAAGCTTTTATAGCTTCAATGAACCGCAGTACTTTAATCGTAAATTGTAGACCTTATCATCGCACTCACATTATGATTCTTGCTGCTCAATGTCAAGCAGCGCTGATTAGGGCCATGCGTGTGCCTGATTAATTCATAAGCGCTCTAGAAATCTTGTCATACCACTTCATAGGAGCGGCCCCACTCCACACTTATATAGGTGATTTCATCAAATACATACTGCATTTATATGTACCACCCATAAAGGATATGAAATCATTAAGAATATTAATCAACCTCTCAAATTATGCATTCTAGCACCATAATCACATACCATAATGGTAAGGGACCATTTTGTTTAAGTAGCGTGATTAACAAGGACTCGTTATTACCTATATGAACCTTCTTCATGGGATCTCCAATCACAAAGGTTGGGTTTCCATCACTGTTAATCTCATATTGGCTTAAGTCCCATTCCACTCGATGTTTCCAAAATTAATTTTCTTCCCAAAGGCTTAGTCAGAGGATTGGCCAAATTCACTTCTGACTTTACATAATCAATGGAAATGATTCCATCTTTCAACAGTTGTTTCACTACCTCATGTCTTAGACGACACATATAAAAATATAGGCAGAAAGAAACAGCAACTGTTTTTCCCATTAAACGCTTTATTCTTTGCGATCTATATTGTCGCTTGGCAATCACACGCATAGACAATCGAAGGTGTTAGTCGTGATTCCAAAGGAATTCCTGAGCAGGAAGTTCTTGAACCACTACCTTCTTACCCAAGCAGATTCAAGAGCTATAAACTCCGATTCCATGGTGTAAGAAGAATGAGAGTTTGTTTAGATGGTTTCCAAGCTACAACACCACCTCCCCCAAAGTAAAGACATAAACGCCGTGGATTTTATCTCATCCTCGAATCGTAGATTCGAAGCATCACAGATCCTTCCAACATGCCGAGAAATCCATTATATAGATACCATAGTCTACGGTACTTTAAGTATTTCATTAGTCTACCAATGCACTCCAATGATCATTATTGGGATTATGTGTATATCTACTTAATCTACACACAAAGATATGCTATAAGTTAGGTCTAGAAAAGTTCATTAAATGCATCGACCCTAATAATCATGTGTGCATACCCGCTGACTACGTGATCACCTCTATTTTTCATTAAACGAGTGTTGCTCAGATCGTAGTGGTACTCCAACAGGCTGACTGAATGTCATCTTGAGTATTTTCTCAACATACGTTCTTGTGATAGCATTATACTATCACCCATCCAAGATTTTCACACCCAAAATGACCTTAGCTTCACCCATATCTTTCATATGCGTCAAACCTGTTAAGCTAGAAATCTTTGCATCATGTACCATACTCAAAGTTAGTGCCAAAGATCAACATATCTACATACAATGCAATGATTACACATTCTTTCCCCGTACACTTTGTATATATACACCTTTATCCACTTCAACAGATAAAAACCCGTTTTCCAACAAAGCATTATCAAATTTCTCATTCCACTGTTTAGGTGCTTATTTTAAACCATATAGAGACTTGTTTAATTTGCAAACTTTATGTTATTTTCCAGGAGTAATACAACTTTCAGGTTGTAACATGTAAATTTCTTCATCCAAGTCCCCATTTAAAAAAGTCGTTTTAACATCCATTGATGGATAAAAGTTTATGAATTGAATCCAAAGTACTAAAATAAGAATGGAAGAGATCCTAGTAATGAGCAAATAAAAATAGTCAATATTTTGTTTTTGTGAAAAACCCTTGGCTATAACCTAGCTTTGTATTTTTCAATGGAACCATCTGGAAAGTATTTTCTTTTGAAAATCCACTTGTAACCAATGGGCTTTGCTCCTGAAGGTAAATCGACTAACTCCAATGTTTGATTATTTAAAATAGAGTCAAGCTCAATTTTAATGGCTTCTTTCCAAAGTAATGCGTCAGGGGAAGAAATCGCTTCAAAATAAGATGACGGTTCATTTTCAATTAAGTAAGTATAAAAATCATCTCCAAAGGAAACCTCTTTTCTTCGTCTCTTACTCCTTCTCAACTCATTATGAGAGCTTTCCATATCATCCACACTAGTGGGCACATGCTCATCATATGATTTTACAGCATCCACAATTGTGGGTGTATGAGAAATTTGTTCAGAAAGTGGGAAAATGTGTTCAAAAAATTCGGCATTTTCTCTCGTCTCAATAGTGTTGCTTTGTGAACATCACTAAAACTAGAAATCTATAAGTCAGACTATTACTAGCATACCCACAAACATGCACCGTAAGTCTTTGAATTCTATTTTCCCTTTTTTAGATCAAAATATAACCTTGGTAAGACACCCTCACACTTTCAAATATTTAAGGTTAGGTTCATGACCTTTCCATAACTCATAGGGTGTTTTACCAGTTTTCTTGTATGGAATTCTATTTTGTAGATGACATGCAAAGAGTATGGCTTCACCCCACAGATTGTTAGGTGCTGAAGCACTAACAAGTAGAGAATTCATCATCTCTTTAAGAGTCCTATTTTTTCTTTCTTTCACTTAGTGTAATTGATTCACTAGACAATCTAATTACAAGCAACCATACTCATCCAATTTCAGAACTATAAAAACGAGGAACTGCTCACACCTAGATCCTTCTCATGAATAATGGTTTTATCTTCTATGGATGCATGAACAACTGGGTACCAAACCAGTATAATAGATCCAAACACAGTAAAAACTACTTATTATTTCAGAGAATGATTAATCAACTATTAAAGATTTCAGATAATATGAAATAAACTAAATCTTGAAAGAAACTATCAACCGAAAAATAAATAAATCAAGCGGATATTTCAATTACCTTGATATCCTCATTCAAGACGCCATAATCCAAGTTAGATATATAGAGTTTAGTCCCCGTTTCAATGGAGGAAGTCCTACCGGTATGCGCCGGATAGTCCGCCGCCTAATCCACAAACATATCATGATGCCAAAGCTTCGACTACTGTTGTTGTTGCATTGGTGTCCAAATTCAAATTCCTAAGATTGTTGAAGTTGCAGCCTGTAGAAGGTCGAAACAAGACGAAGACAACAATAGAAAATGGGAGCAAGAACAAGAAGTGGAAGATCACTCTATCTATTAAGTTCGAGACCGATGGCAGGTCCTGAAACCATGCCAGCTTGAGAAAAACAAACTCAATTGAGGCGTGTGTAAACACTGTCCTTAGGAATTTGAATTCCCCAGGATACAACAGTTCTTCAGAGTTTAGGACAAACTCTGGAGCAGGAACATCAAAGATGATAGATATTCCAAGTTGTAGAAGAAAGGTAGGGAAAAGCCGTTTTTTTTTTCCGTAACATTAGGACCCGTTTGTATTTATAGGCAAAAAGTTGGTTTGAATTAATTTGTAAGAATTAATTTGAAACGTTACGAATTAATTCAAACTTAATTCATAAGAATTAATTCAAACTTATTTCGTAAGAATTAATTCGAAACGTTACGAATTAATGCAAACTTAATTGTAATAATTAATTCGAATCATTATGAATTAAATGCAAACTTAATGATTATAATTTGAATTCAAAATAAACCCGTTGTGAACAACTTTTTGTTTTTATTTTTATTGAAAAAACCCATTATTTACAACATAATTATTTAAATTTGGAAATCTTCGGGAAAAATAAGAGACAATCTAATTATCATATCAATGCCAATGCAACCTCCCACGCGTTCCCATTTGTAAAATCCTAGAATGAGAAGGAAAACATGAGCATATTTTAAATACAGAACCAACCAATTGAATCGTTATATGT
Organism: Tetrastigma voinierianum; assembly: GCA_016808115.1. NCBI lineage: Eukaryota > Viridiplantae > Streptophyta > Magnoliopsida > Vitales > Vitaceae > Tetrastigma > Tetrastigma voinierianum. The sequence continues at coordinate 441,134 of JAEQBH010001872.1, forward strand.
AACATAAAATAAAATCAGTTATATGTAACATAAGATTCCCTTTTCCCAATTATCTTTTTGGATAAACTACTAATCAACGCCTTGATAGGCTTATGACCTCACCAATTAAATAATTAAAAGCGTGAATTCCTCCTTTTGCCTCACCAATTGTTTCTCCACTCCCAATTCTTGATACTCTATCATTCAAACTATAATTATTTAAATTTGGAAATCTTCGGGGAAAATAAGAGACAATGTAATTATAAGGCAGCATGCAGGTTACCTTTTTATCTCTTTGGCTGATGGGAGAAGTCAGAGAAGTAAAACACAAACACACCGCTGAAATCAAATAAGACGGAACATTATCAATGCCAATGCAACCTCCCACGCGTTCCCATTTGTAAAATCCTAGAATGAGAAGGAAAACATGAGCATGTTTTAAATACAGAACCGACCAATTGAATCGTTGATCGGTCAACTTTCCTTAAAACCGTTTAGACATGTAGAGAATCGTCCAAACCGTGGAAGGTGTATATTGCCAACAAAATAAACTTAAAATGACTCCTTCAAAACCAAACATGACCTTAATGGCCCGGCCCATATATTGTGGTGATTCAAAAATTAATATAAAATCAATTTTTTTCCATTGATTACCGATATGGGATTGATAATATGAGTGGAGCAAAAGCGACTGAACGCTTAGACTCTTGTGCCATTATATTTAATTGTAAAAAATTATAATAATTAACATAATATAATATTTATTTAATATAAATCACGTCATTATATTACTGTTTTAATTGCATAAAATTTTAATAAATTAACATTACATTGATTTAATAAACTAACTAAATTGTTTAAAAAAAGCAACTAACTAAATTAACATTATACTTTAAAAAAACTAAATTAATATTGTATTTTATATTCCTTAAAAAACATTATATATTTATATAAATATTGATTTAATATGAATTTATATTCAGGCTTTTCTTTTATTTTAAATATATTTTTATATTTAAATATTATATATATATATATATATATATATATATATATATATATATATATATATATATATATATATATATATATATATATATATATATATATATATATATTAATAAATTTTGAAAATATAATTTTATATAAAATTAGGATAAATAATATCTTAAATATAATTAGTTATATGGCTTAAAATTATTTTTAATTTAAATAAAATATAAAATATATATTTAATACATCACATGTTGGATTGCGGTTTCACGAGTGAATCATAAACAGGCAACTTTTCAGATTCATGATCGAGTTCAATTTTCAAAACATTGATTTGCGGAGAACTTTGATTCATACAACTACGCCGTTTGCAACCTAACTAAATTTTGGACTTGTGACTTGTGAAAAAATACTTTGGTAAAAGGTTTCCATGAACTACTTGAGTGATTATTGCGACGTGTTCATCGTATGGACGCGTGTTTTTGGTACCTTCCTACTTTATATAAACAGAGGAATATCCCCACAACCTGCAGTAGAGACAAAAGAAGATGGCTATCTTTCTAGCTGATCTTCTGTACAAGGAAATCGCCTCCTTCTTCCTGATTCTTCTTCCCCTTTTCATCTTCTTACACTTCCTAATCAAATGGCTCTATCCTACTACTCCTGCAGTCACCACAAAGAATCTACCTCCTTCCCCGCCAAAGCTTCCAATAATCGGAAACCTCCACCAACCAGGGTCGCTCCCTCACCGCTCTCTCTGGGGCTTAGCTCAGCGCCATGGCGGCGTTATGCTGCTCCATTTCGGCCGAGTTTCAGTGCTCGTCGTCTCCACTGCAGACGCTGCGAAAGAGATCATGAAGACCAATGATGTCATCTTCTCAAACCGGCCTAAATCAAGGATCTCGGCCAGGCTTCTATACGATTACAAGGACATCTCCACGGCCCCTTATGGAGAGTACTGGAGACAGATGAAGAGCGTTTGTGTACTCCACCTTCTCAGCACCAGGAGGGTTCAGTCCTTCCGACTTGTCAGAGAAGAAGAGACTGCTCTTTTGATGGAGAAGATTTCTTCTTCCTCCTCCACCCTTATTGATTTGAGTCATATGTTTCTGTCCCTAACAAATGATCTCATATGTAGAGTCGCTCTAGGGAGAAAATACAGTGGGGATGAAACCGAAAAAAGGTATAGAGAACTGCTGAAGGAGTTTGTGGGGTTGTTGGGAGGGTTCAATGTTGGCGACTACATCCCGTGGCTGTCATGGGTGAACTTCATCAGTGGTTTGGATGCAAAAGTGGAGAAAGTTGCTAAAGAGTTTGATAAATTTCTTGATGGAGTGTTGAAAGAGCACGAGGAGAGAAGGAAAAGAGGTGGTGTAGATGAGGGATTGAAGGATTTTGTGGACGTTTTGCTTGACCTTCAGGAGAATAACGTCACAGGCGTTGACATAAGTGAAGTTTGCATCAAAGCTCTTACTCTGGTAAAGATGATTAATTAATTAACATCAAGCACAAACAACTTTTGCTTGGTAATCAAGAAAAAAAGGACAATTCTTCTTGCTTTCTCCCTAAGATTATAATGATTTCATTTTTCTTCTGTCCACGAAGATTGTAAACATGCCACACCCATTTTCCAAGATGATGTATCATTATAATATTAAAATGTGATTTATACATGTGGCCGGTAAAAGTACCAAAATTTAAGATCAATAATAAAATTTCAGAATCTAAATAGCTGTCACGGTTCTTTCCTGTCAAAAAGCTGCTACTCAATGAATTCTTTCTTCTCGTAGGACATGTTTGCTGCAGGAAGTGATACTACATACACAGTCTTAGAGTGGACGATGACGGAGCTCTTGAGGCACCCGCAGGCCATGAGGCAACTTCAGAATGAGGTCAGAGGAATTGCTCAAGGCAAACTCCCCATAGCTGAGGATGAGTTAAACAAAATGCAATATTTGAAGTCAGTGATCAAAGAGACTCTCAGACTACACCCTCCAATCCCACTACTTGTTCCCAGAGAATCCACGCGGGCCGCAAAAATAATGGGCTACGACATTGCAGCAGGGACACAGGTTATTACCAATGTATGGGCAATTGGGAGAGACCCACTGTTGTGGGATAAGGCTGAGGAGTTTCTCGGGCCGGAAAGGTTCTTGAATTCTTCTATTGATTTAAGGGGGCAACACTTTGAGTTGATCCCATTTGGAGCTGGCAGGAGAGGTTGTCCTGGAATTCTGTTCGCAGCAATGGCAATTGAGGTAGTGTTAGCAAATATTGTTCATCGGTTTGATTGGGAAGTGGATGGTGGAGGTAGAGGAAAGGATCTGGACATGACTGAATGCACTGGTCTGACCATTCATAGAAAAGTTCCACTTTTTGCAGTTGCAACTCCATGGCCTCGCTGATTGTGTGGATACCATGCATTTTGTTGTGTTATCATAAATAGATTTTTTATTTTCTTAATTTCTAATGACTAGAATAAAAATAAATATTTCTCTTGTTCCGCTAATTTTATGTTCTAAAATTACATTAAAAATGCTCAAATCCCGGCATTCATAATTGAAATGAAAAAAAAAAGGTAGGACGTACATTAAAAAGTGTTTAAGATGTTGCGAAATATCTAGTGTCGGTCCATCCCAACAAGAAATTGGCCAACGATAATCAGTTAGAGGAAAAATCGGATAAAATCGGACAATATCATCAATATATTGGTAAGACATCGATATATTGATGACCTTTGTCGTCGGAGTCGTGCGTGGAGCGGCGTGCGTGTCCCTTGTTTGAAAATTTTGCATTATCGCTATGCTCCGGCCAAATATCGATATATCAAGAAAAATCGGAGATATATCGGGAATATATCGGTGACATGTGGACGGTTGAGTTTTTTTTTTATCCAACAGTTGAGATTCTATCCACTTTTTGAGAAAGCTCCAAATGCTACTTATAGGATCTGATGGCCAGAATTGAGTATGTGTTGATTCAACGGCCACATTCAATTTGGCAATTTCTTTAGGTTTCAATGGTCAGATTTTATATATAATGATTGGATTTGAATATGAAACGATCTAACGACGGAAGTAGTTTCTAACGGTTGAATCGAATCCCAACGGTTAGATCGATCCGAGTGCAAAATTCATTTTTGTTGGTATTTTAGCCCCAGCGAAAAAGCGACTAGTTTATTCCAAAAATTCTCTAAATAACCTAAAATCACTAGTTTTCATATTAAACTCATCCATTTTATAAACGGCTAGTAATTTTGTTAATTTTCGATATATCGATATTCATGTAAATATATCTATAAAATCAAAGTATCGATATATCTTTTAAAACCGATATTTTTAACCTGGGTGAAAACTAACAGAAAAAAAATATTCTATCTCATTAAGGACAAAACTTCTACTGTAGGGAAGATAAGCCCATAATTTATATGCTTTGGTTTGTTACAAATATGAAGAACATTCTGGAAGGGAATTGAAGTGAAGTAACGTGAGACATCATATACTCTACATAGAGGTACATGCTTAGGAGTCGAGGCTACTCGCAAAGGTAACCGGCGTTCGACTCGTTAGAGCTTCAGCAGGCTCGTTTATTAAGTTAAGCCAGTGAACTTAGAGACATCGTTTGAGACTCGTAAGTTAAATGAGCCGAGCCCGAGCACCCTCAAACTCAGCTCGTCATCTCGTAAACAGGCTCGTGAATAGGCTTGTGAGCAAGCTCGTTAACCAGGCTCGTGAACAGGCTCGTGAACCAAGCTCGTGAACAGACTCGTGAACATGGAGAAAGCTTGATGCACAACAAATTTTTCCTACAAATGAACATGATGAATATTTTAACTCTTAAACTTCAATCAAGTTAATTGAACTTTTATTGTCTAATCTTTTTAATTTAGTTGTATGTTGGCTATTTTAGATGAACATTTTCTTTAATTCCCGAACATCATTTGAGGCTCGTAAAGTTAAGCGGCCCAGAGGCAGACACCCTCAAACTCATTTCGTCATTTCGTAAATAGGAACCGTGAATGGGTACCGTGGTAGTTTCGTTAGCAGGGCTCGTGAGCGGCTGGTTAGCAGGCTCGTGACGAGCTCGTTAACCGGGCTCGTGAGCCCAGGCTCGTAGGATTAAGCGGCTAGAGGCCCGAAACACCCTCAAACTCGGCTCGTCGGCTCGTAAAACAAACTCGTGAATAAGCTCGAGGCCTACTCATTAAAACTGAGCCGTAGGGCACGCCTAATACTCATTTCGACTGAAGCACTAGTTACACCCCTACTCTATAGGATTTTTCTAGAAATAAAGAAATCAGACTGGAAAAATGCGTTTCTAGCTATTTCAAGAAACTATTTTGAATAAGACATATTATGTCATTAGTTATTAGGTGTCGAGGTGGAGAATATGAAATACTCATGTATAAATAACTTTTTTTTTTTGTTGCTAAAAGCTTAAACTTTAGATTCAATATGAGTATCATGTTTCTCGATACTGATTTTCAATATGAGTATCATGTTTCTTGATAGTGATTTCCATTATGAACATCATGTTTCTCGTTACTGATTTCTAATATCTCTTCTATTTGATTGAGACTTTATGCTTATCTTAAAAAAGGGTCATAGAGTCCATGATTGTAATTACTCTAAACAAAAGTTTTAAGTAGTGAGAGAAATGGAGAATGAAAGTCTTAGGTCCTATTTGGTTTGACTGATAATTATTAATTGGTGTTGGTAGTTGATAGTTGGTAGGCTTGATAAAGTAGCTGATGGTTGGCATATAATTTTAGGTAAATTTACCTATAGAGAGATATAAACATAATGCACATATATAAAGATGATAGCTGGTGTTAATAGCTACTTATTGTTTTTGCAATGATTTTGAGTGAGTGATAGAGATGGATAAGAAACAGTTAAAATTCTACTCAAAACCATGTAAATATACAAGAAAAAACCCAAATGGGATTCTAGAATTTTATTGGAGAAAAATAATATAAAGCCACACCCTCCATAGGTCAAAGAATCTTTCTTTTCCTATCTATAACATCATACTTTGTTCACCTTTTGTTTCCTCTATATTTTCATATGCTAATTCAAAATATTAATAAAAATTGTTGATAATAAAAACTCTAATATCACTTCTAACAAATTGTTTTTTTAAATAATTAGATATCTAGTATTATTATTTTTATTATAATGTCACACATTAATAATCATGCCATTAAGTACAATTTATTAAATATATACTTTATGATAAATAAAATTAATTGTAATATTTAAGTTTTTCATCTACGTTTTTTTATTTCTATTTATTTCTTTGTCAATATATTTATAAACCATGTCATAAAAAATTCATTTTAAAATAGAGTTTATTTTGAGTTATGATTTTATCATAATAAATAACTAAAAATAAAAAAATTAATATTAAATTAAAAATGAATTTTGAATCCATTTAATTATCACAAATAAATTTAAAAAAATTATTTAAAATATTTATCTTTATATAAAATAATTAAGAATGAAATTTCAATTTAAAAAAGATAAACTTAAACGATATAATTATTGAATAAAAATATTATCTCAAAATTAAAAAGTAATTAGGTGATATAAGTAGCTTATAAAAATAAAAGTTTGTTTGATAATTTAAAAATTTTTAAATATATTTATATGTATTTTAAAAACATAATTTGTACGTCTATTTCTTTAATTATTTAACATGGTTAGATAATTATTTTTGACCTGAATAAAAAAATAAAAAAGTTAAAAAAATAATATGAAACCAACATTTTTTCTGTTAAGAGAGAAAATATAAATAATTTCATTAATAAACAATATTTTTTCTATTTTATTTTTACAAATAAAAAAATATTATTTAAAACAACTTACCAACAGGTGATACTAATTATAAAAAAAAAGTGAAAGTAATGACTAGACTCTCCTCTAACAACCAAAATCTTCACCTTAGATGGTTTCTTTTTTTGTTGTCACAAATCTTTTCCATATGTAACAAATTTCTTAGACAGCAAATAAAAAGAAGGATAAAATGGAAAATGTAATACTTTACAAGAGCTTCAGAAAAAACTACGATTTGTAGTTTTCCTATCAGAGTCGTTTAGCCCCATCGGTTGATTAGCGTTTCTTTACCTAGCACCCTACAAATAATTAGGGATAAATTAGCTATCAGCTCCTAATTGCTGCTTCAATAAACTCAACTAGGCAAGCCTTAGTTACCCATGAATTTCTCGTTATATTATCATAGTTAGTGAATGGTATAGAGTTTTGAAAATGGTTGTGTGGAAGGGATAAGCTACAGCATGCGTGGCATTCGTGTGAGTGACTCGAACATTCATATGGGGTGACTCGAATCCGATCACGTGACTGTCAAGTGAGTGACCCAGCTCAATAGGCAGGAAGATCGAGCATGACGACATGTCATCTAAAGCGCGCAATGTGGGATCCAGATGTCATCAAGGGGAAGGAGTTTGGTTCGGTCAAAGATTGCTAACAAAAGGATGATCCCAGGGAGGAGAAGGAAAGTAGTTATCTATGGATTTAGATCGTAAGTGTGGTCGAAGCGGCACGGCCGGGAATTACCATGGCGAGGTTCACGTCCGCTTTATGGCGCTCCATAAGGTTATGTTCTCCTCGAGCAAGGTTGCATTAGTCGCCAAGAATGAGGCTAACCACTGCTGGTGAGATTCCTGTTGATCTTTCAACATTCTTTCCTGAGTTAACAGCCTTTGGTCCATAGTAGGCTCAGAACTTGAAGGGGGAATTTCACCCATTGAACAGTTGGGAAGAGAAGTAAATGGAAAGGTTTCGTGTCCTTCTAAACGATTGTTTTTTATTTCTCTAAAAAAAATCGGATCCCCAATCCAAATACATCCCTACATTATATACCCATCGGGGGCTGCATGTGGTAGTCTAAGGTGAGACGCGCTATGAGGGTCCTCAATGTCCTTACGTCACCCATTAATTTATACATTAACTGCATCGTAATGCCTATCCAGATGGACTGCAACTCATGCTCCGTTTACTTTATCTCCCATGCCCGAGGCGGTCTGTTTGCTCAAGTCTCCAATCCTATCTACCTCGATACCTGAGATGGTTGATGCATATAATTTTTAATGGATAGTCTGTATACTTCTATATATGTAATGTATATGGAGCCAAGATACGATGGATTTCTTTAAATACAATATTAATGTAACGCCCCGAAATATACCCTAGCAGTTTTCGACATGTTTGCGTATTTTCAGAAAGCTCAGAATTCAACGCTTCACAGAGTCAAATGCTAAACACGAAATTAGATACCCGGAATTTGTACAAGACTTACACAATATTGTCATTTGTAAAAAGGGGCATAAAAGTTATAGTTGATAAGAATAGGAGCCAAAATAGTATAATGGGAAATTGAAATAAATAGTTAAGGAGTTGAGTGACTATAAGGCAATTAATGAAAACCTTAAGTATAAAGAGGAGGAGACCAAAATAACCCATTTTTTGGCCTCCAAACAAGAGGATCAAACTGAAGAAAGAGGAAGATAAGGAGAAGATGGTGAAAGGAGAAACCAAGCCAAGGTATGGAATTTTTGTAATGATTCTCCGACTTTTGCATGGAAATTATGTTCTAGCATGATTTTGGTACATGAATTACTTGATATGGATTGCTAGGTTTATTTGGACATTAATTGGTTCCTTATCTGGTGGTTTTGTTATAAGACATCCTAACTCTTGGGATGGCGAAGTTTGGTTGAAAGCCCTAGTGGATAATGAGTAGATATGAATCCTTCACAATTTCAAGGTTTTGTAGAATTGGGTGAATTTTGGTTTGAATCATAGGATTCTTTTGCAAATTAAAAGTGTTTGGGGGAGTTGTTTGGAGGGATTCCATGTTAGTTTTTGATAAAGGATGTAATAGGAGTGATCTATGGATGAAAGTGCATGAAAAATGGGAGAAAATACACATTCTGGGCAATTTTCGGTGACATGTACCGGTACACCTTGAACATGTACCGGTACATGTTAGGTTCTGGTCATTTTGGGCCAACATGTACCGGTACAGCCAGTGTACCGTACATGTGTGATGCTCGCTTTCTGCTTCGACCGCCAGATTTTAGCCATAACTTTCATTTCTTATCCGATGGAGTGATTCAAGGGCTAATTAAAATAGATTTCACGGAAAATCAAACATATAGAAAATAGCTTGAGCCCAATTTGACTCTAAGTGGCCCAATAATTCACGGAAAGTGGGACTATGTGCGATAATTCCTGCTCCGCCTTTTGAACATAGATTAGCCCCGCTGCTTAGGACGTAACTCGAGCCGCGCCTCCGAATCAGACCACCGAGAAGAACCCTTAGCACCTTAACTTTAAAAGAGTATAAAGAGATAGTGTCAAATATGAAGTTAAGAGCCTGGAAAAATGAGTAATACAAACCGTCTCTAGTGTAATCGGTAAATTGACTAGTTTGGCATGAAAATGCCATAACTTTAGTTTGGATGATCCGATTGGATTGATTCCAATTCCTAAGTAAAGTTGATTCATCGAGGAACAAGAATACATGAATGATGTGTGAATACATAAGTATTCATGTATAAGTAAATGAAATGCCATATGTAAGAGGTATGAAATAAGGAAAGTATAGGAAATGCAATATGTATAAATATGTTCATGAAACATGAATTAGATATGAAACATGAAATCGAACTGAAATCTGAACATGAACATGAACATGAAAAGAAAAATGTCATGAACACAGAATGTGATAAAGATAGGTTATAAGTTCTGAAAGACATATGATCGTATGACTACCTAGGACCGAAGTATGAATGAGTGGACGTCCTGTTGGTGCTTCGGCACTCCTGTTGATGCTTCGGCACTCTTGTCGTGCTACACTCCCTGCTACTGCGGCAACTACGTTTGATTAGTGCTTCTAAGACTTCGCCGGTAGCCACTTCGCTATGCGGCAAAGAGACGTCTCTCAGACGGCTACAAAGATTCCTCGCATCAGATTGCACCTTCCTGCACTTATTGTACCGTGTCCTGCCCATTCTTATGATTGGTCTAGGTAGTCGATTACATATGAAAAACATCGACAAAGAATAAGAGGAAAGATCCGAATGTACCTTGTATTCGTTCTCGTAGTACCTACTGCACTCAGATCCGATTAATCTCAGAGTACCCAGCGCGTACTCGTGACGCAAAATAAGTATAAGTCCAATAGTACCCACGGGTACCCCGACGGTAAAACAAGGGCAGTCCAAAGAGTGCCCCACGGGTACCCCCGCATCGATAAAATAAGTATAAGTTCCATAAGACAAGTGTTCCGTAATCCAAGAATAACAAGATCCGAAATACAAGAATAAGATTCAAGTACAAGAATGTTTCCTGTACTGTATAAGATCCTCGTAAGACAAGGATATGCTCAGAGTACAAGTACAAGATACAAAGCATCTCCGTATAAATATAAGTCTCGAAGTACCTAATGGTACTCCTCTGCCAGATCCGACACTTCTATAGTACTACGTGGTACTTCAGATCCGATTAACTTCTCAGAATACCTAAGGGTATTCGCATAAGCCCCGATAAGGATAACCAAGAGTACCTATGGGTACTCCCATATGAGTATAAGATAAGTTCGATATAAGCACAAGTGTGCGTCTCTTGGGACATTTGAACAAGTAGTACCTACGGGTACTCCCGTATAAGAATAAGTTCCAATACCAAAAGATAATGCCCGTAACTTCGTGATACCTACGGTACTTCCTAAACATGTGTGTAATTTCCAGATATAAGTATAAACCTTATGGAACCTAAGATATTAGAGGAGACCAAAAATAACCCATTTTTGGTCTCCAAACAAGAGGATCAAACGGGAAGAAGAGAAAGAGGAAGAAGAAGAAGAGGAGGAAGGAGAAACCAAGCCAAGGTATGGAATTTTTGTATGGATTCTCTGACTTTTGCATGGAAATTATGGTTCTAGCATGATTTTGGTACATGAATTGCTTGGATATGGATTGCTAGGGTTTTATTTGGACATTAATTTGGTTCCCTTATCTAGGGTTTTATTAGGAAGACATCCTAACTCTAGATTTAAGGGAAGTTTGGTTGGAAAGCCCTAGTGGATAATGAGTAGATATGAATCCTTCACAATTCCAAGGTTTTGTAGAATTGGGTGAATTTTGGTTTGAATCCTAGGATTCTTATGCAAATTAAAAGTGTTTGGGGGAGTTGTTTGGAGGGATTCCATGTTAGTTTTTGATAAAGGATGTAATAGGAGTGATCTATGGATGAAAGTGCATGAAAAATGGGAGAAAATACACCTCAAGTACTTTGCAGGATATACCCCAGACACCTTGAACATGTACCGGTACATGTTAGGTTCTGGTCATTTTAGTTAATATACCGGGTATTGCCAGGTGTACCAAGACATGTGATGCTCCTGCTTCCTATTTCAACCACTTTTTCAGACGAAGGCCATAACTTTCATTTTTATCCGATTCGAAAGTGGATTCAAGTGGCTAATTAAAATAGATTTCAAGTAGAAATAAACATATATAAATAGATATCTTCTAATTCTGACTCTAAGTGGCCCAAAAATTCACTCAAAGTGGGGCTATGTGTAAGATAATTCCTGGTTCAGCTTTTGAACATAGATTAGCCCCCGTTGTTTAGGACGTAACTCGAGTTTCGGTGCTCCGAATTTGGTGATTCCAATTGGAGAAGAACCCTTAGTACCTTAACTTTAAAATAGTATAAAGAGATAGTGTCAAATATGAAGTTAAGACCCCGGAAAAATGAGTAATACAAACCGTCTCTAGTGTAATCGATAAATTGACTAGTTTGGCATGAAAATGCCATAACTTTAGTTTGGATGATCCGATTGGATTGATTCCAATTCCAAAGTAAAGTTGATTCATCGAGGAACAAGAATACATGAATGATGTGTGAATACATAAGTATTCATGTATAAGTAAATGAAATGACATATGTAAGAGGTATGAAATAAGGAAAGTATAGGAAATGCAATATATAAATATGTTCATGAAACATGAATTAGGATATGAAAATGAAAATTGAACTGGAATCTGAACATGAACATGAACATGAAAAGAAATGTCATGAACACGTAATGTGATAAAGATAGGCTATAAGTCCTTGAAAGACATATGATCGTATGACTACCGAGGACCGGCATGAATGAGTGGACGCCCCCGCTGGTGCTCGCACCCGCTGGGTGCTTTCGCACTCCCGCGGCGCGGGCAAAATCACTGCCTTTGATCAGTGCTTCAGCACTCCTGCTGGTGCTACGACACTTTTGTTGTGTGGGCAGGCACGTCCTGTACGGTGCTACGGCACCTTAGTACTGTATTGTACCTTCGGGTACTTATTGTACTGGTTCCTACTCATTTCTTATGATCGGGCTCCAGAATGTACGTACATACGAGCAAAACACTCGAATAAAGAACAAGAGTAAAGATCCAATGTACTTTTATATCCGTTTCCAGAGTACCTACAAAAATTCAGACTGACATCTCTAGTACCCACGGGTACCTCAGACAAGAAAAATAAGTATAAGTCCAAAGAGTACCCCACGGTACCCTCGAATCGATAAACAAGTATAAGTCCAGTAGTACCTACGGGTACTCCCGTATCGATAAAATAAGTATAAGTTCCGTAAGACAAGTATATGTTCCGTAATCCAAGAATAAGATCCGAAATACAAGAATAAGATTCGAAGTACAAGAATAAGCTTCGTAATACCAGTATAAGATCCATAAGACAAGATATTATTTGTAGTACAAGTACAAGATACAAAGATCTCAGATAAATATAGCCCCGGGCACCTACAGGTACCCTCAGATCCGACACTCAGAGTACCTACGCACCCAGATCTAATTAATCTCTGTAGTACCTAAGGGTATCTCCGTATAAGCCCCGGATAAGGAAAAACTCAGTAGTACCTATGGGTACTCCCGTATGAGTATAAGATAAGTTCGATATAAGTACAAGTGTGCGTCTCTTGGGACATTTAAACAAGTAGTACTTACTTACTTCAGATAAGAATAAGTTCCAATACCAAGATATCGCTTCAGAATTCTGATACCTACGGGTACCTCCAAACAAGTGTAATTTCCGTAGTATAAGTATAAACCTTATGGTATAAGTATCAGCCTTGTAGTACCTAAGGGTACCTCTGAATAAATAAGCTCTGTAACTCCTACGGAGATCCGAATAAGCGTAAGCCTGTTATAAGATGAAGTACTTGTATGAGTTCATAAAATAAATGCATGAAAATTATATTATCTGTTATTGTTTTATGCGTTAAATGTGTATATGCATAAGACATATGTTTCCCACTAAGCGTAAAGCTTAGCACGGGTTTTAATCCGTGTAGGTACAGGAGAAGACATCCAAGACTTCCGTGATATCACGGCCAAAGACACTAGTAGGGGCGTCTACTACATGTAGGTTCCGCGTCTATTTATAATTGTAAAAGTACGCTGTATTTGTAAATGGGACTCAAAGATATGGGTGTAAATTTTGATGGACACCACCCGGTGGTAGTTCTTTGTTTATGTATATGATATTTGATTCTTTTATCGATGGGCCATAACGCCAGGTATAAGTTCGGCTTTGAAAAAAAAAATCAGGTAAAGAGTCCCAAAGATACGGTCTCGCCAGCCCCGTAAACCGGTCATCCAACCGGCCGCCGAACGGGGCGTGACACCAAAATGGTTCAAACTTAGTGATATGCATGTTGGGTTGTGAAGTTTAGTTTTGATGATGCTTTTTCAAGGGTTAAAGCATGCTGGAATTGCTTGGCCGGTCCGTTGATTCTGGATGTCTGCCTTCAAGAAAACAAGAACAAAAAGACTCCATGGGGCTTGCCCATTGCCTCTCCGATGCCTAAGCGGCCTCTTTTCTGGGGAAGAGAAGATCAACTGCTTAGGGAATGAATTTTCAGGCGAAGTCCGCGTGACCTTTCACTTTATGTGGTGGCCTCCGGTATTTATAATGGATGATCACTTACAACTTTCCTAGTCGATGATGACAATCAATAAAGTTTCCTAGTTGGATGATTTACATCGAATAGTATGTTTCCTGTTAGAGATGATACAATATTTCTCTCATTGGGTAAGAGAGTTTTTCTTCCTTATCGTGAAAACCGATTAATAAGGATAATTGAGGGGTGATAATCGGGAAATATCTTACTTCCCGATCGTGAGATCGGGTGTTTTCCCCTACGTATCTATCAATGCCAAATTTTTAAAGTGGGACGAATCAGCCCTCGCTTCGGCTTGCTTTTGAGGGATACCATTAAGGGCCTATTTCTAGTACTGGGCCCAATTTTAATCCCGACGTTTGGGCTTGTATCTTGGGCTGCGCGCCCATTATTTCAAACCCCATAAGCCGCTTCAACCTTGACTAAGCCGGCGAGTAAGGGTTGTATCGCTTCGATCAGGTTGATACCACGTGGCTACTCAGAAGGGTTTAATAGCTTCGTCGCTGTCCCACATCTTGTGATATGCGATGGCTTCTTGATTTCCGCGCTTATTTCGGCCGTACTCGCTCTTTAAAACGCCCCCACCATTTGCACTTTGTTCTCGCTGCTTTTTTTGCCTCCGCAAATCGGTGCTCTTTTTCCTTGTTTTCTTGTCCGACTAGTGATAAGGACTCCGCCAAGGGTCACCGATATCTCGCTGGGGCCGGTATCCCCGCCTTGAGCTCAGTCTCAGACGCTCTCTCTTCTCCGTCCTTTGGTTTCAAGTCTTAGGTTCTAGGCGTGCCCTGCTAGGGTCCCGCATTTCTTTGATTTCTCTTTCTTCCTTGCTTTTAACCCCTGTATGGCCTTCATGGGTCCTAGTCGCTCCTCTGTTCCCACGCATAGGAGTAATCCCCACGAGGCGTCTAGTCTCGGCCTGACCGATCGTGGTACTATAATTTGGCCGTGGTGGTTCACCAAAGCTGCCTCAGATACCCATTTTCCTTGGATAAGGGCAAGGGAAAACTTAACGAAATTCGATTCCCTAGGGGCTCTGAATATTTAAGGGCTACTATTTAGAACGCTGAGGTCGTGGGCCCCAGCCGGGTCAAACCCTCGTACGGTGAGATCTTAAGGGCTCTGCATGGGCCCCGCTTGGGGTCCAGGTTTGGTGCCCGTGACGCAAGCAACCACCTAATGCGCTTGTTGAAGTGCCTTCAAATGGTGTGCTTTTTGAGGGTGGCGTCGAGAACGACCTCCGCTCCCTTGCATCCTTTTATAAAAAGGGTTCCGTAAAGATTCAATGCCTCGCCTCTCAGCCTTTCCCCCAACTTCTAGGTGTGTTCGTGGGGTTGTTAGTCGCTTTTAGGACAAAGGCCATGTTCCTGCAAGATTGCCCCGCTCTTCTAAGACTTCTTCTGTAAAGGAGGTCGTGTCAAGGATTTCTTTGTATATCTCCAGCAAGGTCTAGCCTTTAAGTTGATCATTTCGGACCTTCCCTTTTCGCAAAAGTTCTGGAAGAAACATTATTTTTCGTTAGTACGCTGTCAGAGTACACAATCCCTTTGATCGAGGACACCCTTGGCGTTCCTCGCTATCCGGATCAATTTCAGAACCTACGGAGTTTCCTTTCATTCATTTTGATTTGTTTTGGTCTTCACGTCATAGATATTTCTAACATTGCTTCAATGTATGGCCTTTTAGGGTGCTCGACTCGATCTTAGTCCCGAGGACAAGGAGGTGAAGGAGTCAGAAGTGGCGCCTGCGAGCTTATTTCAAGCTCATCAGTTGATATTCTGGATCGTTCTCGGCAAGGTTTGGTCTAACTTCCTTTCTCGAGGTCCTCTCCCTTCTCTGTCATGAAGCGTTTGGTCCCCAAATCTCTTCCTCACCAATAGTTTAGTCCCTTACGCGGGCTTCCACAGGGGAGAGCTTCATCCCGTCTTGGGGAGGTGCTGGCAAAGAAGAAGAGGAGCATGTCTGAACCTCCCGAGCTCGCAGGGCTGCCCTCCTGCTCGGGCAAGACCCCAGCGGGCCTATCCCTCGTCGTCCGCTCTTCGGGGGGCCTCCAGGACCCTTCGTGAGGGGGGCGGCGCCGACTGAGCCCCTGAGGCTCTCCCATCTCGGTCTGGAGTCCCACGTCGCGGGGCGCCGCTCCCCCTCTTACGATGCCGGACGAGGTGACGGGGAATCGCAATCACTCTAAGGCAGCAGGGGATGAGGACTCTTTGCTTTCATGGAGCTCATTGCCGGGGGTCAAGCTTCCTCCATCCCGCTCGACTCCGACCTGGGCGGCGGGGCGCCGTCTGCCGAGGAGGCTCGGCCTCTTCTTCAAGGAATTGCATCTGTACGTCCAAGTACTTTCGTCAATCTTTTTCTTTATTGTTTCAGTTCAGGTAGCTGACTTCCTTTCTTTTTTTTTTTTTTTTTTTAGGTGGCTACTTATGCGAAAGGCTTGGCAAGGAGGGCCAGCCTTACCGAGGGCTCCGCCAAGGAGGCGAAGTCTTACAAGGCTAAGGTTGTTTCCCTGACCTTCGAGAAAGCTAGTCTTTAGGCTCCGGGAGCAGGAACCAATCAGGAACTTGTGAAGCACAGGTCTGACCTGAAGCATGCTTTGGCGGCGAGGGCGCAGGCCGAGGACAAAGAAAGGGAGGCCTGGAAGGATGCGAAGGTTGCCGAAGACGAGCTGAGGCTAGCCAGAGAGGAGTTGCAGGTCGTCAAGGGCGACCTGTGGGCCAAGATGGCGGCCTTGGAGCGAGCCCACTAAGAAGCTCTAGAGGCGGGTAACTCTGTGAAATGCCTGACGGAGGAGCTCGGCAGGCATCAGATGGACCTTGCGAGGCAGGAGGCTTCGCCGCCCGGAGGGGCGATAACCGGAAGCCTGCCAAAGACGCAGGTACGCTGTACCCACGGGCTCCGAATGGCTTCGCTTCAACGCCGGGCTTCCCGAAGCTTCTGCACTGAGTTCAAATATCCAACTTTCTGATGAGGAAGTTGAAGGATCTGCTTACGAGGCTGAGGTTGATGCAGGTGCCGAGGTGTGTCATGATCGTGCTCCCTTGCCTAGTGATTCTCGGGTTCCTCCGGCTAGCCTTTCCGGCTTCGCCATTGGGCCCACTCGACTCCACTTCCGCAGTCGGCTCCAAACGCCGCGCGAGGGCGCCCTTCTTTTTTTTTTTTTTTTTTTTTTTTTTTTTGGCACATCCTGGTGCGAAGCCTAGATTTTTGTATTGCTTCTGATTTTGACTTTTTTTTATATACCGCGATTCATTGATTAATTCCTTCGTTCCTTTCCCTGTTTCATTGATTTGAATTGCTTAGTTTTCAAGCCACGAGGTTTTCCTAGAGTGCTATGTGTTCCGCAACTGAGCCAAGCCAGCTCCGAGCCCATGGCCTGTGATTGCTCGGCCTGAGCCATTAAGCTTTGCAACCGACATCGGGCTCGAGCCATGGCTCTATGGCTACTCACCTTTCGAAATGCAGGAATCTTCAAACTAAGCTACTGGGATCCTGAGCTATATGGCTCCGTGGCTACTTAGCCTTTTTGAGCTGTTACGCTCTGTTAACTGAGCTACTGGGCTCCAGAGCTACATGGCTCCGTGTCTACTTGGCCTTTTTGAGTTGTTACGCTCTGCGAACTGAGCTACTGGGCTCCTAAGCTACATGGCTTCGTGGCTACTTAGCCTTTTTGAGTTGTTACGCTCTACAAACCGGGGAGCGCTACCGGGCTCCCGAGCCATGGCCTCGTGGCTACTTGGCCTTTGAGCCGTTAAGCCCGCGAACCGAGCTACCTGCCCCGAAAGGGCATGGCCCGCAAGCCACTTGGCATTTTGAGCCAAGCACGCCGCGAACCGAGCCACATGGCCCGTGGCTACTTAACCTTTTGAGCCGCGCGCCCCGCGAACCGAGCTATCGGGTCTCGAGCTACACGTCCGCAGGGCCATTACTTCTGGCCTTTGAGATGTTACGCCTACGAATCGAGCTACCGGGCTCCTAAGCCATGGCCCGCGGGTTCTTTTTAGATGTTAAGCCTCGCAACCGAGCTACTAGGCTCTCGAGCTATATGGCTTCGTGGCTACTTTCGCCTTTGAAAGCTGTTACGCTTTTACGAACCGGTTTACCGGGTTTCGGGAAAGCATGGCTCCGTGGCTACTTAGCCTTTTGAGTTGTTAAGCTCGCAACCGAGCTTATCGGGCTCCTGGGATACATGGCTTCTCGTGGCTAGTCGGCCTGAAATGCTATTCGCGAACCGAGCTATCGGGCTCTCGGTTACATGGCCCGTGGCTACTTGGCCTTTGAGTCAAGCATTACCGGGCGAATCTGAGCTACCAGTTCCCGAGCTACATTGCCCTGCGGCTACTCGCCTTTTTTAGCCGTTAAGCTCGCAACCGAGCTACCGGGCCCCGAGCCACGTGGCTCCATGGCTACTTGACCTTTGAGCCGTTACGCCCGCGAACCGAGCTACTAGCCCGGCTACTCGGCCTTTTGGAAGCCAGCTACGCCGCGAACCAGCACGGGCTCGATTAGCCAAAAGTGCTATTAACCCCGTTTATTGCAGGTTTTGAGTAATTTTTCAGGTACTAATCAGCATAATTAACCAATTGGCAGCATTAAGGTCCCGCTTATGCTACCGACGCATTTTTATGGCAAATTTACAGCTTTTAAGAAGCCATTATGCCAAAATTGTTGAGTCAATCCAGACGAAGAATTCGAGTCAAACTTAGTATCATATAGCATCAAAGACTGTATGAAAGAAGAGCAAAATGCCAGAAATTGAGTCGTAGGGAAATTTTTATTGCCTACTTAAATTTTCAGCGCAGTTGCACCTGCTCATCCTACGAAAATTTCCTTCCAAATAAGATTGTTCATCCTAATGTACCAATCGCTCATTCATCCTGCACTATTGACTTCCTACGCCTTTTACCTTTTTGACTCATTTTTGTCACTTTTTGGTTTTCTTCCAAATTTGTCCCTTGTAATAGCTTTAGATTTTAGTTCTTTTTGTAATTTTGCTTGGCTGGGGCAGTATATAAGCTCCTATGCACTCTAACCAAAGGGAACTTTTGCTCATTAATAAAATAGGCGGGAACCTTTCAGCAATTCCCGCTCTTTCTCATTTTCTCTCCACTTTCTCTCATTTTCTCTCCCTTTCTTGGTTTGCCCGAACACCCTCGGGATAATGACTTGGAGGGGATGGTGCTAAAGTAACCCTCCTTGAGTGGAAGAAATTTGATGATCACAGATCTTAAAATTTGGAGGTTCCATGTTCTTCATAAGTACTCACTAAGCGAGTTTGTGTTCCCCTTTCTAACTTTAGGTTTTTATCCTTGAATCTCCTTGAATGGCTATTATTTGGTAAGCTTTTAGGGTTCAATGGATGCTTATTGCTAGATCCACTGAGATTCATTAGGTACCCTCTATGACCCATTGGAAGGTGAGTCAAGGAGACTTATTTTTTACTGTCGGTGACCACTGCTGCTCAGTGAGTACCATTTTTGAAAGGATAATTATTAAGGGTTAGATTTTATAGTTAAATGAAGATCCAGTTCGGGAGATGACTATAGGTCATCCTCCCCAACGTGAGGAAATGACCCTGGAAACCCTCAGTTGCCCTAGGATCCTAAGCCCAGTATACTGATACTTCAAAAAGTTCTATTTTACATTTTAACTTATTTTATTTTCAGTTTTAAACCCTTAAAACCTCACTGTTTTTACCAAACCTAAAACCCAAACCAAATTCACCATTTTGGCCTTCACTGTAAATCATTTGTGCGAAGAAAACCCATCCCTAAGTTCGACCTTAGACCACTATCTGCTTGTTAGCTTTGCTGCGATGAATCCTAGGATATAAATTTTTTGATTAGAGACACCCTAAGTATAGCAGATCAAATGGCATCGTTATTAGAGGATGGTGCTATAAGTGCATTTGACCCATTTGTGGAACACTTCGATCTAAATCCTGAAATGCGGGTAATTTCTTTTATATTTTACTGTAATTTTCTTTTTTAAGTTTCATTTCACTGTAAAAAAAAAAAAAATGTTGCAAGATTGTTTTACCGTGTTGTTTGTGTTGCCTTTTTATTTTGTTGCGGGGAATCCGTATTCAGTGGATTAGAAATCGAGAAAGCCCGGAGTTGATCGAAGTCAGTATTCTTGAGAGCTGATGCAGATTGAATGTCAGTTTGGGGCCCGATGGAACATCCTAGAGGAAGAGCGGCATGGTCGGTACCCGATGGAGAAATCTAATGCATGTAGGTCATGAGGACTATAGAAATCCTCAGGCAGAATTTGAAGTACACCCTCCACACACATGGTGCCCCGATAAGTACCATGTGGAAATGCTTTTAGCCCCAATTTGAGGGGAACCACACAAACCCTCATGGGATCGAGACCTCCACAATATGCACCTCTCCTCCCATCACGGTATGCCTCTTCATCTCGGCCTCAGCCACTACCGGTCAATCTCTCGATGGAATGAGCCATCCTGAACCTCACGAAGCTAGTGGGTGACTTTGTGGAAAAGCGAAAGGCAAATCAATGCTCATTTAAGTCAAAAAAAATTGACACTATAGAAACATTGTGAATGTGAAGAATTGATGGACTTCAAAAAAGTGAAATGGAGCATAATTTGACAACACCTGGCTGGAATTAATCGAAATTTGACAACTGCGAATCAATTTTGCAAGACTTCTTAGATCCAGCATGTTCATCAGAGGAAGAGTGCTAAGTGACACACGTGATAGAGGAAAAGTGTCAATTGGTCGTATTGGAATCCTCATACATTGAGGTGTTCTTTGTCTACCCGTAGGAGAAGAAGGAAGCAATCTCCGTTCTTTGTGAGGGAAGTAGTGGAAGAACACGAGAGCGTAATTTGCCACGCTCTTGACTCGGTCACATCGCCTTCACATCCTGATCATTGACTCCTGGCTATTGGAAAGGCCCAGGCCATCCACCTTCTTTGCCTATTCAATATTTGAAGTTAGTGGCCTTTGTTCAAACATTTGCCACTACATCGAAGACATTGGTGACTCACATCGCATGTAGCCTGACGGATGGATTCGTGTCTTCCGTTTTAGACATGAGACACTGGACCTCGGCATTCCACGGCTCGCTAGTTCGACCTCGAGCTTGAGAGGCGCGGTTTGGGGGTAGTCTCCCACTTTTTTTTTCATTTTCTTATTTTATGTTATTTTATTTTGATTTCTTTAATTTTATCTTTGGATTTTCTTTAATTTTTAGTTAATCTTTGTTTTTAGCAATTTTCAATTTGCACCAATTTTTCTATTTTTGTGTTATTTTGCGGTTTTGTCAAATTTTGCTTCTGATAGGAGGAATGGGAAAGGGCCAAAAAATTTCACAACTACTTAGTACCGCATCTTCTTGAAGAGCCTTTTTCCCATAAGTCTTGTAAATTTGTTTTATTATTTTTTATTATATTTTTTTATTTTATTTTATTTTATATATATATATATTTCAAAAAAAAATTTGGTCTTTGAAAAAAATTTTAAATAAAAAAATAATATTTTTCGCGCTGAATTTTGCGACTGCGAAATTTTCGCAACTAACAAACTTTTATGCTTGATTTTGTTTAAATAAATAACTTTCTCATTCGAACTCCATTTTAGGCGTTTGAATGCAGATTGGAAAAATTAAAAGTGTAAAATCAAATATAGCTAGAAGGAAAATAGAAATTATTATGAAGATGTAATTTTCAAAATTCTCCAAGCGGTCACTTTTCCTCTTTTCTTCTCTAACTTGTTTATTTGAAGCTGAATGGAATTGAATAAGGTGTCGATGGAAAACACAAGTCCCTATCCAACAATGAGTACATTTCATCAAGGAGGTAGCACTTTCTTAATCTTTTTAACCAAGCCCCATTACGGACAATGTGACATTTGGTTGGGGGGAGAGTTAGCGAAGGAAGTGGCATTTATTTATGTTTTTGTTATTATTTTGAGCAAGCCCATTTTGTGATGTTCAGTGGCTTGCTGGTTTTCCTCTTTGTGAAGTTGTTATACTATACAGCTTACTTTTTCAATTCAAAAATTACACCCAATTTTTTTGTTTTGCTTCAGTCATGCTTGAAAAATTGAAACACTGCCCAATTTTATTTATGTTAGATTGGTTCCATGCTTAATTGAGTGGATGATTAGTTGAATCCTGCAGCTTTTGACCTTTTTCTTCCACCTCCAGCTAACCACACACTGTGCACATCAAGTTTCAAACAATAGGTCAAAACTCAAGCCAACCTCCTAAACTTTCTTGCGAAACCTATCCTAGTTCAAGCGACCACCCACAGGTTAAGGACCCCCATGAACAAGGCCACTGTATCCTCCAAAATAAAAAGAAGAAAAAGAAAAGAAAAGAAAAGAAAAAGAAAATAAGAAAAATCAGAACGTCATTTTGAAACCCGAGAGCACGGTCCAAGGTATATATTAAAGTCTTCTAAAGCCCGGTGCCCTAAACCAACTGTCGGGAGCCACCGACTTGCTTCAAGCACGGGTGGATGGGTGGAGTTTAGTGTTGTAGGTGCTGGAGTTTCAAATCATTTGGAGTCCAGTGGTGAAACCTCAGAGTTAGCGGGTCGAAGATCCTTATGACTCGTGCCCTAATCCTTAATTGGTTGGAGTCACTGCAGATCCCCGCATGGACTCATGGCAGGTCGATTCCATCAAGATCAAGACCTACAACACAAAAAGAGTTGTGGAATAAGAGGGTCCTGATCTATTTAGGTTGGTTAGTGTCCTAGGTGGAGGCAAGAGGCTTACTGGGGGAGTGCACAATAGCTTATTGTTGAGAACCGATCAAACAAACACTTATGTTTCGTGTTCCCCGTTGATTCACCAAGAGGGAGGCTCTTTGATACCAATTTTGTATGGTATCTATTCTCTCGAGATAGTAATTAAGCAAGGGTTTCAAAGAGTCTCATTGAGGGTTAGTAATACTCATTCACAACCTTTTGAAACACCATTTGTGAACATCATTTTGTTATTGTTTTATATGTTTCCTCTTTCTTTTCTTTTCTTTCATTGCTATGGGACTAGCAATGTGTAGGTTGGGGTGATTAGTGCTTCAAAGTGCTATTTGAACCCTGCTTATTGCGGTGTTTTGAGTACTTTTGTATACTACTCAGCATACTAACTTTAATCGGGCACATTGTTGTCCCGACTATGCTATCGACGTATTTTATGGAAAATTTGCAAGTATAAGCTATTTATACCAAAATTGTTGAGTCAATCCAAGCACTAAGAATTCGGAGTCAACCCAACATTGCAAGTATCAAAAGACCATGAAAGAGTTGTTAAAAATGCTAAGAAATTGAGTCAGAGGGAAATTTTTTTGGCACTTACTTAAATTTTTCGCAGAATTTGTGAAAATTTCGCACTTCAACAAGATCGTTTCATCCCGCAAAGACCGTTTCATCTAATTCGCACCGTTGACTTCCGCGCCTTTTACCTTTTTTGACTCCTTTTTGTCACTTTTTGGCTTTTCTCCAAATTTGTCCTTGTAATAGCTTTTGATTTGGTTCTTTTTGTAATTTTGCTTATCAAGCAAGATATAAGCTCCTATGCACTGTAACCAAAGTGAACTTTTGCTCATTAATAAAAATAGGCGGGAAACTTTTAGTAGTTCCCGCTCATTTTTGCCTTTTCTAACCACTTTCTCTCATTTTCTCTCCTTTCGTCATAAACACCTCCATGATGACAACTTGGAGGATGAGCTAAGAAAACCCTTCTTCCTCCTTGAAGTGGAAGGTCATTGGCACAGATCTAAGGCTGGAGGGTTCCATGTTCTTCACGCAGGTACTCACTGGCAGTTTTGTGTTCCCTTTCCAACTTTAGGTTATTATCCCTTCGAATCTCCTTGAATGTCTATTATTTGGTGTTTGTATTTAGTGGATGTTATTGTTGATCCACTGAGATTCATTAGTTACCCTCTATGACCCATTGGAAGGTGAGTCAAGGAGACTTATTTTTCACTGTCAATGACCACTACTGCTCAGTGAGTACCATTTTTCAAAGGATAATTATTAAGGGTTAGGTTTTATAGCTAAATGAAAATCCGGTTCGGGAGATGACTATAAGTCATCCTCCCAACGTTAAGGAAATGACCGAAACCTCGCTGCTCTAGATCCTAAGCCCAAAGTGATAATCGATACTTCAAGGAGTTCTATTTTTACATTTTAACTTTATTTTATTTTCGCTTTAAACCTCAAAACCTCACTGCTTTTACCAAACCTGAAAATCCAAACCAAATTCACCATTTTGGCCTTCACTATAAATCATTTGTGAGAAGAAAACCCATCCCTGAGTTCGACCTTAGACCACTATACTACAGTAGCTTTGCTATGGCAGTGGGAATCCTAGGATATAAATTTTGTTGATTCCAGAACACCTACTGTGCCAACGAATCAGGCTCCTGAGCTACATGGCTCCGTGGTTACTTCCTCGGGCCTTTCGAGCTGTTAAGCCCGCAAACCGAGTTGACGGGCCCCGAGCCATGGCTCGCAGGCAATCCTGGCCTTTGAGCCGGTTACGCCCGCGAACTGAGCTTCACCGGGCCCCGAGCTACGGCTCAAGGTGGCTACCGCCTTTTAAGCCGGCAAGCTCGCAACCAAGCCACCGGGCTCCTAATCTACATGACTTTGTGGCTACTTGGCCTTTTGAGTCAAGAGCTTACTAATCGCGCTACCGGGCTCCCGACTCATGGTTCGCGTGGCTACTTGGCCTTTTGAGATGTTAAGCCTACTCGAACCGGAAGCACTGGCCTCGAGCTACATGGCTTCATGGCTACTGGCCTTTGAGCTGCTACGTCAGTAACCGAGCTAATGAGCCTCTGAAGCCATATGGCCTCGTGTTACTTGGCCTTTTGAGTCGTTACGTCGCGAACCGGCTACTAGGCTCCTCGAGCTACATAAGGCCCGCGTGGCTACTAGCCTTGAACTGCGTTTCCATAACCGAAATGCCATCGGGCTCTCAGCTACACGTTCGTGGCTAATTGGCCTTTTTGACTTCCTTCTCTTAGAAAGGCGCGTGTAGATTTTAATACGGATTTATGGAGAATTGGAACAGATTGCGCGCGACTTCCCGAGCTCCCTTGCTCCCTTATAAATAGCGTAATTCCTCTGGGTGGATGGTGCTTGGTGCTTCCAACCTTCTTCCCTTTTAGGCATGCATCAGAGTCCACGCATGATGAAGCCGTGGCTTGGTCATCATTGCGGAGGTCCGTCAGTGATCGTGAGTCGACGCTTGTCTCCGGCTTTTGTCTACTTCTATAGGAGTTGTGTTTCTTCTCAGTTCCTCCCTTTGTGGGATATGTTGTAAAATCTGAAGGCGCTGTCCACGATGGAATTGCGGTTAGGGAACGATCCTATAGGGCGGTGTACTTGAAAAAACCTTTAGTACCGCTATTCCATTTTTTCCTCTTCTTTCTTATCTTCTTTCCCTTTCTCCTTTTCCTTCTGTTTTCCTTCTCCTTTTCCTTTTCCTTTTCCTTTTCCTTTTCCTTTTCGTTCGCACTCTCCCTTCTTCTCTTTCCCTTTTCCTTTCTTGAGATTTTTTTTTTTTAAGGTTTTTTGTCTTGACAGGGTGCAGGCCAATGTGAAGAACGATTTTCGCTTAATTGTGATTTTTGAGATGCAAAGGGTGATTTTGTAATTCTCTAGGATGGTTGTAACTTCTATGTAATGAAATTTTGTATTCAACTGTAGTTCCCTTTGCATAAAGAACAATCTTTGTGAATTATGCGCTTCTTCCACCCCAGCCCCTTCGAACTGTGATTCTGGATTTATCATTGTAACTTATTGTTTGTTCTACATAACATCAAATGACTTAAAAAATGGAAATAAAGAGTTATTTGAAATCAGGATGGTGGACCTTTATTACAGACTACATTCCGGGGTCCTACTGGTAGAATCGTTTGAGATGTTCAGCGTTCCATGAGTGGGGCAGGGTTTTTCCTTCATCCGTTTGGAGCTCATAGTTGCCAAGTCGGATTATGCGAGATATGACGTAGGGCCCTTCCCAATTTGGTCCAAGCTTCCCAAGTGAGGGGTCCTTATTTGCTGGTAGAAGTTTTTTCAGAACTAGGTCACCTGGCTTGTAATTCCTAGGCTCAATTTTCGGGTCATAATTCCTCACACTTCCTATGATAAATTCTCCATACGTTTCAGACTGGCTTTGCGTTTCTTCTAGGAGATCCAGCTTAAGCGAAGAGCCCCTCGCTGTGTCTTGGTGTCTTAGTTCAATCTTGGAGATTTTAGTCCTAATCTCTCAACCTGGTCTATTACTTCATACAAAGGCTAGGCTTAACGGTTTCCCCGAAGTTGCGCCAGAGTTCTCGCATGCCCATAATACTCGGGGAGATACTTCACCCATTTTCCTTTTTTAGGTCTTCCGCTTGGTTTTCAATACCCGCCTTAGAGTCTTTAGACTTCGGCTTCGCCCATCGGATCAAGCATGAGTTGGGACGGTAGTTCTGATTCTCGGGCTCACCGCTGTAAATCCCTAAACTCGGATTGCTCGAATTGTTTCCCATTGTTAGACACGAGGGACCTCGGGATCCCAAATCTACATATTATAAAGCTACTCGCACGATACATGTGACCTCTATTCCTCGTGGATCGCTAAGTAGCTCCTCGCTCGTACCATTTGGTAAAATAGTCCACTACCACAATGATACCAGACTGCCTTCCAGTTCGTAGAGGTCCCAATATGTCTAGCCCCTATTTTTGAAAAGGCCAGGGGCTTGTGGATCACGTTAGCAGCTCGGGGAGGGGAGATGAGATATCTTGGCATGCTCCTGACAAGCTTTGCATTTTTTAACCGCTCGTCAAGGTTTTGAGCATTGCGGGCCCAGAAAATTCTTACCTTAGTTGCTTTTCCGCCAAGGTCCGAGCTCTAATGTGGCTGCCACACATGCCCTCGCGGTACTCGAGTATGTAGTTGGCTGCCTCCTTCCTTTCCCACGCACTCAAGAATGGACGTTGCAGAAGCCTCGCTTGCAAAGGGTCCCCCGATGAACGATGAACCTTGCCGACCTCGCTCTGAGCTTTGACACCTCCTTTCAGTCACTCTGGGCACTTACCATCTACCAAGTAATCCCATATGGGTCCATCCACTGTTCGACATCACAGGGGAGATCTCTCCGTCACGACCCTTCACGAGGGCCTGCAGGTGCTCGATAGGTGCTCGGCCTCCGTCTCAGTCTCTTTGCTGAGGTCAGAGCCATTCTTCCGCCGCATAAGTTCTGGGAATTCCTCGATCTCGCACATGTTCGACCTCGAACTCGCATCGAACTTAAGCAAATTGCATCTTTGGCCTCAGAGAGTCTTCTATCCGCTTTTACCACCACTGGGAGTCACCGCCACCTCTAACTCGACCGCTCTCATGAAGCTGGGCGAGGCTGGAGTCCAGCCTATGACCGCTCATTCGCTCAGTATCGAGGCTCTAAGCCGAACCGAGGGCGCACGCATGTCTTATCCCGTCCGAGAGGTCAAGATCAATCTTGCACCCTTCCTTGGCGCATGCCCCGGCCGGTTTCGATAATTTCGGGATGGGAGAGGTTGAGTGCCAATTGCAGCCTCGGTCTATGCCGGAGTGAATTTGGCGATGAAATCTACTTCAAGATCTCGCCTTACAACCTGTCTCTCGGGGTTTGTACTGATGTCACTCCATCAATACTCTATAGCCCACTTCTATCACTTCCGGAGGTTTCGGTTTGTGCAAAGATTTGTTTATCGGATATTCGGTTGGGACTTCGAAGGTGTGAGCTTGGAAGTAAGGTCGGAGTTTTTTGGATGTGGTTACCAATGTTAGGATCAACTTTTCCATCTTTAGGTACCTCTCTTCTGCTCCCCTCAGAGCTCGACTACAATAGTAGACTAGTTGTTGCACCCCGTCCCGTTTCACTGTACAAGACTAGCTGCAAGTCCGAAACCGGCTAAGTAGAGAGGGAGGAGTTCTCCCCAAGGGCTTACCAGATGTGAGGGAGAGCTAGGTAGGCTTGAGTGTCGTGAATGCCTCGGGCAAAGGTACAATCCCATTGGAAGGCCTTTTCAGACTTGAAAGAAAGGTCGAAGATTTTGTTGGCCCTAACACGGCTTTCTTACCACGTTATTCCCTCCTTGTCTGGCGTTGAATGTCTTTGTCGTGTGACTGAGGTAGCATATCAAGCAATTTACCTTATCTTATCTTCGGGGTTTGCCTCTCATTCTCGGTTGTTGACTATAAAACCTAAGAACTTCTCGGTGGAGACTTCGAAAGCGCATTTGGCTGGGTTTAGATTCATATTATAGCTTTTCAGGACCTGGAACGCCTCGACTAAATGGGTTATGTGGAGCTCGACTTTTATCGATTTTATCAGCATGTCGTCTATATATACCTCCATAAATGTCCCAATTTGTTTCTGGAACATCCTGTTCACCAACCTTTAGTAGGTGGCTCCTACATTTTTTAGCCCGAAAGGCATTACTCGATAATAGTAGGTTCCTTGACCAATGACAAATGAGGTCTTTTCTTGGTCCTTGGGGTCCATACTGATCTAGTTGTAACCCGAGAAGGCGTCCATGAAACTGAGGTAGGGGGAAGCTATCCTTTGGGAAGGCGTTGTTGATGTCTGTGAAATCGATGCAAAGCCGCCACTTGTCGTTTTCTTTTTTGACGAGAACAACGCACAATAATTCCGGCACTTACTTCTCCGACTCGCCTTGCTTGGAGGAGCTGTTTGACTTTCATTAATCGCCTCATTCTTCGACAAAACTCTTTCTCTTTTGCTTGACTGGCTTAAAGGAGGGATTGACGTTTAACTTATGGGTGATCACTACCGGGTCGACCCCACCCATGTCCTCCTGTTTCCAGGCGAACCTCCATGTTATGCTCTAGAAAACGGATGAGAGGGCTTCTGATGTCTTCTTCTAACTTGGACCCTATGTAGACGAGGTGTTATGGCTGGTCACCGAGTTGTATAGGCTCTAATTCTTCTAAGGGCGCAGGTAGGGTGGTTACCTCGTCTCGCATGTCGAGCTCATCCATGTAAATGATGTCGATCGTGTTTTGCTTCATTGATGCTGAGTAGCATTCTCTGGCTATGCGCTAGTTTCCTCGGACCATTCCTACTCCATTTGCAGTTGGAAATTTGATAATCATGTGATATGCGGAGGGAACGACCCTTATGGCATTGAGAGAGGGCCTACCCAATAACATGTTGTAGGCCGACGGGGCGTCTACTATAAGGAATCTCACCGTTGTTGTAGCCTAGCATGGGGTCTCCTAGAGCTTAGCACTAATCGTGTCGATCCCGCGCGCATTTCTTTCCCCGAAAACTGCTGCAGCTGTGCATTGACCGTACCAGTTTCTCCTTCCAATGCCTATCTTGTCGAAAGCTGATGCGAAGATGATATCGACCGAGCTTCCGTTGTCAACGAGGACTCTGTGGATCGTTTTATTAGCTACTATGGTTTTTTTCACAAGTGGGTCGTCATGGGGGTGTTGGCAGCCTTCCATGTCGAGGTCTGAAAAGGTTATGGTAGTATGCAGCCGAGGAAGCTTGGATATTGTTTGTACTTCTAAGGCTTCCCCCAATCTGATGTTGCCATGGGCTTTCCGTCGAGCGCTGGACTCTCCGCTTCGCAAACCCTTCGAGACACATGGATTTCTCCCTAAAGGCGGCTGACAACCAGTGGTCACGGGACGAGGTGGTTGGCTGGACTCGCTCCCGCCCTTCTGAGGCCATGTATCGGCTAAGATGTCCACGTCGGATCAAGTATTAAATCTCCTTTTTTTAATGGATGTAGTCATCTGTTCGGTGTCCATGGTCCTTGTGGAACTCACAGTATTTGGTGTTGTCTCTTCTCGCGGGGTCTGACTTTATCTGGGATTGCCACCTCAAGAACCTTTCATGTTGCACTACAGAAGACCTCGCGACACACCGAGGTTGCCGAGCAAGGTACCGCCGAGGTGAATACCTTCAGCCGCAACTCAGCCGAGGTGGTCCCTTTGCGATCGCTCGACGCTCTCAGCCTTTGTCGGGACCGCTTCTCTATTTTCCCGCTTCCTCCTCGGGATCCGTCCCTATCTCGTCAAGGTTTCCTCGGTGGGCACGTTATCTTTTTGTCGCCCTGCTCTTTCCTTGAGTAGAAGAGCTTTTGCTTAGAGAGGAGGGCTTCTTCGGGCCGCTGATATACTTCTCTATTTTGGCGAGGACCTCGCCATGCCGCTTGAGGGTTCTTTTGAGACGGGAGAACATTAGATCTTTCGACTGCACCCCCAAACCCGCAATGAAAGCAAAGACGACGAACTTCTGTCGAGGATACCCACCTTTACGACTCCGTGTTAAACCTTGAACATGACCTCGTGCTTTCTTGAGGAGCTCGCTTTTTATGGTCAAGGCGCATAACTCGGCTTCCCTATATGTCCTGCTCGATAAAGTGGTGACCTAATGCGATGAGAGCCTGGCAGGAACGACGAGATGGAAGACTAATGAGTCCCGTTAAACCAGGCCAATGTTGGGCCCTTTAGGGTGATTGCGAAGGCTCTGCATCGTACGGGGTCCTGATATCCATGTAGTTCCATCTGATTTTTGTGCGTATTGAGGTGGTCTATGGGGTCTTTTGTCACGTCGAACGTCTCGAACTGCGGCATTCTGAACTACGGCGGGGGAAGTACAAAGACTCGACTAAAGTGAATGAGATTCGGTCAAGCTGCACCAGGGCTGGCCCATGGACTCGAGCTGCCTCACCGCTACCTTCATATGGCTTATTTCATCGATGTCCTCGAACCTTGCTCCCACGACCTTCCTCGCTGGACCTCTCCGAGGTTGGTAAGGATCATGCCCCTAGTGTGGCTAGTTTCCTTCTCTATCCGGGCCGACGCAGGGTCGAGGTGTTTTTCTTCTCGGTAAATGTATTTTGGCTCTTCTCGCGTCTCACGTGGTTCCGAGTGCTCGACGGCCTTGTGAGTTGTTCTAACTCTTCGCCAGGCGTTGGTCAAGAAGCTTGCGCCCACCTCATCCGCGGTCAGTCTGCACTGCTCTAACATCGCCTTCCGGAGTGTCTACCGTCCATCACCGGGTCGTCTTGCATCCTTGAGGATTGGCGCGTTCTCGCCAGGTTCCGAAGCTGATACCATCGGGCCGTACGAGGTCACTTTATTTGTAAAGGAACTGCTCTACGACGCACCAAACTGATGGATGCTTTTTCAACCTAATCGGGCTATAGCTGGCCGAATTGCCGGGCTTGGCCCGTCGACTTTGGATGTCGGGCCTTCCGCAAAAAAGAAACAAAAAGGACGCGGGGGCTTACCTGCATTCTTCGATGCTCTGCGCCGCTTCTTTCCGGGGAAGAGAAGATCAACCGCTTTAGGGAATGAATTTCTGGCGCGTAAGTCTCGCGCATCTTCACTTATGGGGTGGTTCTGGGTATAATGGATGATCACGACAACTTTCCTAGTTGGATGATGACAGTGAATAGTATGTTTCCTTGTTAAAGGATGATACAATATTTCTCTCACTAGGTAGGAGATTTCTTTCCTTATCATAAACCGATTAATAAGGGATAATTGAGGGGTGATAATTGGGAAATATCTTACTTCCCCGATTGGTGGAGATTAAGTGCTTTCTCACATGATTCCTCATCGCTAGCCTTAAAGGGGCGAATTGGGCCCTAGTTTCGGGCCTGCCTTTGAGAGATACCATTAAGGGCCTATTGCTAGTACTGGGCCCAATTTTAATCCCGACGTTTAGGCTTGTATCTTGGGCATGCGCGCCCATTATTTCAAACCCCATCAAGTTTTAAATTTAGTTTTTTTTTTATTTCGTTTGAGATACCGATCTCAAATTGTATCAACTCATAAGGGGGTTTTCAATTAAACATGCAAGGATTGAGTAATCCAACTCACTCTTAGGAGAAATTTTATATTTTATATGGTAACTAATAAGTTTGTTTGTACTTATTATTGTTTGTACCTAAATTAAAATTTGGTATGATCTAGTATTTGGTTAGGTCTGAGCCCAAACTCATGAGTAAATTTCAAGATAAAAAGGGACCCAAATCCATTTGAATAAACCCAAAGAAAAGCTCAAGGATATTTCTAAAAAAAATTTATTTTTTGGGAAGTCAAACAAAGTTTTTTCTCAAATATCAGAAGTGCCAAAAGGTAGGATGGTTAATTACAGACGTGGAATTTCCTTAAGGAACAAGCCTTTCTACTGGAGACGTGGATGAAATCCTTAAGGAACAAACTTCCCTGATGGAAGACGTGGACAATAGCTTCGGGAAGTGAAGAAAGTGGAGAGAAAAGGGAGACTTGAGTAGCAAGTCAAGACATCCATAAAAGGAGAGAGAATGAAAAAACTAATCAATCAATTGACTCAAGAATGTCAATCTACTTTATGAATTCCCTAGCTTAAATCAACTTTATCAATTTTGCAGCACTTATTTCTAGTTTTTAGCCAAATTTCATCAATTTTCCAAGATAATGTTATTTATCTATTCATAGTGAAATCCGATGTTTTTTAACAATTTTAATATTATATTTCCAAGTTTATTCAAGTGTGTCAATTTTCCAACATCGTGTTATTTCATTCCTTTCTAGAGAGAGCTAATATTTTTCTTTAGCGTTTTATTCTTACAATATTTCCATTACTACGACATTTTCTACTTTGATTCTAATGAACTATCAAGAGAACTAGAGAGCTTATATAATCTGAATAGAAGTTTCATCTTACAAGTTATTTCAGTTTTGAAACACTTTAATTGTATAGCACACCCGTATGTTTATATTTTGTATATTCATGTGAGCACAACAGTTATATATTTTCTATATTTTTTTTAAACTGTTGTTTAGAAATGACAATGGCAATTAAAAGGTTTTTTCGCTTCATTATTACACTCATTTTCCTTTGATCAATGAATTATTAAGTGTTCGAATACTTTGTTAACATATGGAAAATAAGAATTATAAAACCACGTTAAAAATTGTCATCTCTACGCGTATGTGTGATTTGGTGATAATCCATTCGTTGTTTTTTTTTTTTTTTTGAAACAATCCATTCGTTGTTTATTGATCAATATAGAAAATGAAGGCATATACTTTTAGCATTTGGTGCAGAAAAGGTCAAAGCTGAGGAAAAGCAACCTTTTATTAGACTAGTGAAGTTGCAAAAGTGAATAAATTAATGAGTCTTTCGGGCAACAATTCCGTGGAGTGGTTTGTCTTATATACTCCATTTTACAAATATCCAAAATTTAAATTTAAATAATTACCAAGAAACAGCTATTTTGATATATATATATATATATATATATATATATATATATATATATATATAAAGAGAGAGAAATACAAGGCTGAAACCCCGGTAAAATCCAATTTTCTCCGCCAAATGGTAAATGATAATTTGGTCAAAATCCGAAATTTTTAGATATCAGATAACGAAACTGACTTCATCATGTAATCTCGCGAAATCTAAATACCACGTCGACTTCGTCGAATTCCAAGACAATCGAATTTCACGCTTCGAGACACCTGCCTGCAACGTGAATCGGCTTGTGAAAGATTATGCGACGTGACAAAATCCACCCACTACACGATCACGTGACACGTCGCATGATTAGAAAGAGGATGGGATTAATGCTTAGATTAGTTTGGCACAACCAAGACAAAAGTGACATTTATGGAATTTTGAAAAGCAACCGTAATAAGACAAATATGAACAGCTTTTTCTTCAATTCACAAATAAACGTGCAAGAGAGGCAAAAAATGGGCAAAGTGAGGATTTGATAGCTTAGAGAAATACTCGGGATTTCTGACGTTAGGACCGCCGGTTCAACGGGAGTGCAAGGTAAGTCTGATCTACGCGACGAGGGCTACGCTGGACACCGATTTATGGAGTTCTCGACAACTCCAAGAGGTGGATCTTTTCCTACTTGGTTTATTCTTTGGCTGGCGGTCATTTTAAGGATGGGGATTTGTTGAGCCTAGAAGGTCGGTTATCGGTCTTAAAAGCTTTGAACCGAGTGAAGAAATCCCTAATTAGGTTGCGGGAATGCTACAACCCGAGGTTTCATCGCTCACGTGATTTCCTTTACAAGAATTTTATGCTATTGAATGATTCAAAATGAATTGCTTGTATTTTCAATTAGCCCATGAGCTTAATTCTTGGTGTTATTGATGTGAATTTTAATAACATGAATTGGGGTGAATTAATTGGTGTTAATATATACATGTTTTATATATTAGCAATGAGTTACCTGATCGCATATGTGTATTCCATATGCATCGGGGGCACTTAGAATATTTGGGAGGAGTGCATGACATGAAAGAAAATAAAAGGAAAATATTGTGAAAGAATTTCGACTTAAGATTTTCCGGAGAATTTGTTGGGATTGTCCAACACCACGCCGGAGGGGCCCATGAATTGTTTCGGAGGGTTATCCAACAGATTCGCCGGAGGGTTGTCCAATAAATTTTACCAAACTTCAGAGTGTTTTCGAGAACAAAAGCTTTGTTTTGAAAACCGTATTTTTACCGTGATTTGGCTTAGGTGATGGAGGGAGTCAAGGAGGACTCGAGACATGGGATCGGGCATGTAGACATTCAAGTAGGATCATGTATTTACTTGAGGTGATTGTTTGCCATGACATGTGCACTTAGGGCGGGAGTAACCCAATGAGGAAATTATCACTATTTGGCTTCGCTTCACCCTATCGAGGGATCACTACTGTGCAATATGAGGTGCAGAGGACGACGCCACTAGAGGCCATCGTTTAGAAGAAAGCCGGATTGTGGCTTTGAAATTTTCATTTTGTATAACATGTATTAAAATTGTAATCTTAATATATGTTTGAATTTAAGAGTGATTTATTAACTCAACCATGTAATATAGTTGGTTCTGATATATTAGTGAGTATTGATAAGGCCCACGTGGCCATTTTTACTCATTTAATTGTATATGACCGTATGGTCTTTTGTAAAACATTGGGACAGTTGCCATGTGATTGGGACAGTTGTATTTTTGCAGAGCCCCATACAAAGGAGACTCACCATTTTCTCGAGAGTGGTGTGCCTGCCATCCGACATCCACGAGTATTCCGCGGGTTGACGGGTTGTCAACGGGACCCCCGGGAATGGGGCGTCAAAGCTTGGTATCAAAGCTTAGGTATACGAATACCTAGGGCTCGATGAGAAACGGGTTAGATCATGCATCCATTGTGCATTTGATGAATTAGGTGTATAACATATGTCAGGTGATTGTTATGCGTTTCGTATGCTTGGTGAATAGCATAGGAGGAAATGTGGAAAATTAGGGTTGAGGAAAACATAACCCCTAAGTTTGAGGTTTGAGGTTTGAGGAATTTTGGACACAATGGTTCAGAATTAAACGAAAAAAAAATATTATGGACAATAGTTCTAGTTTTGAACATAAATAGATTGTGTTGTGAAATTATGGAAAAAAATTTCAGTTTTTGCACAAGAAAAGGGTCAAAATGAAACTCTTAAAATTTTTTGAGTTGTATGAATTGTAGTGGTCTAGGCTACTGCATTTCAGGAGTGGCAGGGAGGCTACTGGAGGATTAGAAAAAAAAAAAAAAAAGGGAAAAGGTTGTTGGAGCTGGAATGGGCTACTGCCCATTTTCTAAAATTGAGTCACAATACGCAGGTCAGACAGGCACACAAGAGGGTCGAAAGTAGGCACTAGCCCGGCGCCCAGAGGGGGCGGGACACGCCAGGCACGGCCACGACACGGCCGCCGGCACGCCGACACGGTTCAGATCGTCATGACACGCACGCCAGAGCGCACGTAGTCTGCCAAAGGAGCATGCTATGATACAAAGTTTGTATTGTGAGCTGGGTGGCCCCTGGGTCGCGATACAAAAAAAATTGTATCATGGTTGAGGGGGACGACTTTGGATCGTGATACAGCATGCGTTAAGATCGCGACACGGGCGCAGCACGCGCCACGACACGAGACACGGGGCTGAGACACGCTCAGTAACGCGACGCTGACACGGCGCTACGTGTAGCGCCTGGCAGGGGCTACAGAGTCGCGACAGAAATTTTGTTCCATGATCGGGCGGGGCCTACGACATCGCCTTTGTAGCGCATTAACGCGCGACACGGCATCAAATAGCACGCTGCGCGCACGCGGACACGCTTATGGTTAATGCGCCCACGGCACGGTCGGCCACAGTCGTGATACCCACCAAGGGAAGG
The DNA here is from genome assembly GCA_016808115.1 of Tetrastigma voinierianum. NCBI lineage: Eukaryota > Viridiplantae > Streptophyta > Magnoliopsida > Vitales > Vitaceae > Tetrastigma > Tetrastigma voinierianum. The sequence continues at coordinate 477,286 of JAEQBH010001872.1, forward strand.
CCACCACAAGTGGGCTAGCGTCCACGACACCTGGCCACTGCAGCGTAGTGTGCGCGGCACTGCCATGGGTGTGTGCACACGTGCACTGGACTCAGCTTTTGACTCAGGACATGTTTGAGTCACCGGTTAATAATGTCATGAACACTGTTCATGAGGTTTTCAAAAAAAAAAAAAATAAAATTTTTTAAATCAAATCAAATCAAATCAAATTTTTGTTGTGTATGATTTAAGTATGAAATGTTTTTAGTATGTAAATAGTGTCTCGAGGCTGTGTTTACACCTTAGAGATGTTGGGTTAGAACTTAACTTGTCATGTGACATGTGTAGATAGCTAGTCGCGAGAGAGGACGAAGAGGTCATCTAATGCAGGTACTAGTCGCACCACCGGGCGTCACCAACCATCGGGCTTTTGATCACAGTTACGAGGTCAGAAGGTCAAGTGGCATCAAGCACTCACAGCTAGTGCACAGGTGTCAGGAGGTCCGAGTAACCAAGAGGTTCAGCACATCATCCTCCTATCTGGCTGGAGGAGATCCAATGGTGGCGTAATTTACTGGTTCATGCAGTTAAGAAGGCATTTGGAGGCTATGGAGACTGTCTCGATACCTACTAGGGATCAGACTAGTCGTATTCCGCCTAGAGGTGAGGCTTAAGTATAGTGGAATAAGTAAAGACCCTAGAGATCTAGAGGCAATGACTTGGGCAGAGTTCCATGATCTTTCATGGGCAAGTATTTTCCGGATACTACGAGACATGCGAAGGCTCGTATTCCTGAAATAAGGTGGGGCCATGACGGGTGTGATTGAGCATGACTAGGTTCACTTTAGCCAGTCTGCTTTTCTCGATGATCACGCACACGCGACGTGGCCAAGGTCAGGAGATTCGAGAATGGCTGTTACCATCTGGGCATTGTAGGACTGCCACAGACATGGACTCCATGGTTGGACGGCCTCACTACAGTAGAGACATAGAGGATGCACTAGGGTATCCGGAAGCAGTGATGCTGGTGAGAAGAGGGAGGATCAACCTTCTTCTAGTTCGGGGAAGAGACAGAAGACTTCTGCTTCACACGAGTTTCGTGACCAAAGGCCGTGGATAAGATTTAGTCGCAAGGGCAAAGTGCATGATATAAGTTATTTATGCCGATAGCCTGGGCACGTGGAGACGGATTGCTCCTCGAGACAAGGATCCTGTGGATTTGGTGACAACACGTCCCAGTTAGTCAGAGAACAGAGTATACGCCTAGACCCCTCCACACCCTAGTATGGGTCAGAGGAACTAGTTTCAGACTCGAGGTGCTATACAAGCACCTTTGACAACACAGATGGGCCAGAGGGGCCAGAGCTGGTGGCCATGTCGCACAAGGCTCACAAGCCGACTTCTAGTCAGCAGGCGTGCACGATATGTTACTGGCCGACACTTGGGCATATGAGACGAGATTTTCCTAGGAGGCAAAGGTCTCATGGTACTGAAGGTTGAGCATATAGAGTAGCCGGATAGGCAGGGTACGTTTCTACTCTTTCACTTGTTGACTAGAGTAGCGTTTGAATTTGATGCTTCATATTCATTCATTAATGCATCTTATGTGACGGATTTGGACTTAGAGGTTGAGGCCTTTAGAGAAGCCATGTGTGGATGTCTTCCCAGGATGTAGGGTGAGCTGACCTAATAGGTCAAGATTGTGAGTTAGAGATCTTCAAGATTCTGCTCATGGTGGACCCTGGGATCGTGATCAGTCGTGGGTCAGCTTGTCTTTCGGGACTAATGTGCTCAATGAAGACTCATAGTTCAAATCAGGAATGAAGAGTAATTAATGGGTATAAGTAAAGCAAGAAGGGGTCGTTAATCCCCCAGTGAAAAAGCCCGATTAGCTTAAGGAGACTCACAGAGTATCCGAAAGGTCCTGTAGCGCAGAGACCCAGGAGATATCTCGACTTCTCGTGGTGGGTAAGAGACCCGGTTATCCCGAATTTCTATGGGTGTAGAGACCCGTGGAGAAATTTAAATTTCGTGTGAGTGTAAGAGACCCAGGAGATATCCCACTTCTGCGTGGGTGTAAGAGACCCGTGGAGTCATCTGAAATTTTTGTGTGGGTGTAAGAGACCCATGGAGAGACCCGAAATTTCTGTGTGGATGTAAGAGGCTCAAAGTGTAGGCCAAAAAGTTCTGGTCACCGAGAGAAACACACAACATGTTATCATGAAGACTTAGAGTCGAGCGATAAGAGCTCTGAAATGACTGGCATTTAAACACACTGGCCACAAGATCACGTACTGAAATAATGACAGAATGACACTTAAATGAAACACACGGTTATGGTTATCAAGACAGACTTAGAGTTGGAGATAGAGTTCGGGAGTGACTGAGATTTGGATACCCATTGGAAATTGCATTAGGTGTTGCGAGCCTATACTTAAGATATTGATGTCATTCTATGACATGGATTAGGGTTGACGGTCCATTGATTGTTATGGTTGTGACTCAAGGTCGGGCCGTTTACACACCAAGGATTACAGAGTAAGCATACGCACGCGGTTGGATGCAGATGTGTGTGGAATTTGAGACAAAATTCTTTTTAAGGTGATAATGTGAACCCAGAAATCCAATTTTCTCAAAATGGCAAATGGTAATTTCGATCAAAACTGAAATTTTCTAGATCCCGGATGACGTAAACGGACACATCGTTGGAATCGCCTCATGAAATCTAGCCTACCACGTCAATTTTCGTCGTAATTCCAAGACAGTCGGGAATTTCACGCTTTCAAGGCACCGTGTCGGGTGCCATAAAATCCAGCCAGAGACATGCGATGCGACAAAGTCACATACTACAATGCACTCATGTGACACATGTTGCATGATTAGAGAGAGGATGAGATGAATGGTTTAGATTGGGTTTCAAGTGTCAAAATCCAAGACAAAAGGACACATGAAATGAATTTTAAAAGTTAAATGAGAATAAAGACAAAGATTTAATAGTTTTCTCTCTTCAATTTGAAGAAGAAAGCGTGCAGAAGAGGCAAAAATGGGCAGTGAGGTGGGATTTGAGGTTTTAGAGAGAGAGAGCTACTTCTCTCTAGATTTCTCGACGTTCGAACCGTCGGTTCTCGACGGAGCAAGAAGCAAAGTCGATCTACGCGACGAGGGTTACGCGTGGACACCGATTTGGTGGAATTCTGACAACTCCGCGAGGTGGTGAGATCTTTCCTACTTGGCTTATTCTTCACTACGGTCACATTTGACGGGGATTTGTCGAGACCTAGAAGGTCGCGGTATACCTGCCTTCAAAAGCTTCGAACCGAGTGAAGAAATCCCTTAATTGCGTACGCTAATTGTACGCTTCAACCCAGGTTTCCCTTTTCACGTGATTTTTGGTGTGATTTTTTGTGTTATTGAGTGATTCAAATGAATTGGTTAGATTTCGCTTAATCACTTACGAAATTAATTTCAAGTATTGATGTGAATTTAATAACATGAATTGTGTGAATTAATTATGTTAATATATACATGTTTTATATATTAGCATGAGTTGTTGATTACATAATGTATTCATATGCACTGTTCTAGAATATTAGGTTGAGTGCAACATGATGAAAGAAAATAAAAAGGAAAATATTGTGAAAGGAATTTCGACGGAAGATTTTCCAGAGAATTGTGTTGGGAGATTGTCCAACAATTCACGTCGGAGGGGCCCATGAATTGTTTCGGAGGGTTATCCAACAGATTCGCCTCGGAGGGTTGTCCAATAAATTTTACCGAAACTCGGTAGTAAGTTTTCGAGAACAAAAAGCTTTTGTTTTGAAAACTATATTTTTATTCGCATTCGCTTAAAAAGGACGTTTTATGAGCCATGGAGGACTCGAGACATGGGATTGAGCATGCAGATATCTGGCAGTGATCACGATTCACTTGAGTGTGATTGTTTGCTGTCGACACGTGCACTTAGCGTGGTACCACGTAGGAAATTATCACTATTAGGCTTTGCTCACCCTATCGAGGGATCACTATTTCAAAGGCCAGAGAGGTGCGTGGAGGACGACGCTCACTAAAGGCCACGTTTAGAAGAAAGCCGGATTGTGGCTTTGAGATTTTCATTTCGTATGACATGTATTAAAATTGTAAATCTTAATATATATTAAATTTAAGAGCTTATTTATTAACTTTGAACCATTTAATATACTGTTAGGATATATTAAAGTAGTATTGATGTATGAGCCTAATGGCCACATATTTCTATTCATTTTAATTGTAGATAATGGACCAAGTATTCTTTGTAAAACACGGGGACAAGCTTGCCATGTGATTGGGACATGTTGTATTTTTGGGCAGTAGCCCCAGAGCAAAGGAAACTCGCCTCTATTTTCGAGAGCGGTGTCCTGGTTACCCGACATCCACAAAAGAGATTCCGCTGCCGACGATCGAAGAGTCAATGAGACCCCCGAAACGGGGCGCCACAGAGAGAGAGATTACATTGGATTGCATTATGGTAATAGAGAGAAAACGGGTAACCGGATGTCTCTAACAACATTAGATTAAAAAAAAAAAAAAAAAAGAAGAAGAGATACTTTATGAAAATGTATATGATACTCTCTAATTTCTTTGAATGTATAGGGAATTAATATCCTAATAAACTTTTTTTAACCCTGAACCCCACTCGAGCTAGGCATTATTTGGTATAATGAAAATGAAATGAAAAATTAAACAAAAAAAGATTATTCGAATCAGTGAATTATTTTATATCTTATTGCAACTTAACTTATTTCAGAGATTAGATATTTTAATAAATATTAAATATATAACTTTATTTTGTATTTTTAATTAAATCAAATATGAAAATTTTATTTTTAACATTTTTATTTTTTATTTTTTTATACTTCTAGACAAACATATACAATATTAAAATTCTTCTTATTTTTAAGATATTCAATCATTTAAAGAAACAAAAGTAGAGATTGGATCTACAAAAGAAAATATATATATATATATAAAAATCTTGCCCATATAATTCCTTAAATTTTAACTGTTAACTTAGCTATGCTAGATTAATTTATTAATTTATAGACTAAGCATGATCATATTATAATTTTAATTGTAATATTATGTATGTTAATTATTGGTCATTTATGGGATGTTTTAATATTAACTGGCTATGGGTCAATGGTTCTATCTTCTCCTTACTTTTATAGTCTCATTATACCAAAGTCCATCTGTTCTCGTGCTCGTATATTTAAGTAAATAGAGCCTCTAAAAAAAACAAGGGTTTAATAACCCTTGTGGGCAAAGAAGACCATCTCTCAACCCTAACCTTTCTTTGATTTCGTCTTTAGAAGATTTTGGAGATTAATGACAGCCAATAATTCTAGATCCATATCAGGTATGTTTTCTACACACTTTAAATTGATATCCTTTTTTGTTCAATAAAATTATTCTTTTGTAATATATTTATTAGTTCATTTGATTGGCTGATCGACTATTTTTATGATCAATGAATACTCTTGATTGATAAAATAATCTAGCATTATATTAAAGCTACTTTTAATTGGTATTAAAGCTGTCAATTTTATTTTTTTTTGTATTTTATGGGTTTGTTCGGGTTTATTCCCATGCTCAGGTATCTGAAAGAAAAAAAAAAAATCTTTTTCAGTACCATTTTGATCGAAAGTAGAAAAACACCATTCATATTTCTTTTGGCTTGATTCCTGGTGGTACCTAATGTTCTAAGATCTGTTTTTTTTTTTTTTTTGTATAAAATCAAAACCATTGAAATACAATTTTACTCAATGGCCGGTTGATTGTTTGTATATTTATAATATTTTAATATAATTTTAATCATGACTTAATGAATATTTGTCGAAGTTATAATTATAATATTACTATAATTTTTTTTTTTTTACCGGATTGCTGCTATTCTTTATTTATTTATTTAATTAAATATATAAATTTAAAAAACGATCTAATACCCAACTTTTGTTTCAGCCACTCAAACTTTTGTTTAGAGTAATTTCAAACATGAATTTTCTGACATTCTAATATAAACTAATGTCAATCAAATAGAATTGATTTAGAAATCAGAATCAATCCAAAAGTCTCTCATTATGGATGATAACCATCTAATACCTTAACAGCATAAAAAAGCCAACCACCTAATAACTAATTACATAAAAGCCAACTACCCAATGTGGCATTAGAGCATCTTGAATGTAATTTTAGAACATAAAATGAATGACACAAATGGAATTTTTATTTTCATTAAAAAACAATAAAACATTTGTTTATTTATTTATCAATGATGATACAACAAGATGCAGGGGTGGCTCAAGACAATTTGGGGCCTAAAGCTTATACTTCTAAATGAGGCCTCTATGTTTAGTGTTAATATTTTTTATTTAAATTTAATTTTTCTTGCTTTTTGAGTTGCAAAAGTATTAATTAACGTTTTATATTCAAGTTTTGCTACCATTTCTTTTTCAATTGATAGTATCGCTAATCCAGTTAATCTTTCTTGTGACATAGTCGATCTTAAGTAAGATTTTATCAATTTTAATTTTGAAAAGCTTCTTTTCCGGGTGCTAAATCACAGAATTGTTAATAATAGTTCTATGCAGCAATGCACTTATTCTAGTTAATCTAACCTTTTTATGGCAATTTAGTATCTCAATTGGTTTATTTTCTTTCGTTGTAAAATTTCTTTTTAAAACATTTATTCTAAAATAAATCTAAGCCATCAATATCGGAAAAATTTTCGTGTTTTAAGAAACATTCGAGATCCAAACAATATTGCTTTAAACTATCATTGGTCAATGATTTTAATTTTCTAAGCAAATAAAACCAAAATATTTTCAGACTTTTGTAATTGTTCAAATCTATTTTTAGTGAAGAAATATTGATCAATTATATATGTAAAATAATCAATTTAAAAGATTCTTCAATAGATTGTGTTACCTCATCATCGACATTTCATCAAATTGTTTTTTTCATTTAACTCTAATGCTTTTCACGAAATATAGGTTCTATACTCATTTCACATGCAATCTCTTAGATGAAATCATAGCATTTGTAAATCCACTTTCCTATATTTTTCAAAAAAAGAAATGAGACCTTTAATTGATTTATAAAGTAATATCAATATGCATAAGTCTTTGATTGTAACATTTACTAACTGCTGGGATGTAAAATAAAAATATCATACCAAATAGTCATGCCCAATAAGAATTCAAAATTTCAATTTATGTTGCTAAACAATTAGCTTCAATTGTTTTAGATCTTCACTAGTTTACATGCTAATTTGCAATAATGCATCTCTTTATTCTTGGAGCTTGGAAATCTTATTGTTTAACACTTTCAACACGACTTCTCCCAACGTGTTTGTGATAATGGCTTAAGAGTTAAACCTGAATATTATCTTGCAAATTTTCCATCGTTTTGTGGAAGATGAAAATAATGAATATATACGTTTGTACTATTCCAAAAATGATATAGCCTTTTAGGACAAGAGTTGGGGCCATATCACAAATTACTAGATTTAAATTATGACAACTACATGGTGTAAAATGATCTAGATTTATATCGAGTAGTTTTTGTACACCCCGATGTTTTCCTTTCATATTAGACCCAATATCATATCCTGTCCTCGTACACTCACACATTCAGTTCAAGATTATTTATTACATCTATGTTTATCAAATAAACCTTTCCACTCAGATCATCTAATGTGACAAACTCTAAAAAATATTCTTCTATTTTTATTGGACTTATTGTAATATCTAATGCATCGTAATATGAGATATTTGTTCTGATGACTTTGCATCGAGTACAATCAAGTATGATTAAATAACATTTACTTCTTTAACTTTTTAATAATATCAAGTTTCTACTTCATTTCTAACAAACTTATCACCCATTTTTTGTATGTTATGTCCAAGATACGGTTATGAATTCTATCTTGCTGAATAATGACGATCCGTTATTGCATTATCGGATCAAATTCTGCAATCATTTCACTAAACTTAAAAATTGCCATTATTTTCTTGATATCTTTTCATTTTTCCGAAAAGCTAAATTATATTTTTACCAAGATTCTTACAACTAAGAATAATTCTTACCAATACATTTTGCCAATATTTTTTCTTCTCTATTAATTTGTTCTTGGATACTCGATCAATCATTTTTATTTGGGCTTGCAATTTATTTCTAATTCAATCCAACATTCATATTAGTTATATGCTCATTAGTTATTTCATGATTTTTAAGTTTAACACCAATATTTCCCAATCTTTTGTCTTTCCATTACTAGTTTACTTATAGAATAATTCATATTGAATAATCCTATAAATAAAACAAAATATTTTATCCAAATCTTTGGAATATACTAGTCATTCCTATCAAGTGTTTCATTTGTTAATTTTGCGAATATAATGTGTAGTGGAAAATGTCTAGAGTGTTCATCCTTGTATAACTTAAATTATTATATCTAATTGGACCATTTTCTACTAATAAATCTCTTAATTTCAGATTAATATTTTTCCATTGACTTGGATCATAAATATTATATGACCATAATCACTTGTTTCATTAAGATTTTGATTGTCTTCTATTTCATTATCTTTTATTTCACTATTTCTTTTCAATATTTTCTATTTCCCATTATCCTCTATTTTATTATCTTTTATTTCAATATTTTCTACTTCAATATTTTTATTTCTCATTATCTTCTTCATTTCATTATCTTTATTTCAATATTTTCTATTTCAATATTTTTTATTTTATTCTCTTCATTTCATTATCTACTTGTTTATTTTCAAAATTTTTCATCTAAATTTTTGTTACATTATTTTACTAGTACCAAATTTATTAAGAGATCCTTTTTGAGATTCTATTAGTTGATCTATTTTTCTTTTTTTTAATTTTCGTATCCACTTGGTTGTCTTCTGGTACATATTATTAATATATTATAACTATATAACAACAAAACAAACACAAAACAAAAAAATATAACAACAAAACAAACACAACAAACACAATGACAATATATAGTATAAATAAAAAAATATATAACAAAAATTTAAATTTATGAAACAATAGGAACTGCTTCTTGAAACAATAAAAACTCAAGTTGAAGAAGGATGGAGGAGGATGCCGAGTCATCTCACGCAAGACTTGGCAAAAAAAAAAATTTGATCTCGTGATATTGTGAGTGAGCTGCAGTCAGCCTTCGAGACTCAGAGCACGTGAGAGAGAGAGGGGGAAGAAAGAAGAAGTAAGTTTTGTTTCAATGATAAGCTGAGGAGAAAGAAAAAAAGTTTGTGTTATTGGTTTACCTAATGAGAGAGGAGAGAGAGAGAGAGAGAGAGAGAGAATAAATTTAGACTATTACCATTCTCATATTTGATTTTTACCGAGAGAGAGGCTGAGCTGTTAGTTAGTGATTTGACTTTTGATATTACAAGCTGATACGTAATTTTCGCTTTTTTTTTTTTTTTTTTATTGTTCATTTTTTTTAGATATTTAATGTCAAATCGAGCACTGCCTAAAATAATCGACGCTTGTGCTTTTCAGACACGAATATTTATAAACGTTAAAATTTAAAATTTTCTGAACGCTCAGTGTTCTGCGCTTATATTCCACGTCACTCTACTCGACCGTTAAGGGTGGAACTTAATAAAACACATCTCAAACGCTGAGTCGACTCACCAACTTTCATCCACTTGCATGTACTGAAACTGAATGCTTACCTCTTTCACTGCAAGCTGAGTTTGGACTCTTGACTCGTTGAATATATCTGTCATATTTATTAATAAATTATATTATAAGAAAAAAGTCAGAACATCTTCGAACTGTGGTGGCATCGGACACACTTGATAAACAAAATTAATACAATAAAAACTAACGGCTTTTAATTCATTTAAATTTTGGTTGAAATTGTTTGAGCTTATAATTTTTTTAAGGAAACATGTGTAACACTTACAGTATATATATATATATATATATATATATATATATATATATATATATATATATGTCAGAACATTCGAACTGTGGTGGTATCGGACACACTTGATAAAAAAATTAATAATAAAACTAACGGTTTCTAATTACTTTTCTAAATTTTGCTGAAAATTGCTTGAGCTTATAATTTTTTTAAGGAAACATGTAACACTTACATATATATATATATATATATATATATATATATATATATAGTAGTTGTCAATAAATATCACCTTTTGGTGACATCGATTACAGTAATTACAGGATTGCATAAATGCCCTTAGAGTTTTGCGCAAATGTCACCCATATATATCGCTTTAAAAAAAGTTACAATTAGACTATAAATTATGATTACGTGTCGAAATATTTAACGAGGCGTTTTAAAAGATGCTTGAGTTTGCGCATACGTCATTTCTAAACGACAGAACGCCTTAATATATTTGACTCAAAAAAGTTAAAGAACAATGCGACTAAAGGATCAAATATCAAGAACACTCGATATATCTGGTGAATCGTATTTTACTTTAAATATCTAAATATCGAAATATTCAGAATTATCTAAGTCAGATATTTACAAACATCTAAGTATTAAAATTTTTCTATATTTTAAATTATATGTATTATGAGAAATGACTTTATCCTAATTAAGCGCATTAAAATCAAACGATTAAGAATTACACCAAATATGCTATATTTAGACATATTATTAAGATATTATTATGTTGTGTTAGATATTATTTATTTGTTATATTATTATAAATATTACGTAGATAATGATGGTATTCAAAATATTATATATTATTATAATTTTAAATTTTTTAAATGATATTATTTTATTTATTTTCCTTTTCAAATTAATATTTGATTTAAAATATTATAAGTTGTAATGTAAAATAAAATAAAATAAAATATTATAGCCGGATTATGAACAAATAAATAATAAGATAATATAAAAATCGTCATATTATATATAATAAAATGCAATCAATGATCATATTGGAGCTGGTCATTTTCAAAAGATTTCGGTTTTTGTCAAACCCGTAAGAATTTTTTCATATTTTTTTGTGCCAGGTGAAAAATCAAGATTTTTTCCGTGGAAAATCGGGTTTTTTCAGAAAATATCGGTATTTTTCGGAAAAATTGGCGATTTTTTTACTTCCGATTTTTCCACCCGAAAATCTTTTCCAGCACCACCGAAAAAAACATTTTTTTGTCCATGTGTGGGACATATACACAAAAGTCTTATCCCTAGTAATTACTACCTATAATGGTTTAATGAGTATGGCCATTAATTGAAATATCTTGTTATCTTCAAAAAAAAATTGAAATATCTTGTTGGGTGGCATCCTAGTCATATATAGTCCTTATCTTATCTCTTTAGTTATGAACATCAACATCCTCGATCGCAATATCAAACCTTGTACGGACACAAAAGTGTCAAAACCATATATATAAACCACCCTAAATTCATACATTCCTCTGACGTAGATTTCTGGCCACAGCACAAAAGAAACGAATAGTTAAACTGAATCTAAATTCGAATTTTTCAATATTAATCAAGCTCGTTAAAACACACAACATAGCGCGCTATTTATAAAAAGACAAACAAAATCCCACTCGATAATCCCAAAATCACAAATTGACAAATCCAAAAATCCTACGATAACCAAAAATTACTAATGATAAACTAAAAATACTATATGATAAATCCAAAATAAAATTAAATAAATAATTAATAGTAATAAAATTCATCATTGACTTGGGCTTCCTATCTCGTTTAGCCAGATATGCGCTTCACTCCATTTCCATCATTCCTCCCACAAGTTAACTCTTCGACCGGTTGAAAATAAATAAGAAGAATCCAACAACGGTTAATCCAAACGACGTAAGATCATCCTCTTTGTATCCAAGTAACATCGACCGTGACGTAATTTACGCGCCATTTGACAAAAAACGACGAAAACCCACCATCTCGGGGAACTCACCTAACTCATCATCACGATAAGATCCACCGCCTCCTTGTGAAAATCAGAACGGCGAGATGGTGCACCTTGCTAGCTTCAATCAGCAGACACACTAAAGGCAAAGCAGAAGGCCCAAAAGTGCCTCAGAAGGTAAACAGCCTCTACATTGAAACAAAATAAGATTCACGCCATTGGGGGCAACCAAGAAGATATGGCATTAGATCCCATTTACCTAACGATGTATCGCGCCATACTTCAAGATAAAGTTTTTCGAAAAACGTTGAATTTTTCGCGACGATGCGGAACCATAACATAGTCACCAACATTAAATTCTTTTAGATTCACGACAAAGACATCAAAGAATTTAGTTTATATTCACTTGTAGAATTTTTCTACTAATCTCGCACGTGTTCACGACGCTAAGAAAATTTTCTCGCGCTCTAAACACGACGGTGGTAAAGGAACAAGATCAATAGGTGCGCGGCAAAGAGCCATTAACAATTGGCGACTTTTTACCCGTCAACTAACGTAATCGCGAGGTGTTTGAAACCCAACGCGACTGAAAATTAAATCCTAAACACCTTGTTTTATCCCAACCAACACCCAAGCATATTACCCATGTAATTACGACACAACCTCATTTGCTCATCACCAGGATGAAAGTTAGATGAAAATTTTAGAGTAGTGCTGAAACACTTCAAAGCGGTTTTCCAAAAAATAGCTAACAATTTCACATCCCTTATCGATACAATGGTGGAAGGTAAACGTGCAATTTAACAAATTTCTCTAAAACAATTTAGCAACATGTGAAGCATCATTGGTTTTGTTACATGGAATAAAATGTGCCATCTTAGAAAATTTGTCAACAACAACCAAAATAGAATCATGTCCTAGCCGTCCTAGGCAATCCAAGAACAAAGTCCATAATAACATCTTCCAAGGTCTATGAGGGACGTGTAAAGCGGGAGTATATAAGCCGTTGTTTTGTTTCTAGTCTTAGCTATTTGACATGTTCCCAGACAGTAACCATCTAGCAACATCCCTTTCGCAGTAGCCAATAAACCTATCTTCAACTAACCCACAATATCCCTCCCAAAATGCCCAAATTTAAACCACCTGCATGCATCTCCCAAAATCCACAAATCCCTCAACGATGTTCGAGGGGATGACAATTTAGTCACTTTAAACAAATACCCATTTTCAACAAGGAAGTCCAAATACCCTTGATGGTTACCATTACTAACCTCATTATAAATAATACCAAAGTCAGGACATGCAGAATACTCATTTTTCAATCTATCAAACCCAATGACATGAGCACTCACGATAAGAAGTGTAATACGACCGACTATGCATCGCCAGCCTTTGTTTTCAATACCAACGATGATTAATCACAAAAGAATATTCATTCAAAATTCAACCCATCAGCATGTCGATATTCAATTTCTTTGAGTTTAAATATCTTAAAGCTTGATGGTCGTGAAAACAACACAAATTCACAGAACAAATAAACCTCCAAAACGCAAACTCGCACTATAGCATAAAACTCTTTATCATATGTAGAATATCGCTCTTTAGCATCATTGAGTTTCTTTTCACTAAAGAAAGCTATAAAGTGACCTTTCTCTCGACTCAAGACACCACCAATACTTTACACCTGATGCATCACAAGCAACCTCAAAACTTTAAAATCAGATATTCAAAACCGGTGCCTCAAATTAATTGACCTTGATTTCAAATGCCCTGCAAGAAGATTAGACCATTGAAACTCTTTACTTTAAACATTCAGTGATAGGAGCCATAATAGTGCTAACCCCTTATATAAATCTCCTATAAAAAAGAAGCCTAAACCATTTAAAACTACGAGTCTCTGCTGATGGGGATTGTATTTCGTGCCACTCCCTAATAACTCTAACCTTTTCGGGATCAGCTGAAATGCCATGTTCAGACACAATAAAGCCTAAGAAAAGCACATGGGGTTGCATAAAAGAACACTTCTTAAGGTTAACATAAAGCTTGGCCCGCAAGAGTGAGTAAACCTGTTCAGGTAAGCAATGCTCTTCTTGATTGACTATAGATCAATATGTCATCAAAGTAGACCACCAGAAATTTACCAATGAGGGGTTGCAGGACATGGGTCATAACTCTCATGAAAGTGTTAGAGCATTGATAAACCAAAGGCATGACTAACCACTCAAAACAAACCATCTTGTGTTTTAAATGCGCTTTCCACTCATCTCCCGGGCTCAACACTAATTTGATGATAACCACTACTAAATCTATCTTGAGAACCAACTAGAACCAGCTAATCTGTGTCCAACATATCCTCAAGGCGAGGGATGGGAAATCTATATTTGACTGTGATCTTATTAATGGCTCTACTATCTACACACATTCTCCAAGATCCATCTTTCTAGGTGTCAACAAAGCCGGCACCAGACAAGGACTAAGGCTATGCCTAACAAATCCTCTTCTAAAAGTCCTTCTCTAATTACCCATTCAAATTTCATCTCTCTTTATGATTCATCTTATAATGTGGGAGGTTAGGCGCTTGAGAACCCGAACTAAATTTATAGCATGCTGATGTCTCTTAAAGGTGGTAGTTCACTAGGCAACTCATCGCACCATATCAACAAAATCATTCAGCAAATTCTTCACTTCCAAAGGAACATCAATCGGAAGAATCGAGGAACTTCTTTGCCACTAATGCTACACATACCGCCAAATCTCTCTCTCTCAAACCGCTACATTTTAAAATATGCAAATTCCTTTCTCGTGAAGTTTAGAGATGTCAATGTGCTACTAACAACTTTAGTTTGAAGGTGTCCAAAATAATGTTCTTACCCCACTTAAAGGAATAAATGTTATCTTTACCAAAATGGCAACATTAAGATCATAAAGCCAAGGCGGCCTAAAAGAATATGGCAACATCCATGGGTAGCACCACAATAGATTTCATCCTTATAATCCCCCATTTGGAATAGAGATCAGACACCTTTGAGGTGACGCATGTGCTTATTATCATTCACCTAAGCTACTTAAATGTGGATCGGGATGTGGTTCTACTTTCAGGTTTAACAATTTAATAGCCCTTAGAAACCATTCATTGAACTACCCCCATCAATCACTAACTTACATTTCTTTTATCTCCACTGATGACCGTGTGAAAAATACTAGTGCGCCCAATGATCACATTCAAGGCTGTGGATAGCACACTTTTGAACCACACCAACACACGCATCGCCATCACAATTTTCATGAGATCATCTTCATCACGGAATAATCTAAAGGATCGATAATTTGGTCTTCCTCATTTTCCCAAATACTGGTCAACATCTAACATGCCAATGCACGTTGAGGATAACGAGGCGTATCTGTTATATGATGACACTTATGACGGACAATCGATGAGTTACTAGCCGTGAAGCGCCCAATAGGAGAAACAACGAGGAAGGGGGTTACGTAAAATAGACTCTTTGCTCCTAATGTTATTAGGCGTAGTATTACCGTTTGATGACATGGATTGGGACTTTGACTGACCTGTGTGTGCAAAAGAGGAGGGTCTATTGAACTTCTCGACTTCTAAGGCTTTTTGGTATGCATCCTCTAAAGTGTGTGGAGCATGCAATCTAACCATTCTTTGGATGTCGAACCTAAGACCATTAACAAAGCGAGTGCAGACAGCAAATTGGTCCTCAGCATGGAACTCACTACACCTAAGTCTAACTACTCAAATTTACTTGAATATTCAGCTACACTAAAGAGTCATTTGTTTTAGATTAATCATGGTGGAAAACAATTGTGAAATAACATATGATGATCTTTCTTTTTGGCAAAAACTCATGCCGTACGGGTGATAGGTGGTTCACCAGACTGAAGCATGTCTTACCTTACATTACTGCCGATTACATCTTAGGTAGATTGGTTAATTTCATTTCAACAAGCCCGAACCCGTTCACTATCAAATCATTTCATATAATCAAAATATTCTCAATAGAAACTAACCAATCAGAGAAAACATTAGGATCCATTCTGCCATCAAATTCAGGAGCATTAACCTTAACTTGTTTTGTGATATCCTTTGAGGTTGTCTAACTTTGCTATCGATCTCTACCCCCAAACACCACTAACCCGAGTGGGTATCGGCGAGGCGACATCTTCTCTCATTGGTTGGTGGGTAAGTTTGCCTTGGTTGGTAATCTAATGGGAAGTTGACATTAGCGGGTTGAAATTGATCACTAAGTTCATTTGACCAATTTTCATGCAAACCATTCTGATGCATCAGTTGATGTGAGCCTCTGAAGGACCCAAACCCCCGGTGTGTGGTGACCCGATGTGTTTCCTAACAGTTTCATCGACATAGTCACCTATCTCATGTTTACCCAGATGTTTTTAAGCAAGTCCATTTTTATTTGTTGCATGAGTTTGTTGTTGAGGCGATTGGCCGTTGAGTCAATTGACCACACCTCCGAATTTAAACCCTCACCGTCGTGTGGAATCAAATTAGTGCATTGTTGGCATCATGATGTGGGTAATACAAACTAGACTATCATTTAGATCTTGAGATAAAGCTTGTAGTCTTAAGTCAAGGAATTATTAGTCTCTCGGTGGATCATTTGGGTTAGGTGAAGAAAAGATGCAACAATATCACTTTTGGTGGGCGACATGTTGAGATAGATTCTAAATTTAGCGAGTAAAGAAATTTATAAACTATATGTTAATGAAACAAGCACAAATCTAAAAAAAAATGTAATGTGATTATATCACAGAGAGTTTGAATCACGAAAAGAATAATTAAAAAAACAAAAAAAAATTTTAATTTTTTTTAAATACTCTTTATGCTCTACTCCAGAAAATGAAACCTAAAACAATTAAACAAAAATACTTAAATATCACAAATATTAACTGAGTTTTCAAAGTAAAAGAAAATATACCCGTTGAAGAACCTGTAAGACGCCTACAATTCCTTAACGAGGTTACAAGAGAATCAAATAAAGTGTGCAATCAAATGTTACGTGTGCTTAGCGATGAAGATGGCAATGGTAGATCGGGATGAGCAATGGCGAGACAGCAACGGTAACAGAAGATAGCAATCACAGTCTTCTCTGGAAGTCCATGAGTGTGTCACAATGGACGTTAAAAAATCTAGTTCGCCTCTCCTATATGAGGTTTCCCCCCAATCCAATCCTCATATAGGGTTCTCGGCTTTTTGTTCTTTGAGACCCGGCGGAGTATTGATCGCAGAGGAACGCGTCGTGGGTTACCCGCTTTAAAGAAATCGCCGCAAATCTCTTTTCCAAGCGAATAGAGGGAAAATCAGAGATAGGATTATTAGGAATGTAAAACCCCTGTTTTTCTTAGTGGTGGTGGTACTCAATTCAACAGGTTGGTGCCATGAATTCAAGCCAAAATCTCAAATTTCTCTCTCTCTCGTCAATGTTGGGTGTGGGTTCTTTCAATGCTTTTTAGTGTTACAAGAAAGAAACGAGGTGGGATTGTGGGCTTGTGCGAGACACGGATCTGATCCTCTCGAGCAGAGTCTAAGGGGTGTTTGCCCTATTCCTTCTCTCAGATCTGCTATTTTCGTGCTGTGGGGTTTGGATTTTTTTTGTTAATTTCCGTTAAGTCTTACGGTGAAGGGCTGAACGGGGGCGAAAAGGTTCGGCGAAAGAGTCGAACTGATCTCGGATCAAAACTAGTAGGGGAATAACTTGATCTCGGATCGAAGTTATGCTCTGATACCAAACTGATGTAGCTCGGCTACAAAGAATAAAAGAAAACGAATAAAAAAGCGGAGCGAAGTAAAAATTTTCAATATTAATCAAGTCTGTAAAAACAATAACATAAGGTCTTGTTATAAGCGCAAGCAAAAAATCTAATGGATAATCCCAAAAATCATAATGGATAAATCAAAAATCTAATAGATAAATCCAAAAGTACTAATAGATAAATCCAAAAAAATACTATAGGATAAATCAAAAATAAATTAAATAAATAATTAATATTAATAAAATTCGTAAATTAGACTTTGAGAACTACTTATGCAGTTTAGGCTCAGATATGGAGTCTGCTGCCTTCTTGCCCCATCACCTTCTACATTAAAAAAGAAGAAAAAGAAATCACAGACAAGAAGACATAGGCTAGTTGCAATGAAGGCTAGCATTCTCATCTTCTTGGTGGGCTGAGTCTCTACCAAATCCTGCCTTGGACAAGATTGTGAGAATGTCCCGATCGATCTCCAGGCTTGTGCTGTTATATTTTATCTCAACAATCTTGGTATTAATGGCCCTTCTTCTGCATGATGTGAAAGCTTGAGCCAAATACAAGCTCTTCAAGCCACCCTGGGAACGAATATGACATGCTTATGCACCCAAGCCGAAGTTAGATTCATTATTAATGGAGGAATTAATCCTCAACTCTCCATTGTACTCCTGAATGCATGTGGTGTCGATATGGACTTCGGCATCACCGATATTATCCCTGTGATGTTTAGCACAGATCTAGATAGGGTACGTCCCGCCTTCTCCCCCAGCTTCCAGCTGGGGAGTATGATGAACTATTATATATTATGCCAGTAGTGCTGCTAGTAATGGTGATTGTGGCAGCTGTAATAAACTCCCCCCGTATTTTACAATAAAAATTCAGCCTTCTTTATGGAATATAAATCTTCTGTTCAAGAGACTATCAGACTATATATAGATAATTTTCTTTTATATGTTTTCAAATCCTATAAAATCATCTACAGAATGGGCTCTTACTTTGAAATAATGATAACAGTAAGGGAAGAAATGTCTCAGAGATAATCTTTCAAAAAAATAAAATAAAACAAAACAAAAATTAATGGGAGATAATTTCTAAAGGAAAAATTAATAAAATTATTTTTTATTTCTCAAGGGGAGATCACAGGCAATTAAGTAGCCGCGTAGTTATGGAAAATTAATTATTTGTTTAATGTAATTTTCTTTTAAGACATTTTCAGAAAGTTGTTCAGTTGTTAAAAAGGCTTCCACATAAATCAATATGTAAGAAATAACTTAAATGAAAGGATTACACTTATATATTTGATCAGTTGTACAGTTGTATAATATATCTGTCTGTTAAACAAGATGGGTCCAACCCAGAACCTCTTGTCAAAACAAACTTTGATACGACCAACTATCCTAAAAGAACAAGTTTATATGATTTGGGTTTAATATGAATATCATGCTTCTCAAAATTGTCTGTTTTTAGTTTTTGACAACTTGTTTTATTTAGGCTCGAGATATGCCAATCACTGCAAAACAGTAACATTATCAATTTCAGAGACTGACCAAAAATTATAAATGCTAGTTTAATGATATCAAGAATAGCTACCACTACTTAATTATGTGTATAACTTCCTCAGGGCCTCTGCAATGGTTTAATATCTCCTGCTGCAGGCTGCTGATCTCTTAATGAGTCATTAAAGAATGCAGTCCTTAAAGGCCCCATCAAGCTTCTATATAGTATATACCAGCCAATTTTATACCCAACCAAGCAAATTAGGCAAGATGGGAAGTGTGTTGAAACCAGTGGTACACATCCTCCTCCTCCTCCTCCTCCTGGGATTGATCGCTACTGTACTAAGTGAGAGCAGTAATGATCCCCAGTGTGCCGATGTGATAAAGTCTCCATGTATGTGGATGTTCTTCGGAGCGGGAACCTCACCGTTGTCCCATCCACCGACTGCTGCAATGCCTTGAGACGGATCCAAGACAAGATGGCCGAACGTGGGGTCCAACAGACATGTCTATGTGTCCAGAATTGTATTGTTTCTCATATTTTTTATCAAGATGCATCCATTATTACAACTCGATTTTAATGCTATGAACATCAGCACCCAAATCCAGAGCGCTTGTGATGTTAATCTTGGCTTTTGCATTTCTACTAATTATTTGTGTTGAGAGGATAAGGCATATTCGTTGTGCTTTCTCTTTCTATTGTTATTCTAGTACTAAATGGCATGGGCAGCACACTTTTACTAACATATTTTTAGGTAATAAGAATGTGCTTTTCAGCTTCAGGTTAAAATTAATATATGGAAGATGAGTACTCATTCCAAATTAGTTAAGCTATATATATCTTTCAGCATTCTCAGATTTTTATTCACTTTAGAACATTAATTTATTATTTTAGCCTTGGAAGCAGCTCGAGTGGTGCAAGAGGCGGGAAAGGGATCTACGGTCGAGTTCAAATCCTTGTAAGAACAAGTTACTACAACATGATATACAAAGTGAATAGATGTAAAAAAGTTTGATATTTTTTATAATTTTCTTAAGAAAAGGAAAAGTTTAGACCTTGTACCTAAAGATTTAAAGTTGATGAAGAAGAAAATTTGTTAGGTTTGAACTTGTCCATATCTTCATCTCCCAAGGGTTACCACAAAAGAAAATTTACTTTAGAGATCAAGTTTTGATGCAAATTTGAAAAAATAGAGGTAAAGTTCTTAGTAGTACCAGGAGGTAGTCCAAACTAGCACCATCCCACAATGTAGGGACATACAAGACTTGAAGAGTTTGGACTAGGAGTACAATAGTTGTGGGATGCACGTAAGTCTGTTAGCTTGGAGGCCAAGGAACTTGGAGAGCAAGTAATCGGTGAGCTTGAGATCTATTTGGCAAGAAAAAACTATAAAATCTCAGAAGGATATGAGCTTCTAAACTGTCAAACCAAAATTATAAACATTTTAGGATTCTAAGAGATGCTTGATCAACAATTTCCTATTTCGAATTAGGATATCTTAAGGAAAGTCTGAATATAAGGTAGAGTTTAGTCATATTAGGATAATAATCAATGTTATCCTAGTCTTCCAAGGCCCGAACCTGAGCTATAAATTTGGGGTTTGGAAGACACCTTGACAATTTAGGAGTAAAGCTTGAAGAAGAACAAGTGAAGTCTAGATGTGGTGGAGCGAGGAGTGCAGATACTCAATTGAGGTATTACACGTTAAAAGCCTTCCACCTTGTGTGTAAGATGATGTTCTTTATTTTCTTCATCTTATATTAATGTAATGAGGGTTATTGGTGTATGATGTTGTTCTGTAGAGAGAGGAATGGGGAGAGTTCATTATGAATTCCACAAAAAGTGATAATTAGGTTTCAAGAAGGGTTGTGTGCAAAGAGGGAGTCTTGTACCTCATAAAATTAATTGTAAACCTTGAATTAGATTAGTATAAATCCTTGTATCTAGGAACAACCTGGGACGTGGCGGATTACTTAAACCGCAAAAAGATTGTATGTGCTAACTTTCTGCATATATCACATTTGCTCTCTGAAACAAACATTTAGGGGAGTTTGAACACTATCTTAAGTTGAAACGAAATCACAATCAAGCATTTGTGACTTAAGACACACTTATAGCAGTCAAACTTAAAACAAATCAGATTAAAGACAGATTAGTGGAATGGTGAGTAGTACACGTTCATTGTACATTATGATGACATGATAAGCTTGCTGCCTTCCCGTTGTAACAATGTACTGAAGGACCTCCAAATTGGCAATGAAGAAAAAACTTTCTATGTTTCTGTTTTTGTCCATTTTCTTTTACTATGGGCTCTTGCATGATAAAGTTGTGGATATATTAATATTAATTCCATTTTTTGCATGTGTAATTGCACGTCCTTGTAATATCAGTGAGACCTGAGATAACAACTATATATAAAATCACCTTAGCTAAAAATATAAAAAATAATAATAATAAAAAAAAGAGAAATCACAGGCAAGAAATTAAAACGTCATTGAAGTCAGTGGATACATAGTTGTTCATCAGTGAGGCAGCATTCACTCATCCTTTTACTTAGGGCTAGCCTCTACCAATACCAGCCTTGGACAAGTTTGGCCTCTATATATATAGCTAGGCACCCAGTGAATTATGCAACAAAAATCGACCTTCATTATGGAATTAATAAACTATTTTAAGGGGTGTTTGGTTGAGCTGATTAGGGGAGCTGATAGCTTATTCACCCTTGATTAGCTCATATAGGCTGTTAGATATAGACTCCTAATCAACTACTGATAGCTGATTAGGGCAAAATAGCTTATGGAGGGAAAAGCTACGGATCATAATTTATTCTGATATGTGCTTATTAACATATCCAAATTCCATTTTTTATCATTCTCTTCTTATTTATATTAAATATACATTTTAGAATTCAATGATTATTCAAAGGGACATTTTATAATTAAAATTTCTTTATTTATGGTTATAAATTCTTATAATGTCATATTATTTTTTCGTTTTCAGTCTTTTTTCTATATATACGTGCATTGTTTTCTATATATGTAAATTAACCTTCAATCAACTACTTTACCAAATAGTAATTTATAATTAGTTACAAGTATTAGTTGAACCAAACATGCACTTAGTATATTCCGTTTAAAATCAATGAATAGATATTGCATATAATGTGGGGTTAGAAAATGTTCTTTGAAACAGTTCTGAAAAACGTACGGTTGATGAGATCAACTTGTTTTAAAAACTATTCTATGATGTTTTGTAGAACGAATGCCGGGTGTTTTTGAAACATTTTTAAGAGTTTTCAATCGTTCGAATAATTTTATAATATCAATTAGGATGAATTAGCTCAACGAAAAAATCGTTACACTAGCTAGCATAATAGTTTGTACACTGGGATAGAACGTGATGTCCATAAATATGATAGAAGATGCTTTCAAGAAAGAAAAATCAAATTTAATTATTCAACTTGACGTGAGCTCAACCTTTACATTCTTCCAAGAGGAAATCCAATATATCACTTAGGATAGATTGATGCACTAATTCTGAAAATTGTTCACCATACATATGGAGAGCAGAAAAATCCATGATTTACTGAAATCATCCCAGCCAGCTCCGAGATAATGGCTGAATTGGGCAGTGGAAGAAAAAAAGGTGAGTGCATCCAGATGGTGTACTTCTAAGACTATACTCCACCCTCACAAAAACCTTGTTGACTATCTCTCTAATGAACTGCAACCTGAGCATCTATTTAGATCATACTCATGGTAAGTCGGATTCTTCATAAGAAATATAGCACTCTGGTTGTCATAGTGCACTGTGACTTCCTTGTATCCAAACACTCTAGCAGGTTGGCATAAGGTATCTTGTCCATTGTTTCTTGTTCCTCTCTACTGCTAGGAACCTGAGATGATGAGAGTTTAAACTTTGGTGTTAAGGGGGTTGTGACTATTGGAGAAACGGTAGCTCAAAAACAACCCTCAAACTCACTGCAAGTCAAAACAGCCAATAAATAAGTGAAGAAGTTGTGAAGAGGAATTTTGTCAAACGGTTGGTGTGAAGAATAGAGAACTCGTTTTTATCGAGAATCCATTCATGAACCATACCAGCCTCTAAATAGGCGACAAATGAACGGAAAAACAGAAAATGGACAAGGACACTCAAAATGAGTTAGGAACTAACAACTTGCTAAATTGGATAAGTTTGGGCAACAACCCAAGAGAGCTTTTAAAAGTAGTTGAGTGCCAAAATGTGTACTTTTCAAGTGGTTATCAGTGTGATTTCTTATTCTTTGCATCTGTTTTTTCTCGTTATTATTGCTCTTGAATAATTCATATTTGATAGATGGTCCACAACTTTGAACATATATATCCTGTGGATTAGCTAAACATCTCTCTCTTAATAAACAATTTTTTCTTTCAATATCTATATATTTATGTATATGATAACTCAAAAATAATATTGTATATTAAAGTCAAACATTGACAAAAAACTATTTACGGCTTTATGTCCAAATTTATTTTTAATTAATTTAATAATTGACAATAATTATAAACATAAACTGATTAATGTCAAACTTTTTTGGTTTATATATAAGATAAATAATACATATTTTTATTATTGCATCTTAAATATTGATTTGTGACCCGATTTTGGTTTTGGGTTTATATCCAATTTTGAATAGTGCATTGGTGTCACTGTAAAACAAGTTGAGAAAAATGATATCTATTGTGGTAGCATAACGGTCCAGCCTTGTAGCCCACAACTTATCCAGAAGGGGGTGCGTGGGCTTGCCCCCGCGTTATGGACCTTTCTGCTCGGTATTTTCGTTAAATTAATATATCAGGATTTATTCTCTATTATGTTATACTTTGTATTTTTCGATTCATGGTGAGACATCTACGTCTGCTTGGTTTTCCACTTAAGGGTTTTTCAAATAAATCTAGTGTTTTCTTTGTCTCGTATTTCATTATTGTGTCATTTATTTCCAACACTAAATAATATTAGGGATAAATCTAAACAAATTATTTAACACATGTAATAAATTAATCACAGTTGAATTATATCAAGTTAATTATATGGCAAGTTCTATTATTGTATATGGCAATTGTATATTTTCCTTTCTTAGGTTTGTATAGCCTAGCCTATATAAGGCCTCATCTTATACATGTAATACATAGTTTATAATATACAAATACTCAAGTCTTTCTTCATGAGTATCAGGCGATTTTGAAAGAGATAAATCCAAGTATTTTGGAAAAATCATCCCACAAAAATAACAAAATAACGTGACCCACCTTGAGTAGTAATGGAAAAGACCCCACATATAATGAATAAGATCAAGGGAGAGAGAGCATGAAACATTGTTATTAAATGGTAAACCAGTTTGTTTGCCAAATTAATAAGGCAAACAATCAAAACTCTTATTTGAAACTAAACCTAACAAACCCCTAGAAACTAGTTGTTTAACCCTAGAGATAGATGCATGACCAAGGCGAGAATGTCATAAAGCAAGAGAGGAGGTGCTCACGTATGTGCAGGGCGGCGAGGCGTCTGACGATCTATCACCAATGAGAATCTGCCTATCACAGAGTGAAAGAAAAGTTTAAGAAAAACCCAAGTTAAATTTAGGTTGCCCATGGATAGAAGATTATGAGTGAGTTGGGGAATCTAGTACATATTGGAAACAGACAAGGCTGGTGTAGAGACATTACCAAGATGAGAGACATGCATAGGAGAACCATTTGCAGTATATATGGTAGGGAGAGAAGTAGAAGTGTGTGAAGAGACAACATCAGGAGAAGGAGTCATATGATTACGACAAAGCGAATCAAACTACGTGGAGAAGTACGTGCCGTAGAAAAGCGATGTTGGATGCCTTTGGAAGATAAAAGGGTAGACGATTAGCCATATCCTGTAGATCTTGCTATATAGAG
This sequence comes from Tetrastigma voinierianum, assembly GCA_016808115.1. Lineage (NCBI taxonomy): Eukaryota > Viridiplantae > Streptophyta > Magnoliopsida > Vitales > Vitaceae > Tetrastigma > Tetrastigma voinierianum. The sequence goes on from JAEQBH010001872.1 coordinate 502,421, forward strand.
AGAGATGAGGTAGGATCGGACTTGAATGAGAGTCCATAGTGATAGTGAAACCAGGGTTAAACGACGGTGTTTTGAAGAATATCTTGTAGTGTATGAGGTTTTCAAGCGAATGACCTTTGTTCTTACGAAACTACGAGATAAGAAGAGACTTCTTATTGTTGTATTAGATACGACATTATTCCTTTGCCTTTGGAAACATAGGTAGATGGTAGCAAAGGAAAAAAAATGAGTATGATCTGCGGAACAACGGTACGAGGTAGCAAGAACCTTAGTGCGGATAGAAATGGGATCGGTCTGGCGTGTCTCTCATCTCATCAATAACTTGTGAATAGCTTGTGAAATTTGTTGTGTAAATGATCACGATGTAGGAGCTTGACTTAAACTATTCAAACTCATCCTGAAGTCAGTGGCGAAACAATCGTCGCTGTTCACGGTGAGCTTAAACGGTGGTGTCAACGAGTGGAAAGGCAGTTCAAGCAATTAGTTGATCCAAAATGGATTTCATCAGCTTGTGATATCTGAAGTAATGGCTCACGGTTCTGGCGAATATGATAAAGTTTAACGTGTAAACTTTAAAGTTGCGAGCACCACTCGGTCCGGTATGCAGTAGCAGTAAGTCCCGAACTTCTTTGGCAATATCAATGTTGCCAAACTCATCCAACAATGGATGGAATGAAAGTATTATGAAGCCAAGTGATGATATGATGATTACTTCCTCCCAATCCTCAATCATAATAGTATCGAAGCGAGGTTCTTTGAATTTCCGTTAACTCTCGATCCACAGGCATTACGACCACGATTACGCTTATTTTTCCGGCGAACACCACCGTTTGCTCCTTATTTCCTACCTTCGCCCGGCCTAAAAGCGAAGTTCTGTATTGTATATATGGAAATTGTATTTTCCTTTCTTGAGTTTGTACTTATAGCTAGCCTATGCCAGGCCCCTCTTGTACATGTAATACCTGATTTATAATAATATACCAAGTCTTTCTTCAATCACAAACAAAGGCAAGAAGAATCAGAATCGTCATATTGCAAACCAGAATTTAAAACTAGTTAAAATAGGAGAAGAAGTAGAGATACTAAGGCAACATAATTTTAACGTGAAGGGAAGTCTACTAAGTGGTAAAAAAAGCACAAGCTCCCATAGGTCATTTAAGCAAATCCATTAAGATGAACAAATTAAAGTGTCACGAAGATTTTCCCGACTTAGTATATATCTAATCTCTCTCGGAATTACTTCATAGAACCTTCTCACTGACTCCTTGCCTTATCTTCCAAAATATCTTTGAGTCCTTTTCAAGCAGACGAAAATTATTCCTCTTGAAGATCCATCGAAAGCAGTTTTGTCTAAACACAAGTTTATGAGTGTTTTAGATGACCTTAATAATCCCTATTTTGCAAGAAAAAAAATCACATAGAATTTCTTAAATGCACAAGTGAGAGAGAGTTTTGTTGTAAAACAAACAACCATCTAAAGTAAAAGATCTTTTAGTTCAAAGAAAAGTAGCTACTATTTCTCTCTTTACCTCAAAGAGGGAAAAAATATATTTAAATGGGAGTAAAATCCTTAATCCGACAGCTGAAAACGCATCTAAAAAATAAGTAAGTTGGACTGATCGTCGTTGGCTTGGATCAAATCCAGACACACGGTCAAATAAAATTTTAAAAACTTCCTCTATTTTTCTTTTTTTTGAAAAGAAAATCAAAATAAAACCATTGTGAAAAATAGGGTTGATGAAGATTCATCAAACATCTATCAATTCATCTTTGTCTCTTAAAATGTTATTTTCTTAAGCTTCACACGACAAGTAGTTAATAAGAGATCCACACAAACTCAACTCTAAGGGAACACTTACCAATTTTTGTCCTATATTACCAACCTAACTACAAAACTCACAATTATTTATATTATAAATAAAATTAAATTAGCCTTTATTAATTTGCAGTTAAAATATATTTAAAAGGCAAAATTGGAGAAAAGACTAAAATTTTTAATTATCTAAGTTTAATATGGAAAAGCATTTTTATCATAGCTAAACTTAATTTATTCTTTATAAGTATTAAATTATAACAATATATTAAAAATAATAAATTAAAAATCAATTAAATTTCCAATGAATATATTCATGATAATTTTCAAAAAACTTCCCTTCAGTATAAGATTTTATATTTTCTAAATCTTAAAACATAATAAGATGAAGAAAGCATCTCTTTTATTTAAAAGAAAAAGAAAAATAAATAAATCTTTCTAAGAGAATAATTTTACTTTTTCTTTCGTGGGAATTAAAGAATTGATTTTAAAAACCATCGGATATTAATAAAAAATCCCTTCTCTCATATTTTTTCTTGTAAGACCAAAATTCTCCCATGCAAGAAAAAAGCTCTCACAAGTTCGTGCTTTAAGTAGTTTGGAATTCATGGGGACAACTATAAAAAGGATCCTTCACCTTCAAAAATGAATGTTGCATGTGGTTCAATGTCTTAATTTAGCAACTCCAATATGTTAGACTTTCCTTTTACAAGCTCAACCGTGGGCAAGCAATATGGAAAGTCAAGTGGTCCACATGTGCTTATCTGGTTTTATAAAATAAAGAAGAATATCTTTGGTCAATAATTAATAGATAAATGTCTAGAATTACCACTTTGAGGGAATGTGTATTTAAAGGAAATACTAATAGGAATTGATTCTACCAGCCCTTTACCTAAAGTTTTCTCTCCATCAAAAAAGGTTTGTCAAACCTAAATGTGTCAAGAGAGAGAAACACAATTCTTGGTGATTGCTCTCGCTAAAAATCAAGTGTTCTTGTCATGGATCAAGTTAGGCTCTCTTAATTTATCATATGATTGTGAAAATGATTTTATTCAAAGATCTTAGATATTATGATTTATACAATATTAGGGGTTTATTAGCATAATTAGGAATGATAAAATCTGATGGGGGTATAGAATTGGATCAACTATCCCATTCGCCGTCGATCGTCAATGGGGTCCTTGCCCCGCCCATGACCTCATGCGACCCAAGCAGGCATATTATTGAGGCCCAAAACATGGATTTGGAAGCAGGCCCGTGCTACTGACCCGATCGACCCATATCCTTCAATAAGAAGACCAGTCTCACACAAAGGAATGTCCTTCTCGTCGTCAAGAGTCATTATAAAGGAAGAAAAAAGCAATAGAAGACCATCGAGTTGGACCTTTGATAAGAAAGGAGGATTATTCAAATAAACTCCTTTGACTAATCATTGCTAAATCTAAAGTGACTATGTGAGGAACCATACCCTCGATGGGAAAAGACCCGAGTCACGATCGAAAATGGATCAATATCCACTACAAATACAAGGCGCTCCCTTAGTGAAGGTAGGCCAATGCTAAGCAGCGGGACCTTCTCTCTTTTTCCTCTGAGTATCTGAAGCAGGCGCCGGGCGGCCCGAGGCGAAGCCCTGGCGACCACTTCTTCGCCGATTCTTCTTGCGAGGCTTATCAGGGGCATAGACGGCGTGCGATAATCCTAACAGCCTGCTGATAACATCCTGCGGTTGACCCTGGCGGTCTCGGTCGGCGCGACCCTTGCAGCTCCGGCCAGTTCAGTTGAGCAGGCATGATGGCCCACGCTGCTCGAAGTCGGACCAGCTCGAACCATCGCCCATTCGGCGAAACGCCACCAAGGCGGCGCGAAGCCCGATTCTCGCCGGCGAGCTCCTCTACTGCATGCAGGCCATGCCGCCTCCGCGAAATCGGACCCGGCTCCGGGCTTCTATCGCCCATTCGGCGAAACGCCACAAGGCCCCGGCGCTAGGAGCGGTTGCTCGCCCCGACGGCTCTGACCATTTACGGGCGGCTCTTACGGCGATGCGGCGAGCTCTTCCCGGTAGCTCTACATGACGGCTCCTCCAAAGCGGCTCTTGGCGAGCTCTATTATTCGCTTTGGCGAAACTCTCCGCATCAACTTTCGAACGGATGAAGCTCTACTGGCCTTCACGTGGCGAGCCACTCACGCACTTCAACTGGCGGGCTCCTTTCTATAAATCATCGGCAGAGCTTTCTCCCCATCGGCTTCCAGACGGGCTGGCTCTCTTACAACCCAGTCTACGGCGAGAGCTCTTCAGTAACTCCTGAAGCTCCTCAAGCAGCTCTACTTGACGAGCTCCTATTGTGCGCTTTGTGACTCCCATGCTTCAGCCAGACCCAGCTCCTCTTATTCCCGATAGCGACCTCCCTGCGCGAAAGCGGGCGGGCTCGCTGCATAAATCATCGGCGAGCTCTCCATCACTTCCGGAGCGGATGAGCTCCCACAGCAGTCTACGGCAGGCTCTTCCAGTAGCTCTCTGGGGCCAGCTCCTCAACGGCTCTACTGACGAGCTCTATTATTCACATTGAGCTCTCCCATCAACTGGGCGGATGAGCTCCTATTCATTGCGAGCTCTCCCATCCAGCTTCAGGCGGGTGACTCCTATTATTCGATGGCGAAACTCTCCCATGCTTCAGACGGACGAGCTCCTATTGACCGCTTTGGCTCTCCCATCAACTCAGACGGACGAGCTCCTACTATTCACATTTACGAGCCCTCCCCTGCACTTCAAACAGACGGGCTCCTTCCTATAAATTCTATCGACGAGCTCTCCCATCAACTCAGACGGACGAGCTCCTATTATTCGCTTTGACGAGCTCTCCCATCAACTCAGACGGACGAGCTCCTATTATTCCGCCATTGACAGGCCCCTCCCACGCCCAAGCAGACGGGCTCCTTCACATAATCCTATCGACGAGCTCTCCCATCAGCACCGGAGCGGGCGAGCTTAGCGATCTGGCGAAGCTCTCTTCCCGGTAGCTACACTTGAGCTCCCTCAGCGACTCTACTTAGCCAGGCTCTATTATTCCATTATGAGCTCTCCCACATCCTTTCAGACAGACTGACTCCTATTCACATTGGCGAGCTCCATCAACTTCCAGACAGACCCGAGCTCCTGTGTTCATTGTGAGCTCCCATCAACTTCAGGCGGACGAGCTCTGTATTCGCTTTGGCGAGCTCTCCATCCCATTTCAGACGGACGAGCTCACCTATTCACATTAGCCAGGCCCTCCCTGCACTTCAAGCAGACGGGCTCCTTCCTGGAAATCCTATCGTGGCTCTCCATCAGCACCGAACGGACGAGCTCTTACAGTGATCTACGGCGAGCTCTTCCCGGTAGCTGCGTGACTCCTCCCAGACTCTGCGGCAGGCTCTATTATTCACGTGGCAGGCTCTCAACTCAGACGGACCCGAGCTCCTATTATTCCTTGGCGAGCTCTCCCATCCAGCACCAGACGGATAGGCTCTATTATTCCCGGTGGCTTGAGCTCTCCCACCATCCTTTCAGACAGACGAGCTCCTATTGTGTCGCTTTGTGAGCTCTCCGCTGAGCTTCAGACAGATGACTACTATTCGATGGCGAGCCTCCCTGCACTTCAAACAGACGGGCTCCTTTATAAATCCCTATCAGCCAGGCTCTCCCATCATTTCCAGACGGGGCTGAGCTCTTACAGCGATCTACGGCGAGCTCTTCGGTAGCTCTGCACGGCTGACTCCTCGAACGACCACTTGGCGAGCTCTTATTATTCATTGACGAGCTCTCCCATCTGACTCCCAGCGGACTGAGCTCTGGTATTCATTGTGAGCTCCCATCAACCAGGCAGGCGAGCTCCTGTGTCGCTTTGAGCTCTCCCATCAACTTCAGGCGGACGGCTCCCTGGCCGCTCTGGCGAGCCCTTCCGCGCATATCGGGTGGGCGGGCTCCATCCTACAGGTCGCAATGGCGGCTCTTCCACCGATGGGCTGAGCCAGCTTGTTCCTCGGACGAGCCCTTCACACCCCTTCGGATGAACGGGCTCCCGTTTACTATTTTCATTGACAAGCTCTTCCATCGATCCAACATGGGTGAGGCTCTTACTCACTTGTCGACGAAGGCGCTACCCAGGTCCCCAATAGCAAGTTCTACTCGCCTCGGCCATTGTGACCTCGGCCTTATGAATAGGTCGCGCAGTACAAAAACCGAGATCAACACACCGCAGGCAGAAGGCGCGGGCCATGGCTGATAGACAAGCTCCGCCTCTCGACCATAATTTGAGACGAAGCCGGTCGAAACAAAATAGTATACAAAATTCAGCCCGATGCGGAGTCTAAATTGCTAGGACCCACTTAATTCGGAGTTATACGAGTTCAGGAAAAAGAATAAAATATCCTCATTCTGGGAACCTGAGTTTCAAAAAAAATAGTATTTATTGAAAGGAAGGCTACGAATTATCGGGCCCCGAGCTGACAAAAAAAAAAAAAAAAAAAAAAAAAGGGGGGAAGGTCGGCATCGGGAAAGCATAAATGAGTCGGGAATTGGGCATCAGGCGATGAAGAATGAGAAGGACCTCGATAGGGCACCGAGGTTCAAGATAGTTCGTATCGGAAGACTCTCGCCTCTTCATCAGCAGGAGATCAAAATTGAAATCAGTTTGGAGTGCAGTGGATGGCCTTCGGTTGAAAGCAAGCCACCTAGAAGACCGCGAGCACCGGCTTGGTCGCGGTGTCGATAACCTCATCCCGTGCAGGCCCGATCATCTTTGTCGTTGATGGAGCTCTGTGCGCGATCCACGACATTCTTCACTTAACCGGGATGTTACGACCCGGAGGATCGCAGCGGCGGTCTCGGCCCAACATCGCCCTCCCCAAAACTTAGCGGCGGAAATTTCGAGTTGTTTCTCCATTCGTTCAAACCACGACAATCATTGAGTTGCTTTCACTTTGAAGATCAGTTGCTCACCGGAGTGATGGGTTCTCACGACCGATTGAAGTTCACTCTTGGCGGATGCGACCCCCTCCACGAGTCTGACCAAATCGTGCAACGCTACCTAGCTCTGCGAACCTCCGAAGCCGCTCTCGGTAGTTGTCAGGCGCTCTGGACCTCGTCCTCTCTGACACACATGCCCAGAGCACAAGCCGATGAAGTGTGCACAGGTCAGGCGTTCCTTTGCGATCATATCTTTGCGCTCGTTCCTGGCTCGACCAGCAGAGTGAAGACACCTTCTCCTTATAAATGGAGCGATCTTCACATGTTTTTGCATTCAATTTGGCCTTATAGGCGGGCCATGCAAATGAGTGGCGACACGCATGTCGAACATGGAAATAATTAACCGACCTGAGAACAAGCATGGAAATAAGCACAATTACGGACTTAAGCGATCCCTGAAAAGACGGCGCCAGCTTCGTAGCGGCAACTCTTTGAGCTCCGGCGTCGGACTCCGGGAGGATGACGAGATGCTTTCTTTATGGCTTCGACGCCCAGAAATGAGAATCTCGACTACTTGACTTTGTTTTCAATTGCTCTCTTGACTCCGTCGTCCTCAGAAATTGACGGCTGTCGGCGGATTCCCATACGATTCTGTGGTAGAGCGGATTAGCGGTACTGCGTGCACTGAAAAAGCCCTTTGCCTTCGTCGGGCCTGGGAGGCAATGAGGTCAAATCGGTGAGCGGCGCACGCTCCGACTCGGCGGGGAGAAGGTGATGCCCCGATTCACGAACCTGTCGGGGGGGGTGTGGCGCCGCTCGGCCTGGGGCGAGGAAGAGGAGGACCACCGGATGCGAACCTCAGGCTTTGAGGGCGATGCTGCTGGATCTCGAGCGAAGAAGGAGGGAGACACCCGATTTCGAGTCTTGGCCGGGCCGTGGGTCCTTCTCGGGGAGCTTGGTTTCTTCCTCTTCCCAGGGGCTTGGGGATGTAAGCCCTAAATGAGGCACAGAGATCTCTCCACGGTGGGACGGCGACGGAGCCCAAAGGAAAAAACTCCAAGGGTGAGGCGGAGGCCTCCTCACGGAAGGCGTGCGGTGACTAGAGACTAGGAATATTCAAACTTTATCATTCGTAGGAGCAGGCGAGCATTTATTCCTCAGCTAGAGTACGTGATATCCTGTCGCTAGGTCGAAGAGCGAACACGGGAAAGCGTGAGAAAAGCCAAAGGTCGAAGTATTGATCGTCTTTAGAAAAATCAAACGAAAATGTCTGAAATACTCCATGAAGGTTGCTCGAGCGCTCCATGGGGGCACACCAGTGTCATCCTTATCGAAAGAATTGTACTCGGTTAGACCCTTTGACGAAGAAATGCTCGTCCCTTCCTTTGAGGACCTATGTAAAGATGGAAGATCGAGATCACGGAGGACACGAGCGTGCGGAGAAATAAATAAAGCCACCGGCGATGGCGGGTTGGATTAAAAAAGATGAAGGAGCGAGCCACGCTAAGGCGGTATCTGTCCTAAAAGGTTAATAGACCGGCAAAATACTAACCATTGGAGCTAGGCGGGAAGGGCCGGATGTTGAAGTGTTGCGGAACCCCAGCACTGTGGAAGGGATGCGAGGGAAGCGAAGGAGTGGTATCAAGAAAGCGACTTGAAAATGGGCCATCACCGGGCACGGAGCGCGTAAAAGTGAAACATCGGGGACCATATCGGGACACGGGGAGCCCGATATCGCTCGGTAGTAAACTCGTATGAAGGACCAACCTTACTAGGTCCCACATTCACGGCATGCTGACACGACGGTTTGAGTGTCAGACCCTCGGATACTTAATGATTTATTTTCTTTTTACCTTACCCAGGAAGGAGGCTTTCAGGAGTGCATTTTGAGGCCGCGAGGATCAGACAAGAATATCCCTAACTGCTTGAGCCAAGCGGCATGTGAAGAGTCATCAGCCGATGCGCAAAAGAAAAACTGACTCGGATCCATGACATAAACAAACAGTATAAACAAAATCTAGAAGACCAAACCCTAAAGCCTCGTCGTACCAACAAAAAAAAAAAAAAAAAAATACGAAGGCGGAGGCCTTGGCAGACCCGGGAATGAGAGGAAGAAGAAGCACATGAAAAGACCCAACACTAAACGGAGCAGAGAATCCAGGCAAATACAAGAACACGAAAATATAAAGGCAAGGGGAAGTTATAAGGCCGAGGAATTCAAAGCGAAGGTCGACAAGAAACAAAGGAACACAAAGGGAGTATGAAAAACAAGCGAGCTTCGAAGGCCATCATTAACACACCCGCGTATGTAGTCAGTTAATCAATCCACATCAGCGGAGACAAGGGGAATAACAACGTCGGGATTAATCCGCCGGCCCTTGCCACGATCGTGCAGAATTTGAGGCGTGATCAAGGCTCAGAATCGGACCAACTATCATTCGCCAGCCCGATAAAGCGATGGGGTCCTTGCCGCCCATGACCATCCATAGCGGCCCAAACGAGGCCCGACTTGTGAGCCCAAAACAGTTTGGGGAAAATAGGGAGGCCCAGCCTGGCCGGTCCCGGCCATATCCTTCTAATAACGAGAAGATAGATATCCCCCAAAGATATCCTACTCGTCGATCAAGTCCTATTATAAAGGAAGCAATAGAAGACCATCGGTTGGACTAACCCAATAAGAAGAGATTATTCCAAATAAACTCCTTTGACTAATCCGTGCTTCATCCCCAAGGCGTATATCGAGGAACCATGCCCTCGATGGGAAGACCCGAGTCACGATCAGGCTGAATCAATATCACTACACAAATACAAGGCCGCTCCACCATTGAAAGGTAGGCCAATACTAAGCAACCAGGACATTCTCTCTTTTTCCTCTCATAAAGTATCGGCTTAGAGCGCCGGAGCGGCCACAGGCGGCTCCTTGCAAGCCCTTCTTCCTTTATTCTTCTTGCGAGGCACCGCGTCAAGGCTGTAGACCGGCTTGGCTAGGCGTCCTAACCCAGCCCAGCGACCAGCATCCTCGGTTCAGCCCACTAGCAGTCGGTCAGTGAAGAGCCCATGCGCCATTCGTTCGGTTGAAACAGCCATCATGAAATCTAAAGTTTTATGTGATGCTCAGGCAGTTTGCGTTTCGTGATTTTCCATTAATGATTTATTATGTCTTTATTTCCGCGGTATTCTTTATTCCGTGTATTGTTCTGATCGCTTACTGTATATATTTTACATATAAACAAATCAGAACCTTTACTTGTCTTTCTTTTATTTTGGTTTATGGGAAATGACGTTAATAAGTGAATGTTCTCATGGATCATGTGTTAGAATTTTTTGTTCTTATTGGGTCAAGAATAGAAGATATAGTATGATGAAATCATGATAATAATAGTACAATATGAAATCATGATAACTACCACGACCTTTATTGTTAACAATTTTTTATTGCAAGTGTGACACCCCAAAATCCGGGGGTCCGTTGATCATCCATCAACCCGTGGAAATCTGTGGATATTGTGTAACCCATTATCCTTTGTGTATCCCATTCACCGGGATCCATAATTTAACAAAAAATCAAACAAAGTTTCCTTTGTACGGGGAGCTCTATCCAATTCCTAACATATACATTATACAACCACATGACCCATTCGGGGCCCAATATAACACAATGACCACACCAGACCCATTTATCCACATTCATATAAAAACATGTAAGACTATATTAAAAACAACCCATATGAGTTCAATTATAACTCTTTACATATTAGTATATGTAAATAATTTGTTCCAAATTATTTCACAAAAATAATTACAAAAGTAATTATAAAACCACGTAATAGACTTTCTTCACCTTGCGCTGAATGAAGCTGTCCACTTGTCCCGAGTCCCACACACGAAATGCTTTTTCCCGTGTAAGGTGAGCCATGCCAGAAGGAAATTCCTATAGAAGCTACTCCCGCTAAATTCTGCACATGCCTTTGTTCACACTACATTCACCTCCACAATTTCAAGCAAAGATATTTAATCCTATGTTAGGAGTACCACATGTCATGCCATGAAATGAGATGAGACCCACTCATGCACCATAACCCAGAGTCTTTACGACTCCATCATACCCAGTCTTTACCGACTCCTACCTCCTGTCGATGCCCATGTGATAAACCGTCATTGATGGATTACATCCAATGATCATTTTTGAAACCAAAGTCATTTGTTTACAAATCAAAAGCTTTTTTGACGTTAAACCTCGAATGATCATTTTATTTACAAAACTGTGTCTTTTGTGGGGCAGCAAATGTCCAAGGTCACACCGCAGCGCACGCATTCCAACACTTTTTGGACTTCACCATTGGAGTGTTTGAACCAGTCCAAGTCTTTCACCCGAGGGAGTATCTAGCCCTTATTGCTATTACTTGACACAAGTTTTTACCATTTTATTCCATGGTGTGACTCTGTTGGGCTTCGCCCAACGGTATTGAGCCCACTCACCAATCACCAAGTGAGGTGATTAATTTTAATCATGCACTCACACCCATGTAATGCAATGTTTTTCGTGCATAATGCAATGTGATGCACCATTGCATGACTATGTCATTCCACATATGTGATGAATGTCATATGGACAATTTATCTCATGCACTTATAACCATGCATCATGGACAATTATATTACATACAATTTCCATCACAACATTCATTTTAATGTCAATATATAAGCATACATATATCAACAATCATCAAACAACAATTATCAAACATGTTATTACCAATCAAGTAATAACACCTTCACTACTGAAGGTAATTATAATATAAGCCTTACACAAAAATAGCCCACACAAGTAGCCCCAAGCAAACAGTCTTCATGGCTGACATAGGCTTTGCCAAACAAGAAGCTTAAGCGGCTATAAAACCGCCAAAACGAGGCCCTTAATAGTCGGGATTATTATTTTCAATCCAAATAGTCTCTAAACACTTTTTGGGACATATTACACAACCACAAATCAAGACACAAAACGGGCCATAAAACGACAATTAAAGTCGTTTTAAAACAGACCTTTAGGGCATCAATTAACAGTTCGGATAATTATTTTTAATCCAAACAGTCCCTAAACACTTTTGAGACTATTACACACAACTTTATAAATCAACACACACACAAAATCTGGCCACAAATTATTTACAAAACGATAATTAAAGTGGTTTTTAACCCATGCGAACAACCTTGGTAAGAAACCAGTCCGCAAAAAATAAAGGAATAAACCAAAGTGGAAGAGAATCCCTACTCTGCGGGTGTAATAGGCAGAAAGAGGTCTTAAGACACCTCCTAATCCCGAAAAATTTGATTTCCAAATCCTCTTTTGGATGTTGAACGAAATCCTCTTTTTATACCATCGTAGCCCTCATCGAGTAAATGAACTTTCACTCTTGGCTCAACGAATTCCGATCGACGAAACTCCGAGGATTGGAGAAAGAAGGTTGGAATGCTCTCTTCCTCTCTCTCTCTCTCATGTTTTTTTTATTTTGTATTATTATTATTATTATTTCCCAGCAGAAAATCTACTCTTCCTTTTTGTCCTAAGCCTCTCACTTAAGTTTAAGTAAGTGGCTCATGTCAAGCCACGTGTCTACAACTAGTTCGGGTTCGTTTCTGCCCCGATATGATTTATTTCGTCCCAGTTTAAGTTCAATTTATTTTAAATGAACTTTACTTAATTTATTTTCCACTTTCGAGATTTTTATTAAAAATCCTGTTTTGGGGTCACTGGACACCCGTTCGTCGCCTCCAGCGTGAAAAATCGATTATCTCTCGGAGTGCTTGAAATTCTTGAGTAACTAGATTTCGAGAAATCAACAATGGTCCGTTTAATGTCACGAGATCTAGAAAATTTCAGGTTTGTGATCGCACTATAGCGACAATTTACCTTTTTACCTTTTTCAAAAATTCAAATTTACACAGTTTCTGACAAGTCCCTTGGATTCTAGCGGCGTTAAATGTTATGAACTTGGAATTCTTGACTCTCTTTCATGTTGACAGTGCGCTATTTCATCCTACCGACTTCATATAGATGCCACTTCGATTCTCTCCTATTAACATGCTTTGCCACTATTTTCAAGGTTGGCTTTGATTATGCTTCTCGGTTTACATTTTTGTAAAAGAAAGATATGCCTATGATGTTTTACAGATTCTTGGTTTTACGTTTTGCAAAGAGAATATATGCATATAATGCTTTACAAAATTTAATGCTAATTGTATATGTATGTGTTATAAAGTTAATATTAAGATTATTATATAATGTTATTTTAATTTGATATTTGTATCATGTATAATTTGTTAGTCTCAAAAAAGTGGCCAAATTAGAGATGTTGGTTGATATCAAATTAAAATATTCAATACTCATATTTATGTAGTAACATAAATGGAATTGTTGATGTCAAAATTAAATATATTAATTACTCATATTTATAACTTAATGCTTATAAATGGAATATAGGATATAATATGCTATAATTATTGACAATTGATCTTGATGTATGTGTTACATGAATTCATGATTTTGTAATCAGTATTAGTTGCATTTATTTACTACATGGCCTTGACCGATAATAATATGAAATTGAATAAATTGAATTATTTATAGCTTCATGGTTGATCCTTTATGGAAAGAATCACTTGACATATAATTTAGTCATAGACTTTAAGTGGATTAGCTCATCATTATATTAATATTAATAATGGTATTATGAAGGTTATAAGGTACCTTGGACAAATTATTTCTTATGCTTGGTAATGGTATTATGAAGGTTGTATGTGACTTAAATTACACTTGATTTGATAATCATATTATGCATGTTTGGAGTCAACAACCTTAATGTTTTTAATATCAAATTATATAGCCCTCATCAATTTTTGTTCAATAAATATTCATGGCCCATGCTTGATTTGTAGTCATCAAAATGACTAAATATTAGAATTGTTATATGCCCCAGCGAATTCACTTGAAGGGTTCATTAGCAACCAAAGTGACTAAACTTCCTATAGTTTTATGTATATCAATTAATATAATATTATATAGTGTTGCCTAGGATAAATATACTTAAGCTTATGTGGTAATGTATTACCATATAAATTTGACCAATTTATCATGAATTAAAGATCATTTCATTAAAAGATCTTGTTATAGATAACTATTTATATGAATAATACATTATGGAAATCATTGTCAATATGATGCAAATTGACACCTATGAGATTTTGAGGTATTATTCATATAAATCCAAATGAAACTTATTATGTGAGATTTCTTTCAAAATCTCAAGTTCACATTATAGCAAAATACATTGAAATGAATCTCAGTTATGTGTATTATATAGAAAATATTTTGACATTTTTAATATTATATGAGAATTCAGATTAAGTTTTTGTACTCAACTATTCTATGATTGGTTGTGACAATATTGTAGCTTTTCAATAAAATTGTATGTTCTAATTTTATCAATTTATCACAATATAATGTTTGTATGATAATTATATTATCATGTAAGAGCATATGTCATTTATGAAATGTTAGTCATGAGAATACTAAAGATTTGATGTTCAACTCTAATGATGCAAGATATTGTTTACTGCAATGTTTTAGAATTCATATAGTGTGAAGTTCATTAGTCGCCAAAGTGGTTGAATTTGAATGTTCCATGAATTTCAAATTAAGGAATATGTAAAATATTGTTCATTTCAATATTTTGAGATTTGGCCTCTTTAAATGTAAAGTTCATGGATGCCAAAAGTGATAAGGTAGAACCATTTCGTGAATTTCAAATTGAGGAATACACGCTTATGTTATTCAATTACTCATTCCTTGTGGATGCTTGTAACATATTTAAGTACTTAATGAATATGTGACGCCCTAAAACTGTTAACCTGCGGAAGTCTATGAAAATCGGGTATCCCGATATTGCACTCACATGTCTCGTATACCGAGACTCATCCCTACATATTTAATTAATAAATACACAAAATAACTTCATACAGTCAGCACAAACGTGAGGATTATAGCACCTCACTCACACATATGGTACAAACCCAGCCAAAATTAGACCAAATCTTGTTTAGCGTGTAAGCTCAGCCAGACTCATATTTGCAGTGCCTGATTCCTCTTCTCACCTGGCCATCAGACCTGGCAGGCCCTTTTCTCAGCCTGGGCTCTTAGGGAGCGTTCATGCAGCCACAGGCCACAAGGAGGGGAGGAGGAGGAGGTGCAGGAGCAGACCATATCAGTAAGCTTAAACACCACTACAGGGTGCTCCACAACTGATTTTTGCAGGAAATGTTCTTCAGTTCTGTTTGTGATCATGGTTTTTATTTGTCATATCATGAAAACTATATATCTGTAGACATTTTCTATGCTTAGCCTGGGTTCAAAGCCTAAAACCATCTTTGAAGTGAGTGCCAATGAGGAAATCAATACCGAGTCGGTCATGACTCCCGTCTCCTTTAACATAGTCTATGTGATGTTTATTTGTCGTTCGTGTCTTTTGGGCAGCGAGCTTTCTAGGGTCTACCGCGGGTCTCTTACCGCCACCCAGCATTTCGGACTTTCACCGATGGATATGCTGTCTAACCGGGTTTTCAGGCTTTTCACCTGAGGCGGGATGTCTATCCCTTACTTTCTACGCCCGACACTATTTGTTTTCCATTTTCATTTAACATTGTGTGACTCAATTGGACTTAGTCCATTCAGAGCCCACAATTTAGCACCTTGATGCCGTCGTACCATGTACACACACCCATGTAATGCGGTGATTTGTCGTACACGATGCAATGCGGTGTGCCTTTACTCAAACTCCACTTAGAGCATGCCCGATGTAGAAGACCTTTACATGGACATTTTACCTTATGCATAAGGTGTGTACCATGAACCCTCATGTCTAATGCACCTGACAATTCAAATATTCGATTAAATATCGATTTACATGTTGTCATGCTAGAATTCCCTCACTCAATTCAATACATCATGCAAGCATACATTCCCTTCTAACATCATTAGGAAAATATAGGTCATGGCTCACGTCTCAGTGGGACATAGCACCTCGATCCTAGTTGCAACATGCCAAAACATGTGGTCATGTTCAGCCTGACACATATAACTCGATTGTTTGGAACCTGTAATAAAGTCATCATGTCATCTCTTAACCAAGAGATGACACTTTGATCCTAATTCACAATGGCTTAAGATTCAAGCCTCATACCATCATAACTAAGTATAGAGATTCTTGAGACATCCACAAAAATCCATGATTTAGGCCAGTCAAAAGCAAGGAGAAATATTTTGGAAACCATGACTGCTGCCATTTGCTTTCAGTTTTCAAGTAAGACCAGAAAGCTTGCTGAACATAGCTCCCCTTTGAATACCATTTCTAAGTCAAAAAAGGAGTCGGATATTGGATAGACCTATTTCAAGGAAATATGTTCTCCTATAAGTCTAGTTTACCCAGAAATTCAAATAATTCAATTCTGATGTGTGATGACCAAAACATAGTCATGGGATCTCAACAGCACAAAGAAGCTGTGCAGAGCTGTTTCGGCTTTGAATGCGTGCTTGAGTAAAAGAAGTCGAAGTGGATAGACCTATTTCAAGGAGATATATTTCCTATAAGTATAGTTTACCGTAAATTAAAAATCATTGATTTGATGTGTGATGGACAAGTTATAGCCGCTCTGATCAGTTTGAAGGGAAAAAAAGCTGGGTAGCATCTGCACACAAAACACAGCATTTACCCTATACATGAAATCTCCTCTTAGAGATTTTAACCAAACTCAACCTGATGCCATTTCTATAGCCCCGAGAAAGGAAAATAACGAATAAGCAAGTCCCTACCTCTTGTAGTGTGTGGGATAAAGTCCTTGATCCTTCGACCTTCCTGGCAATGGAGGTCTTGTGGCTTTCCTCCTCTTCCTTCCTTCCTTCCTTTGTTCCTTTCTTCTTTATTTTGGTCTTTTCTCCCTTGGTTCTCTCCCTCTCTCAGCCTGAATTGTTCTGAAGCGAGTCCTTCCTTCGCCACATGTTTGATCAATCCAACCTGAATATAGCACAGACATGTTCTGAGCATGCATGACCCACATGGCCTAAGTTAGGCGTGACAACTCATGCCAAAACTCATCCATTTGTAATGAATGCATTCACGAGGGCATGACCTTGGCCACTCAGTGTAAGTGTCCCCCGATTAATTGCCACGTGGCATGCACTCTCATGCCACGTGCCACCCTGTGATTGGCTCGTTGAACCTCAAATTGCATGAAAAACCGACTGTCTCGAGATTCGACGTAGTTCGTCTAGTTCAACTATATTTCGCGAGATGATTCTAACAGCGCGATCCATTTCGTCATTCGAGATCTAAAGAAAAATCTAGGGTTTTGTCTATACCATCCTGAAAAGAATTCTGGGTCGCTATTTTTAGAAAAAACCACATTTGTCGAGTTTCTGAGAATAAGTATATTTAAGTTCATTAGTTATAAGATATTTAATAATGTGCAAAGGTAGATAACCATCTTCTTGAATAATGAACATGATGGGATGGATCTTATAGTTTTGTTTAAGAAATTATGTTTGTACATCCAATGATTACAAGTGTAATTTTTAACATAAACTATGAAGAATATTCATTAAAGAAATATCTGCATAAGCATCCTTGAAGTTATCATATATTGCAACATACACTTTGAAGGAAAGTTTTAGTATATGAATCATTTTGAAATTATTTGTTTTAGAATTTGATTATGGGTTTCTTAGGCTTATTAAGTTTAATTATGAAAAATATGATATCTTATGTTATATTCTTGTCCTCATTCGCTTATTGTTGTAATATCAAGTTTATTATTGTTCCTCTAAATAAAATTATCCTTGGTTGAGGGTATACCATCATCTTGAAATTTGAAGATATGTAAGAAATAATTCCTTTAAAAATACGGTACAACTTCTGAGACTAAAGATCTTTGAAAATTGTGTGGATAGTTGAAGGATTTTCTGAGTAAGTTTTGAAAGAACTCTAAGTTATAAATGGTTGACTGGCAAGAAAGGAAGGAGTACGAAAAGGAGTGTTTTGAGCGATGCCCAAGGCGAGTCAAACTCACTTAGATAAAATAATTTAAAAAGCATGGTTAAGTTTTGTTCTTTATATGATTCCAGTCATATAATAGAGTTTTTCTTGTGGCCCCAAACGAGGGTCCATTGACCCAACCATCAACTCAGCGGAAGTACCTTAGGTATTCATACACCTAAGCTTTGATACAAGTGGTATCAAATACCGCCTTTAGATACCGAGTAACTTGATACCCACCTCGTTATGTCCATTTACTAGGATCATTTATCCATATTTAAGTTTTAATGTGAAATTTACATTAAAAACGATATATAAGGTGGAAGGAACACTCTTTACCATTATTATATACCTGAACTAGATCGTTCCAATGTTTTACAAAAAAAAAAAAAAAAAGATTTGTCAAAGCCACATGTTGGCCTTCTTCATAGTGCGACATGAATGAGGCGCGGGTCCGCAGGTGTACACACACTTTGAAATGTTTCCCATAAAGGGTGAGCCACGCCCGATAAGAGAATATTTTTGTGAGAGGCTACTTCCTACCTAAGTGCACATGCAATGGTCATGTTCCACACATTCCAAGTAAAAACATGCAATTTCTACTATGGAATCGATCCTACATGTCATGCCATGAAATGAGATGGGACACAAATCATATTGCCATACCCCCGAGTCATACCGGCTCCCATCACGAGTCTCGCCGTCTATCACACAATGCCAGAGACCATGCACGTGATAAATCCATCATTTATAGATTCATCCAATGATCATTTACAAACAAATTCATTTGTTTCGAACAACTTTTGGACGTCGCACCTCGATGATAATTTGTATACAAAATTCATGTGTCTTTGTAGATCTTGAATTTTGGTGTCTGTGACTGCTTTTTGGTGCTTTTTTAACATTTTTTTTTTTTTTTTTTATGTTAAGTCTAACCACAACGGGTCTTTCACTTTCGAGGGGTGTCTATCCTTGCTTGCTATTGCAGGCACGAGTTTTCTTTACCACTTTATTCAACCGTGCGACTATGTTGGACTTTGTCCCTTGACAGCCATGATCAAACGCGAATGCGTGTTGATTCTTCAACCATGCACTCCTGTCAATGTACAATGTCCCCGTGTATATGCAATGCAATGCGCCATTGCATGTTATATCATACCACATGTATAATGAATTTTATGAATGTAACCTGATCGCACCACTCTTGCGGTGTCATGGACGGGGAATCACATCACACATATGACTTCCATACTACATTTCATTCATGTCAATATATTATGCACACATATATCAACATCGACATACATCATGTCATTCTATGTTCAAGTAAAGACACACACACAATCAAGCCATGTAATGGCTGTTTACACATATAAACTCATCACATGTCAATTCATTAGAACACACATATTGAGCATGTCACACTTAGTCAAGCAATGACACTCTCAGGCTGCGTCATCTGATGGCCCCACGAAAAGCCACAAACACAATCACAAATCGGGCCATGAGCGACCACCGTAGAACATCAACACGGGCCTCAAGCGATCATGAGGCTCGCCTGAGCCAAAGCTTGCATTCACCCTGGCGAGTGGTTCTCCTAGGCAGGAGCTTGCTTACTGCAGGCGAGACTCACACAGGCTCCATCCTCGAGGTTCGCACAGGCGTACATGTCGCCTAGGCGAACCTGGCCTTTCTCCCCCAGGCAAGGGCTCCTTCTTTACGGAGACCGGGTGTCCTTGCTTTAGCGAAGCTCGACTTGCCCCCTAGGCGGGCGCCAGGAGCAGGGAACTCGAACATCCGACCACTTGCAGCCTAAAAATGGAAAATAAACCCAAGTTGGAAGAATTTCCTACCTCTTGGAGCGTAGAAGAAACCCTAGGAAGCCTCGTGGACACTTCCCTAAGCCCAGAAAGCAACTGATTTCCCGAACTCTTACTTGGATCCTTGAGTGAAATCGTGTTTCGACCTTGTGCATGTAGCCCTCATCGATGCGATGAACTTTGGTTCTTGGCCCAACGAGCTTCGACCGACAGAACTCCGTAGATCTTGGAAGGAAGCTCTTGGTTCTCCTCTTTCCCTCTTCTCTCACTCTCATGTGAACCAATAGGAAAATGAAGTCTTTCACGCCTCAGTTCCTTTTGTCTTACAACAGTCGTGGCCGTTTGCTCCATGTCCACACTTGCTCGGGTTCGATTTTGGACCAAGTGATTTTATTTTCATCTCATTTAGTTCAAGTTTAAATCATTTTCCATTAACTTAACTCAAGTTATTTCCTAACTTCAGAGATTTTCGTAAAAATCTTGTCCCTGAAAGTTAGTGGATACCCGTCACCCCGAAAAATATGAAAATCGTGTCTTGTTCAAAGTCGTTTGGGTAACTAGATTTAGTGAGATGAATCATGATGATATACATTTCTCATGTGATGTCTGTTTGATCAATAGAGATCTAGAAAAATTTTGGGTTTTCAACGTACTATATCGGCAATTTATTGTTTTGCCCTTTTTCAAAAGAAATTAGATTTTCGGTTTACACATTTGAAATGATTGATCTTAATAGAATGATTTTGTATCTAATATAGTGTGTGAAGTATTTACGTTTGAAAAACCCTTTATGATATAATGCTATTTAAAGAGTGGAAATTGATATGATTTTATTCATATATGACCAAAAATTGTGCCCATTAAGTCCACATAATATGGTTCATATATAGTGATATTTAAAAGCAAACATGAAGTTAGTCCATTGTGTTTTAAGGTGGTAAATGATATATAATTGTCATTAAAATTTTTGTAAACTTGATACTTATGTTATATCAAGTATAATTGTAATTTACTTTGATGTTACTTTGTTGAGTTCATGCAAGTATCTTTTACTAGAGGGTATAAATTATAAATCAGAAACAAAAGCACATTATAAGTGTTAGTTAAAACTAATAATATGTGATTATTAAGAATATTATTTATGTTAGCAGAGTGGTAAGTGCCATGAATAATTTAAGTGAATGAAAAGTATGGTAAATTGTTTATGGCTTTATAACTCTTGAGGTTGATTGCTAGTGATGAAGGTTAAAGTTAGTAAGTAACAACTAAATATTGATCACTCTTAGAATTGAAAGTAGATAATGCCTTACAAAATATCTTTATGTTAAATTAATGAAATGTTCCTTCTATTTTTATTCATTGTTTGTTTATTAATATCGATGTAAGAAATATATAGCTAAATTAGGACAATTTTTTTTTTTACCGTTAAGTGGCTCATGTTTTTATGATTGAATAATGTTTTTATAATTAATCAAGTTTAGAGACAAACTTGTATAACTACCAAACAAAACTACTACTGAAAGTCAATTGAAATTGACACACAAATTGCAATGTTCTTTCATGATATCTTATGTTTTGTTATATTATAATGTTCTTTGGACTTAAGCCGTTACCATCAGTGGATATATCCAAAGATTAGTAGAGCAAAATTCTTTATTATGTCTTAATAAATATTGTTAATAGACTTACATTTATTACATTAAGTTATGGAAGCAGACATTAAAATTGTATGATAAAGTATATAAACGAGACAATCTTAATGATATGATATCCTACATGAAGTAACATGAATCATAAAATTGTCTCATAAAGTATATATTTAAGAATTTAAGACATCGGGTGATTGACACAATGTTATGTGATAGAGATATCTATATGAAATTGTTTGTATGTTAAGGTTATCCTCATAAAGCCCATATATTTAAAGATTTTGGTATATCAAATGGATTGAAATTATCATGATAAGAGATATAACTATTCATGCTTTTATTTACTATCAGATTCAATTGTGTTGGTATTAGTTGAAAATTTACCTTTAATGTTTATTCCTGGGGTGATGATTATATAAAGGAACAATATTATGTAAGGTGTGATAATCAACTATCAAAATATATATTGTGACATAATGTGTCTAGAGTATGGATATAGTTGTGGAATATTAATTTGGGATATCGATTTAATGAACTTTGGCAGTTGCTAAAAAAATGAAATCGTTGTCACTTTTCTTTCCAACAACAAATATCTATGATTATTGAGGACACGAGGTTAATGCTGTTGTTGTATGAGATAATTCATAAACAAGAGTGTTAAATTTATTGATTACGTGAACAACTTATGTTTGGACACTTAATGATGAAATGAGTGTTACTAAGACATTGAATGTCAAATGGAAATTATGAGTCTTAGGCACATTATAGTATTGGTCTCATGATGATTGTTCATTTGACACTCTGAGTTCATTTACTTATTGTTACTTATATATATAAATTTTATGAATCATGTCTTAGGCATATTATAGTATTAGTCTCATGATGATTGTTCATTTGACACTACGAGTTCATTTACTTAATGACTGTATATATATAAATTTTATGAGTCAAGTTTTGTATGATTGGTATAGATACATGAATGCATTATGTAAATTAAACAGGATTTTGTCTGTGACAAAGACATTATTGTTGGACCTTTATCGAAGACCTTATTACAGGTCATATTAATTGTAGGACTAGTATTGTGATACATTGAAGGGGCTATGTCAATAAAGTGGCATATACCGCCATGATTCTTATTATTTTCTTTCCTTAATAATGACTTAATTAATGATGATACCAATATAAGGATGAATTTATCTTTATATATGCGTAGTATGTCTTATTATTAAACAAGTAGTAATAATGTCATATGGGCCAAGTGGGAGGATGTTAGACTTTCCTTTACAAGAAGAGCACAGCGTGAAGCGACAATATGGAAGAATCAAGTGGCCCTGCCAGCACCAATTAATGGTTTAATAAAATAAGGAAAATATCTTTGATTGGCAATTAACCAAAGTAATTTAAGTAAATTACCACCTTGATGTTGGTGTATTTAAGATAATCCTAATATGAATTGGTTATCTCTCAGCCCACTGGGGTAAAGTTTTCTCTCCATCAAAAAGAAGACTTGTCCAAGCCTAAAGGGAGTTTAAGGGAAACCACAATTCTTGGTGATTGCTCTCTGAAAATCAATTGCTCTTCTAGTGGATCAATGTAGGCTCTCTTGATTTATTATGATTGTGAACATCATTTTGTTCAAAGACGTGGCTATTATAATTTATGCAATATTGGGTTTATTCACATAGTGCGAATAACCAAATCTAAAGCTTACACACTCTACTCAATTTTCATACTCCCATACAAGAGGGCAATAAAAATGTTTTAAGAGTTTAGGTTTTAGGGTTTATCGATTGTTTATATTGGTGTCAATCCCATGTTGTTTTTAGGAAAGAAGAACCATGGACTACCCAAAGCTCCTATAGATCTACAAGTTAGATTCACCATGCAGAATTGGTGCATCTCGAGTCAACTATTATACTGCTATAATTTATTCATTAAGGTACTCCTGGTACTGCAATAGATATTTTAATAAACCTGTCTCTTAAGATTGATGTTGTAAAGCAAACTTGATTTGGAAACTGTTATTTGAATCATATTAATAAAGATCATGTTGAAGAATAGTTTATTTTAGTTATCATATTTGTTCTATTTTGATATTTGAGGAATATTTTTAGGGTGTTCAAGTTCTATCGAAAAGTTTATTTTTGGTAGAGACCACATATATACATCAAAATAATAGAGTGATAGTATCCAATAAAATTCCTTTCTTACTCTCCAAATCTTTATATTCTTTGAGACTCTGTTTCTTTTAGAGCACCCATTACTCCTAATTATCTACACTTTTGCACCTCCCAACAAATTGGTATTAGGGCCATATACGAATAAGATGACGAATGAAATGTATACGTTTCAAGTTCCCCAACTCACCAAAGAAGGCTATGACAATTGGAGTATCAAGATGAAGGAGTTGCTTGGTTCACAAGATGCATGGGAGGTTGTCGAAAAAGGCTACAAAGAGCCACAAGATGAGACTACTTTGTCCTTAAATCAAAGAAATATTTTGAAAGACATGAGAAAGAGAGACAAGAAAGATCTCACCCATCATCCATTGCAATGGATGGTAAGACAATTTAAGAAGATTTCAAGTGCAAACTAAGCACCTCAGGAAGTTTGGGAGATGTTACAAAAATACACCAAAGGAGTTGATAAGGACACAAAGTTTGTCTTCAAACTTGCGAGGAAAATTTGAACGTTTGAATATGAAAGAATTAGAGTCAATTTTCGATTATTTTTCTAGAGTGTTGACAATTGTGAATTTATTAAAAAGGAATGGTTGTGTGATTGAGAAAATACTTAGATCTTTAGATTCAAATTTTGATTATATTGTTGTGGCTATTGAAGAATATAAAGATTTAGATTCTATGACTATTGACCAACTTATGGGGTATTTGCAAGCCCATAAAGAGAGATTTAAAAGAAAGTGTCATGAGAAAGTAGAATAAGCCCTTCAAACAAAGCTTACACAATAAAGGATAATGCAGAAAATTCTAATGAAAAGGCCAAAACAACAGTGGACGTGGGGGTGGACGTAGTCAAGGCAATAAAGAAAGAGGTAGTTTCAATTCTTCAAATAATGAAGGGAACAATTCAAAACTCAAGTTCCTCAAGAGGGCGTGAAAGATGGCACAACTGAAGGCATAATGAAAGGGGAAGGTACGACAAATCTCAAATTCAATGCTATTGATGAGTAGTGTTTATACTCATATTATCTTCATGTGTTACATGTCGTTTTGTTGTTTTAAAGATGATTATGAGTAATTTAATGATTAAATTTAATATCTGTTCATTAGGTGTTTTTGGGGCGATACTGGGGAAAATCGGATAAAAAAAGAAGCGAAAAAGGACAAAAGGAAAAATAATGTGAATAGTGCCGCACTGAGTGCCAAGATCTGGCGCCCAGCACCAGACCACCAGTAGCTTCAACGCCCAATGCCACATATCAGCAGATCTTAGCGACCGGCGCTAGTGTCGGGCCCCCACTTCGTAAATTGTTATTTTTGGCCCATTATAGCCCCAAATTCGAAGGAGATATAAAAAGTAGAATACTTTTAGGGTTTCGAGCGAAGGTTCCTTTGGATGGAACACTCTGAGAGCTCCTAGAGAGAAGTTTTGGGATAGAAAACGGTTCTTGGAATCACACTTCAACGAGAGGTCATGGAAACGACAACGATTCATCTTCAACCTGAGTTTCTTCTCTTCTTTTTGTTTTCTTTCTTTTCTAGATGCTTTGTGTTAATTTTCTAGGGTTTTGATGTAACCTAGCTATGAACAATGGATCAAGGGCTTGGTTTGTAATCTTTTGATGCTTAAACTCTTATATATTGAATATTTAATTTGATTTCCATTATTTACGAATACTTGATCACTATTGGCATGTTTTTGCATTTGGTTTGAGACTGAGAAGTGATAATCAATTGAGATTGTGAATGGAATGGAATGTCATGTGAATGTCATAGGATAGAGATATCTATGGTTTGCATGTGGTTTATATGGATTTCTAGGTTTAATGCATTCTCTAGATCTAGGGTTTGAGGTAGAAATGCAATATGACTTGTTCTTGTTAATAGAGTGGTCATGCATGAGAAAGATTGATATTTATATTGGACAAATCTACCATCCATATAGGATTCAACATTTGGTTTGATCAATCAAATCCTCCTTTGGGATCGTTATGAAATCAAACCTTAGGTTTTCTTTCTTCTGTGTTCTTGAGTCTCTTTAAGCTGGATAGTTTAGGGTTTCCCTTTGTATGTTTAGTTTTCATAATTTTGAGTCTCAACCTAGGTTTCACCTATCCAAATAGAATTAAGGCTAGATTAGAATTGATACTTAATAGCACAATCCTCATGGGTTTGACAATTTACTTATCATGACTCTATTGCTTGTTCACGACGCATGCACTTGTGCGTAAGAAATCACACATTATAACACCATTTGCAAGAAATTGTTACTCCACTGGCTACTACCACCATCAACTCATGAAGCTTCAATAACACCATTTTCTGGCTAGAAAGCCATGAAAGAGTACCAAGATATAAAAGTTAGCAATAGATTTATGAGGTAACTGAAAATAAAAATGACTTAACTCTTTTTTGTCTCTTCCTAAATTGTGAATCATTAGGTTTTGAAGAAGAAATTCAAGACAAAAGATGAAAAGTTGCTATGGATGAGGAAATAAAAGGGATAAGGAAGAATGACATAGGAGAACTAAAATCCCTTCCAAAAGGAAAAAGGCGAATAGCGTAAGATGGGTATGTAAGGCAAAGAAGAATGACAAAGGGGAAGTGGAGAGATACAAAGCAAGATTGGTAGCCAAGGACTACAAGCAACAACAAAGAATTGACTATGATGATATTTGCTCATGTTGCTCGTTTAGAATTTATAAGATTAATAATCTCTTTGGCTGCTCAAAATAACTGGAAAATCTTTCAAATGGATGTGAAATCTACCTTTTTGAATGGGTATCTTGAGGAAGACAAAATAAACCTTTGGTTTATGTGGTGAAAGAACATGAAGACAAGGTTCTAAAATTAAATTGAGCCTTATATGGATTAAAGCAAGTATCAAGAACATGGAATAGTAGAATTGACAAGTATTTCCAAGATAATAATTTTATTAAAAGCCCTCATGAACATGCTTTCTGCATAAAGGTGAATGAAAAAGGTGACATGTTAATTGTTTGCGTGTATGTTGATGATTTGATCTTCACCAGCTATTATCCAACTATGTTTGATGAGTTCAAAGGAGTAATGGCTCGAGAGTTTGAGATGACTGAGATTGGTCTCATGTCTATATTATCTTGCATGAAGTAAAAACAAAACAAATAATGTTAATTTTATTTCTCAAGAAGGCTATGCAAAGGATATTCTCAAGATCTTTAATATGAATATGTGTAATCCCATGAATGCATGCGCCAGTTGAATGTGGAGTCAAACTGTCAAGATATGGAGAAGGAGAAAAAGTGGACTCAAAATAATACAAAATTAAGTTTAGTGGGAGGCCTACGCTGTTTGACTTGTACAAAGCCGGATATTCTGGCTTAGAGTTGGACTTATTAGTCGATTTATGGAAGAACCACTGTGACTATAAGGAGGCGGGCAGAATTCTTCGCCACATATATTATCCAAATTTGATCATTTAAACTTGGGAGGAGATATGGAAGATCGAAAAGAGTACTACCGGCTTTGTGTTTTTTATGTGAATACTGCTTTCACTTGGACCTTGAAGAAGCAACCCATTGTGACTCTCTCAACCTGTGAAGCGGAATTTGTTTTAGCAACATCAAGTGTTTGTCATGTGATTTGGCTAAAAAGATTGTTAAAGGAGCTAAACTTGCCACAAGGGGGAGCCCAATAGATTTATGTGGACAATAACCGCAATTTCTTTATAAAAATCCAATTTTTCATGATCATAGTACATTGACACAAGATATCACTTTATTAGAGATTGCGTTTTAAAGAAAGAAGTGCAATGAAATTTTGCAAAATCTCAAAATCAAATAGTGAATATTTTTACCAAGCCTCTCAAGTTTGAAGATTTTAGAAGATTGAAGATGCTACTTAGAGTCACAAATCAAGTTTAAGGGGGCATGTTGGAAAGTAAACTTGATTTGGAAACTATATATTTGTATTATATTAGTTTCCAATATCATGTTGAAGAATATTTTATTTTAGTTGTCATATTTAGTTTCTGTTTTGAGTATTTGAGAATATTTAGGTGTTTAAATTTATGGAAAGTATATTTTTGTAGGAGATTTTATTTTATTTAGTTTGAGTTATTATAAATAGGAGATGATGTAATAATTGAAAAATAATAGAATGATAGTATCCAATAAAAATTTGGGTTACTTCCTCCCAACTTTATATTCCTTTGAGATTGCGTGTTTTTTTCATCTACCCATTACCCCAATTAAATTGTTATCCACACTTTTGCACCTGACAACAGGTACCCTAAAGGCTATCTCTGACTTGAAACGACACAGAGAGATCCATTTCACCCAATTAATTTATATGCACCATAGAAAATATCCAGGCAAGTAGTCAGCTTCGCTACGGAAATAATTTGTTTATTAATGTAATTTTTTGTTAGACATTTACAAAGTTGTTGATCAATGTTAAAAAAGTTTCCACATAAATCAATATGTAAGAAATAGCTTAATGAAAGTATTATGAAGTTACACAGGAAACAACTTCACTAAATAAATATTATGTACTGGTACAAAATTCAAAATTATTCATGAGCTTGTATATGGTGAGCCCAGATCGTGCATTCTTTCAAACAAAATCCCACTTATGGACAGATAATAATCAGTGCCTTTTATTTTTAAAGCTAAACTCGTATGCCTTGTGAAAATAATTCGATCATCACTGGTATTACCGTTGATATATTTAATTCATACACCCTTTTTAGTTTTTGACTAAGTTTCATGTAGGCTTTGTTATATTTCGTCTCATTTTACAATCCCACATCAGTTAAAAGTGGGATTTGCTTTCACCCCCTAGCCTATAAAAAGGCATATGATACTTCATAATATTTGCACATCTTCCCCATTTTTTTAGTATTGTAGTATTGCCCAATTACTTGAGTATATACTTTTTGGCTCAATTTCTTATGAAATTTATTTGTGGCCCTAAGTTTATAATTCTCTTTTATTAGTGGAAGTTATCTGTAATGCACGAGGACGTAGGTATTTATACCAAACCTCGTTAAGTTCTTTATGTTCTCTTTCTTTTCCAGCTTAAGTTATTCTACTTGTTATGTTAGTTGGTGCATTGACACAACAATTTGTATCAGAGCTTTAGATTCTTTTAAATTTATAAGTTTGCTTTGTGGTTGTGGCGTAGCTCAATCTTCCACATCAGAAATTTGTCCTTGAGCTATTGACAGTTGAAATCTATTAAAGAGGAGCTCCATTGTCTGGAATATATGTGGAAGTTCTATCTAAGGAGATTGATATTTTGACACCATTTGGACCAATCCAACCTTTCCTAGAAACTTTTGTTCTATCTAAGGAGACTAGTCTAAGTGGGATTGTGGTGGTCAATTCAATCTTTCTTGGGAACTATCCTAGTATTCTCAGGGGTAGTTGTGTGGAAAGATGGCAGAATATGGGTTAAAAAGGGCAATCACAAATACAAAAGTCGTAGATGTTGAGGAATTTGATAGCCGAAATAATTTCGGCTTATGGCAGAGTGATCACTACTAAAAATAACCAGATTACCGACCAAATTACCGACCTAAAAAATTGGTCGGTAATTGCTGAACGAAAATCACGACGTTTGTATTTGAGGGTTTGGTCGAAAAGAACATTTTGCACCAAAAAGGGGTTTCACAAAGAAAATTTCCGACCAAATACCGACCATATTTACCCAACAAATACTTGTCAAAATCGGTCGAAAATTAGCGAACAGCGCAAAAATTACCACCACCATCACCATAACAGAAAAATAAAATTCATATTGTAGTCACAAGAAAAGGCCACAAAATTTTGAAACTTACCGACCAGCATCATTCCGGTGAATGGCCTGTGACCATCAGCCAAAGAACTCCCGCCATTTATTGGGTGAAAGAAAGAAAATCTTTAAATCTGCCCTCCAATCCACGTTCTCTAAATGGTGACCCGCATCAAAAATGGAAGCGCTTCATCATCGTCATAATCATCGCCGCTCGCTATGCTTTCCAGTTTCGGCGCCACCTCTCCGCCATCCTTTTCCCTCGTTTTCCGCCGAGCCGCACCTTTCCCGCCGCCTTATTATCGTGGCACAAGAATTCCTCCCACATTATAAAGGTGAAGCACGAATGAGATAATCTTCAAGCACGCCAAAGATCAGACATTACTACCTGTTTCAGCGACGCATTCTCGCTCCGATCCCGTTCTTTTTCCTATCTTCGCAGCCAGAACACTGGCCAATCGATCTCTTGAATGATGTCCGGTAACGGCTTTTACTCTCACCTTTAAGGGGCCATCCCAAATATACTCATTCCTTAGCAACAAAGTTCTGCTTTCACAGCTAAGCTCAATCACGCCTTAGTCTCACCTTCGCCAAATACAGCTAAAACCCTCAACAGTAGGTTGCAAACCTTTCCCCTCTTTTCACCTTTGTCTCGAGCCGCATTCGCATTGACAATTAAAGAAGAAGCAGTTGAAACCCTTCCATAGAAAACCATGGAGGAAAAAAGGAAAAAGAAAAGGTCGGTGCTTTACCAATGTCCCACCAGGCCAATGAGAGCCGCTTACATCCATGATCGGAGAACTGGTCATCTCCTCAATCCCGCTGATCGTGACCTCGTGTGTTCTGCCAATCTCGCACTCACCCTCCTACACTTCAAATCACATAACTGAATCGCATAATCCAATAAAGGACTCGCTGGTTTATGGTGGAACGTCAGGGCAATACGATGATACGGTATACGCCACGAGTCGAGCAAGCCATTTTTGTAGTTTTGATTTGCGTTAGTTGCAGACAGCAGTAGTTTTTCCCGTGAGTATAACCCCAAGGCAGCGGTGCTTTTTAACTATGTGTTTGGGAAGTTAATGCCATGACCAACCGGATTGCCATTACCGCCATGGCCTGCTTGCCGCTATTTGTCGGGTAATTACCCCATGAGATTACTTACCCACCAAATTTTTCTATTTGCAATGGTCGGAAAATAGTCGGAAATTTTTATGTCAAGAATATGTCGGTAATTTCTACCAATTGAACGCTATCAAATATCGTCGTAAATGGTTTGTAATGGGTTTACCGACTGTTATTTACCAATTAAAAAATGGTCGGTAAATTTTGGTGATTTTTAGCAGTGGATATATCACAAAAAGTAACGCACATCGAAGGGAGACCTGAAAGATGAGTGTGCCTTTGTCATGATGAAAGGCATTAAAAAGTTGTTACTAACCATGTTGAAAGCAAGCGCGATGGCGGTAAAGTCTATTTTTGACGCGGTGCTATTATATAAGGGCGATTCTAGGCTAGCAGAGTTCTCGTTTTAGTTATTAGTCAACAAAATAATGTTGGTTTCCTTGATGAATGGATTTTTGGGACAATGCAGTTATACCTATCATATGTGTCCACATAAGGAGTGGTCTTCAAGTCTGTTAAGTTGATGTAGACAGTCTCTTATAAGTAGTGGGTGATGATTTTCATTATATATATATCACTAGAATGGGTTCAATCCGGTTGGGGAATCATGATGGATCAGCTAGAGTTTTAACAAATGTTGGGTATGTACCAAAGTTGAAAAAGAATCTCATCTCTTTAGGACCCTAGAATCTAAAGGCCTTATTGTGATTATTCAAGATGGAGTTCTAAATGTCTGTCATTTTTTAAGGAGCTCTTTTGTTATGAAAGGCATAAGAAGAAATAAATCGTATTACTATAATTTTAGTAATGTGCTGATTGGAGTAAAAAGCCATGGTTTCTAGTAGCATAAAGATTCGTGAGATTACTAGTTTGTGCATAGACGTTTGGGGCATGCAGTTGGAGTAGTGAGAAGGTATATGCATGATCCAGGTAAACGACATTGGCAGGTAGTGAAATGAATTCTACGGTACTTATTGAAAACCATAGATTTTTGCTTAGCCTTTAAATGAGATGATACATGTGATCAGTATGCTATTAGCTTTGTTGATTCAGATTGTGCTGGTGACTTGGATAAGCGATGGTCGACAACCGGTTATGTGTTTACTCTTTCAGGAGCACCACTAAGTTGGAAGTCTACTTACAATCCATAGTTCCTTTGTCTACAACTGAAGAAAAGTACATGGAATTGACCAAAGCTGTAAAGGCGGAGGCTATTTGGTTAAGAGGACTATTGGATGAATTGGGGGTTGGTAAGAAGCAAATCTAATGAGAATCAAAGCGATGGGGCGGATCCGCTTCAAATGCCGATGGCCAGTAAGAGCAAGGGCCAAAATATTTAAGCAGGCTTTCAGCTTTCAGAAGGAGTTTATTCTTCGGGGCCAACTTATAAATAAGCATTCCAAAGTCAAATCAAGTCTTTGAAGGAATTGAGCCAACAAGGAAGTTCAAAAGTTGATGTAGGAGTTTCTACAACAAACCTTGGGAATTCAATCTTAATTTTGGAAAATTTAGATCCGGGAGTTTGTGAAACCTTATATCGTAATTCTCAACATATTTCTATTTCTAAGCATTTTTGAATCTCGTTATTATTCGATTTGGAGTTGTCATTTAGAATCCATTTGTTCTCCAAGTCAAAGTAGTAGTTGCTTTATTTAATTTAGAAAGTTTGTTTTGCTAGTCAAATATGAGTTGCTATTTCTTTTTAGAAAGATTTACTTATAGGAGTTGCATTATTTAAAATTAGAAAGTCTTGTTATGAGTTGCATTATTCGAATATGTGTTTACTTTTTCAAAGCACCAAGAGTTGAAGTCTACTTTATAATCCATACACCGCTTTCTGCCTACAACCGTGGGTTAAAGTACATGGAATTGACCAAAGTTGTAAAGCGACTATTTGGTTAAGAGGACTATCGATGAATTTGGGTTGGTAAGCATAAATCTCGATGAGAATCAAAGCATAAAGGATCCACTTCAAATGCCGATTGGGCCAATCACAACAGTAAGGGCCAAAAAGCTTTAAGAGGCTTTTAATGGGCTTGTGAAGGAGCTTATTTGGGCCAACTTAGCTTATAAATAAGAGCCCCAAGTCAACCGTTTCCCTTTAAATGAATCGAGCCAACAAGGAAGTCTGGGTGTCATGTAGGAGTTTCTACAACAAACCTCGTGGAATTCAATCTTAATTAAAGGAGAATTTGTGATTCTGGAGTTTTTAGAAACCTTTAGAGACACAAAATATACTTCTATTTCCAAGTATTTGAATCTTGCCATTATTTGATTTGAGTTGTTTTATTTTAGAAACGATTTGTTCTCCAAGTCGCAGTAGTTGCTTTATTTAATTTAGAAAGTTTGTTTCTATAGTCAAATATGAGTTGCCATTTCTTTAAAAGATTTACTTATAGGAGTTGCATTTATTTAAAATTAGAAAGTCTTGTTAAGTGAGTTGCATTATTCGACATGTGTTTACTCTTTCGTGATACACCAAGAAGTTGAAGTCTACTTTACAATCCATAGTTCCTTTGTCTACAACTGAAGCAAAGTACATGGAATTGACCAAAGCTGTAAAGGACTATTTGGTTAAGAGGACTATTGGATGAATTGGGGGTTGGTAAGAAGCAAATCTGATGAGAATCAAAGCATAAAGGATCCACTTCAAATGCCGACACTAATCATAATAAAGAAAAGGGCCAAAAAGCTTTAAGAGGCTTTGAACGCTTCGTAGCGGTACCTTATTCGGGGCCAACTTAGCTTTCTGTTATAACAAAGTATCCAAGCCAAACTAAGTCTTCAAAGCTGGAATTGAGCCAATAAGGAAGTTCAAAAGTTGATGTAGAAACTTCTACAACAAACCTTGGGAATTCAATCTTAATTGTGGAGAATTTAGATTCTGGAGTTTTGTGAAAACCTTAGAGACAATAAAAATATACTTCTATTTCCAAGTATTTTGAATCTTGTTATTATTTGGATTTGGAGTTGTTTTATTTTAGAACGATTTGTTCTCCAAGTCAAAGTAGTAATTGCTGTGTTTAATTTAGAAAGTTTGTTTTGCTAGTCAAATATGAGTTGCTATTTCTTTTTAGAAAGATTTACTTATAGGAATTGCATTATTTAAAATTAGAAAGTCTTGTTTTCCAAGTCAAAGTAGGAGTTTCTTTATTTGATTTGGAAAGTATGAGGCCTAGATATACATAACCAACACCCATTGTTCAAACTTACGACTCTCGTTCTTTCTATAATCAAGGGATGAGGTTAATTTCCTTTGTTCTTAAGGCTTTTGTCCTTATACAACCAAGGGGAAAAACACAACATCTTTGCTTACGGTCCTTGATTCAATATAGTTAAAGGGACGAGACTACTGTTCTAGATCGTGTTTGAAGATCCTTGGAGTAATTTGCAGCAATTGGTGGATCAAATAGCAAAACGCAGTGGGATTCACATCATTTTGGTATCAGTGCTTCGACTTTCAAACATTGATTCAATATCTATCTTAATTCTTGTTGTTTGACATTTCATTGAGTACAAAAAAGCAAAAGAAAAAAAAAGGAAATCATAAAAAAATCATCTAAAAAAAGAAAAAAAGAAAAAAGAAGAAGACAGTGTATTCTTCATTTTCGTAGTTTTTATCCCCTTTGTAATATTTCGAAAGCATTGCTCGATTCCTATTCGGATTGATATTTGATTTAGCTTTGTTAGTTCAAATAAGAAAAAAAAAAAAAAAAAGTGAAGTTCAAGAGTGGAAAAAGGCAAGAGTTATTTTCATTATCAAAAAAGCCAAATATTGAGTGAAAAAACGTGTGAGTGAAACACGGAGGGAGGTCAGGATGCTTTCTTCGTAATTTTCCTTTAATTGATCATGTCTTCAATTAATGATCTTGCAAATAGAGGTGCAGTAGGACCAATCCTTCATACAGTAGGCCATGCAACAACACTTTGCAAGATTGGAGGTTTGAATGAATGACATGCGAGATTAGATTAAACAAAATGAAGAGGTGTTGAGATGAGTACTTCCTCAAAATCAAAGACATGAGAGGCGTGTTTCAACAAATTTTTGAATCGTGAAGATCTTGAGGATGAACTTGAAGATGAAGAAGAAGATCCAATTGAGGAAGTGGGTAGATTTGCACCACAAAGGAGACGGCAAGGTCGAGGAATACAATTGGATCCAATAAGGCACGAAGAAGTTGATTGACATCTTGGAAACATCAAGATGAAGATTCCATCCTTCAAGGGAGAAATGATCCAGAGGCTTATTTGGAATAGGAAAAGAAGGTAGAGGTGGTGTTTGACTGTCACCATTATTCTAAAGAAAAGAAAGTCAAAATTAGTAGTGGTTGAGTTCATTGATTATGCCATTATATGGTAGGACCAGTTTGTGACGACTCGAAGGCGAAACCAAGAACGCCCCATAATGACATGGAATGAGATGAAGGTTGTGATGAGGAAAAGATTTATCTCAACTATTATTATCGTGATTTTCATAATAAATTATATGTCCTTGGCCTCAAGGATCAAAAAGTATAGATGAATACTACAAGAAAATAGAGATTGCAATGATCCGGGCGAATGTTAAGGAGGATCATGAAGCCACCATGGCGAGATTTATAAATGACTTAAATCATGACATCGTCAACATCAGAGAGTTGCAAGATTTATGTGAAGATGCGTGGATTTGTCAGACATGACGATCAAGGCGAACAATAGAAGCGTATAGCAACAACATTATTTGGTTCCATAACCAAGGGACGAGACGCAACATTTTTACTTATGGTTCTTGATACCTAATAGTCAAGGGATAGATGCACCGTTTCAAATCGTGGTTTTTAAGATCCTCAGAGTAATCCCCAATAATTGATGGATCTCGGCAAACGCAGCATGCTCGTATCAAAATTTTTATTTCTATTCTAATAGTCAAAAGTGTTCCTCTCTATTTTGTTTAACCAAGAACCCAAAGGTTTCCATGTTCTGATAAAGCACATGATTTTCGTTATAAGTTTAAAGGGAGATTATTAGTGATGGATGAATCTACTGTATGATTGATACTTTTGAGAAACCCACAAGATATGTTGACTATAGGTTGACAAGATCAAGTTCAATCATTGTTTGACACTCTGATCAAATTGCAAAGGTTTGATTACGCCTATCGAGTGCATTTGAGGCGTTTGCAAATTTTGGTCAAAGAGTAGTGTTTCGAGTGTGGAATTGACATATTCACAAGGTGAGATTTATATTTGTTCATTTTGCAATCCCACATTCTTTAAAAGTGGGATTTGCTTCCACTCCCTAGCCTATAAAAGGGCATTTGATACTTTGTAATATTTGCACCTCTTCCCCATCTACTTTAGGGTATTTGTAGTATTGCCTAATTGCTTGAGTATTTACTTTTTGATTCAATTTTTTAAGAAAATGATTTGTGGCCATAAGTTTATAATTCTCTTTGATTAGTGGAAGCATCCAGGGTGTCGAGACGAGGTATTTGAGGCCGAACCTTGTTAAATTTTTAGTGTTCTTTTTCTTTCCTACCTTTAGTTATTCTATTTATTGCATTATTTTGTTCATTGACATAACTGGCTTGGCATATATATGCAAATTACCTAGCAAGATCAATTTCAAGACTATAAACTATTGCAGCTCTAGTTGGCCGCCCTTTGGGCTTGCTCATCAATGATCATCGCCGAGTTCCTTTGTGTGGCCACCGGAGAATTTACTCATTGCTAACTTCGACTCCTCGATTTAGTCATGCAAGTGTGTTGACCTAGACACCTACGCATTATAAAAAAATTTCAAAAATTCAGTGACTGACCAAAAGTATAAATGCTACTTTAATGATCAACTTAACTACCACATAACTTCCTCAGGGCCTCTAAAAAGGTTTCAATATCTGTTGCCATACCGCCGCTGCTGCTGGTCTCTTAATGAGTTATTATAGAATGGGCCTTGCCCCAACAAGAATCTATATATATACCAGCTCACCCCCATGCATGCCCAACCAAGCAAATTGAGTACCAGTCCAGTAATACAGAGTTAGCAAGATGAGGAGTGTGTTGAAAGCACTAGTACACATCTTCCTTCTCCTGGGATCAGTTACTGTAAAAAGTGAAGGCACTGAACCCCCAGTACGAAAAAAGTGTCGGAAAATCTCCATGAATGTTCTGAGGTTATCCGGTGCGGCAACCTCACAGTTGTCCCACCCGCTGAGTGCTGCAATGCCTTGAGAAGGATCCAAGACTTGGAAGCCACACTTGGTGTCCAACAGACATGTGAATATGTCAAGAGTTGTATTGTTCTTCATAATCTTCCTGGAGGTTCATGCCCCAGAATTCCGGATGCCGATGAACCAGGCATCAGCACTCCAAATCCAGTGCGCAATTGAGGTGTTAATCTTGGCTTGAATTTCTACAAATGTATGTGCTGAGAGGATAGGGCATATTCACTGCGCTTTCTCTTTGCGTAATTTAGGCAATAAGAACAATTTTTCATTTCTAGTTAAAATATATGGAAGATGAATACTCATTCCAAATTAAGCTACATATATCTTCCAACATTTTTCGGATTTTTTTCCATTGTGAATGTAACACCAAAGTCTAAGGTGGTGTTTGTTTTTTTTACTTAATGCTGAATAGAACTTTTTTTGAGCTTAATGTTGAATAGTACTTAATAGCATTAAGTATTAAGTTGTTTGTTTTTTAACATTAGGTAGAGTAGGGATGGCAACGGGACGAATTATTTTGGGTTCCCTGTCCGCCAGCTTTTAATTAAGATACATTTAATTTAATTTTAATCGGGTTTTAAATCTGCTCGGGGTTTTCTATTTTCAACCGATACGTTCGTATTGTTATTTTCAGAAAACCCGAGAAAATTAGGAAATTTTCAAAAGGAAAATATTAATAAAATAATAAATTGTCATAAGGGTTCAGTGGGTCTTTAGAAAATTCTCTAGATCTCTGATGATCTAAACTGGACACCGCGGGGCCGTTAAATCTGCCTCACAATCTAGTGGACCTTAAAGTTCACAAATTCTCGCAGATGCGTAAATTTTTCCGATTTTCTGTATTGTTGTTATGGATTCTATGGACTAGATTTTTAAGAAAATCTCGAAAGCCAGAATACATGCAAGCTCATTTAAAATAAATGAACCTAGTTAAAATAAATTATTTCAAAAAGGTAAACTGATCCGAACGGTTAATAACCATGATCTAAAATATAACACTTGTAAACTCTTACTCCGAATATTTTAAAAATAATTTTTATTATTTTATTTTTATACTTTAATATAATAATAATAATTATTATAATGTTTTTTAATAAATAATTTATAAAATTCATAATATTGTTATTTTATGAAAATATTAATTTTAAGATAATAAAAATAAAAAGCAAATATAAAAAAATTTAAAAATTAAAATTAAAAACAAAAATAAATGTAAACGGGTGAGTTTGGGAATTCTTCCATCTTCCCGCCCGCCGCTTAATTTTTTAAATGAGACAAGTTTGAGAATTGCACAACGTAGCCGTGGCCTGATGGATCGCCCAGCCCAAAAAAAACCATCTCTTAAGTCATCCCCTAGTAGTGTATATTGTTAGCTCTTCAGTTGGGTAATGATTGAGTTTTTTTCTTATTTTTATGGAATGATCTTACTAATGTGTTTCAAATATTTTCACTTTTCTATTCGTAAATTTTAAAAAATTTCAAAGAATAACCATGAAATTTTAAAAACAAACAACTTAATGTCAAAGCCATTTAACTTCAAGATAAGTCAAAAAACAAACGCAACCTAAGTAGTAAAAGTGTACTTTAAAAAGACGATAATAATTAATAAATAAAATTAATTTTATTAAGAATAGAAAGTCTGTATTCCAAATACAAAACTCTAAGCATAAATTAGAATCGTTCTTACCTTTAGTCATAAAACTTTTGCAAAAGTCTCAAAATATTAGAGAAAACAAAGAATTGAAGATTTGAAGATCTAGGAGTTCAAAGTTTAAAGCTTTATTTTTCTCGGTGTAGAATAAATCTTTGTTCTAAGATTCTTTGAGGACCCAATGTTCTGAGTACTTTGGTGCGAATTTAATACAAATTTTGAATATAAAATATTATTTTATGTATATGTGTAATGATTCTAACACATCATTTACAAAAAAATAAAATATTATTTATGTATATGCTGATTCTAATACGTATTTTAAAAATAAATATTATTTTTATGTATATATATATATATATATATATATATATATATATATATATATATATATATATATATATATATATATGAGCAATTATAATACAAATTTTAGAAAAGAAAGAATTTTTTTTTATATATGTATAATACTTCGCAAAATAAATTATTTATTTTCTATATTATTTGAATTGTGAAAAGTATAATATTTTTTTTAATATATTATAATTTTGGTGTTCATTATTTATTTATTTGATCATTTACATCAAATAGTGATTTTGCAAGGAAAGTATGTTTAAGGATTGCTTTGAGGAAGAATATAAATTTTGGAGATATGATAAAATTGTTTTAAAATTTTGAATTGGAGAGAAGTTTTTTACTCTGTTTTATGGCCCTCGTCAATGGGTTATGATAATGATAATTGACTATGAACCTCGTCAATGGGTTACAATAATTGATTATAACCCTTATCAATGGGTTACAATGGCTGATACTATATTCTCGTCAATGAGTTATAATAAATGACACTATGGGC
Organism: Tetrastigma voinierianum; assembly: GCA_016808115.1. NCBI lineage: Eukaryota > Viridiplantae > Streptophyta > Magnoliopsida > Vitales > Vitaceae > Tetrastigma > Tetrastigma voinierianum. The sequence goes on from JAEQBH010001872.1 coordinate 541,521, forward strand.
CCTTGGGGCCAACTAGTTATAATAGCGATTGTTTGTTAATGTTCCACTAAATTTGGAACTATTTGTTATTTGAAAATAAGATAGCAAACATCTTTGAGTGGTTTTAATTTGGATTTGTATACAAAATTATTTGTTATGAATACAAAATTATTTAATTTGGATACAAAGTTTGAATTTTTGTTTTATTATACTCCAAAGGTTTTTGTGAAATTGATTAAATGTTAGATTCGTTTTGAAATAATTAGAAAACATTTGATCCATAAATTGTATTATTTCTTTGCTAGCTTTGAGCTCATCTAATTTATGGAAATTTTTGCTAAAATTTAGTTTGGGCAAGAAGTGATGGTTAGGATGGGAGTTTGACATTACTAGGAGTTTGGCTGTTTGACCCTATTCATCTATTTAGATAATTTTTAGAGTTAAAGTGCAATTTGTATTTGGATTATTTTAATTCAAAGTTTTAGATAATTAATAGTTTGATCAGATGTTTAGATTACAATTAAAATTTTGAAGATTATAGAGTTATATTTTATCATTCAAACTAGAATTTTTGATAGCTTTAAATTCTGCAGTAAGAATTCTTTTGTAATTAAATGATCGGCTGCCCAGAACGCCAGACTGGATAAAGCCAGCATAAGAGGCCGATCCCCACCCGAAGGCGTCTTCCCTTTGTCTCATAGGTGTTTGTTCGTTTCTGTCCCATAATCCATGGGACACAACAAGGACGGGCCAGGTTTGCATGGGAGGTGCTCTGGTCACTATCCAACATCTTATAGAGAAACCGTTGATGACCAAAGATGTATATATATATATATATATATATATATATATATATATATATATGTGTATATATATATATATATATATATATATATATATATATATATATATATATGAAAATATGGACAAATGAAGTGAATGTGGTGAATACTTAAAAACTGATTTTTAAAAGTAAATATACTAAAAAAAAAACTTGAATGAAAAGTATTACCAACACTCAACCCCTTTCCGCAAGTGCACGGGTCATACAAGTAATAAAGTATTAGAGTCCCTGGCATCAGATCGACGAGATTGAAGGTTCTCTTTAATTGGAATTTAAGCACTTCGAGTACAAGGGCTCTTTACTATCTAGGTGACCAAATATGATGAGAATTAAAATCAAGTTAATCTAAAGTAAACTGGATTTAAAAACTAATCAACTAATTAAATCTATCAAGTAAACAACTAATAAAGCTTTAAAATGAAGAAGAGAGGCACTAGGATGGGAATAATCATTTAAAATCAATTTGAATTTCCTTAAAGCATAACATTTGTGAGTCAATGTCGGATTTGTCAAAGAGAAAAAAGTGCAGATAATTTAATACTCTCCCGACACTACACACTTGCTCATTTAGATAACCATATTCCTAAACCAGTCAACGGGTCTAAATAGCTACTTTAGGATTTGATCATCTTAAGATTTGGCTGCTTTTCTCAAACCAAGACTTCAAAACAATTTCTTAGGATTGAAGACAACTCATTTCTATAGACAGGTAACACAAGCCTTCAATACAATCGTACCTCATTCTGCATTTTAATTAGAACTTCTTCTTTGATTAGAACCTGTACAATAGGATTAAGATTATTCACTAAATTGAGGATGAGACTTTCAAAACATTAAACTAATAAATTCAGAAGGTCCTTATGCCTTTGGAACACACTTTGGTCAAGCCACTTAGAATGAACCCTGTGTCGGAGGTTCAAACAAGACTCATGATTCACTCATGTTGATATTTAGAGTGTGGCTAGTTCTAAAATATCTCATGATTATACCTTCCCAAAGTACTGCTCTTTTGCCTCAAGTATGTCACTAGAGGCCTCCTAAACTGAGCACAAATACAACTTTGGGTATAATTTACTAATACTTGTAAACACCACACAGAATAATATCGACATTTAAATTTAGTTTTCTAAACCTATAAATAAAATATAAATTTGCAACTTCGAATGTTCAACACCAATCTCCTTACACCTAGAGTGGTGTTTAATGTTCCATTACTAGATTCCAACCATCACCAATGAAGCAACCAAAAAGAAAAATTAGCAAAAGAAAGAGATAAGGTGAGAGAACAACCGTGATTCTGAGCTTCAATCCTGTCTCAACAAGAATGAAACTGGATCTCCGAGTACAACACCGAAATTTCTTCAATACAACAAAATATGCTCTCGAAACTACTCTAAGATATACTAAAAATCAAACCCTAAGCTAAACTCGAAAAATGGGAAGGTTTTAGAGAGAAACCCTCATGAGAGTGTGTCCCACCCCACCTCCTGCCTAAAATCTAAAAAACAGAGTATTTTATAGTCCTTAGGTGAAATGGGCTTGAAAACAAATTCCAAAAAACAATTTTCGTGGCTTTCTGCTGGGCACGACACTTTTGTCGTGACATTTTCTAGGTTTGTCTTACATTGATTTATGCTCACGCATTTGTTTTCTTACCCAACTCTGTCGAGACCATAACTTTCCATTTTAACCTTACATTTAGCGTGGTGAGGTGTTGTTGGAAGATCTTAATGTAGAATAAATCATATGAATTTGAACAATTTTGATATTCAGATGGTACACAAAATCTTTCCCAAAGACGCGCGATGAGACACCCGATTGACTCTCCTTTTGGAAAGATATTACTCATTTCTTACAAATCACTTGCTTTTCATCATGAACCACAAACCAAGTTTCTAGAGGAAATGTTATGAGTTTTTTTACATGAATATGGATATAAAAATATAAATAATACAAATGAATCTCAAACATAGATGAGTTTGAATCATCAAACACCCTCAACTTAAAGTTTTGCTTGTCTCTCAAGGTGAAAAGAGTGAAGTTAGCCCCAAGAAAATGAAAGAGAAGAGTTCTATTTCTACCATTATTACTAACCAAACCGAGTAATCAAGCTTGCCACATGTATGTGATATAAAATCAAGAATTTCCCTTTACCAAAAATATATAGAGTAGATCGTAAGATAATTTGATTATTTAATAATGAATAATCAGACACACTGATCATGGTTTCACTTAGTGTGTGTGGTCTTCCCCTATCCAAATAATTACAAGCTAGATGAGTTTATGAGAATTGAGGTAAATACGTGGATCTCCTAAGATAGTATATTTAAGTTTCATAGGCTTGTTGTTCTTATCACTCTCCACTAATGTAGGCACTTACAACTCTCAAGATCAAGTAGGTCTTTATAGGCTTGTAATGTAAGGCTTAGGTAAGGGGTAGTTGAGTAGTCATTTTAGGCTAAAACTTACCCAAACATACATATTTTCCTTCATTTGCAGCTCATATTCCATCCTTATTCTCACCATCAACACAATGAGACTCTCAATCACCCCAAAACTTGCTCAGCGATCTCATTCCATACCCTTATGTCACCTTTCAACTTTACAATAAATTATGCATTCAACAAACACTTAATAAGCCTTTTCTTCAAGACAAGGTTATTTGAGTGCTGCATGTTAACTTTGAGCTTTCTACCAACTCTAGCGAGCTTTTAGATCAATAGTCGCCGTGCACTGTGCTTGACCTTATAGGTACCGTGTGTTGAAACACCTCAGATTTACATTTTACTCTAGTAAGGAAGGGTATAAGGCTAGACTCACTCATCCTTGACTTTTTATTCTATTTTTGTTTCTTTTCTGATATTTTTCCATTTTTCTTTTTCTTTTCCTCTTTCCTTTTCACCAACCTCTTTTGATTTTCAACTTAACTCAACTTGACCAATTGAGAAATAACTCCCCAAACTTGCCTCCTACTACATTTCAATTATGTCTAAATCCCATGTTATGGGCAAGTTTGGTTTTTATTTATTGAGGGATAGTGAGACAGGAATGTTGTTAGCTTCAAACTTATCCTTATGAACAAAATTTGGTCTTTAAGCAGCTCAACATTTTGGTACTAGAGGAATATGCATATGTATATTAATAGGGTTAACTTGAAAGGCACAAACTTTCCAAGGATTACCTATGTTATTTCTCTCAGGTTGTCTAGATTTCAAATAAGATACAGAAGAGTTCTAACTGTGATTAAAGATATATGGATTCTCATAAACCTTCTCTAACCCAAGCAAAAATTTCTTTTCAAGGGTATTTAGTGACCATGTGCATAGATTTGAGGAACCAATGACTGAATAGCCTGTTAGAGAGATAACCCATTAAGCTTTAAGTCCTATTATCTTGAATATTGTACATATCTCAAGGGTTTAATTATGGTCCTCATTGACATCACAACTATGATGCCCCCAAACTCTCGAGTGTCCATTAATTTACCTTCACCTATAAAACTCGTGGATGTCAGACCCGATACTCACACCATGTATCCCCTTTAATGATCCACTCACTGAACTACTAAATGGTCACTCCGGGTCCATTTATCCATTTTCATTTTAAAACATGCAAGATTATTTCTAAAACAAACCCATAACACTACAACACTTGTATAATAAGCATGGCAAAACTAGTTTGCATGATAAAGCTAAGGTAAAGATTTCATAAATCCAATCCGCTTCATACTCCACCCTACGAGAGTTGCCCACCGACGCTTGCCCCACACCTGAAATGTTTTTCCCATATAGGGTGAGCCACGCCCAATAGAGTAAAATTCTATAGAGGCTACTTCCCACTCTTAACTCCACATGCAATGCCTACATTTAACACCACCATACCAAGCCACTACATTTACAAGCCCTGTGTGATCGATGTTCACACTTTGATACTCAAGTCAAGCTGGTATCAAACCCATCAAGCCCCTAGGTTATTTGCACACCGCGCTTTTGATGCCAAACTATGCCGGAATGAGGCAAACCATCCATGCATCACAATTGAGCTCCTACCACTTTCCACACAAATATAATGCCAATGTTCACTCTTGACAATTCAGCTTCACAACCATCTCAAGTAGAATGCACCTTATATTAGAATCCTACGTACATGTCAGGAATGAGGTGAGACCGCCATGCGATAATAATCGAAGTTCTTTACCGGCTCCCACCACACAATGCAATTCCAATGTGTGATCTAAATCCATGCCATGAAATAAAATGAAGACTCACTCATGTACCATGCCCTGATTCCTTACTGACTCCCAACATAATTGAGTCCTTACCGACTCCCACCACATAATGCAGTGCCAATGTGTGATAAACCCATCATTTATGGATTACATCCAATGATCATTTTACAAAACAAATTCATTTGTTTCCAAACCAAAAGCTTTTTAGATGTTATACCTCAAATTGATCAACATATATACAACCATCCCAGTCTTTGTGGAAGCGACCGACATCCCATTGCAGCTTCTCATTTCCACACTTTTGGACTTTCACCTAGAGGTCTAAACCGTCTGGTCTTTCACCCAAGGAGTATCTAGCCCTTCTTTCTATTACCCGACATAAGTTTTCTTTATTGTTTCGTTCAACCGTGCGACTCTATTGGACTTTGTCTGTTGTGTACCGGAAACACCTGACTAAACACCAATTATATGTAAAATGTCCTCAGGCATATAATAATGCACCACATGTGTTATATCATGCCACATGTATAATGAATACACACAAATGATAATCCACACCACTTAACGGCCATGGATTAATCAAGATTATATGCACATGTATCCACAGATCAATTTATCACAAGGAGTAACACACACTGTTTATCAACATACAGGTAAATGTCATCCCATGTTCAAGCAATGACACACTATTAACTGCCATGGTCGCCACACAGATAAACCTCATCACATGCCAATACATTAAATCACCCATATTGATGATCCAAACATGTCACTTATATTTTCAAGAAGACGCACTTAAACCAGACATAGAATATCGTACAAGCCACAAACAATCACAAATCAACCACAAATCGACCCTAAACAGGTCATAAACATAGGCCTCAACGCATTCATAGGCTCATGCGAATGTGATTTTTTGACAGATTACAAAATTCCTCTTTCGACTACGTAAGAACGGCGCCCATAAAACTCGTTAACAAACCAAAAGAATACATACAATCGCTTATGTCACTATTACCAAAGGATCAGCTGTTTGAACTCACTAAGGCTTGAAACTATGTAAATCACAAACCAAAAGATATATACAAATTTATGATACTACAAAGGGATTATTGTCTAACTCAACGCACAAAACTTAGTTAATAGACCATGAAAGAAATACTTATGCTAAACTTATAAGCCACTATTTAACAAAAAGATCTATTTGGTTTAACTGCAGAATCCGCGCTTCATAAAACTTGTTAACCAAACCAAAGAACACATATAAATTATGTCACTGACAATGGTAAAAGACTTATTATCTAATTAACTTCTCAAGAGAACGGCGCCTATAAAACTTAAGAACCAAAAACAAAGGAACACACAGCACCCTATGTCATTATTACCAAAGATTATTATCGATCACTTTAAGAACGGCGCCATAAAAACTTACAACTAAATCCAAAGAACACATACAACTTATGTCAATTATTACTAAAAGGACTATTGTCTAATCCTCGGCAATGGCGCCAAAACTTGTTAATAGAACTAAAGAACATGTTAAAATTTTATGAATAATACAATGTAAGACATTATTCAGACCACTCAGAATGCTACCAAAACTTGTTAACCCATATTTGTATAAACCCACCACCCTGAGTAAACTCATTTTTCAAAGTTTGGTTTTGGTCCGACATTCCTCAAGTGCACAAGGTCTACAAGTAATAAAATGGATTTAAGTCCAGATATCGATCCTACGTAGATCTCAAGAATTTTAAATCAATCCACCGACTACTCAATTTCCATATTGTCAATAAGTGTGGGTTGATAGCAGGGATCCGCATAAGGCGCCGAAAAATTGCTTTAACAAAGAAAATAACTGAACTAATCAAAATCAGAAGATAGTATGAATAAAGAATAATTAACTTCTAATAAAAGAAATGAATATCGAATAGTTATCCCAGAGGACACTATTATAGAAACAAGAGGTGAACCATCATTCCTCAGAGTTACCTCATAAAATTTCGATGATCTGGCTTCAAAATCTGGTCATATTAGAAAATGGATCTCTCCACACCCACATTCTACGATTTAATATCTGATCCCATTCTTCAATACGTAATTGTAGACAACTACTTGAACAGTGGCCTCAATTCCGATATTTTTCGTAATACTGGCACCATTTTATGGATCGTAAACCCAGCTCCAATATCGCTAAGATATGCAACTCCATTGCCTTCCTCAAATTAGAACATCAACCTTTCCTGATTAGATCTCAAACAATACGGATTGGTCTCACTATCCACTGAGTGAACTTTTCGTCGTTTTAAATAGATAACCTGCATTCAACTCGCTCTTGATTTCATGAGAAGAGGATTTCATCGCGAACTTACAAAGCTTCAAGATCCCTAATAGAAGTTAGTATACCTTCAAAGAATATTACTCTAAGAATGTCTTCTTCCTGTGGTCACCAGAGACTTTTGAAAACCAGAGCAATGACGCAAATCTTAACAGGGGTATAAGAAACCATATTCAGACCCCGCGACAATAAACTCAAAACCAAGTAAAATTACTAATCAAATTAATGTCATTGGAAACGAATTGTGGAAAAGATAATCTGACTATAACGTCACTGAATGGAAATCGATCACCACTAATATAATTATACAAATGATTCTTCTTATCATAAGAATTAATCGCAATTTGAAATCAAACACTTAATTTAAATTATTCAACTCAAACATTCCGTATAGTAATTTGAAAATAACAAATTTTAATTTGATTCACTTCACCAAACGAGCAACATCCATGATCCAAAAATGGCAATCTAAACTAAGATGAGAACAAAATCTGCTTCAAAATGACTAAATAAAAATAAGAAAAAAGAAAGAAAAGAAAATAGCAAATGAAGCTTTACATCCAGACTTCTCTGTCTATTTTCGTTCTGCTTTAACGAAATGATAACGCGATTTATAGGCCCTCACTTAGCCCTAATCCCTAACGTAATCACTGTGGGACGGTATATCCGTGCCCAGTCACTCAGTTCAAGCCCGACTTCAGCTTCCTTTGTCGTGACATCATCGGCGTCGCGCACCACCCGCACGCCGCGACATCAATCCTACTCTATGTAGCTCTGATTTGGTCATTCTTGATGTCGCGACATCATCTGTCGCACACTTTCCTCACGCCGTTTCAATTGTTCCTTTCTTCGATGCTTCACTATCTTGTCGCGAATTTCACCATTTCCATCCGCAGCTTCCTCAATCGATAGTCTCTGATGTCGCCAACATCAATCTCTGGCCGCGACATCATCTGTGGCGGAATCCAGAGGTTTCAACCTTCGGTCGCCTGGCTGGTCGCGACACGTTATCTGCTCGGCATCTCTTCACGCCTGCTCTCGATCCGTATCGCCCCATGTCACGACATCGACATTTTGACACCACCCCACTTCATGAAGCTTCACCTTCAACTCTGAGAGTAAACCGTGGCCGCCACCATCTTCACGCGAAGACGCGCCTTATGGCTTGCGCCTCTTTCGATGGTTTTTGATGTCAGACTCACTCTTTGTTTCAGATTATCACCACGTCGCAAGATCAACTTAATGCCGCTGACATCAATCAGTTCTCCGCTTTTTAAACCTGCTGGCCTTTGATGTCACGACACTCTCACGTCGCGACGCGCCTCCATTTCCTGCAATTTTCTCACAGCAGTTTCCTCGTCGTGACCTCAATATCTTCGTTATCTCATGTCACAATCTAACTTCGTATTTTCAATTTCCGCTGTCAATTCGCTGACCTGACTTAAACCCAAACCGCATCAACACCAACGCCAGAGTTTCGCTTCGTCTTCATTCTGATCCATCTTCCAATTTATTGGCTTCCATTTTTCTACTTTCTTTCTTCAATAACAATTGGTGAGTTTCTTCCAGCTTCAGATATTAATTATTCATTTCTAGATGAAAATCAAACAGTAAAATGGACTAAAAATAGATGACTTTAGTTTCATCAAACTCCCTCCCAAACTTAAATTTGCTTAAGTCCCCAACAAAGAAAGAAGAATTGTCATTCCTAAACATGAGATTCTTCTGCTTTACTTTTCATATCCATCTGCTCATCTTCTTTCAATCTAGAACTGCAAGATATCACCTGTTAATCAAGCTTCCAAGCTGGGATGAAATAACAGTGCCACAGATACTTATCACAAAGTTTCTTTGATAAATTTAATTTATTTAAACAAATTTATTTAATAAGTCTTTACTCCTCATGGTAAAAGTAAATAACAACTTTCCTCAACTCTTCTTAGTTTTAGTAAATCTTCCGGAGTTTTCTAATTATTTATTCAAGTCCCATATGTTTGTTTTTCATATTTGATTCATCACTGTAACATTCAAACCCAAAAACTAACTGCTTGGTCAGACTGTTAGGTCAAAACAGAGGTGAGATTTAATTTTGAACTTTATTGACACCAAACCTTTTCTTCCTCAACTGCATTTCCTAAAACACTCAACTAAGGTTGTGATTCACTTTAATTTCTTTCAAAGTTTAATGTCCCACCTCCTCCAATCTAATCTTGCAAACCTTTTCCTCTGATCTCCAAGAGGTCCATTTATGTTTTCATCTCTAGTTTTCAACATCTTAATGCAACTTTAGTTAAAGGCCTTGTCATATTATAAACATACTGAAGTCTCATCTCCACAAGAACTAATTGAAACCCAGATAGTTAAGGCTCACAAGACAAAAAACACTCTTTTTAGCTTTTCCTTTCGTATTTCTTCCGCCTTCCATCCTCTTCCTCATCCTCTGCAAGATATTCTGTATTTTCTCTCCCATTCAAACCTCAAACATCCTTCCCTCCTTTTCTATTCTTCATCATCAAATAAATGTCCACCAGTACGCGAGTGACAAGATGTCGGGTCTTCACTACTTATTTCAAGACGAATATTCCTGCCTCAACCCGTGATTACGCAATATTGTGCTGGTACGAAAGCTCAAAACCCATCATTAACATTCTATTTATCCTTATTACTTCCAACTAAGATTTCAACGTTGATTCAACAGTTCGGTGGATCGATTATTATAATTTAATCTCGATGTTTTTTCAGAATCATTATCATAAATGCGATCAGGCGCGGTTATTGATCCAGTCATCCATCCGTTTAATCATTAGTCATCACAATTTGAAGATATTCAGATCGTCCAATTTTTCGAAGTTCAACCAATTCGAATCTGGAACAAGACATATATATCTCGTTCAATTTATTATTCATGTCCATCTTTCTGATAATTGAACGGAAGAACATTCGATTCCACTAAATAACGGTTATCAACCACACATTATGATTCAACGGTACCTCAAATCATTGTAATTTTATCAACAAAGATTTTAACATTACCAATCGCTGACATGCACTTTACTAATCCCATGAAAACCCTCCATTCTGCCAAAATCTCATTTTCCAAGAACATCTCGGTCAAACTAAGTTCCTCTCACCTCATGAGTTCCTGATACAAAGATTCAATCGTTAATCATAAACGTTTAACAACAAAAGAATCCGTTTCCAACTTTTGAGGTTTCGGTGGAAAGCGCAAAAGGGCTTATTGATTCCATCCAATCGCCATGATTCTCTTCCATCATCAAACGGTGGGGAACAACGCTTACGAAACACTTATGAACTGATTTGTTTTCTCCCAATTCAACGATTCCATAAAATGCTGAAGTTTGCACCCCTGATGCTTTTTCACTCTAGCTTTCCATTCTCTATTCTTTCGCTTTGTTTCAATTCCTTGTTCTTCCATCCCTTTTTTATAGTGAGGTGTGTCTCTGAAAGAAACAAAGTCAATTTCATGATTTCCTTCAATTTCTTATGGAAGATTAAATGAGATTCATCGATTTATGTCCCGTTTGTATTTTCAATCCGTATTTCATTTTCTTGGAGAATTTGAACGTTTTCTTGAATGCCTTAATTTTCCATTTATGCTCCTTAAACCTGAGATGTTCCACTTATCAGATTAGGATCAAAAGATGTGGATTTCTGCTTCTCCAGATTTATTGCCATTTATTCTTACAAGTTTTGGGTGAATTTTAGTTCTGCCTGGACCTGAAAGTAAAATTTAGACACTCGAGGTTAATGTTTTGACATTACCTTACATTTCATTATCTATTGCAATAAAGTTCAGACATTAATTACTGGAAGTTATTATCGGGTTCCTGTTATGACAGAATGTCTTTATTTCTGCTATGACTAAATTTCACCAATTTGGCTTCTTTCCACTTATTATTCTTCATTCTCTCAGCATCTTGGTCAATCCTCTCGAACCCGTGTTATGTCTCTCAAAACAATAAACAATCCAACTTATGCAAGAATATCACGCTTGTTCAATGGTCATCAATCAACCACAACTCAATTTATTTTTATCATGCAGAAATTGACACTTCATTATTTCTATTCAATAGTTAAGCGCCTCTTAAGTAAGATAAAATAATCTCCTAAATCTGCAAATCATGCTACTTCAAATATAAAATCCTAACAATTATTTCAACTTTAATTGTAAATAAAAGATAGGAGAAAGCGGAATGAGAGACTCCCTTTATTCCAAATAGTGTTATATCACCATCCCTAATGTGGATTTCTTAGAGATCCTCTTCTCGTGCACCTTCATTCCTTCCACAACTCATTTCCGCTTTAGCTTTGAGTTGGACTTCCTTTCATTCAACCAATGTATCAATGCATCCAGCTGCAATTTCTATGGCTTGACACCATTCATCACATTCCTTTGCTCTCTTCAAATTTCCAATGATTTTCCCTGAATTTCACATGAGCTAATGTTGTATTCAAAGAAGATTTTTCCTATTCGTGATAATCTGCTCTCACTTCTTGGTATGTTTGGGAATTAGTAGTTTCCCTTCTTGGTCCAGGAAGGTATGGTAAGAATTTTGGTCAAATAGCTTCTTACTAGCTCCTTCCCATGTGTTAACAGATTCATGGTGGAGTTAAACCATGTTGGCAAAATGAAGTATCTCGTAGTGAGAATGGGAATTAATCAACAATAACTTCGTCTACACCATCAACTTTAACAAAGATTAGCCATCCCGAGAATCTCTGTGTGCTCGTTGATTCTAAAGTGGGATTAACTGTAAAATCACGTCAGCCGATCCATACGTGTCAAGTTCGAGTTCAAATTATTAGCATCAATGCATCACCGCCTTCCATTAAGCAATATTTGATCAGATGAATGAATCTATAAATTTCCCCTCCATGTTGTCATGCTCCTCAGAATTCCTTTTGCTGCACATTCCCGGGGTTGGCTAACTGCCTAATCCTTATCCGCTATGGTTGTATGAGCTGGTCTTCCGAAATCAAAGTGTGACACCTGGGATCAATGTGATTAGCCGACCTCAACAAACATTTTCACATGGGCTGTTAAGGGTCGTGGCTACAGATCTTTACCGCTTGAACGGCTTATTTGTTCTTTTTCTTTAAAAAATGTCCAAATTAGTATTTCATTCTTCATTCGACATTATTTACAAATTCTTTCGATCACTCAAGAACGGCTACAAAACCTATAACTAAACCAAAGAACACATACAAATTTATGTCACTATTACTAAAGGACTATTATGTCTAACTTCGCATCATACCATAAAACTTGTTAACCAAACCAGCAGAACACATACAACTCCATGTCACCATACCAAAGGACTCACCCAACCCATAACCCGCCTAAAACTTGTTAATAGAATCAAAGAACACATACAAATTTATGATCTATTACCAGTTAGACTATATCAACTTCAACGCTAAAACTGCGCACCGTGATACTATATAAACCACCAATCTCTTAGAGCAAATCATTTTTCAAAGTTTGGTTTCGTCTCAATATTCTCAAGTGCACAGTCGGCAAGTAATAAAATGACGAGTCCAGAGCATCGATCCCATGTAGATCTCATGTAAAGAATTTAAACTCAACCACTCCCGATCACCAATTTCCATACTATTTAACAAAATGATAGTAGGATCCAGCATTAAGGTGCTGGAAGATTGCTTAACAAAAGGAAAATAACCTAACTAACCAGCAAATTGAAGATAAAGAATAAAGAATACTGAATTTCACAAAAGAAATAACACGAATAGTTATCCTCTGCAGGACACATCAATAGAAACAAATATAGTGGGAACCATCGATTCCTTAGTTACCCGATAAAATTTCTTGATTATCTCCGCCTAAAATCATTCATATGCAAAGGCACTGGATCTCTCCACACTCCACATTTCATTATCTAATATCCCACCCGATTCTCTCGAATACAAGAATTAGACAATCACTTTTTAAGAAAATTCAATTCTGGATATTTTCTTTGCAATACTTCATACCCATTTTATGACCAGAACCAGTCCCAAGTTATCGTCAAGGATATACAACTTCCGCATTGCTCCTCCTAAATTAGAATAGATCAACCTTTCCTGATTAGATCTCACTAATACGCCTGGATCGGGCCTCACTATCCGACCGAGGTGAACTTTGTTTGTTTAAATAGATAACTCATTCAACTCGCTCTTGATTTCTCATGAGAAGAGGATTTGGCCCATGAACTTACAAAGCTCAAAAGATCCCCACAGCAGGTTAGTATACTCTAAAGAAATGTGGTGACATTTCTCGTACGTTCTCCCCAGGTCACCTGCAGGACCTCCTTGAAATCAGCAATGACTAAATCTTAACTAGTATAAGCAAACCTGAGTATTCATCCCAAGACAATAAACCAAAAACCCAGAAGTAAACGGCATTAACCGGGGGCCTCAATGTCATTGGAAATCACTGGGCGGCAAAGATAAATTCGACTCATAACGTTCACTCTCTACCTGCCGGACTCCACTACCGACCACGACACAGCGATTCCTCCATCATAAGAATAATCAATTTGAAACCGAAACACTCGACCTCCAGAAATTTGTCCTAACTTCAAACATTCCGTGTAGTAATTTGAAAATAAATTGAATTCTCGTATTCAGCCTCGCCCTCAAACGAGCAACATCCAAACCAAAAATACAACGAAACTAAAAAGATGAGAACGTAATCGGCCTAAAATGACTCGGGGAATAAAAATAAGAAAAAAGAAAAAGAAAAAGAAAAACAAAGAAATGAGCTTCACGGTCCTGCACTTCGCCCTGCGGGCCGCTGCTGCTTTAATGAGCCGGATAGCCGCGTGATTTCATAGGTTCCTCAATCGCCCAATCCCACCGTAGCCCGTCAGGGATTTTAGAGTATCCGTGCCCAAGTCATCGCTCGTCGCGATTTCAGCTTCCTTGTCGTGACATCATCGATGTCGCGAAGATCAACTTCACGCCGCGACATCAACTTACTCTTATGTAGCCTTGATTTGTCAGTTTCGATGTCGCGACATCACCATCTCGTCACATCTTCTCACGCCTTGGCAGTTTCAATTGTTCTTTTTCCTCGATGTCGCGATCGCCGACATCTCTCACGCGACCCCAGCTCATTTCATCTCGCAGCCTTCAACTGATAGTCTCTGATGTCGCGACATCAACTCTTTGCCGCGACATCATCTTATGGAATCAGAGGGTTTAATCGGTCGCTTCCCGATGTCGCGACGCCAATATCTTGTCGCGACATCTCTTCACGCCTTTTGCAGCTTTGATCCAACATTTCCTTGATGTCACGATATCGATATTCACGCGACCTCACTTCGAAGCCCCACTCCTTCAACTGCGCGTGTCCTATGTCGCTACTGACCATGTCGCCGACATCGCTATAGCTCGCAGCCTTCATGGTTTTTGATGTCGTGACTTCAAATTTCGCTGCGATTAATATCGGCAGCGATATTCAATCTCACGTCGCATCAACTTAGTTCTCCGGGTTTTCAACCCGTCGCTTCTTGATGTCACGACTTCACCACGCCGCGACGCCAAATTTCGGCTTTCTCGCGTTTTCTCAAGAGCAGCCTCAAGTCGGACCAATATCTTGTTATCCATGTCGCGACCCGACCGATTTCTTCAATTTCCCCGAAGGTCGCTTACCTCATGACTGATCTGTAAACCCAAACCGCATCACGACTCACCATTTGTTTTCGCTTCGCTCTGCCATTCGACCGCACTCCTTCCTCCACTTATTTATTTTCTACTTTCTTCTCTCTTCCCTAATAACAATTTGGTGAGTTTCTTCCATATCTATACACTATTCATTTCTAGATGAAAATCAAACAGAAAAAATGGATCAAAATAGATGACTCTTAAGCTCATCACCAGCGTAGCCTGTCTTCTGGCTCAGAGAAGTGAAGTTCACCCAGGCCACTCGAAACCCACAAAACCCATCCTTGGGCTCGCCTAGGCAAATATTCGCCTAGGTAGACCTTTCGCCTAAACACTTCCTTTGCCTAGGAGAACACTTCCTTTGCCTAGGCGAAGGCCCCTTTCTTCCTAGGGAAGCCCCATGTTCTCACCTAGGCGAAGGATGCTTGGTAGGAAACTCGAACAGGCACCCATTTCCTGCCCAAAAATGGAAAATAAGCCAAGGTAGGAAGAATCCCTATCTCTTGGAGTGTAATAGAATTGTTAAGGAGCCTCGTGGACGCTTCTTAAACCCGAAACCTCACTTCACCCTCTTCGGGACCTCGTCAAACTCTTTTTAGTACTCATTACACGTAAATTCCTCATTCAGAGTAGATGAACTTTCACTCGCTTGGACGAATTTATCACTGCAGCTCCTCGTACCCGACTAAGCTCAAGGTCGAATTGATCCGGGATCGCCACCGCTACCATATTTATATTTTGACAATATAGAAAGAATTTCGATAATACTTTAAGTAAAGAGGGCCCACCGTTTTGTCATTTAACACTTATCCAATATGGCATGTATGTCTCTTTCAACATTACCATTTACAAAACATTATCGAGTTCATCTCCACAAATAAATCAAATATGTTCTTCCCATGAAAAACTTATACATTTTTGGTTTCATTACAAAAGGATCAAATAATGTCACGGGATGAAATGTATGTATTGAGACGGAAAGGCGCATTTATACTTCGTATGATTCGAACACGATGACTCGAACTCTACTAGCTTCGTTTGTCCCTAGTCCCTCGATACCTGCTCGATGATAAAAACAACGTGCTAAGCATTTTCATGCTTAGTGGTTCTATGCAATTCTCTCTTCATTTCAATTAGACACAAATATGTAGCTTTTTTGAAACAATGTTTTGGGCACAATTTCAATAGTCCATGCAACATACATTATATATATGTGCTTATTTCACATACTTTCATTTTCAAATCATTTGATCACTTCAAAGTATACAATTTCATATGCAATATTTCATTCGAAACTCAAATCATGCATTTCACACATTTACTTATGATTTTTCCCTTAAATGAATTTAATCCATTTTTTCGATGCCTAGATAACGACCACCCCGGCATGGGCCCCATTAGGTTGGGCAGACTGTAAAAAACATTTTATAACAGCGGCATCCGCCGGGTCATTGACCGGGTTATTTAAAAATCATTGTGTGTATACTACCGATATCGCCCCATCGGGCTACTGGACGCAGAGCTACTTATATTTCATTGCCCATGTGATTGCTGATTCGTGCTACAGAGGTGGCATCCTAATCAACAATATTTGTTTCCTATATTTCTCCCACCGCCGTGAGTCGCTTACCGCAAGATAGCTGTCAGTATCAACACGGGGATGGGTTTTCATCCCATGAATGATTCGCATCAATGTTTGAAAATGGTGAGACTTTTGGATTTGGTTAAAAACAAAAGTGAGGCTGCTTGCTCAACGTTAACCAGACAGCTTAAATGAAAGTGTGAAATGGTAACCCTGGAAGGTCAATACTAGATTGATAACATGGGGCTATTAGTGTCCTCTTCTGCAACATTAGCTTCCTGTGTGATTGGGCAATAACATATAGTCAAAGCTCAAACCTGATCTTTGTTTATTTATAAACTTAACCCTAGAACTAATTCCTATTTGAGTCAAACCAAGTATTAAAGTATTCAAAGTCCCATTCGCTTTGAAAACCTCTAGCATTTAACCTCATTTTCATGGTCAGAATGACGAAAGAATATCAGATCAATCATTAAGAATGTACCAACCCTGCAAGCATGCGGGAAGTATTGACTAAAGGAAAGACATTAAACAGCATTAAACCCTAGTTTGGAAAGTGGAACAATAAATGCAAGACTCAGACATTTAAAGCAAGAGGACAACCGCAAAGAGCTCCTAAAACCAAACTAGCAACCTCCTCTTCAAGACTATGGTTTAGCTAAGCATCCTCGAGCCGCCATCCCTGGGTGTGTGTGCTCTGCAAATGAGAAAATGAGGGAAAGAGGAGAGAGAAGAGAGCAAAATAAACCTAAAATGAAAAGTCATGGGAAAACTTACATAAATGGAATAGTTAGGTTACAAAGTTGTGGAGCTTTATAGTAGCCAACCCAAGGTGCGAAATTACAAAATGCTAAATATGAAATTACATTAGGACAAATGGTAATTTATCAAAATCGCGGTCGCTTGGGAATCAAAATACCAAAACACAGTCGGGTGACATTTTCTATGCAGAAATTACATAGCTTAAAATTTCACTAGCATATTTAAATTCGCTTATGCTGCTTAAATCGCTTAGCCCAGAGAAATTTACAAGAGATACGAAACCAAAAAATTCGCTTATGAACAAGAATTTTCGCTAGAAGCAATGAAATTTCGCTAGCTTAGTTTAAAATTTCACATAGCGAAAATTTCGTTAGGATTGCGAAATTTTCGCAATCACAAATTTTCTCTATCAGACAGCTTAACCTGTATCCTCCTTTTGCCTGCCTCTTGCCACTCGCATCACTTCCCGCATGGTTTATTCATCAATTCGCTTCACCTTCAATTCATTTTCGGAGCATTTCATCGCCTCGCCTTGGTGAAATTACCGAGGATTCTCATCTTGGTGCGACTCAACATGAAGCCAAGCTCAAGTAACCGGTTCCCAAGATCTGCAAAACTATCCAAACAATCTCGAAACAAATTAGAAGCACTAAGTGGACATAGCATATGACAATACAATTCATATGATTAGTGCGCAAAAGCACTCCAAAACCTATCTTGAATAGTGGCTCAAAATAGCACTTTTTGGGCACTAATCACAATTCCCTAACCGACACGCTGCTAGTCCCTAGCAATGCCAAAACTATAAGGGTATGTATGTCGGCTTTCACAAAAGTGTATATGGTTCAAAAAGTATACGTATAGACTTTACCTTTATTGATGGAAACAATTTAAGCACCTGCTCAAAATCAACATGAAAGAACAAAACCATATAAGAAACAAGTTTAGGGCAACATTGGCCTCAAGGAAGTCAACTCGAATCTCACCAAAAATCTAATTGTTCCTAAGGTAACCAGCTTGAGGCAATAAATTGTAAAGCTATTCCCTCCCCAACCTACCACGCCATGGCCTAAACTCGACCAACCAACAGACTAGCTACTAATTTTATTTCTTCCTTGATTGCAATATAGGGTGCAATGCTAAAAACTCGACTTCACCAAAGTCCGTGTAACGGGGGTCCACCGATGACTCCCAACCAATTAAGGTTTAGGGCATCAAGCCAAAAGGATCAACTAACCACAAACTCTGTAGGCTTCACCCCGGACTCCGAATGATTTTGAGAATTAAGCACCTACGACACGCTAAACTTTACCCATCCATCTGTAGCGAATAATTAAGTCGATGACTCCCAACCACTAAGGTTTAGGTATCGGCTTTAGTACACATGAGATTTCTGACCGTGTCTGGTTTCTTACAGCAAAGGTCATGCCTTTATTCTTCTTTTTCTCTTTTCTTTTTCTTTGCTTTTCTTTTCCTTTTCATTTGGAAGATCACATTGGTCTCATACATGGGTAACACAAACCTATTAGGTCGCCACCGTGTGTCTAAGGCCTGGCCTCGCAAAGTGGAGAGGCATAGCTTCTCAACCTATTGCATTAACTGTGTGCAAGGTGTGAATTGGGCCATGTGTAACCAAGGCTTGAATATGCCGTAAAACCCTAACGACTAAAAACGCAAACTGCATGGAATCTTTGTCTTATCATTATAACATACAGGCTTCAATTCTTCAATTAAAGGCAGATACACAAGATTTGACACAAAAGCAATTTAAAATTAAAGAAAACGATTTGGCCACCGCAGTGACATGTATTACCAAGAAAACTAAATTCCAAAAATATGAAATGGCTCTTAACCTGGTTACATGAATGCAAACCAAAGATGGAACCATTCTCCTCAAACATGGTGGTCGAAAAGGTCATTTCCATTTGTTAGTGTTACTGCAGGTATTAACAGAAAGTGAAATCAAACAAAAATTTTAAACAAAAAGAAATTTAATCAAAACTAAACAATAAGATCAGTGGCTTTTGGGACCAAGCAGGAGCCACCCTTGAACGTGTGGACTGTGGGACTCAGGGAGGGTCCAATAGGAGAATTTCCTCCTCACTCTGCCTGGCCGAACAACATAGTGGCTTCACCTCTCGCCCATTGACTTTCGACTTCACCCCGTTATCATTCGATCAGTAGGCTCCACCGGAACTACTGGGCAGATGCCCGCCGAATAATGAATGACCCGCCTATCGCGACTCAGCTTGCCCTGAATAGATGGAGTTTGGAGTCACACAGAGGTCTGGGTCCCCCCGTTGAAATTCTTCCTAGTTATCATTTGATCGTTATATTTTAATCTTTCCTTTGCAATCTTCGAATTCAAGTAGGCATCATTTCGTATTTCTTCCAACTCATTGAGATCAAGGAATCTCTTGACTCCGGCCCTACTTAGATCCATGTTTAGCTTCTTGATTGCCCACCATGCCTTGTATTTGATCTCCACTGGAAGGTGACATGCCTTACCATAGACCAACTGATAAGGGGACATTCCAAGGATTGTCTTGAAAGCCGTTCAGCCCACAAATGAATCAAGCAGCTTTGATAACTACTTTTTATGTCATTGCTACTAATTCTGTCAAATGGCTCCGATCTCTCTCATAGCGTTCATCACTAATTTGTTTGAGGATGGTAAGGTGCCACTCATGTTTCACACCGTATTAGCCATGAGGTTTTCAAAAGGTTTGTTATGTAAAATGTGAACCTCCATCACTAATAATGGCTTTTGGGACCCGAACCTAGGAAAAGATGTTTGCTTTCAAGAATTTAAGCACCACCCTGTGGTCATTAGTTTTGCAGGGGATTGCTTCAACCCATTTGGACACATAGTCCACTCCCACCAATATGTATGTGTGACCATAGGATGTGGGGAAAGGTCTAATGAAATCGATGACCCAAACATCGAAAAGCTCGACCACTAAAATTCTGGGTCTCAGGGGCATCATACATGACAAGTAGACAATTTCCCGAGTCTGCATCTATCACACACACGGCACATTTGGTGTGCTTCTTAAATAATGAAGCCGCAGAAACCAGATCGCAAACACCTTCATTGCCGTCGGTGCTAAAGGACCACCAGGGAACTCTCGGCAAAGGCTCGATCCCCATTGCTCTTCCTCGTAATACATTTCCGATTATCCGACCGCACGTATTTAAACAAGAAGGGCTCTTCCACAATAGGAGTGGACTCGTGAAAGAAATATTTTCTATCCTCGTTTCCACCGATGGGGTTTCTCCCCGTTACGAGGAAATTGGTACCGTGAGCATACAGTGGAGCTTTTTTCCAGCCGCATCAGAGATTCTTCGTGAATTCATCATTGATGGGTGGGCTATGAGTGTCATGGGCTATCAGCACCTTTTGAAAGATGATCTCAGCCACAACATTCTCACCCCTTCTTGTCTTTAATTTGCAAAGTTGGGTTCCCAAGTAGAAGAACCCATCTGATAAGCCGTCGCATTTTCGCTGTCGAGATATTTCAAAGCCGAATTGTCCTGTAAAATGACTATATCGTATCCGACCAAGCATGCCCGAAACTTGTCTAAGGCGAGACCACGCTAACAATTCCTTCTCCGTAGTAGTATAATTCCTTTGTGCTCATCCGTCGCTTGCATAATAGACTGCTACGAGGTTTCCCATCCTCTCTTTCGCCGAGGCACGCCCGATAAAGAAGATCACTCAGATCACACATCACTCAAAAGGCAACTACCGCTAGGTGCTCGTACTATCGCGAGTCAAATGGACTTCAAACAGCTCTCCTGCATTCTTTCTCCCAAAAATTTGGCATCTTTCTCAGAGCTCAGACAGGGTTTAGCAATCTTCGAGAAGTCTTTAATGAATCTTCTATGGCTTCCCGCATGACCAAGGAATCGCTCTAACTGCTTTTACATTATTGGGATGGCAACTTTGGAAATAAGTTCAATTTTGTGACAACTTCTATTCCCTTTGGCCGGGAAATAAGGAGGCCCCCAAGACACCTGGCAACCATAAAATGGCACTCTCCCGCCTGAGCACTGTGTTCTTCCTACGCACCCTCGCAGATGGCCTGGGATTAGTCGGCATCTCTTCAAAATCGCCCATATACAAAGGATATCATCCATGTATACTTCCATTATGTGCTCCACCATATCGCTTAAACATACTAAGCATACATCTCGAAAAGGGCTTCGGGCGTTGTAAAGACCAAAAGGCATTCTCCTATATAAGCATACGCGCTAAACGGACAAGCAGTAGTCTTTCCCCGATCCTTTCGTGCAATCTCTATCCAGCACTCAATAACCATCCAAAAAGCAATAGAATGGGTGTCCGTAAACTCTCATGAGCCGGATCGACGGAATGGTAAATCTGAAGTGATCTTTTCTTGTTACCTCACGAGCTTCCATAATCTATGCACTTCCAATCTCTAAGAGTGCTTCCAGACACCTCTTCACCCTTTCATTTTTCAGCTTGTCACCCCGACTTCTTGGGCACCACCTGGCCGGGCTTACCCAAGGCACATCGAACGGGTAAATGATACCGCTTGAGCAATTTTAGACTTCAATGCAAACTACTTCCCGCATGGGGTTCAACCTCCGGGGCTGTGGGTCACTTAACAAATTCCTTTGGGACTCCTTTCTCAGTAAATGACGGGTGCGTATTTTGGGTTTATGCCTTTAAATCAGAAATTTTCCACCCTAATGTTTGTTTATTCCTTTGAGAAGGTGCAAAGAGGGTTATGCTCTTGTGAAGGTCAATGAAGTGATGAAATCATGAACTATAGACGCCATTTTCTTCCGTGAATGCATACTTTAACTCAACTCGAGGGTTTGAGCTCTAACTCGTTGAGGTTCCTCGTTCGTCACCGCTAATGGGAGGTAGGATTTCATTTTCTCCCCTCCGCATTCCCCCGCACTAAGCTCATGCATTGAGGTTCTTGTTGTTCTCCAGGCACTCGTGATAACTCGGTTAATACATCTTGCACCCGTCGCCATTAGCCCCTGCTCTTCAAGAATTGCATCTATTATACGTATCTCTCTTCACGCTCATCTTCCTCTCAGTGCATACGCTTTACTCAAATGAAAGATATTGAGTTCTGTTGTCATATTCCCAAATGTGAGCTGTATAACCTTCATCTCAGCAAGCTTTATTACGTGCAAGATTTTCGGAAGCCGCCAGCAATGGCCTCCCCAATATGACGGGCAACATGATTGGCTCCCACCGCAACCGGCTCAAAGTCAAGTATGACAAGTTCATCGGGTAGTAGAATCAGTCCTGCCCAGACAGCTAAAAGACCTCACGGTCCCCTTCTATTTTAATAGACTCCATCGCCAGTGGCTGTGTGTGATGGACGTGGGCTTCAGCCTCACCTTAAACCAAGCTGCTCGTACATGGAATACGGCAAAAGGTTCACACTAGCTCCCAAGTCTAATAAAGGCTTTCTCCACATTCAATGCCTCCACATTAACCGAGATCAGACATCCCTGGCCCTTTATATTTCACCGGAGTCTTCGATCATTATATAACTCACTTGCCTCGCCAAAAGGCCTTTTATTTACATCGAGACCTCTTTTTACCGCATAAGTCCTTCAAGAATTTTGCATAGGTGGGGACTTGTTTGATCATGTCAAGGAGAATGTTAACTTCTCACTCACAGAAACCTCTTAGCATTTTGTTCGTTAACGGAATTTTTCTTTCTGAGCCTGTGGGAATGGAGGGGTACACTCGGTCTTCAATTCTTCCCTATTTGTTGACTGCTCTTTCTCGTGGCGGTCACGCATCAATGATCACTAGAGCCAATCGCCGGTCTCGCTCTTACTAATTCAAAGTCACCACGCCTCAATTTCCACTCACTCTTGGCGACTGGGATCATCAATGGGTGCCTATTTCATGCACTCCCTTCTCGATGTCGGGCTTGACTGGAGGGAACCTTCCCTTTTCTCTAACCCCAAATGCGGCCATAACCTCGAAATCTCGCAGTGCATATTGTCCAAGCTTTCCTATTGATGAGCTCTCAATCGCTTCCACTTTCTGCTAGTCTCGAAGATTCATTGCCTTTTAGTTCTTCCCAAATAATCGGTCAGCACTAATTTCCTTGCTTAAATTCAGGATTGCTCATTTCAACAAGGAAGTAGGTGGAGGCAAACAGAAGTCAGAAGAAGTGGAGCTAAACTCGCTCAAGTATGTCTAGGGAATTATGGCAGGTTTTGGTCATGACAGTTTGATGATTTTCTCCAATTGGTGGTTATAACTGCTTTCCATATATGATTTGGGGTGGCTTGTTTTGATTCAGACATGGGCATGCTCTCGATGCTGCTCCCTGTGGTGACTATTTGACTGACATCAAGCAAGAAGGTCGATGCATAAACTATTTAATGTTTTGTATTTTCATGCTGATTTCTTTACTTCAAATTCCTCCAACCTCGAGTCAAAGTAATGGGGCTTTTTTGCTTTCATCCGTGTCTTTGAGCAAATGCCCCCTCCTGGTTCAAGGCCTCGATCTTTCGCCTTCCTCGATTCTGCCTATCCACGCCAGGTTTCGCAACACATAGTTCAAAAAGCCCATATATCATCCTGTGTTTGTTAAAAAGTCACCCCCACACATGGCTTCCAAAGAATTTGGGCTTCATGGGGTGAGACATACCACTGCTGGCAAAATGATTCACTAAAGATCCGTGCATCAAACCACGTGTGTGTGGGTAGCGATCATTGATGGTCTCCATGAATCTTTCCTGTACACCTGGGAGCAGTTCCTTTCATTGTCATAGGCCAGTAGGTGTAGATCCGTCTCTTCAAACCTTTTGATGGTCAGATCAAGAACCACTTTAAACTTAGTCAGTTTCCAACCCACCTTGATTTGCTCTCAGCCTCAATGAATCGAGCCAAATTTTGGCCCCTATCTCTCAGTTGTCAAGTGGGAATGTTCACTGGAAAGTACCCATGTCAGCACTCCTTCCCTTAAAAGCTGCATACTTCCTAATTCCTGACATGAGTATATGTTCTCATTTCCATTCCATAACAGCTGTGGGCACTAATGAGGCCTTACCACCACGCCATCACAGTGGTATGACGCAGAAGTGTGCACTCACTGAGGGTGTATGTGATCCTCATCGACCTATATCATGGATTCATAGGGGCTGCTTGTTGACTCATTGCTCCTCGTAGAGGATCCATATTTACCATGCACACTTACCTCACAACTCGATCATTGGTGCACAAACTCAGAACACCCGGCGCTCATCCAAATGGTGCATAAACACCTGTTACACAAAAATGAGACACAACAAAGAACACAAACAAACTTGCCAAAAAGGTCAGGTTTATTAAAACAAAAATCAATTGTAGGAAACAAAAACAAAGCAGTAGTAATCATTTAAGCAAGAAAACCCGTTAGCTACAGCAAA
Source organism: Tetrastigma voinierianum (assembly GCA_016808115.1). Classification (NCBI taxonomy): domain Eukaryota; kingdom Viridiplantae; phylum Streptophyta; class Magnoliopsida; order Vitales; family Vitaceae; genus Tetrastigma; species Tetrastigma voinierianum. Next base: position 566,359 of record JAEQBH010001872.1, read on the forward strand.
TGAAATTCAGGCGGTTAAAGGTCACCTACACTTGTAATGTGGATTGGCACACACAACTCATCACACGTGAAGCCTGGGCAATCATCCCCAAGAGAACGACGCCATTTGGATTCGTGCCACGGAAGGATCCTAATCAACAATATTTGTTTCCTATACTTCCTACGCGTAGTCAAGCTCACGATAGCCAGTTCAGGGTCGAACACGGGATGGGTTTTCATCCCATGAATGATTCGCATCAATGTTTGAAAATGGTGAGACTTTTCGATTTGGGTTAAAAATGTGAGGTTGTTTGTTCACTCGGTTAACTAATAGCTTAAATGAGTGTGAAATGGTAACCTGAAGGCTCGGGTCACTAGATTGATAAATAATGGGCTATTAAAGTGTCCCTGCTATTTCCTCGCATTGCAAATAACATATAGTCAAAGCCCAAACCTATCTTTGTTTATCTATAAAACTAACCCAGAACCACCTTATTTCCGAGTCAAACCAAGCATTAAGCATTCAAAGTCCCATTCGCTTGAAAACCCTAGCATTTAACCTCATTTCCATGGCTCGTAAATGACATCTAAAGAATGTCAGTGCATCTATCATTAAGAATGCACTGAACCCTAAAGCATGGCAAGTATTGACCAAAGGAAAGACATTAAATAGCATTAAACCCTAGTTTGGAAAGTATGGAACAATAAATGCAAAGATTCAGATTTATTTAAAGCAAGAGGACAATCAGTGAGCCCCAAAACTAAAACTAGCAACCCTCCTCTTCAAGGCTAGCGAGGCTTAGCAAGCATCCCTTGAGTTGTCATCCTCATGTGTTTGTAGCCTTGGTGCAAATGAGGGAAAGAGGAGAGAGAACAGAGTAAAATAAACCTAAAATGAAAAGCTTGAAAACTTGGTATAAAATGGAATAGTTAGGTTACAAAGTCATAGGAGCTTATATAATAACCCAAGGTGTGAAATTACAAAATGCCTAAAATATGAAATTTACATTAGGGACAAATGGTAATTTATCAAACTGGTCGCTTGGAATCAAAAAATACCAAACACAGCCGGGCATTTTCGCGCTACGCATGAATTCTCATGAAGATAAAATTTCACTATGCTAGCGAATTTCGCTAGGCCTAATTTTTCGCTTATAGTTAGCTAAATTTCAAGAAAGAATAAATTTTACAAGAGATAGCTTAAACCAAAATTTCGTTTGAGTGAACAAGACTTTCATTAGGCTAATAAATTACAATTAATAGTACTCCCAGATAGCTTAAAAATTTCTAGATTGTGAATTTCTATGATTAGTGTAAATTTCGCAATCCCTCGCGAAATTTTCGCAATGCATAGCGAAATTCCGTGCTCTCCTTTTGCATGTCTTGCCACCAGATCACTTCCTCGCATGGTTTATGGTTTATTCATCAATTTGCCTTCAATTCTTCAATTCATTTTTGACATTTCATCGCCTCGACTTGGTGAAATTAGAAGTTCTCACGTCGGCATCAATAAGAAGCTGGCTCGCTATGGCGAAGTTCCCAGATTTGCAAATTATCAGAAACAATCTCGAAAACAAATTAAGCACTAAGTGGACATGCACATGACAATTGGCCAATTCATATGATTAGTGTAAAAAACCTCAAAACCTATCTTGAATAGGGCTCAAAATAGCACTTTTTGGGCACTAATCAATTGCTAGCTTGACCCTTATTGGTATACCAATCTATCCTTAACTCGAATATGATGGATAACATTCTATTAAGGGCATTAAAACTCAGTCATAGAAATTTACAATATTATATATACATTTATACCCAAATAATACATTTTGATACTCATGTAATTTTATGCTTGATGCATTTAAATCAATTTTCTCAAATGCTTAAAACAAATCACACATGCGGTTTTCTTGAAAATCATTTTCATGTAAATCACATATGCGGTTTCTTGAAAATCATTTCAACAGCGATCCTGAAACTTGAAATAAGAAAGAGAGTATGGAGAACAAACCCAAAAAGGCTGTCGCTCCTCGATTCCTATAATCAGAATCTCGTTCTTGGGTCATGCTTCCTTGTCACCAACCCCTAATTCATCACAATTAGAGAACAATAATAGTTGACTTATTTAGGTCCTTCAAGTAAAATTTTATGGGAACAAATGAGCCACATTTTACCAACTTCCTTCAGAATTGTTCTCTATAAATCACATTTAGAAATTGGAATCATCCGTCGAACCTTGAGAGCTGAGATATGTTCAAACTCAGCAGGGACTATTCTATTTTACGGGTCGAATTTGTGAATTTTCTTGAAAATAGAGCTTCACTTTAACCAGAATTTGATTGAAAATAGAGCTTCACTTTGTAATTCTGCGGGTCCAATGGGTGCAAGGTAGATACACTTATTTCAAGGAGATTGCTTCTAGAAGTTTGGATTTACTCAAAACAAAAACACTCAATTTGGATGAGTGAAACTGACTTATGGCCTAAATACTAAGCGTTCCAAAACACCAAAGCGTACCAAACTTAACTTGAATTGCAGCAGAGCCTCACGATGAATGAATTTACGGGTCGATAGAATTACAAATTTGAATACTTATTTCAAGGAGATTTGTTCTCTATGAAGTGGACTACCGAAATTTGAATAACTCAATTTGGATAAGTGATAGCCAAGTTATATAAAAAACAAAAACATGGGTTTTGAAAATTTTTGACAGTATCTCTCCTAAAACCCAACATTTCCTTCATATAAAAATTCCTCAAAACCAATCCTAACCCAAAATCACTTTGAAACTTAACCCAAAACAACTGAGAAACTTATCTGACCATTTAAATCACTTACATTAGATTTGGGGTTTTCATCAAACCTAAACACAACATTAAAGGGGGTTAGGGTTAATTTCATACCTTTAATCTCTTTCTTTTCACTTCCTTCTTCCTTTTTATTTGTTTGGCTCAAATCCTTGGTGAGCCTAAGTAACAGTCTTCTCTCACTCTCCATAGGTGCCCTAGTTCTCGATATGAAGATATGCCCCGAATGATGCTATTCAAAGACCAATTTTGGTCTTAACTTCCAAAAAACCTTTACTATGCCTTGTTTGGCTAGCACATTATTTCCTCATTTCTCATTTTTGTATTTTAATCCTTCTTTTCTCTTTCATTTGCTATTCAACTTATTACCCTTCTTCCATTTTGGCTCATACCCTTCTCATTTATGACGTCTGGGTCCTCATTTTGACATTTTACCAATTTAACCTTAATACTTTTATAATTTCTGGGTTTTATCATTTGTTTTTCTTTAACAATATAAATTTTGTAAAAATGCAATTTAACTTATTTTATGCCCTAAACTTGTTATAAAACTGTTAAGTTATTATTAGGGCATTACAAACGGAATCCAATAGATCATAGAGAGAGGTCTTGGTCTCTTTCTCCCTCTCTTTCTCTCTCTAGGACAAGAACCAGGAAAATGTGATTCTTTTCCCTCTTTGCCCCTCAAGCCCTCACTTAAGGCTTAAGTGAGTGGCCCACATCACGCCATGTGTCCCCGACTCGTCCGGGTCTGTTTATACCCTGAAACGATTTATTTCGTCTAGGTTCAAGTTCAAATGAATTTTACTTAAATTTTTTCCAAAAAACTCATTTTTGGGCTTTACTAGACACCCGTCGCCCCAAAATTCGTGAAAAATCTTACTGTCTCAGAATTCAATGAAATTCGTCTATGTAACTAAATTTCGTGAGACAAATCCATCGGTGAGGTTCGTTTCGTCATCTATGATCTAGAAAATTTTCAGGTTTTCAACCTGTATTGTAGCAGCAATTTACTATTTTGCTTTTTTTTTAGAAAAAATCGATTTTTCCCGAGTTTTACATTCTCCCCTCCTTAAAAGAATTTTGTCCTCGAAATTCACACACACATGCACATTCAATTTACATGTATAATACTAAGTTGTCATTTAATCACTAAATATTTAAAAACATACCTTCATCCTCGAAGCGAAGGATGGGTAGTACCGCAGTGTCTTTGAGTTCCCATGTTGCTTCCTCCACTCCTCGGTGTTGCCATAACACCTTCACTAGCCTTATAGTCTTGCCTCACAAAACCTGATCCCGACTATCCATGATACGCATCGGTCCCTTCTCGATGGTCCCATCTGGATCAATAACAAGCTCGCCCCAATCCACTACATGAGTCGGATCTAGAGTGTACTTCCGGAGCTTGGAGACATGGAATACCACATGAACACTCGATAAGCTTAGTGGTAAAGTCAATTGGTATGTAACCATACCTACCCTCTCAAGTACTTCGAAGGGCCCAATATACCTTGCGATGAAACTCCAGCTTACCGAACTGGCCACTCATCTCTTAGGCATCACCTTGAAGACATGATCTCCACCTCGAACTATAGAGTCGTCGTGGCAATCGAAGCTTGGCTCTTACGCCTTCTCTAAGTTGTGAGAAGGCAGCTATCAGCTCCACACCTTCTTAGAGGTGTCTCTAACCAAATCCGGACCTGTGGTGGTTCTCCCTCCTACCTCCGTCCAACAAATTGGAGATCGACACGGCCTCCTATATAATGCCTCATATGATGCCATCTGTATGATTGCCTGATAACTATTGTTGTAGGTGAATTCCACTAAGGGTAAATGCTCTTCCCAGTTACCCTTGAGATCAAGGACGCATGCCCGTAGCATGTCCTCTGACGTCTGGATGGTCCTCTTTGACTAACTGTCCTTCTGGGGATGAAAAGTTGTGCTCATCATCAACTATGTCCCCATGCCTCGCTTGAAAATCTTTTAGAAATGAGCTGTAAACTTAGGATCCCGATCCAATACTATAGACATTGACACTCCATGTAATCGGACAATCTCACATTACTACGCTGCATATTCCCTCCCAGAGTGAAGGTCATCACTTCAACCAAAAAGTGTGCAGGCTTAGTAAGCGTCAGTATCCACTTACATCGATTCATGCCCTCGTAATGTCCATGGCAAGCGAGTCATAAAATCCATGTGATATGCTCCACTTCCGCTCAGTACCTCGAGGGTTGGGTAATCTGTTGACCTCTAGCTCGACCTTGACACAGTGACACACATGAGACATCGACAGAACAAAATCTCAACGTGTTTATTGATCCCGCTCCAATATCTGCTTGACAGAGATCATGGGTATCTTCATGCCACCTGGGTGCACAACAAAACGGAAACAATGGAACTCCCTGAGGATCTCCTCTCTTAGATCTACTGACTGGGGAACCACAACCCATCCCCTATACCAAAGACTACCATCTGTGTGCATGACCTAGCCTTCGTCACTTATACCTACTAGTACACGGTCCTTGATGGAATGATATCTACGTAATTTACGTCCACTAAGGCTTCGATCACTTGTTCAGTAGGGAAGGTGTAACCACTAAACTCCCCAAAGTACCCTAAGCCTGATCCTTATAGTGCAGCCTGAACTGTCTCACAACCTCGAGCATCTACCACTTTCGAGAAGCCATACTAGCAAACACTCCCCGTGACTTCCGATTGAGTGCATTAGCCATCACATTTTCCTTAGCGGGATGGTAATGCAAAGTGAAGTCATAGTCCTCCAGATACTCCATCCACATGCGTTGCCTCATGTTAAGGTCCCGTTGTGTAAAAATATACTTCAAACTCTTATGAATTAGAAAACACCTCAGCACTCCTTTGTATAGATAGTGGCGCCCGAGCTAGCACAAGGCAAGAGACAGTAAGCCGCCAACTCCATGTCATGTGTAGGGTAACTTTGCTTGTGGTTCTTTAACTGCTGAGAACCGTAAGCCACTAACATCTAGGACTACATCAAAACACATCCAAGTCCGTCATTCGAGGCATCATAATACATTGTATACCACTATCCCTCTGCAGGTCCTCCAGGAATAGGGTACAGTAAGCCTCGTCTTTTAATTCTTAAAATGCCCTCTCACCATGAGTCGATTTCCACTCAAGCTTGACCTCCTCGAGATTGATCTTGTCTTAGGTGTAGCTAATTGGGAGAAGTCCCTAATGAACCTCCTGTAATACCACCTTCAATCAGCGCTTATCTCGGTGACTTGGTCTCCTAATTCATAACCGCCTCAACCTTCTCCAGGTCCACAGATACACCCGAAGCTGATACCACATGCCCTAAGAATTTCACCTCAGTAAGCCAGAATTCACACTTATTGAATTTGGCATACAACTGGTGGTATCTCTTGGAGCACAGTCCTCAAATGACCCTCATGCTCCTCCTCAAACTTGAAGTAGATCAAGATATCATCAACGAAGACCACAAAAAATTGATCTAGATAGGGTTGGAATACCCTATGTATGAGATCCATGAATGCTGTTGGAGCATTCATCCATCTGAAAGGCATTATTGTGAACTCGAAATGCCCATACAGCGTTCTAAATCTTAGTCTTAGGGATATTCCTCCACATCCCTTAATGGAGTAGTAGCAGGTGGAGAGATCATCTTGGAATAAACCGGCGCCCCTCGGCGATCCAAGCGAGTCATTGTCAGGTAGCCAAAAATTTACCCTATTCTTGGTAGTAACCCTATTTAACTGGCAGTAGTCAATACATAGCCGAAGGGACTTATCCTTCTTCTTGGAAAACAACATCGGAGCACCCCAACATAATAAAATCCCTTTCTAGCAATTCCTACAATTAGACATTGAGTTCCTACTCCTCAACAGGCGCCATTCTATGCAGAGTCATAGAGATGGGCGATGTACCAGCGTGCAACTCATTAGTGAAGTCTACATCCCTTTGTGGGGGTAATCCCGGTAGTTTGTCAGGAAAAACATCCTCATACTCCTGAATTTTGAGGTAGACCCGACTCTTGTCTCTTCTCGTCATCTGGGTAGAACACCTTCAATAACCATCAACCCTTATGCCATCTAGAGTCATTACCACGACAGGGTAAAACATTGTGCTTATCCTTGAAAAATAACACAAACATCATCTAGTGTGTGGCGGTAACCCTCCTCACGATCACAATCAACGAAAACGACTCAGTGTCTTAGTCAAACCAGTCCGCCCAAGGATGACATCAAAATCCGACATGTCCATGACCTTAAGGTCCATAGTGAGCAAAATCCCTAAGATCTCTAACTCACAATCTCAACATATATGATTAACACTCACCCTAGTTCCTAGGGGAGAACTCACATGCAACGACTCTCCCAAGGTTTCAACCTCTAGGCTCAAATCTTTCACACATGATGTAACAATGAATGAATGAGATACACCAAAATCAAATAACACTGTTGCCCATAAGAGAAATAGTAGTAATGTACCTTGAATAACTGATTAGTACCCAAATAGTGCTATTTTGAGCCCTGTATAATGTAGGTTTTAAACACTTTTTGTGTATGTCACGACTGATAACTCAATTGATACATTGGGGTCCAGGCTTTGCTGCAGTCATATTTGTAGCTGCATTGTTATAGTTTGCGGTCGAAAGCCTTGTTATCTTCAATCAGATTCAAACGATGAACCCAGAAGCGGAGTCGAGAAGATGCATGATCGAATCGGAGGAAATTTAGACAAAATTCGCTGAAGAAAGAAAAGCGGTTGTAGAAATTTCTGGGGTTGCAAAATTGGCAACAACCATGACACAACGAAATTTATAGCTCTTGCTCCACCCTCTTGTTATTTGCTTTTGACCCTTATTTTTGTGGTTTATACAAGTTGCCCTTCATGTAATTTTGGTTCATTAGCACATTTTGTAATTTCCTTATACGAGCACCTATAAGCTCAGTCTGTAATCAAATCAGCTTTCCTCCATCAATCAATCTCAATTTGGCATGAAGCTTCCCCTCTACTGGTTTGTAGATTTTCTCTCCTTTCTCTTATTTTCTTTCATTTTCTTGGTAGCAGGCTTACCCCTTGATGATGACCGTCAAGGGGCTCAGCCTAAACCCCCCTCATCCTTGAAGGGAAGGCCATTGGAGTATTGGTTTTGGAAAGCTGGCTGCATGTTCTCATGTTTTTTCATGTTTGTACTTAAGGGTATTTGTGTCCTGCTTCTCACCTTAGGTTAAAATCTCCTAGGCATGCTCTCAGCAATGTGTATTTGGCAAGCTTTTGGAGTTCGGTGGATACTTTCACTATATCCACGATGCCCGGTTAGTTAATCTCTATTAGTTATTGTAGGGTAGGTTTTGAGATATGTTCTCACCGTTAGGGACATTTATGCTCATTGGATATCTTTTCCAAGAGGAAAACTTTTAGGGTTTAGGTTTTAAAGCTAAATATGAAGATTTGGTTCGGAAATGACTATATTCTGACCTCCCAGCCCCTTGAAGAAAAGACTCGAGGATATGTTGGTTAACTCGGAACCACAAGCCCAAATGGCTGAGACTTCAAAGATTCTTCTTAACTTTCACTTCAAGTTATTTTTAGTTTTCTACGATTCACACATAACATTTTCTAAACCCTAAAAATCGACGAGAAAGCACCATTTTCAATGCATTGCAACTCTTCTCTCCATGAAGAAAACCCATCCCCAGTGTTTGACCTAGAGCCTTTATCTTTGCGGTAGCTTTATACGTCAATAGTCGGAATCTAGGATATAAATTTTGTTGATTAGAACACTGCTTAAATTTAAAAGCGAATCCAAATGGCGCCGTTCTTGCAGTGGTGTCCTAGTGAAGAGGAAGTAGTGAACTTGTGATCAACATCTGAGTGTTGGTGAATCCTCATTTCTTTTTTTATTTTACCATTTTTTCGCCCCACGAGTTCAAACTGCGGGGAAGTTTGAAAAATTCCTTTACGAGAATTTGAAAGTCTCGCTTATGACTGTTTTTGTTTGATTTTAGCTACTATTAGCCTTTTGGTAGTCTCTTGTTTTTGTTAGTTTCTTGCTTGTTGTGTTCAGTTGGAAAGGCTAAGTGCTCCCACTTAAGGAGGTGTGAAATCGGTTTGCACACGTCGGATAAACCCGCTGAACGATAGAGGTAAACGGGGGTTCATAGGGAACCAAATGCCTACAGATCGATGAGGATCACATACACCCGCCCAAGGGTGGAGTGCACCCTCATGCATAATACCCCTTCGGAGGATGTGGCGTTGAGGCCTTATTCGATTCCCCTTCTCTGGAGCTTTTCATGGTATGGGCGAAATCATACACACGTAGGGATTTTGAGGAAGTTTGCATGACTTTCAAAGAGGGTCTGTCCCGATATGGTGATCTTTGAAGCTGAAAGCTTTCCATTGACCCTCAGATAAAGCCAAAAATTTGGCTTAATTCCTCAGGCTAAGGACCATCGGGAGCTGGGTAGAGGCTGCGGGCCGAATTTTGAAGAAGTTCTTTAGCGCCTGAGACTAACAATTTGAAGAGCAAATCTACACCTTGCAGCTCGTGACAGTGAGAAATTTTATCAATCTTTGGGAAAGGTATATGGAGACCATCAGTGTCTGCCCTCACCATGGGTTTGACACATGGATGCTAGTGAACCACTTCTACGATGGAAAGTCCCTTTCCATGAAACAACTCTTGGAACCATGTGTGGAGGGACTTCCTCAGTAAATCGAGATAAAAATATGGATTTCCTCAGCTATGTTCTTGAGACTGAGGATGGGATAAAGCCAGAGACCCGAGGGAGGTAGAGAATGAAACAAGCAGTGAACGAAGGAGGCATTTATTCAACGGCGGAAGATGTGGAATTAAAGGCTAAGTTGTCACCACGTCGAAGGATGGAAGGCTTGAGCAGAGAAATCGGCGGGAGGTACGACGGTGGCGGGGCATATGCTGGCGACCATGTTTCAGATTGTCAATTTACCGGTCATCAAGGGAACATTGTCCAATTTCTACCTTAGTAAGGGATTTGATGGCTGAACATACCAAAATGTTGTGGAGCGAAATAGGCTACCAGCTGATGCCCGGTGTGTGACACCTCTGATCCCAGTGACCACTGACCTCGCTTGGAAGCTGAGCCTGCAGTATATGTTCCCTGCAGGGCACATCGGCGACAACTTGATATGGATCCACCTCTCGGCGGCTGGCCACTAGCCTCATACTGTGACGGGCTCTCTTGAATTTGAAACGGGTGGTGGAAATTTGTAGAGGAACAGAAAACTATCAATGCTCAGATAAACCAAAGAATAGAAAATGTAGAAAGATCCATGGACAAAAGAATTGATGGGCTCCACAAAAGCCTAAATCAAAAAATTGATACCCTGCAGTCATCCATCAGTAGCTTGAACAATCAGCCACGGGTGCGGGGAGAAGGAGATTCCCCTCGAGGCCCTTGTTGATCCTAGGGAGTGCATGAACTAAGCTTTCGGTGAGTGCGCACGAAAATGGATGAAGTCCAGGCCATTATCACCTTGAGGAGTGGTAAGGAAATTAAGCAGCCAGTGCTCAAACCTGCTGGAAAAACAAGAGAAAAAGAGGAGGTAGAACCAGAGCAAGTACTCATTAAAGAGGATTCAATGAAGGAAAGCATACCTCCTCCATTTCCCAAGCTGATGAGAGAGCGAAAGAAGGCTTAACGAGAAGGCATCACGGAGAATCTTGAGCGAGGTAAAGGTGAACATCCCACTGCTTGACATGATCAAACATGTTCCAACCTATGCTAAATTTCTAAAGGACTTGTGCACAGTCAAAAAGGGGTTGAGCATTAACAAGAAGGCCTTCTTGACTGAACAAGTCAGCTCTATCATCCAGTGTAAAACCATGGTGAAATCCTGAATCGAGGATCCCAGCCACATCTCGATCGACATTGGACGAACTGCGTAGACAGGCCTTTATTTGGTCTAAGGAGCCGGTGTCAACCTCTTTACCATACTCAGCGTACAAGTAGTTAGGTTTAGGGGAGCTGAAGTCTACCAACATCACCCTATCCTTATGAGATCTCGATCGATTAGAAAATGCAGGGGATAGTTGAGGATGTCTTGGTGAAAGTAGGCAGTTATACTATCACGTGATTTCGTGGTTCTTGATGCGAGCGATGGCGAGCGTGCTAAGTGCCCATCATGCCCAGGAGGCCATTTTGGCCACATCTAATGCTATAATCAAGCTGCCCGAATGGGGTCGTGCGGCTCGCCTTCAGCTGACATGACATTAGAGCTCAACATTTTTCACTTAAGCCGCAGATAAGCCCGGTAGGAGGATGAGGAGCGAGAAATTAGAAAGAAGTACTTTGAGTGGCATAGGTGTGAAGCACAGTGCTCTGGCTATAGGAAGAATTATCGAAGAACCAAGCGATTGTGAGAAGAGGATCTTTGCATCGAGTCACCCTTCTGTATCTGTCATCCCTGGCCTGCAGAGCGGGATGCTTAACACGAAGCGAAGAATTTGAACACGAATGAAAGATGAACTCAACTGCAGCACACCTAACAGCAAGCATGGAGGAGCTTCTCCTCCTTGACTATGAAACCTCTTAAGCGCACGACGGGGGTGGTTCTGCGAGAACTTACTCCAAATTTTAATGAGATTTTGTTTTATTTTATTTCAAAATTTTAAATTAGGATTTTCATTAATATCCTTTAATTTTCAAAATTTGTAAATCTATCTTTTCAGTTTATCTTCTCATAATTTTGGTCTTGTTTTGATGCGGGTGTTCAGTCTTTGAGGGAGGCAAGAAATTTACTACGAGAATTTCCCGAGTTGCGAAAATTCACGGGTTGCGAATTTCCTGACTTTGCGAAGAATACTGCGATCTCGAAAATTCATGGTACACGAGCTGTATTCATTGTCACTTGATTTTGCTGCAACTCTTCGTTTCATGCTCCTACCATGAATTTCTATAAATTTTTTTGAACCATCAATTAATGGTCATAATGACATTAATTGCCCATATCTTCCACACCCCTCGACCTACATTTAAACCCCGTTTTAAAGCTTTTTCATTTTCATTTCACATTTCATCCTTCTAGTTTAAAACTCCTTCTCCTCAAGTTTGCTTTGTTCAAGCTCGATAATGGCGAAGACTAAAGGGGCTTATTCTGTGTGCGGGTGCGTCAGAGCCCGCTCCCCACATCTTAGGGACCTCCTCACAAGACATTGTGTATAGGCCCAGCTCCTCATCGCGGTGCCTCTTGATTGGTACCACGGTAGGGTGATCGGAATCAGCAATATTTGATTCCTATGTTCCTCCCCTGCTGCGTAGTCGAGAGCTGCTGCGGTATAGCGATCTAGGGTCGAACTCGGGGATGGGTTTTCATCCCACGAATGATTTGCATTAGTGTTTGAAAATGGTGAGACTTTTGTTTGGATTTTTGGATTTGGTTGAAAACGGTGGAGATTGTGTGTTCAGTTAAGCGAAATAGCTTAAATGAGCGTGAAATGCTAACCTTGAGGCTTGGGTCACTAAGCATTAACATGGGGGTATCACGGTGTCCTCGGGTTCTTTCATCGCATTAGGGCAAATGACATTTAATTAAGCCAAAAGCCCAGGATCTTTGTTTAGCTATAAACCTAACCACAGAACCGCTCCTATTTGAGTCAAACCAAATACTAAGCATTCAAAGTCCCATTCAGTTTGAAACCTGGCATTTAACCTGTTTCAATGGCTCGTAAATGCCTTCTAAGAATATCGATTGCATCTACCATTAAGCATGCTGAACACTAAAAGCATAAGCGAGTATTGACCCGAAGGAAAGACATTAAATGGCATTACAAACCCTAGTTTGGAAGAGTATGGAACCATAAATGTAGTACACCTTAACATTTAAAGCATGAGGACAACCTGCAGCAGCCCAAAACCAAGATAGCAACCCTCCTCTTCAAGGCTATGAGGCTTAGCCAAGCATCCCTTGAGTTGTCATCCTCGAGGGGTGTTTGGCGTAGAAATGAGAGAAAAGGAGAGAGAAAGAGGCAAAATGAGACCTAAAATGAAAACTGCGGAAAACTTTATAAAATGAGATTTACTTAGGGTTACAAAGTTGAGGGGGCTTATATAGCCAATCCCAAAGTGTGAAATGACAAAATTACCTAAAATATGAAACACATAAGGAGACCAATGGTAATTAATCAAAGCGTGGTCGTTTAGAACCAAAAATAACAAAAAGCAGGCGAGCAATTTCGCTATGCGACAAATTTTGTATAGTGAAAAATTTGGCTGGAATGACGAAAATTTCGCTAGCCTAGCGAAATTTTTGTGAGATAGCAAAATTGGAAATTTTCGCTAGGAACAGTGAATTTCGCTAACTAGCGAAATTTATGCACCTAATAGAAATTTCCACATAGCGAAAATTTCGTAGGATTGAAAATTTTAAACTATGATTGCGAAATTTTCGCAATCCCAGGGAAATTTTCGTAATCATAGCGAAAATCCCAGCTTTGATCCTGCTTGCTTTTGCTACTGCATCCCACTGCATCCCGCACTTCTTATTCATCACTTTGCCTTCAATTCTTCATTGCATCTTGACATTTCATCGCCTAAGCTCGGTGAAATCATCGAGAGATTCTCGTATTCGGCACCAATAAGCCAAGCTTCTTTGAAGTTCCCAAGACACATAAAGCGTCCCCAAAACAATCTGAAAACAAATCAAAAGCACTAAGTGGACATGCACATGACAATTGGCTTAATTATACGATTAGTGCGTAAAAAAGCACTCAAAACCTATCTTGAATAGGGCTCAAAAATAGCACTTTTGGGCACTAATCACCTCTCTGCATTGCCGGCCGACACAGGCCTCAACGTGCTGTAGTGTGCCTTAGTTGCCGCCGCTCTTCCACACCCAGTGTCAAGCGATTCTTTGCTTGTTGTGATCTTTGAGGGCTCCTCCTCTATGGCCCTTGCCCAGAGGAGATATCATACCCGAGTTGGCCCCACTCACTTTGCTCAGGTCACATCCCGAGCCGGCCGAAATTCCACCACCAGGGCCCGGGCAGGGCCTAGAGTCATCCACTGAGACCCCGGCGCCACCTCGCCTTATCGGGGATTGCGGGCCTGGACTATCCTACGTCCATCATCGGGTGGCCTTACTTCCCTTATGACCCCATCCACGGGAATGTTGGCTGCGGAGGAGAGATTTCGGTTTACTACGATCTCCTAAGATTTTACCGAGAGGACCCATCCGAGGACCTTGGCGCGTCTTCTGTGCGTAGATACCATTCTGAGCCGCCTACGACGCCGCCGATACTATTATCCCTGCAGTCATCGAGTTTTATCAAACGATGACATCTAGGCGAGAGGCCACCTCGACGGCTCTGTATTTTTCCATCGACGACCAGCAAGGGATACTTCACGCCTCCGACATCACAGCTGCTCTTCATCTGCTAGTGGTCCTCGCCAACACGACCAACCATAGACAGTGGCCCCATCCCTCGACCAGGGAGATGGTCCGGCTTCTCTCCATGGACGCTACTGGTGGGACGATATTATTCAGGCGGCACCCTCCAAAGAGCGATAGCTTGATAAAGACCACATTTTCAGGTTTTAATATATTTTACTCAAAGATATCGCCTTGCAGGAGAGTGAGCTATTTCGAGGTTCTATTTCGCATTTCGTAGGGTTATTGGTTAGCTTCAGCAGAGCATTATGACGCCCTTATTTCACTGAGGATGTGGTCCACCGCCTAATTTACCCCGCTAAGTCCATGCCTTTCTATTTCCACGACCCTATGTCGATTCTGTGAGCACATCTGCCCTTTGGCTGAGCCTGACGAGCTGTCAGTCAGCAGCCTCGAGGCCACCCCACTGGCCGATAGTGGCGTGCCAGGCCTCGTGGCCTTTCATCTTCCCTCCAAAATCGAAGGAGGACGAGCCGCAAGAACCGATAGTCCACAAGGACCCGTCCCCATAGCCGAAAGACACCGATGGGTTTCGCCTCCACTTTCATCATTCCTCCACTAGTCCCTACAAATTCAGCACTGTGCCCGATGCCCTTTAGTCTTCAGCCCTACTGTGCCCACTACACTCGTATAGCCGCCGAGCACGTCCGCACCACCCCAAGAAGACATTACCTTCCACTGCGGATTTCCCGACTCATCATGGAGGATCCGCACATCTCCCTCCTCCGCCTCACTACAAGATCATTTGCAGCTCTCTTCCCAGTCACAGAGGATGACTCACACCGAGGCTGCCGTAGCACAGAGTCAAGCCATCCTCATGCAGCTCCAGAGCCACTTCAGCCTCCCCCGCTGCCTCCCGCATGCCATCAGCTCGTGCCTCAACTATCCCTCCTCCGCAAGATCGCCTCTCCACCATCAGCCCTCGCAGATTCTCGATGTGTCATAGCCGCAAGCAAAGATTCCGCCACTCCACCAAAGAAAGACTTCAGCCGCCCAGCCGAGGATGATTCTTCTCCAGCCACCGATTGAGGAGGTACCACTTCCTCCACTAACTTCTCGCCCGTCGACGCTTAGTGTCGAAGTGATGTTCATACTTTCACTTTAGTTTTCGCTTGTACCACATGCCCAACAAAGCCCATTTTTGTATATTTAGAGGCTTGCTACTTACTTCTTTTTGTAAAAGTTGAAAATTTTGTAAATTCACCTTGATATATAACATAAATATATTTTTCTACACTTTTGCATCTCATTTTGTCCCTATATTGTTGTGGTTTTGCCTTTCCTGAAAATTGAAAAGTTGAAGCACTGTATGCTACCATCAAATGCTAGAATGGTTCCATGCTTGATTGAGTTGTTGGTCGCTTGAAAATCCCGGTAATTAACCTCCGCCTTCCACCATTCTCTAGCCATACACACAAGGTACACGGCTTTCATCATTAGGCCGAGAAGCCTGATACTCCCTTTACTTTCAGAAACCAACCTTAGCTTCGTTGACGACCCATTATAGGTTAGAGTTCCCCAAAAGAAGGCCAATGAGTCTTCCAAAAGAAAAAGAAAAAGCAAAAGAAAAAGAAAAAGAAAAGCAAATAGAAAAGCCGCAATGCTTTGCCTTGAAACCCGAGCACGGTCCGAGGGGTCTACGACGAAAGCCTTTAAAGCCTGGTGCCCTAAACCAACTGGTCGGGAGCCACCGACCTAATGCTCGCTAAGTACGTGGTGGACGGGTGGAGTTTAGCAGTCAGAGGAGATGGATTCCTCGAAATCATTCAAGTCCGGGGTGAAACTTGCAGAGCTTTGCGGGTCGAAAAGATCTCACTTCGATGCCCTAAACCTTAGTCGGGCCGGGAGTCACTCCAGAGGATCCTTGTTACACCTGACCATGAAGTCGAAGCCGCATTGCATCCTACAATACAATAGGAAGCGTGAAATAAGAGTGGAACCCGAATCTACGAAGCTGGTCACCGCCAAGACATTGGCGTTAGCTTGTCGCAAAGGCGGGAGAGTAGCTTAGCGTTTCCTTTATCAGAAAACTGATCACCAAAACACTTAGATTTTTGTAGAAGCTCAGGTTGATTTCCTTGGAATGAACACCGCTTCCAAACTTTTCCCATGTAGCTATTTTTCTTCCAAGTCGGCTTTTTTATGCAAAGTAGTCCCAAGTTTATCAAGGTATATCACTTTTATACACACTTTTTAAAAAGATACAGGGGCCTTTTTATGACATACATATAGCATGCATGATTTTCCTTCTTATCATTACTAAGGGACTAGCAATGTGCTCTATCGTGGGGAGTGATTAGTACCCAAATAGTGCTATTTCTCGAGTCCCGTATAATGCAAGTTTTAAACACTTTTGTGTACTAATCGACTTCAATAACTCAATTGATACATCAGATCCTGGCGGCATCGATCACATTTTCAGAGCTCTATTGTTATGCCTTGTAGGTCAAATGCTCATATCTCTAACTCGATTCAAACACGATGAACCCGAGCCGAATCCAAAGACGATGATCAATCGGTGAGGAAATTTGGAGCAAAATTGTTGAAGAAAGGAAAAGCAAGTCAGGAAATTTTTGTGTGATAAAATTGGCAACTTGTACTCATAGGTTGCTAATTTTCGCAACTCCGCTAAATTTCCCAACACTCAGCCCCACTCGTTAACTGATCAATTCGCCTTTACGGTTTTATACAAGTTTTCCTTGCGAATTTTCGTTCACAGTACACATTTTTGTAATTTCCTTTATACTGAGCACTCATATAAGCTCTACCACTTGTAATCAAATCAACTTTCACTCCATCAATCAATCAGTCAGCAACGCTTCCTCCCCTATTGGTTTTGTGATTTTCTCCCTTTCTCTTTTTTATTTTCTTTCTCATTTTTTCGGCAGCCAAACACCTTAATGATGACAAATCAAGGGATGCGCTCCTGGCTAAACCCCTCATCCCTTTGGGCGCGGGAAGGCCACCGGGTGTTGGTTTTGAAGTAAGTCGCATAAGTTCTCATGTTTTTTCAAGTGTTTGTATACCTTATGTATTCAGGTCCTCGCTTCTCACCTTAGGTTAAAATCTCCTGTGCATGCCTCCTAATGTGTTTAGAAAGCTGGGTTACGGATACTTTTCACTAGATCCACCGACGCCCGCTAGTTTGCCTCAAGGATTAGTTACCGTAGTGGTAGGTTTTATATTGTTTTCACCAAGCAGGACATTTGTCGCTGAATGCCATCTTTTCAAGAGGAAAACTTTTGGGTGGTTTAGGTTTTAAAGTTAAATGAAGATCCGTCGAAATGACTATAGGTCAACCTCCCAACGCGAGAGGAAAAGAGCTGAGATGGTGTTTCAAGCTAACTCGTAACTTAAGCCCAGTGGCCCGAGACTTCAAGGAATTCTTTCTTAACTTTTCACTTCAAGTTATTTTCAGTTTTCAACCATTCACACACACTGTTTTTCACAAACCCTAAAAATCCAACGAGAAAACACCATTTTTCAATGCACTGCAACTCTTCTCTCATGAAGAAAACCCATCCCGTGTTCAATCTCTAGACACTATATCGCAAAGAGCTTGTTATTCGCAGTCTAATCCTAGGATATAAATTTTGTTGATCTCAACACCTACTTGGCCAAACGACCAATAACCAACTGATCTCAAGTAGTTCGCTTGAAGTGTGATGGCGTAGACACACCTCGGGGTCCCGTAAGTCCCAAACTTCAGAGCCTCGCCCCAACCTCGACCTATACCCCGGCCCATCTAGTCTGATCGCGGAAGTAGTAGGGTCAGGTAGCACCCCGAGGATCGACATCGGGTTCCCTTAGTCCATGGTAGGGTAAGGAAGAACAAACTGAGTTTGTGCACGTCCCATTGATGATTAGGACTGGGGTGTCCCATAACTCTGGGAACCCTACCTTTGAGGACAATCGCATCTTATGTGTATAGGTTGGTGACAATGGAAACATGTCTTCGCTCGATCGAAGGCAGCCCTCAAATGCCTCCCATCTTAGGATGATTAACTCGCCTGGGCCCCGAGCAAATGAGCCTTGGCCCCCGAAACCCATGGGGAGCAATTTCCGCTTCTTTCCTTTAAACCAATAAGGTCACTTTCCTTCACCTTATCTTTGAAGTCCGCATCTCGGATGCTCCGTGCGTCGTCTACCTCCCTCTTAATGGCCATATCTATCTTGACCATCAAGTCCATATCTTGTAGGAGGAGTCCCACAATTTTACCCCGAATGGACAATTTCAAACAATCCTCAAGTTTTCTCTCTTTAGCCATGTCTGTGGCTACACACTTTAGCCATGTCTGTGGCTACATAATCATCAGCGAAATGGGCTAATTCGATGAATTAGCCACTTATTCAAGCACTATAATTGTTCCTGTTTTAGTTTTAGGAACTCACGAGCTTTTGCATGTCAAGAAGACGCCGAGAAATACTTGTCCCTGAAGAGCTATGAAACTCTTCCCATGTCCTTGCCTCCAAGTTTCTTAAGGCTTTGACCCAATCCCACCATACTTAGGATTCACAATCTAGCTGGAATGCAGCTAGCCTTATCCTCGTGGCATCAGAGGTGATCTCCATAGCCTCCAAGATCTTGCCAACTTTCTGGAACCAATGATCAGCTTCCATCAGTTCCCCTCATCCCTTGAAGGTAGGAAGATGATGTGCCTTAAACTTATAGTGTTACTCTACTCCCTCGTCTACATTTGCACTAGCCTGTGTGCAATGGTGGTAGGCCAGAAGACTAATAGCCTCATGGAATATCATAGCAAAGGTCAATGGTTGTTTCAAGCATCGCTCCACCCACCTCCCGACGCCCTCTCTTCCTCGACTAGCCATCTACATATGTTAAATAGAAATTAAGTCTTACACAGTATCCCAAAGAAATAGGGATCAAGTATAACCTTTGAGATTTCTCTCCTTGTTTAACTAGTAGTCCATGTGCCAACCACTAATGGACCTCTGGCAATTCTCGAACTTTTCAAGCTCTTTTCCTGAACCCCTAAGGTTATGTTTTCTAACCTTAGTGTTCCTCCTTTCCATATGCACTTTCCCATGCATATTATTCACACAACACACAAATCATGTAGCATATTAAGTACAAAACATGAAATGCACAATGAATGCAATGGTCTACACCCATGCCCATCATGCCCTAGGTAATCGCATACCTATGCTCTGATACCAAACTGTGACGCCCCAAAACCCAAGGGTCCATTGACCAACCGTCAACTTGTGGAAAACTCATGGATGTCGGGTGACCCGATACCACACTATGTATCCCCTTAATTCGGATGCACAATGAACTAAATGCCCACTCCGGGTCCATTTATCCATTTTCATTTTAAAACATGCAAGATTATAATTAAAAACAACCCATAAGGGTTTAATTACAACACTCGTACATAATAAATACTTGGCAAAACTAGTTTGCACATAAAGTTTAAAAAAAGATTTTTGTAAGCCACAATCTGGCTTTCTTCATACTCGTGGTCCCGGATGAGAGTCGCCCATCGGAGCTTGCCCCGCACCTGAAATATTTTTCCCATATAGGGTGAACCCTGCCCAGTACAGTAAAATTCCTATAGAGGCTACTCCCCACCTAAGTGAAGATGCAATGCTCACATTTAACAATTCACGATACCAAGCTATGACATTTACAAGCCCTAGGTAATTGTAAGCCTACGCTCTGATACCAAGTTATGCTGGTATCAAATCCCATCAAGCTCCCAGTTATCGTGACACTCGCGTTGATGCTGAACCGTGCTATGGAATGAGGTAAGACTCATCCATGCATCATACACCTAGTCTTGCTACACAATGTAATGTCAATGTTGACCTTTGACAATTCACATTATCGACAACAATTCCAAGTAGAATGTGCAATTCTAGATAGGAATCCTACATGCCATGCTATGGAATGAGGTGAGACTTAGCCATGCACCATACACCAAGTCTTTACCGACTCCCAACACACATTGCCATGCCAATGAAATGAAATGAAGACTCACTCATGTACTATGCCTCGAGTCCTTACCGACTCCCATCACACAATGCAGTGCCAATGTGTAATAAAACCCATCATTTATGGATTACATCTAATGATCTTTTCACAAAACAAATACATTTATTTTTAAACCAAAAGCTTTTTGGATGTTACACCTCAATGATCATTTATATACAAAACTCATGTGTCTTTTGTGGGAAGCAAATTTTCAGGGTCCCACCGTAGGCTTCACATGCCTTTCGACACTTTTTGGACTTTCACCGTAGGAATGTCTAAACCAGTCCGAGTGTTTCACCTGGGGGAGTATCTATCCCTTCTTTCTATTACCCGACATAAGTTTTCTTTACCGTTTCATTCAACCGTGCGACTTTGTTGGACTTCGTCCAACAGTACCGAGCCCACCTAATCAAACGCCAAACCCAGTGTTGATTTTCAACCATGCACTCACAACTATGATATGTGATGTCCTCGTGCATATGCAATGTAATGCGCCATTGCGTGTTATATCATGCCCACATGTATAATGAATTCTACATAGACAACACAATCCACACTAATCACCGAGTGTCATGGACAATCACATCATATTCATATGACTTCCATACATCAATTTATTCATGTCAATATATTATGCAATAATACACATCAACGCCGGGTCATACAATGTGTCATTCCACATGTTCAAGCAATGACACTCACAATCGCTTTCATGTAATGGCTATTTTCATAAACTCATCACATGCCAATACATTAATGCACCCATATTGACATCCAAACATATACTACATTGTGAAGTAATGATACTCTAAAACCAATCATACAATGGCCCTAAAGCAAGCCACAAACAATCAAAACCAGGCCATGAAACCGACCTTAAACAGGCCATAAACATAGGCCTCAATGCAATCATAGGCTCGCCTAGGCGAGCAAAGCCTCGACTAGGTGATGAGCTTAAAAGTCATCTATTTTTAGTCAATTTTTCTGTTTGATTTTAATGTAAAAAGGAATAATTAAATGCAGAATATTAAGAACCTACCAAATGAAAGATATTTAAGTGTGGAGTATAAAGAAAGAAGAAAATGTAGTGGAAAAATGCAAAGAATCAAGTGAGGAAATGCGTAAAATACAGGCGTAAATGAAAGCAACCGGTTAATTAATGTTGCGCTTGGGGTCGTGACGGCCCAGTATGAGGTCGCGACATCGTGAAAATCGGGTTGAATTTTAATGCAGGTCGCGGGCTGGGGATCACAAGATAGGCAACCAAGATTGGAGCAAAAAGACTTGGTGTCGATGTCACATCCTAAGACATCGCCGAAGGTCATAGATGACTTAAGCCGAGGTCGCGATACATAAGGAACACCAAATCCAAAGCCGCAGAGCCATAAAGTGATGTCGCGATTGAAGAGACATGCTCACATCGTGAACTAAACAAGCGATAACTGTGGAGTATTACGAGTGATGTCGAACAAATAAACGATGTCGCGGCCAACAGAACCATCAAGTGAAAACTCCAGAGTTTGCCGATGTCGGCAAGAGATTAATGTCACACAACACGAGCGACCGCCTGAAGGCTGAAAACATTACGAGATGTCGTCGTGATTGAAGAGATTGATGTCATGACAACACGAGCTGATCGCTGAAGACTCCGCAGATCCATAAGCCGATGTCGCGATTGATTGTTGTCGCGACACCAGCCGCAATCAATGGAAGCTTGTAAGTTCCTTAAGCTGATGTCACGACAAAAGAATGACGTCGCGACACCAAGAGCAACCAGTTGAAGCCTCCAGAGAACTAAGTCGATGTCGCTACAAGAGATTGATGTCGTGACTTCAGGAACCATCGATGAAAGTCAGAAATAAATGAACCGGCCGTCACTTACAAGAGATTGGAGTTTCGGACATCATGAACGCTCGCTAAAAGCTACGTAAGAATTGAGCTGATGTCGCGATAAGACATCGATGTCGACATCGGAGAACCCTTATTGAAGCCCGCAGAAAGGTATAAGGTGATGAAGCATAGTATGACTGGCTGCTCGACACCGTAAGACACGCTGGAGGCCGGCGTAAGATTTTGCCGATGTCGCGACATAAAGATCGGCGTCATGATATGATGATGTTTATTAAGGATTCAAGTCGCGACCGAACATTAACATGGGCTACCCACTTGGAAACTACAAAGACTCGTGATTGGGATTAGGGCCCAACTCGAGAAACCCTATAAATACGCAGCTACCCAAATTTCATAACCGCAGCCATACATAATGCATTTAGAGGTCCGGTAGCCGAAGGCTCATTTTCTTTATTTTTCTTTTAGTTTTCTTTTTCTTTTCTTTCAATGTTGATAGTTAGAGATTAGATTAGATTTATCTTTTAGTTTTCATTTTTATTTTCCTAATCGGATGATATCGCTGGAAGCAGTAGTTTAATGCACTAAATTCTTTCAAATTACTACCCGGAATGCTTCAGTTAAGACAAATTTCCTCGAATCTCTACTCCTCCAACTTCATAATGCATTTATTCTTATGGGATCGTAGGAATGTCAGAGTGTGTAATTCAAGAATTGAGGAACCCAACTTCCATTAAGTGAATGCTATTGTCGAAATAATCTTTCCCGTAGTTGTTTCCCAAATAGACATGACTTCATTTTATGAATTTACTTTCGCTATGTGTTTAATGTTTTTTTGATCCGAATATCGCTTTATAATTTTATTAAGAATCGCTTCATTGCTCGACTACAAGGAGGTCCTCTCAGTGACAATGTAGAGATGACAACTCGGGAGTTATGAACATTTCTTTGAAGGCATTAACTCTGCTATTAGAGATCTAATGAGCTTTGTAAGTTTACTGATAAATCCTCTTCTCACTTGAAGAGGAAGAATGTCAATGAGTTATCAATTTAAACAAGCAGAGGAGTTCACTCAATTCGAATCGTAGCCAATCCCGTGTGTTAGTCGAGATCTAATCAAGGAGAGGGTGGATCTATTCTAATTTTGAGGAAGAGAACTCCGGAAGTTGTATATCCTTGCTGACCGATAACTTGGGAGCTAAGGTTTGATAAATTACAAAATGGGTATGAAGTATCAAGAAAAATACCCACTAGGAAGTCCCCGTTAAAAGTAGTTATCTCACTCCTCGTATTCGGTGAGGATCAGGTAAAATTAGATAATGAAAATGTGGGAGTGTGGAGAACCAGCCGTACTACTAAACGCCGGGATTGCATTTTAAACCTCGAAATACACAAGCAAAATTAATGTTGTTACACAGAATTGATACTTCACAATAGCATTGATCTTAATGTACTTAAACGATAATTACTCAGCTTCCATTTATTTTCTTAACTATTCAGATTTCATTATTCTTTAGATTCAGCTTTATTCGATTGTTCATTCTTTTATTATATACTGTATAATTTACAACTTCTAAGCCGGAACACAATGTCATTTTATATCCAAATAGTATGGAGCTTCGAGTAAATGTAGTTGATCTTAGAATTCTTTGAGATCTCGTGGGATCGACATCTCGACTTAAATCCAATTTATTACTTGTCGACTGCAGACTTGCGATATTAGGCCAAAAACCAAATTGAAATGATTTACTCTAGAGATGTTTTGGTCTAGTCATCAGTTTTTACATACGCTGTCGGATTAGATAATAGTCCTCGTAATAACGTCATAAATTTGTATATGTATTTCGGGTCTTCTTTACGTTTCGCACTGTCGACTAGATAATAGTCTCGTAATAACGTCAGAAATTTGTATGTGTTCTTGGTCTATTAACAGTTTTATGGCGCTGCTAATGGATCGAAAGAATTTGATAAATCAATATTCGCATTTAAGAAGGAATTACTAATTTGGACATTTCAAGAAAAAGAACAAAATAGCTTTTCAAGCAAGGGTTATTTTTAGCCATTAACCTTTAACAAACCTTATTGGAAAATATTTTGTCGACCAAACTAATCCTATTAATGTAAGTGTGTTTTGATTTCAGATTAATTTAATGCATAGGAAATCGTATCACCGCATCCGATCTCAAATGATTACGTAATTAGAGAGGACACTCGTGCTTGAGAAAGATAAAGAAGGCGTAAAACTCAACCAAGTATGTATGAAAGGTGGATCGATGAGGCATATATAGAAGAAGCTAAAGACCTCCAATCGCCGATATTAACGGAGGATTGAGACCAATGAGGCAGATGAATACTCAAAGAGAATCGTGATACCAGAAGATGCTAATAATTTTGAACCTAAGCCGCGACTGACATAATGGTCCAACAAAGACGGGCACTGTCATCCTAATCGAAGACCCAAACGAGCACTGGGAAGATTTCTCAGATGGCTAATACAAAGGAAGCTGAGAATGGTGAGACCGTGGTCATCAAACTGCATCTATTCCCATTCTCTCTAAGAGATATAGCAGCCTACATGGTATGAATCCTACCATATGGTTCCGTTGATACTGAGGAGTTAGTAGAGTACCTACCTAGGTGATTCTTCCCCCAAACTCTCACCACGTAAAGAAGAGGGAAATCATCAGACCTAACAGGGAAGATGAAAGCCCAGATGCAGCTTCGGGAAAGATTCAAACTATTGTCGAGAAGATGTCCAATGCATGGGATAGATTTAAGACTGTATGGATACTGTGATATCATGCCTTGAATGATATATCAAAAGGGATCATCGATGCTTCGCGTCGTGGAGCATTCAAAAGAAAAAGTGTCAAGAGGCAAAAGAGCCGATGAAGACCCGGCTAGTCAACATGAAAACTCCTTTCCGAGCTTCAAAAGGAAATGCCAGAGGAAAGGGGATCATGGAGCCGAAAGCAAGAGGATGTACCTATGGAGGCCAAGTTGATGCCATTATGCACAAGTTGGACAAGCAAGAAAGAGCACACACACCGCCATGAAATGTGAGCAATCAAAGAGAGTTATTGGCTGAAGTGGCCGAGGGTAACTGAAGAACAATTCTATGATGCTGAAGAGGTTAATTATCCGTGAGCCAAAACTAACACATTTTAAACCCAATACTAACTCCGCTAATACATATCACCCGCACCGAGAAACTTATGAGAATTTCTCCTTAAGGCGAGGGCTTCACAAGGCCCAAGGCATGGATAACCCTCCACGGTGGTTATCAATGTACCACCAAGGTTCCAAAGAAGAAGAAGAAGGAAATGAGCAATAAACAACATCGTGGTCGAGGAGGGCCCAATCTTTTGAAGAACAGATGTCGTAGCCTGTGGGGGATAATAAGAGTCAAGCATCTTCCATGAACAAAAATTTGCGTAGTCAGCCAACTGGTTACCAATTCTCAAATTTTTCGTAACACCACCAATGTAACATCCCTAAAGAGAACCTGAGACACAAGTAGTGGCAACTGCCCAACCCCGCAAAGCCGAGGAAAGATGCCTTCCCCAAGTGATTACAAGGAAGAACCTTAAAAGATCGCACGGGCCGTTTCACCTTGTGAGCGGGAAGGAGTTAGAAGAGATGAAAGAGAAAATGATAGCAAAGAAGGAGAAGTGAGTTCGTAAAGGGAAGAGGTACTGAGAATGAAAAAGAAAGTAGAAAGGAAGAACATCCAAGGATCAAAGCTCAAGTAAATCCCATTTGGCAAAGACTTAAGTCAAAGATGGAGGAGCAAAGCTTTTGCAAGGTTCTTGAAAACTTTCCGTCGGAGATCAAGATGTTTTTTATCAAGTGGTAACTCAAAATGCCACTCTATGCAAAATTTCTGAAGGGACATACCGAGCAAGAAAAGAAAAAGCCAAAGAGAGGAAGGGAATATGGAATCTCACCGCCACTCGCAAGAATCGTAAAAGAACTACCAAGAAAAGATGAAAGACCCAGTGGTTTCTCGATTCCTTGTAGCCGTTGAGGAATTGAATTTTAGAAGCTCTCTCTCGTGACTCAGGAGCTAGTATCAATTTAATGCCTCTTTCGTTGCCAAGAAACTAAGTTCGGGAGCTTACTCCCACAAATCGTTACCCTTCAAATGGCGCATTGCATCGATGGTAAAACTCAAGAAGCCATTGAAGATGTACTGTCACTGGTTGAAGTTTGTTTTCCCCAAGAGACTTCATCATTCTCGACATGGAAGAAGATTCACAAGTACTCGCTATTGGGAAGACCATTCCTAGCTACCGAGCGCCACGATTGACATGCAAGGGGTTCTTACCTTGAGGTTGAAAAAGCGTTTACTTTTAACTTGATAAAAAGTATGAAAAATATGAGCGAGGAGACAAGGAAAGTTGCAATGTATGGCGATTTTGTCTATACTTCAATCGATGTTAACAATGATTGTAACACTCGATTTTATCAATAGAAAAGAATGAATTCGGTATATTGAAGAATTATCCTGTCACAGAATTTCCTTGCAGGTTTTATTCTATAGAGCGTGTTGAGAGCTTAAACAAAACGAAGCGATAAGGAAAATATTGAAAGAAATTCATCAAAACAGTGCGGGAAGGGCTAGTTTGAAAGAGTTGCTATGTCATTAAAGTATGCTTGCTTAGAATTACCAAAGAAAAACACATTGATCATTTTATTGATTCGGTGATGAGGAACAGATTAATGAAAATATTAAGAAGCATAAGGAATATTAGCTTGGTCCATTGAAAGTGAAGAATTATCAATGATCATCAATTTGCATGCATAAGATTTTGCTGAAGAACTTCAAAACCATGCATGGAACACACCAAAGGTAGCGAATCAATTGATGAAGAGAATTGTAAGTCGAAAGGAGTGCCTCAGTGTGAATCTTGGTTTATCTATGCTATTTGACCGGAGTCCTTGGTGAGCAGATCCATGTCAGTTCAAAGAAAGGGTTTCTTGTGATCATAATGAGATAAATGAATTGATTCCAACAAGAGCGACAGCGAGGATGGAGGGTATGTGTGATTCTGGAAAATTTGAACACAACCACGAGAAAAGATCATTTCCCTTCATTGATCGGATGTTGGACGGGTTAGCGAGGACACCCTCACTTTTGTTTTGGATGGTGCTAGGGATATAATCAGTTGCTATTGCACACGAGTTAAGAGAAGACCACATTCACATGCCCTTATGGCACTTTGCCTTTAGAGAAGGATGCCATTTTTGGGCTATATATTGTCACTCCATTCATTCTATAGAGATTAATTGTGATGTCTATATTCTCAGATTTGGTTGAAAGTGATGAAATTTTCATGGATGATTTTCTTTGTGTATGGATCAAACAGTCAATCATTTATAATCTAAGGCTTGATACTTCAAAGATGCGAAGACAAGCATTGAATTGGAAAAATGTCTGCCATTTATGGTGACGAAGGTATTGTTCTTGGGCATAAATTCACTCTCTTGGACTAGAAGTTGACAGTCCAAAGGTATCCATTATCAGAACTCTTGCACCACCTACCACGAGTAAAGGAGTAAGAAGCTTCTTGGAGCATCTTTGGATTTGTGAGATTCATCAAAGACTTTTCAAAATAGCGGACCACATCTGATTCTTTGGAAAAGATCTGGGTTTTCAATTTGATGACTCATGCAAGGATCTTTAGAAGAAGTGGATGGATTAAGAGCTGTAAACACCTATAATACATTTTTGGAACCAGATAGGGGATTTAAATAAATGCCATGGTTCTGGTGATTTTGTGCATGGGGCTGTGAGGCAAAGAAAGCTGTGGAGACTATATATGTGCTAAATACTGACTATTGACACAGAGAGAACTGCTCAACAGCGAAAGGAGATGCTGTATAGTATTTGCTTGTGAAAAACTAAGGCGTTACATTTACCAGGATCTCATGTGGTAATTCACAACGATCATGCGTGATCAAATACTTGATGTCAAAAGGAAGCTAAGTGAGATTGATAAAGGTGGGTGCTCTTTGTTGCGAGGTTTGATTTGGAAATCAAGTATAAAGGATGTGACAATGTGATATTGTCCTTGTCAAGTGGCAGTGATAGAAGAGGAAAATGTGATGTTACTTGAGAGGAACTTCCCGGATGAGCAATTGTTTAAGGTTTCAACTTCAACTTCACTGGTATCTTGTTTGATATTGTGAATTATCGGCTTGTGGAGTAATGCCTTCGAATTCCTTCCTATGAAAGAGAGCTTCAGGCCCGACAGCGAGTATTATATTTGGGATATTACTATTATTCAAGAGGAATCTGACATGATATTAAGAAGATGTGTGCAGGAAAGTGAACAAGGCAACATTATAAATGAATATATGCACCATCACCATATGGGGACATTTTCTCGAGAAAACGACATGAGATACTCGATGATTTTATTGGCCCACTATCTTCAGAGATTGTCTTGAGTGAGTTAAATTATTGTGATAGATGCCAAAAGATTACTGGAAATATCGTGTGGGAATGAAATGCCCCTCCAAGGTAGTATGGTGATACAAATTTTTGATGTATGGGGAATAGATTTTATAGGACCCTTCCACCGTCATTTGAAACCTATACATACGCTGCGATGGTCGTTCAAATGGTGGAAACGATGGCTTGTCAAGGAATGATGCTATCTGATTTGTGAGTTTCTTACTGAAGAATATTTATTGATTTGGAACACCCCGAACTATCATTAGTGATGGGGAACCCACTTGCAAGCAAAATATTTTGCAAAACTCTTGAGCGAGTATGGGATCAAGCATGTAATGAGTTTTAGCTTATCATCCCGGACCAATGGACAATGAAATTTCCAACATGGAGATCAAAGAATACTTGAGAAAAGTGTGACTCGACGAGGAAGGATTGGTCTTCCAAACTTGATGATGCACTTTGAATACAAGGAATTTGCATTCTAAGCCCTATTGGAATGTCCCCTGCGAGTTGTTTTTGGTAAACCATGTCATCTCTACACTCTTGAATTAGAATACAGGAAGCAATGTAGGCCATCAAAGTTAAACTTCGATTTTTAAAGTATAAGGAAGAAGATTGTATCAGCGATGCAGATTGGAAGGCGAGAAATGAAGCCTATGATAATCTTTAGAATAATATACAAAGGCAGAGACAAAGAAGTATGATCGGAAATTTTGAGAAAGAGTTCGAAGAGGGAACAGGTTACCTTTGTTTAATTCTAAGCGAAATTGTTTCGAGGAAATTAAAATCCAGTGGAGTGGGCGTACACGGTGGTGTCAGTACTACATTTGGAGGCAGTGACAACGACGTCTTGAGAAGAATTCAAGGTCGATGGACGAGAGGTTAAGCATTATCTAAACGGGAAGAAAATGAAGAACTACAGCTGGTTCTTGAGGAAAAAGAAGAAGTACCACAACGGCAAGTCGGCTAAGGACTCAAAATGGCTTGACTAATGGAGCAACCCAAAAGGATTTAATTTAAGTTTTAAGTTTTGAAATATTTCCTTTTAATTGCTTAAATTAGTCGAATTGTTTTATAAGGATAAGATTTAATTTTTAGAAATCAATTGTAGTTAATTAGATTTTTTTCTTGAATATTCTTGATAAGCACGTAAGGTTAGAAGACATGAATGGCAAGGCAATCAAGGGAACAATTCGGCAACTTCATGATCACAACATGAGAAAAGGGAGTAACTTTATCCCTAACCCAGTCTGTAGATATGCTTGAATTGTTTGTTAAATCTTTGCTTGGAAGTGCAGTAATCATGCAAGGGTTAGGAACAACAAGAGAAAAGGTTCTTGAGGATCATTGAGTTGCAGGGCTTGGAGTGCGTGAGAAAGGTTATGTATGTGACATATAGTGATCTCATGACAAAACATTGATGTCGTGACTTTTGTTTTGAAAGAACAGTGGTGAGTGAAGGAAGAAGGTATATATTTGCGACACCCACGTGATCGCGACGAAGGAAATAAGTTTCAAAATGAAAAAAATAGATAACCATGACATGAAAATTAAACAATTCCTAGAAAACCTAGTTATGTCGCTACAAACTTGGTATGTAAGCGTATAAGAAGGAGCAGTGCCACTCACTCACTTTAAAGCCTTAAATTCAATGATCTCGAAATAAAGAAGCGAAAATTGAAGTAGCGACGTGTTCTTAATAAATGATAATTAGCCCTGACATTGATTGAATTGCAAACATTGGAAACTTTCTCATTCCTCCAAACCATGGCTATTCACCTTCTTCCTCCTTCTGAATCTCAACCCCTGAAAACCCTAGCTTCCAAACCTTGAAAGCACTGTAGATTTCCAATGGTGAAATTCCCGAACAGTCACAACCTAAGACGAGATTATGAGGGAACATGAACAACCAGAAGAAGAAACTCGCCAAGAAGAGCAGTTAGATGAGATTAAATCGAGGAAGAACAAGCGAGGAGAGGTGCCATCGAAACACCCAGCTCCGGCAATTTCTCAGAAAAGCGAGAAAAGGAAAGGAAAGATGAGAGAAAGAAGAAGTAAAAGATTTAGTGTCGAGACGACGTACTCTGATGATGGAAAAAATATTAGCACTAACAAGGGTTTGTCATGAGGAGGAGATTCAAAGTACATTCGCCTTTCAAGGAGATGATAGACGAGAGAGGGTGCAGGAGAATCTGCGCACACACCAAATCGGGGTATACGACCAGCGTGCAGAGAATTTTATTCAGATTTGTTAGGAAGGAAGGAGGATGGACGGTTTCGTTAGAGTGCAGGTTTCATATATGAAGCTAAGGCCATCAACGAGCCTATGTATCGCGGTGCACAAACATGGTTCCAAATTTAAGAAACTTTGGAAGAGCAGTTTTGGAAAGGTTGCCGAAGCTCACTAATGGTAAGGTGCGGCTAAACGAAGAAGGAAGGCGAAGCAATTGACGGGAAACTGGCGAGAGCGAAGGTATGGTCTTACTTCACGGCCACATTTTGGTTCAACAAAACATGTGTGCCTGATGAGAGAACAGAAGGCATGTTCTTGTATGCCATCCTAAAGGATACAAGATCGATATAGGGTTGTCATTGAGAATTCCTATCATGTGAGGTATCCTTGAAGAGACAAAGAGGTCTTATTCCTCGCAGTGACAATCTTTGTTCTATGTTTGGAAGGTGGGGTGAAAGACCATGGAATCGAAGTACCCGGAGGCTTCACCACTCCTTCGCGGAGTTAGCGAGGACAGCCGAAGAAAAGGGGGTCAGCTGGTAGAGAGAGAAAGGGTGAAGCTGAGTGGAAGACCCCGAAAGGGAGACTGGAGAGTTCATGATCAAAGGAGCCAGTGACAGAGAAAACTCACTGACAACAATGATTTCATTTTGCGAGACAATGAAGAGCGGATAAAGAAGGCATCCCAATAGACTTCTCCATTCCTTGCTTGATTCTCCTCTGTGCGACGAGAAATTTCCAACATGGGAGAAAGCTCGAGGGAGCCTGAGAGGCAGGTTCGATCTGGAAGCTCTCGATGCCATGCAAAGAGAATGGATGAAAAGCGGAAAAGGTGGAACTTAAAGCGAGGTCGAAGGCATTTATGAAAGGGTGAAAGAAGGGACCGGTGGGAGGAAGGCTAAGCAGGAAGGAAAATGAGCATAGAAGATTAGGCTATAAGAAGAGAACCGGCGGTGGGGAGAAGAAGTGAGAGCAGGAGAGAGGAACGGATGAGAAAAATTTGAGCGACAAGGGAAGGAATTTAAGAAAAATGAAGGAAAGAGATCTGTCCACCTTTCTGAAACTCAAACTAAGTTATGAAGCTTTTATAACAATCGGTTTGACGTGATTCTCAAACTCTAACATTGATGAAAAGTCTGACGAAGCTAAATTTGGGAGCAATCAAGGGCTTTAAGTTCCTATACAAGTCTCTGAAGGATTTTGAAAATAAAATGGATGATGAGACAGAAGAAGCAAGAATCTTGAATCTATAGGCCGAAAAGAATAAATTGAAAATTTGGATCGATTATGACAATCTCTCCAAATTTTAGAGGTCATAAACAGAAATGGAGGAATACAATGAGATGGGTTGGGAAGGCGGGGATGAGTTGAACAAAAGGTTGATCTCTCTCTAATGAGATTTTCATTGAAGAACAATGGAGAGGGAAACCGAGAAGAAGGAAAGAAGAGGTGAAAATTCACGTTCCCTGACTCATTTAGGTACCTTGGACCTGAATCCCCAACATCTTTGCTCTCACAGGTATTTCAAAGAAAAAAAATAGACCTTCTCCCTACCTAACCTTCTTTACTCTCTTATTCCCATTTGAATTGTATCCAACTGTTGCAATTGAATCATAAATAAAATAAGAAACTTGAATTGAGTTGTTGTGTGTATGCTATTTTGAATTTGTTTGTTCAATGTTGTGTTGCTTTGTGGTTGCATGATTAGGAAATTAAAGTAGGAATTAGTTCCAGAATGAAAACTGCTGAGATGTCATGAGCTGAATTGAATGAAGCAGTTAGATTAGGAATAAGCTGAAATGCAGAAAAATTGAATAAGGAATGAAATGAATGCGAGTTTAATTGAAACCTGAGGTGCAGAAGTTACTTAAGTCTAACGATAGGATCGAATAGAGAAAGTAATACAATAGAAGGAACAAAACATATTTTTGGAGTTTGTGGTATGAACAATAAGTCAAGGAACACATTGAATATCAATTAATTTAAATGCTCATCAACCGCAAAAGTAGTCGAGTACTCATATGGTTGAAGTCATAGCCCCATTCAATCGAATTCTAGAATTTGTTAGATTGTGATTGGTGAAATCCTAGGTAATCTGACCGACAAGAGATGATGCGAGGCCATTCTTGGATAGTTTGAGCCATTACATGCATCCACATTCATATCTTTGATGCATATACTTTAGTTCCCCGAAATTGAGCTAACAAGCTTATTTTTCAAAAAAATAAACCAATGGAATCCAAACTCATCCCAAGAAATCAATCATACAGTAAAGGAACTATGATTACCGAAATTCAGGAGGAAGAAAGAAATGAAGTTTGGGAGTATATGTTTTGAAGAACTTCAAAAGGGAATGAAAAAGAAAAAAGCAAGAAAGCGAAAATGCAATAGAAAGAAAGATTGCATAGAGGATAAGTTTATCTTGTGGCTAACTCTGAACAATTAAATTCTTAGGGGTGTTTCAACACCTAGTACTAATGCCATCTGGTATGGGGAGATACTAATCGGTTGGCGTGATTCTCAACTCCCCAACATTGATAAGAAAGAATGCGAGGAAGCGAAAGAGCTAAATTTGGGGAGCTTGAATCAAGGGCTTCAAGTTCCTATACAGAATCTCTCTAGAAGGATTTTGAAAATAAAATGGATGATGAGACAAGAAGCAAGGATACGAATCTATAGGCAAAAGAATGGCTAGAAAATTTGGATCGATTAACAATAATCTCCTTAAATTTTTTTAAGTCATATTTGAAATGGAGAATACAATGAATGAACGGGTTGGGGAAGGCGGGGATGAGTTGAACAAAAGGTTGATCTCTAATGAGATTTTCATTGAAACAAATGGAGAGGAAACCAAGAGAAAAGGAAAAGAAGAAATTGAA